>JBAMJR010000006.1:757500-1957500 GCA_038501785.1 Myoxocephalus aenaeus | reverse complement strand
GGAGTTACCATCAGTTGTTACATTATAACAATGTAACATGGAGGAGTTACCATCAGTTGTTACATTATAACATGGAGGAGTTACCATCAGTTGTTACATTATAACAATGTAACATGGAGGAGTTACCATCAGTTGTTACATTATAACAATGTAACATGGAGGAGTTACCTTCAGTTGTTACATTATAACATGGAGGAGTTACCATCAGTTGTTACATTATAACAATGTAACATGGAGGAGTTACCATCAGTTGTTACATTATAACATGGAGGAGTTACCATAAGTTGTTACATTATAACATTATAACATGGATGAGTTACCTTCAGTTGTAACATTATAAAATGGAGGAGTTACCTTCCATACATTATAACATCCATCACCGCAGCGCTATGAGCAGTCTTTGAAGCTGCCTGTTGTCTGTCTTTCAACATAAAGATGTCATGGAAGTACATTTTTAACTCCTGGAAACAGTAGTTGTTAAAAACAACAAAAAAGGATAAAGCAAGATCCACTTTCAAGCTTTTTCTGGAGCTTTCCACTGTATCTCATGGTGTTCCTCCACGGATTGGATTTGCTCTGATGTCATGACGAAAAACTGAAAACCGCGAGGTTCGGTTGAAAGCCCTTGAAAAACGTACTAATTAGACCTTGATGGTTTGTTTTTCTCTTGTCATGTTTTGTTAATGAAGCTGTACATTCTAATCATATATTAAAAGGATCCACAGGTGTCACATTTCCTTCATTTGGCAGCCGACCCCAAAACTATCACGACTGTCTCATTTATGTCTTCCTGAAAACTTTTAATTTCACTTCCTCCTGCTGTGAAAAGTTGCATCTGTCTGGGTAAAAGCTGTGATCCAGTCAGCCCCTTTCATATTGATATGTGTGTTTCCTGTTTTTCTAGTGCTGCTGACTGGAAGCTGGATGAACCAGCATGGAGTGGTAGGATGAAAATCACTGCGAAAGGCAAGCTGGCCTGCATTAAATTAGAGGACAAAAACACAGGTAAACACATTGGCATCTCCTTGCAGCTCAATGTGATTTGTGTACATAACTCACCACATGGATTATTTGTATATTTTGTAACTAACCTTACACTTTTTGGTTAATGACAAGCATGCAAATAAACAGTTGCGATTGGCACAATAAAGCCATGTGAGGAAACATAGGTTATGCAACATATTTAGATTACTGTTATTATGGTTGTTAACAGTCATATGTAATTACACAGCAGATTCATGACCTTAATTGTGTCACTTTGACAAGTTTCCTGACTCACGGCTATTTAAATGCATGGTTTATTTTGGAATATGTCGTAGAACAGGTGAGTGTCTCCTCTGGTGAATTTGTAGACGAGGCTGCAAGTGTGTTCTTGCCCTTTCACTCTTGATTGTACACATTTAGTCTCAAATGGAGCTCTTATCTGAGTGAATACAGTGACAATCAATCACTGAAAATGACCAAATTCATTAAAATATCTTCACCATTAACTATTCAAAATAATCTGTGGTATCCTGACTCGCCAATTATACAATTCCAGTGTTATTTATCATAGAGAAAATTTGTTTGTTTGTCACTATGTTTGTTTTGCCGTCAACCAGCTTGTTAACTTTCTTTGTCCTTTGCAACAAACCTTTTTACTTTGTTTGTCACAATGCAGTAAATGACCCTAAGGCACTGTTGTTCTAAATTTGTTATTTTCAGGAGAGTTGTTTGCCCAAGCTCCAGTCGAACAGTATCCAGGGTGTGTAGTCGAATCAGTCACAGACTCCAGCAGGTACTTTGTGATCCGGATAGAAGATGGCAATGGTAAGACACTTTCTTTGGAGAATTAGGTTGATATACTCGTCACATTTATAGAGAAATGCATCATATTAATACATTAAAAAAAAAAAATACACAATTATACACAATTTATTTTAAATTGTGTATAAAAAAACAAAACATGAAGATCTAGTCTTTCAGATTAATAGTACATTTTTCTTTTTCAAGAGAATCAGCATTCAGATTGAATTGTGGAAGTGAAATAGTGCATTAGCTTTTCTCTGAACAAAGGAAAGATTGTGTCTGTGTTTTTACTCTCTAAAAACTGTATTTCCTGTTGTGTGATGACTGCATGATCCTTAACGTGACATCATAGTGATTCAGGACTTGGTTAACTTGGCCTAGTTTTTATCAAAACAGTCACAGGAACTCTGTCTGTCTCACTCTTCAGTTATAAAGTGACAGTGGATAACATTAAAAAAAATGTTTTTCTTGATATAGAGGTTCCATCTTGTGCTATTTGTAGCCTTTATTTAGTCTTTAAATGTAAGACTCTTATGTTCAGCCTAATATGGTGTAAAATCGATCGATCGCTAAGTCACAGGTCTATATTCAGTATGCTCTCCCTAATTGTCTGTATCTTACTGCAGGCATATGCTATTCATATGATTAAAGGTACCACAATGTGCTTTTTTCTTTCAATTTTACTTTCCTTAAGGACGTCATGCTTTTATCGGTCTGGGTTTTGCTGATCGTGGAGACTCATTTGACTTCAACGTAGCTTTACAAGACCATTTCAAGTGAGTTTGCTTCTCTTATGTTGTCAGTTTACTATCTGATCTCTGTTCATACACATGGTTTCAAAATTAACATAAATATGACAATTTACATGAATATGTTTAAATGTGATACTGTGAACAACATTCATTCTTGCACATTTACTTTGTGGATAGACAACAGTGCACATTTGTCCATCATGCATATAATGTATTTATTCACATTTTAAATGAGAGTAAAAGTGACCATTAACACACACATTAAACCTTTTAGATTGGGTTTGCTACAATACTTTGCCACTGTAATGACACAGTTTGAGTCTTTCCAACGTTACGTCAGTTATCATTATTATGCTTTCAAACTCGTTCTAAAGGTGGGTGAAGCAAGAAGGCGAGCTCGCAAAACAGGAAGCTTCTGAGAGCACAGCACCTAAGCTGGACCTCCGCTTCAAAGAGGGACAGACTATCAAGATTAGCATCGGGGTGAGCCATTCAGTCCCAACATTAAGGAAATGAATAAAGAAATGAATCAAAAGGATTAAATAATACATGCAACAATGACAGACTCTTTAAAGCAAAGAGCCACCAATTAGACAATAATGACATTTAGAAACTCTCTTGACTCCGTCTATAGCAAAACATCAAGAAGAAGGATGCCGGTGGTGCCAAACCGCGGCCCATGGGTATGGGTCTCCTCCCACCTCCACCAGGTGTAAAGGTCGGAGGTGTAATACCGCCTCCTGTTGGAGAGCAGACAGTCTCAGCTGAACAGACTAACACTGGTGATCACCCTGCTATTCTATCAAATCTAATTTATGTTTCATCTTCACATGATTTAAACGGTATTCATGCTTTAAATCCATGTTTTTCTCCTGATCCAGCCTCTCTTTTAGACTTTGGGTCCCCTGGCCCTGCAGCCCCACCCAGCGCCGACGTGTGGGGGGATTTCACATCTGCAGGCTCCAAGTAAGTTTTTCACAATATGTCACCTGTGTTTTTGTCTGTCTAGCAATCCATCTTGTCCATCTGTCACATTTGTGTTCATTTACCATGATTTGTTTTTGAATTATTTCACCATCATCATCATCATCATCATCATCATGCTCTCATCCCCCCCCCCCCTCTCCTCCACAGCTCCAGTAAAGATGCTGTCAAATCAGGATGGGTGCAGTTTAGTTGAGTGGTGAGAAAGCGTGCACACACTCAGGCTCCATACATTCCATGGAAAATATGATTGTGGCAAAAAGAAAGTAAAAGAAAGGAACTGTTAGCAAACTTGACTGGCTCATTTGTTTTGGCTGCACTTATTCTGAAAAGAATATGTTCCCATAAACTATAGCCGGCTGACCAACACACTCTGGAGGAACAAACAGTAAACATGTACATATTTTTTACAATCATATTCTATTCTCAAACTCTGCCACAAAGTGGGACCTTTGTTTGATTTTAGAAGTCGCTAAGAATAAAGCGTCATTGTTGGAGTGTCTGCTCTCTTGAAGACAAGTGAGCATGTCGATTGTTGAAAGGAACGATTGCCTTGTCACACTAACCAGATGAAAACATCTATCCTTTGCCTTAAATCAAATGTTCCCTTATTTTATATCTAGTTTCAATCCCTTCTCAATACTATCTGTCCAGAATAATTTTTGATTGTGTCCCTCTGTTCCATCATGCTCCCATTATAGTTATCTCATTACACAAGCACCACTCATCTCAAGGTTGTTTTTACCATCTAGGGAAAGTTAGTTTACCCATTGAAAATATCCATGTTTTGTTTAGCTTTATAGCAGTTTGTGTGTGTGTATTTGTTTTCTGTTTCCTACTTTGTTTTTTTATTTTGTTTTAGGAGATCTGGCAAAGCTATATTGGTATATGATGATTAGTCTTAAGCCTTCATCAAATATACCCAGGTTATTTTAATCATGCTGTCCATTTCCATGCCCATTCATTCAAAGTTTGAACATGTTTTTGTTCATTTTTGCCTGTGTAGGCCCCGTTATATGTTCTTGCCTCTTGTGTTGTTGCTTTTATAAATGTGACCTGTTACCAAATAGAAATTTCCTCAATATTGTTGCTAATTTGCATCAAGTATTTGATTAAGTGCCTTTCAGAAAATGATCTAAAATGTAAACCGAAGTCATCTTGTAAATAAACAATATATTTCATTGACTCTTGTTTTGATTTGTATTAGTGAACTAGTCAGCTTGTGAGCTTGTCGAGAGGTGTTTTCCATGGATAATGTAACGAATTGTCTTCAGAGGTGCAATGTGTTCTCAGATATCAGAGTTTTGGACCAATTTAAGGCGTTATGGGTCTCATAAAGTTTTTTTTTTATGATGGAAGGAGAACATGGAGTCAGCAGTTAACTCCTCAATGTAATCAGCAAAACAATCTAACAGGATTGTTTGTGATATCACAGCCAGTATTTATTTTCATTTAGGTTAATTGGTGTTCATTTAAGAAACATTTCCATGTTGTTTCTAGTTATTTAATTGTTCTGAAGTTGATCATATGTCCATGTATTGAACTCAAGAACTTGACAATTGCCTGCTTTCCATATTTCCATATTTTGAAATTCCATACAATATTTTTGTTGATGAAATGACATCTAAATGTATGTTTTATTGAGTTTATGAATATATTGGGTAGTAATACATGTGTTTTTTTCTGATTCTTCTGACTGAAATTATGGGACATTAAACTGAAACTAATAGATATGATCACTGTTTACAAGAACAGATGTGATTCTTGTTTTGAGATTTTATACTTTAACTTTGGTTATTTTAATTGAGAAAAAGAAATAAGCCACTGTTACATCAAAACACATAACAATAAAACTTTGAAAAGCCTAAATGGTGTAGGTTTTTACCATGTTTAGTACATATAGCCACGTTATTCTGAGCTCCATTGAAAATATATATTTACTAAAATAGTCTTTATTAACTGGTATAATCTGGATTTTGAGATTTCCTGAGTATCTAAAAAAAAAAGCATGTGTATTGATTGCTTTCATTCAAACTGTTTCGACATGAATGAATTGATCACCGGCGTGATAACAGCATTCCATCATGTTGTATCTGTGCTTGTATCGCATCACACGGCCGCCTGCCGCGGAACTGGAAGTCCCTCCCCGGAAAAAGCATGGGGAAGATACCGCAGGAAGGCGACACTGCGTGGGCACCAGCCGCTGATGGTACGCGTGTATCTGTGTGGATGAGGTTGTTTTACTGCCTCTAGTGTGAACGTCTGCGCAGAAGAGTGGAGGGACGGCAGGATAACGCTCATCAGACCGATCTGTCGAGGTGAGACTAGAAACACAAACTGGGAAGAGGATGTTGTTGTTTTTTTTGCCGCGTACTGCACAATGAGGATGAATATCGCTCGATAAAGCGTTTTATATCCGTGTTGTTGTTTCCGTGGCGGCGCGTTTGAGTCGGGATTTCAGTTTTATGTTGCAGGAAAACAATTCATGATCAGATTAATTTGCTCGGATGCTGCACCGTTTAACATACAACCCTCCTCCTCCTCTTCCTCCTCCTCCAACTCCTCAAAGAGACTTTTGAAAACTTGGGCGTGTCTTTTGAGTGTATTTCCTTTACATACGTGTTAGGATTAGGAGGGCTTTTACGCGTCTACCAAATGACGTGTTACAGTGTATGAAAGGACAAAACCAGAAGAGGAAACAGTTGAGGGTGATTAATTCCTGTTTATTCAGCAGTTAATTTATGGTTGCGTCTGCTGGTTGTAAACATAACGAGCAGTTGAAATGAAGCCGGGGTGAGAAGTCATCAGGTGTGGTTAGGTCTGTGGAAGATGAAAGATCAACAGGTGTAGCATATGAAAGGCTCACATCTCCCACTCTGTAAAATCAGTTTCTGATATCTACTGTGAAGCCAGATGGGGGCGCCGCAGATGTTAAGCGATTAAAACTGAAGAAAAGAAACGCTTCAGGTTGTGATTACATGTATGGAGCCTTTTCACATCACATAGACCAGTGGTTCTCAAATGGGGGTACTAGTGACCCAGGGGGTTCTTGAGATTATATATATATATATATATATATATATATATATATATATATATATATATATATATATATTAAATTAGCATCAATTCAAAAATCTGTGAGTTGTGACAACATTAACATTCATGATTCTTATTTCCTGACATTGTTAACTTTCTTGAAGCTAGACATTGTGTCAGTTTTAAGGCTGTGCTGGGGGTCTGCTATTGACACAATGAACCTTTTGTCTGTAACTATGACAATCCAAGCACCGAGTGGTGCAGTGCCCTCCTCATGCTTGTGTCATAGTGAAAAGTAATCTAGGGATAACTCATTTTTTATTATGAGTGTATTGTTTTGAATGATGTTTTAAATCCTTTTATAGTTTAAGACAACACTGTGGGAATATTCTGATTATCTGATATATGTTTATATGCGTTTTATAATAGTGGGGGAGAATGAGGTCAGCGGCAACACCTTTCCTCCAATCAGAAACAACCGAGTGCCCCCCTCACTTGCTGTACTTGAACATCACAGTAAAGCCATGGCCGGTATTTTCATGATCAATAATCTGCGGTATATTTTCTCAATTACTCGCTTGGTCTGTAAAACGTCAGACAAAAGTGCCCGTCACATTTTCTGAAACCCAGATGTCTTGTTTGGTCCAACTAACACTCCAAAAATCAAAGATATGCAATTCAGTTTCATGAAAGCAGATGTGTGTTTGCCTGTTGACTGTAATCCTAAACCTAAATTTAAACCAGACCAGCCTTCCCTGTGATGGGTGGCCATCACCTAATATTAACCTTATTAGACCATAACCACAGAATCTCAGGGCGATGTTACAGGGAACTGACTTTGAGACTGCAATTGTTTTGGTTTTGTCACGATTTAAAAAGAACAGCTAACACAAGCGTCTACTGCCCCCAGTACAACAGACCCTTAGGGGGCCCCTAGGTTTAGGGAATTATGTGGTATTTTGATGAATTGATCAATATAAATTGAAATCAAACTATAGTTTGAATACCTTTTTAATGTTGCACTTATAGTTGTGTTCTTAACACAGCAATAACTATGTTTGTCCACTTGGGTAAAGTGGAAACAAGTTGTGACCACACCATTGACATATCATCTGCCCCACCTTAATGAAACAGGGCCATAATTAATGTTATTAATTACACCTGTGTTTACTCTTCAATGATGTGTCAAAAGGGCTTCAGTGAAAAGGGCCGTTAAAATGTATTGTCTCCACACGGCTCTAAACATGGTGACGGCTGAGACCACGGCTAGCAGCTAACGGTGCTAACAGCACAAAGAGTACAAACAACACCAACAGTGCAGACTGAGCTGACAGTGTTTACTCAAGGACCAGATGTTGGGCACTCTGTGGGTTGGGGCAACGTTAACTGTGGTAGCCGCCATAACGGCACCATGCAGTGCGGTAGCCATGTGGGGCACAACAGAGAGACTTTCATGCACTAAAATGCATGTACCGGCCCGGCATTGTATACAAAGCACAGAGAAACTTGGATTACAACACACAAAGAGGGAGAAAAGCCGAGGAGAGCGCTTCTCTGTAACGTCAGAGTCATCACTATACAAGTGACATTGCCAAAACATACTGTAACGACCCTAAGGTCAGGGAAGCTACGAGACGTAAGGCTTATAGGGTTTTTATTCATGGAACATAGAACAGGCTACTGTGGGCCGTAGCCTACGCCAACACAACAGTAACACAACAAGCTTCGCCACCGCTCCGGGTCCTAGTCTGCTCCGAACGGCTCGTAACACAACACCACACACAAAACAACATCACTCGCCCTCCAATCACAGACACGCCCCACCGCCACCGGCTCATGAGCCGTTCACTGACATCCCGAACACAATACCCACAACACAACATTTCTCTCAGTCCGTTACACTACCCTCCCCCCACAAAGTCCCTCGCCCCCGAGGGGGCAAACAAAGTCTCTCAGGTGGCCAGGGGGCCTCCGGTTCCTCTGAGGCTGCCGTCGGCGTTGGGGAGAAGGAAAAGGGGTTGAGGGGACGCTGGGACCAAGGGCAGGGGATGGGAAGGGAGGGGCTGGGCCAGGGACACCAAGGCCAGTCTGTGAAGGGGCGGGCGAAAGGCTGGGCCCATTGGGAAGGGTTTGGGGGGTAGTCTGGGCTGAGTCCAGGGTTCCCCGTGTCCCAGGTTCTAGTGGGGTGACTGTGCCCCGGTAGGGGGCCAGCCTGTCTCTGTGCAGAGCGACTTTCCTTCCTCGTGGTGGCAGCTGGACCCTGTACACCACCTCTCCAAGTCTCTCCAGGACTCGGCAGGGCCCCACCCACTCACTATCGAGCTTTGGGCACCTGCCTTTCTTCCTCTGAGGGCTATACACCCAGACCAGCTCTCCGACTTCAAAATGTCGTCCTCTGACGTGCACATCGTAGTTCCTCTTTTGCCTTACGCCCGCACTGCACATCTGGTTCCTGGCAAACTCGTGGGCTGACTCCAAGCGGTCCTGGAGTTTCCGAGCATAGTCGAGCCCCGGGGGACCCGCAGGGGCGTCAGGAGGTTTCCCCATCATCATCTCCCCTGGCGTCCGGATTTCTCTGCCGAGCATGAGAAGGGCAGGAGAGCAGGAAGTGGAGTCCTGCACAGCAGACCTGTAAGCCATCAGCACAAGAGGCACGTGGTCGTCCCAGTCGCGTTGGTGTTTAGCTGTCACTATGGCCAGCTGCTGTGCCAGCGTGCGGTTGAATCTCTCGACCAGCCCATCGCTCTGTGGATGGAGGGGTGTAGTGCGGGTCTTGTGGGATCCCAGTTTGTCACACATGGCGGCAAAGACACGAGACTCAAAGTTTCTGCCCTGATCTGTGTGGATGACTTCCGGGGCCCCAAATCTGCTGAACATTCCCCCCACCAGAGCATCCACAATCGTCTCCGCCTCCTGGTTCGGCATGCAGTAAGCTTCGGGCCACTTAGTAAAATAGTCCATGGCAGTGAGGATGTAACGGTTACCTCTCTCTGAGTGAGGAAACGGTCCGAGAACATCAATCCCCACCCTCTCCATGGGACACCCAGCCGGAAACTGCTGGAGCTGAGCATGAGATCTGTCTGCAGGCCCTTTCTTCGCTGTGCAGCTGTCGCAGCAGCGGCAGTAGTCCTCCACATCCCGCCTATGTTGGCCCCAGTAGAACCCCTGGCGGAGGCGACGGAGGGTCTTCGTAACGCCGAAGTGACCAGATCCCGGAGCTCCATGCATTGCCCGGAGCACTGCCTCTCTCAGAGCCCTGGGCACCACCACTTGCCACTGTGTCTCTCCAGTCGCCGGCCCTTTCCACCCCCTCTGTAGCACACCATCATGCAGTCGCAGGGCCTGAAAAATTGACCAGAGTCCCTTTGTGGCTCGAGAACACATGGTAACCTCTCCCCAAGGTGGTCGCTGTTGGGATCCCACCCAAGCGAGCACTGGCCTTATGTCGACATCCTCTTCCTGTTTGCACCCCCACTCTGCTGCGTCCACAGCTGTCAGTCCATGGCCTGCTGGCATGCCCACCGGTCCCACGGCAGCACATTTCACATCAGGTTGCAGCCGCTCTTCTTCCTGCGCCTCTCTTTTCTCACAGTAGTTGCAGCCATCAGCGCTGCAAGGCCGGCGTGAAAGCGCGTCAGCATTTCCGTGGCGTGCCCCCGGTCTGTGGACCACAGTGAAATCATACGCCTGTAGCTCCTCAATCCAGCGTGCCAGCTGGCCTTCTGGCTCCTTAAAAGACATGAGCCACTGTAAGGCAGAGTGGTCGGTCCGGACTGTGAAGTGGAGGCCCCCAAGGTAATATCTGAAATGTCGGATGGCACAGACCATAGCAAGCAGCTCCCGTCTCGTGACACAGTAGCGGCGTTCAGCCTTGTTAAACTGTCTGCTGTGATACGCCACCACTCTCTCTCCTTCAGGAGTCACTTGGGCCAGCACAGCACCCGCGCCTGCATTACTGGCGTCCGTGTCGAGGATAAAAGGCAGGGTGGGTTCAGGCGGTGAGAGGACTGGGGCCTCCACAAGGGCTCTCTGCAGTGAAGTGAAAGCTGTATGGCACTCCTCTGTCCAATCAAACACCACCCCTTTTTGCAGCAGGCGGAACAGTGGTACAGCTATGCAGGAAAACCCCCTCACAAACTTCCTATAGTAGGAGGCCAGGCCCAGGAAGCTTTTCAGGTCCTGCACAGTGCTAGGGGTAGGCCAATCCTTCACCGTCTGCACTTTATCATCCATGGTGCCGACACCGCCGCCCCCAAGCTTGTGCCCCAGAAATGTGACCTCCCGTTGCATGAAGGAGCATTTCTGTGGGTGCAGCTTTAGACCTGCTGCTGCCACCCTCTCCAGCACCCGCCTCAGGGCCTTGAGAGCTGCCTGGAAGGAGTCACCATGCACCAGTATGTCGTCCAGGTACACAACACACTCCTGTCGAGGGATACCAGCGAGTACCCTGTCCATTAGTCTCTCGAACGTGGCAGGAGCATTGCAGAGGCCAAACGGAAGGACTTTAAACTGCCACAAGCCCCCATTAGTGATGAAGGCAGTTTTGGCCCTAGCTTCAGGGCTGAGAGGGACCTGCCAATACCCGCTCCGCAGGTCCAAAGAGGAGTACCAGGCTGACCCTGCCACCGTGTCGAGAGCCTCGTCGATGCGTGGAAGGGGGTAGGAGTCCTTTTTTGTCACTTTGTTGAGGGGCCTGAAGTCCACACAGAAACGCCACGCCTCCTTCTGCTTTTTGGGGACCATGACGATCGCCGAGGCCCAGGGGCTGGTGGAAGGCTCGATGATTCCCGCTCGCTGCATCTCTTGCAGGGCTTTGTCTGCCGCAGCCTGCCTGGCCAGTGGGAGGCGTCGAGGTCTCATCCTAATCGGCCGCGCATCTCCTGTTTCGATGTAATGCTGGATGAGATCTGTGCGGCCCACATCGTCCTCCGACATTGAAAAACAGTCCTTGAACTCAAGAAGCAGCTGCCACAACAGATCTTGTTCGCTAGGAGTCAGACCACCACAGTTTGTCTGCCAGACCTCCCTCACTGCCAAGACTCTTTCACGGTCGTCAGGTGGAGAGGCGTTTGTCACCTGTGTGTGTGGACTTGCAGCTGGCCGGACAGAGGCGGGGGGTGGTTGCAACTCAGCAGCTGGCAGGGTGGAGGGCGGTGGGGGTATCTCATTTGAAGGGATGCAGCTATGAGCAGCATAATTTGTTGTCTCAGCCGTCAGTGTGGCAACGGTGTGGGTCGCAACACAGCCAGGCCGGGGTGGCTGGCGCCACATCTGGATGACATGGCCATCAGGGAACGTGAGAGTTCCTCTCTTTGTGTTGATGACACAGTCCAAAGCCCCAAGAATATCCAGTCCCAGTATACAGTCCTCCAGGTTAGCGACCCACACCGGGCAGCGGATAGACTTCCTCCCCAGCCCCAGAGTCACTATTGCTTCTCCAACCATGGGAGTTCGCTCCCCGGTGACTGACTGCAGTTTCACTATAGTGGGAAAAATATCAGTTCCATTTTTCACCACATCGGGCCTCACCAGGGTTGCTGACGAACCTGTGTCTACCAGTGCAGAGCAGCATGTCCCTCCAATGGTGAGCGGTGCATACCAACAGTCTCCTATCCAGGTTCGGCCCAGCACCACTAGTCGCTCCAGCTGACCATCAAAATCCTCCGGTGGTCTGGTTGCCCCTATTTGGTCGGACGGTTGCGTAGCTTTGTTAATTAGAGGGGGCTGGGACAGGGTGCCAGGGGTCCGCATCGTCCCGATTATGCGGTCCCCGGCTCGTTTCCCTTGTTCGCGGTGGAACGGGGGCAGTGTCGAACCAGGTGGCCAGGCTGGCCACACCCCCAGCAGACTCTTGGTCGTGGCTTGTCTTGTCTCTCATCTCTCAGAGTGGCAGCCCTCACCAGCTGGGTTAGCTCCCCCACCCAGGCAGGCTGCGCCAACTCCCTTTCCGTCTCACAAGCAGCTCTCCCCTTTGGTGCTTTTTCAACCACTTTACCCAAGGTGCCAGCACACAGCATCTCTCTCTCCGTAGCTGACTCCAAAGCTTCCTGGAGCGACCCAGGGTGAGCGAGTAGTGTCTGGATGCGCAGGTCAGCTGGCAGCAGGGCCTGGAGGAAATGGTCCCTAGCTAGCTCGCTCTGGATGGACGGGGGCATGTGGGCGTAGGTGCGGTGGACAAGCCCCTCAATGTCATTAGCGAGCTCCCTCAGCGGCTCCTCTGGCCGTCGCTGTCTGCTGCACAGTTCAGAGCGGAGTAGGCTAGTGGCAGAGCATTGTCCAAATCGTCGCTTTAGAGCCCCAATTAGTGCATCATACTCACTCCTATCATCGGGACTCAGCAGCAGCAGGCTTGATAAAGCGTCACCCGTGAGGCACATCGCTAACTGGAGAGCTTTTACTTCAGTGGACCATCTACTGGCATTGGCTAACAGTTCAAACTGTGCATGAAAAGCTTCCCAGTTGGATTTACCGTCATATCTGGGGGTCTTTATTGTGGACGGAATAGCTTCTCTGCGTGTCTCAGTGTGCTCAGTCATGTCCCTTTCTGCGGCCGCAGTCATTCCTCTACGGCCGCCATTTCCCTCACCGTCGCGGCCCGAGTGGCCAAAGCCAGCCTCCGCAGCCATCCTCGCGGTCATTTCTTTTACCCGCTCTCGGTGCTCCGTCGTCTGCCAGACCCCGGCTGCGCCGTCCCATTCTCGTTCGTCACTTTCTCCTTCCCGTTTAATCTTGAGACGGCTCCCCGACGTCATGTTTCTCCCCGTTGACGAGCGTTAGCCACTTAGCTTCTCTGCTGCTAACTGGCGTGGCGATGTTATAGCGAAAGTTTTACTTCTGACACCAAATGTAACGACCCTAAGGTCAGGGAAGCTACGAGACGTAAGGCTTATAGGGTTTTTATTCATGGAACATAGAACAGGCTACTGTGGGCCGTAGCCTACGCCAACACAACAGTAACACAACAAGCTTCGCCACCGCTCCGGGTCCTAGTCTGCTCCGAACGGCTCGTAACACAACACCACACACAAAACAACATCACTCGCCCTCCAATCACAGACACGCCCCACCGCCACCGGCTCATGAGCCGTTCACTGACATCCCGAACACAATACCCACAACACAACATTTCTCTCAGTCCGTTACAATACATTATTGTCGTGTTATAAGCATGTTGGCCCCACAACCACGTTGGCTCTGGGTCCTGCTGTTAGCTGGCTAGATAAAGCTAAAGAAGAAGAAAGTATCCTTTATTAATCCCTTTGGGATTAAAGCTGCAAAGTGAGGAGTGTATTCTCAGTGGAATTTGCAGTAGCTGACAGTTTTACTAACCGACTCACATTAACTGGGAGTCATTCGATCCAAAGTTAAAGTGACTTTAACTAATTACACATTAAGAACACCTGCCTTCATAATGTATTTCCTTACTGTACATTTTATTTTGAAAATCGATTAAATACACTCTACCCTTGCTACAACAACAAAAAAGGAGGGGAAAATGTATGTTTTTTCCCCCCCTTGTAGGATGTCTCAGGGGCTATTAAAGTTTTACTCGGCCCTCTCTTTGTTGTGCTGTTGAATAGCAGTGGTCTGCAGGCTTGTGAGTGTGTGCAGTGAGAGTGGTGGAGGAGGTGGAGGAGGAGGTGTGAATCTTAAAGCTGTTAATCCCGCTGTCCTCAATCTCTCTGCCTGTCTGTACCGGAGGAGGCGACAGGACGGGTCACACACTCGGCTCCTCTGCGACCAAACTTGTGCAGCAACAAACACGTAGCCGGCTCCGGCCTGTGAACTTTTCTTCTTCATCGCACGTGTGAAGCAAAAGACGACGGTTCAGTTGCGAGGACCTCGCACTCCCTCGGAGTTAATCCTGTTCGCTGGAGCGCTTTAAATACCTGCTGCCGCTGCGATGAGCGCGGCGGAAAACCCAGACACCGACTCCAACAAGCTGGAGTCAGTGATACAGGTGAGGTCGACCGGGCCTTCCTCCATCCCCCATCGCTTATTAATAAACTGGCATTGCTGCGTGATGTGACACATGCTGCTGGTGCTGAGTGTTTTGTCTTGATATTGTGTTTTCATCACGGAGCAGTTCTGTTGTGACTGCTGTGGCCACACCTGGTCCTGTGGCACTTTTTTAAACACATCTCCATCGTCATATTTCATATATTATTTATTATTTTCATTGTCTGTGTTTGCATATTCTTTATTTGCTGGGCCATTTTTGTTTCTCTTTGCTCGTTTTCTCTCTGAAGGTCTCAAAGATAAAGCATCACATGTCTGTGTTTTGTGCATTAGAGGCTGGAGGAGAGTGTTTTGTCTGAGGAGAAGAGGCTGACCGTCCGGGGCCCCTTGCCAGACGCCCCCCCTACATGTATACCAGCACGAGTACGAGAGATTGTCACAAAGAACCTCAACGATACCTGTGAGTCGCCGCAATCTGCTCTCCCGTTATATAAAATGTGCAATTTGACACTTTTCTTTGATGGATCGTGTCCCTGTCTGTCCTGTGTCTTCCCAGCCGGGGCCATGTCCTCGGTCATGTCCCTCCAGGAGGAGAACCGGGTGCTGCAGGGAGAGCTGGCAAGGCTGGAGGACCTGCTGGCACACAGCAGAGCCGACCGAGACGAGCTCGCCATCAAGTACGGTGCAATTAGTGAGAGGGTAAGACACTGGGACTCTAGTAAGACGGGCAGAACAGGAACAGTGAGTGGAGGATTGGATGAGAGATACTCGATATGACCGTAAATAAGTCAAGTATCTGACTGACTGACCCTACATTTTCACTCTTTGTATGAAGAGTAAAATCCTAAATATCCTAAATCTTCAAGGTGACATGGACCTAAAGGGAATGCTGTGGCTCTTTCCTGTTTCCAAATTCTGTATTTTTTTTGGGGTCTCTCTTTGTCTGAGATTTGACGGTCTCCCAGGTGATGGGGACTGGAATTAACTGAAGTGGAATGTTGCCATGGCGTCTGTCGCCCTGGGCGACTGTAAACAGGGGCTTCAGTGGGGACGAGACAAGGTGGAGTGGTGGGTGGGCGCAACGCATCTTGTTTTTGGGTTGAACATTACGAAAGGTAGCATCCATCCAGAAACTAAAGATAACTCAGATGAAGTTCTTTCAGAGAAACAACGTCCTTTATGAAACTAATAGTTACTTTAAACCCATATGCTGTTAAGTGGTTTCAGGCCTTTATTCTCTTTTCAAATCAACTTATTTGATTTCTGTTGTAAAAATCAGAAATACTTCTGTTTTTTTAAGAAGTCACTTATTATACCTGTAGTCATAATTTGTGGTTCAATTTTGTGGGTCAAAATGTGGGTTACAGAGCAACAGTTAACAATACTGGGAGTTCCAGAATGTCAGAGTTCTGTCCCAGAAAGTCCGGGTTCCGGATTGTCCGGGTTCCATTCTGGAACGTCAGAGTTCCGTTCCGGAATGTCCGGGTTCCGAACTATGATGAAAACAATATATTATTAAGTGTAAGTCTGTGATCACTGTCTGCTATTTAGTTAATTATTAATTCACATACTACACTTGAGTGTTAAACATTTACAGTGTAAATAGTGTGAGTAGAAAATCCTACCTTTTCGAACAGACATACGATTATCTGTTCTTATTCTTTTTTTTTAAACAGTGTTTTTGCCATTAATGCTCCAGAACCGCTATTAAATGCCCCTTCTGGTCAGATAGATTTGCCACCTGCTGTTTCCAAGATCAAGAATGATCGTCCAATCTCAAATTTTAAGAAAGAAAAATTTAATTAAATAAAAATTGATCACACTTTCACGACAACTGAGGAAATCCATTTGATGAGGAAGATTCTGTTATATGACAGAAAGCTCCAGAACAGCTAATAATGGACCTTGTGGTGAGATGTTTTTGTTTCCTTCAACCAAGGAATAAACATTCAATCTCAAATACTAAATATGTTGGGATTTACAGAGCGTGTCGGTATTTGAAACTCACAGCATGGCAGCACTGTGTAGATCTAAAATAACGTTACCCCCTGTCTCATACTGTTATTTAAACCTGCAGCTGGAGCAGGCGCTATGCTTGGAGACGGGAGATCACGGGGATCACGATTCACCGGAGTCCCGCAGCCTGGGGCAGCAGAATGTGGACTTACGCCGGCGGCTGGACGAGGAGCAGGCGGCCTACAAGCGTAAACTTACTGCGTACCAGGAGGGTCAGCAGAGGCAGGCGCAGCTCGTGCAGAAGCTGCAGGCCAAGGTATGTTTGTTTTACTGTCTTTATTTGAGATATAGTCGTTGGGTTTGTTACAAGTCCGTCATAGTTTCCTTGCTTCTTCAGGTACTTCAGTACAAAAAGAGGTGCGGGGATCTAGAGCAGATGGTGCAGGAGCGGTCCTCAGAGTTGGAGAAGCACAGGCTGAGTGTGAGTGGCGTCTATTGACTTTGACTACAGGTAAGACGGCTGTAACCTTCCACAAATAACATTTGAACTCTCAACTATCTTCTTATCCAGAGCCCCAGTGAATCATCAAATGGTCGTCATCAAGACGAATCAAGCAGCAACCTGGAGGACGCTTTAATCCGTCTGGAGGAAGAACAACAGAGGTGACTGATCCTTCATGAGACATGTCGCGTGTCTCCTGGGCACCCCACAATATCACATAGTTTCCCCCGACTTGCTCTGTCAACATAATTAGTTTTTCCCTTGTGTGTTTTCAGGAGCAGCAGTTTGTCTGCGGTGAACGCCATGCTGAGAGAGCAGCTGGAGCAGGCCGGTTTGGCCAACGAGGCTCTCAGCCAGGACATCCGCAAGCTCACTGCTGACTGGACAAAAGCCAGGGAGGAACTGGAACAAAAGGAGTGTGACTGGAGGCGAGAAGAGGAGGTGGGAGAGCGATCCTTACAAAACAATAAAACATTCATAAATGGAGAAAAGAAAAAGAAATAAGATAATTTACATGTTACTTCTGTCCCCTTTCAGTCTTTCCACAGTTACTTCAGTACTGAGCACAGTCGACTGCTGATGCTGTGGCGGCAAGTGGTTGGCTTTCGGAGGCATGTCTGTGAACTGAAGAGCGCCTCTGAAAGGTCAACAAAGAGTGAACTGTTGGCCAGTTGCCTGTGTACTGATTTCAACATGTGACGGTACTAACACTTTCCCTCTGTGTCGATCTCTCTCCTATTTCAGGGACTTGTCAGATATGCGTAACGAGCTGGCTCGGGCGTCCCACTCTGCTCAGGTGTCTTGTGCAGGTCTGTCTGCCGCGCTGCACACCCGGGAGGGAGCAGCAGCTCTGGTCCTGGAGCGAGAGAAAGCTCTGCGGGTTCAGCTAGATCAGCAGCTAAGAGAGCGAGTGGGCGAGATGATGAATATTCAGACCAGAACCGACTCAGAGAGAAGTGAGCTCAACGTCAGGTCAGAGACTTGGTTTAGCTCTCTTACAGGTTTGGTATTAATTTAAAAGAAATTGTATGAATCAACGTTTGCCTTTTTTGTGTTTACTTTCAGGCTGTCAGAGTCAGTTCGAGAGGCTGAGAGACTAAAGGGACAAATTGAGGAGAGAGACAGAGAAATGGTCGTACTGATGAGAAGGCTTGAGGTTAGAGGTCATTTTAAAAACAGTGAGCGGTCATTTTAAAAACAGTGAGCCACACTGTTGCACTGGCGGACATGTTCCTTCATTACTATACCGCATACGCTGTCCTGCTGTTGTAAACAGTCACTATTCCCCCAAATGTCAATCCAAAAATCTACGTCTATCTACGTCTGAAAGTAATCCCCAACAAATACATAGTTTTCTTGTGTTTGAGTAACATTTGCCAAAAAATGAAGTAACCAGGTGTTTAAGCCGTATTTAAACATGAAACTTTATGATCTTGACCTGTTTTTAAGGCTTTACGGAAGTCCTCAGGAGGAAGGTGTACAGTAGAGCCATAGAGACAACGGGAAACAAAAAATATTGAGATACAGATTAATATATTGTTGCTTTTGGTCTTTTTATTTTTATTGATTTGCTGACAATAAGAAAATAAAGAAAAATGTCAACCGTATCATTTTAAGTTTATAATGCTTTTTCAGCTGTATTAAAGCTGCAGTTGGTAACTTTAATAATAATAATAACTTTTTGTCACATTTGCTCAAACTATCAAACTAGGGAGCTCTGATCAAATATAAATCAAGATTTTGTACCTGCATTGCCTATTTCTATATTTCATATTTCATCATTGAAAACCCAGCGCTGCCCACCAACTGAGCAACTTTTCTCAGGCGGAGGAACCTGATTATTTGACATATTATCTGTCTCATGTATTACTCTCAGGATATGGGCACAGTTTGAGAAAATATGTCAATGTTATTTGTGTATTAGTTACCAACTGTAGCTTCAATCTTCCCGTGCTTCATTTTGTCTTCTTTCAGGAGCAGAGTGGTAACGATGAGACTGACATGCAGGTGATGAGAGCTCACACTGAGACGCTGTTGGACACCATGCGGGACATCGCTCAGGTAAACATACACACATATGCACACTGTTTTGTATCACAAAGCTGGGAGGGCCTCATTGAAATGTTCTTTTGCAGACGGTTTTGTCTGATGGAGAGTCGTCATCGGAGGCAGACCAGGACAACTCTGGGGCTCCGCTGCTAGCGTTGATCCGGGGTTGCTCCCCTCACCGCTCCCCATCTTCTCGCAGGTCATCCTCCCCCTCTCGGGTCTCCTCCCTGGCTCCTCTTTCTGAGGCGGCGTTGTCAGCTCTGCGCTCTGCAGTCACTAACAAGACGCTCCATCTGCAGGTGACATGTCAAATAATTTGTTTCATTTCATTACAGTAATTGTTTCAGGAAGAAAGCACATTGGGATGTTGTGCTTTATTTGTTGTTCATTTTTCTTTTAACGTGCTGCTGGCGACACAACAACTAAATAATGCAGATTTTGTAATAACTGGGTGTTTTCATACAAATACCATCACAGGTTATTATGATGCACATGCATTTAGAAGAACTGTTCAGTTATTTTAGAGAATAATTACAGAGAGAGAGAGAGAGGACTTCCTCCCTTGTCAAAACGTTACAGCAGTCCACTAACCTTTAGGCTTCCAGAGCCACAATGAGAACAGCTATCTACACATTAGCAGAGTTTAAAGGGGTCAGTTAACTCAAACAATGGCTTATGGTTTTGGTTTTATTTGCACAGATATCTTTGCCCAAATACAGAGGCAGTTATTAGAATTTCTTCGTTGGTACTTGGAGAAGAATTATGAGAACATTTGAAAAAAAAACATCACCCAGGGTTTTTATTGGAACTAGTTTTTACCAAAGAAAAAATTCAAAATAGTTATACAAGCAAATTACAGGTACCACAATTACTTTGGGGCTCAGAGATTAATATCTCAAAATCTGGGCAAATAAAACCCAAAGTATCTGCATGGATAGATGCCACTAGAGGTACGTGACCCCACTTGTGTTGTGTTTTCAGGATGTGCGAGGGCGTCTGCTCTCTGCCCAGTCCTCGATTCAACAGTTACGCAAGCAGCTTTCAGAGACTGATTTGGCTAAAAGAGATGCAGACCAGCGAAACCAAGCTCTGCAGAGAGAGAGGGATGCTGCTCAGAGAGAGAGAGAGACCACACAGAGAGAAAAGGACCGCCTGAAGCAGGAGAGAGACACACTGGCCAGGTTTACAGACACTTATATCACCTTTTACAGTCTGCTTCTAATACTTGAATCTTTAAGTGTATGTAACCGTAACTGTTTTCCCTCACACATTATGAACATCGCAGTGAGAAGGTGAGCTTGGAGAAGAACTTGCAGGCAGCACAGAGCAGCCACCAGATCCTGCAGATGGACTGTGAGAAGCTTCAGCTGACCGTGGCGTCCACTCAGCGAGAGCGAGGTCACGAGAGGGAGGAGAAGGAGGCCGCCACTCAGGAGAGAGAGCGGGCAAAGGCAGAGACTCAGCGGATGTAAGTCGGCTAATTGATCATGATTAAGTGAATGCGATGTGGACGCTCATCCACAAAGTCTGTCTGCAGCCAACACACAATGCAAATGCTCACAGGAAGACAAATTATAAGGTCTGTATTAGCTTCTCATACAGAGAGATCCTCTTCATTTACACACCCTCTTTCACCAGCACAACACCAAACATGGGTGAATAGATATGATGCAAGCTCTCCCTAGCAAAGCTGACACTTTTACACCATTGAATTCCTTTTTCACATATCAAACAAGCCAGCTGACTCAGTTCACTAAGCCACAGCACCTCTATGTATGTGTATGGCTTTATAATGCTAATGCCTTATGCCTGCTGTTGGTCTTGTCTTCGAGCATACACTGTATTTCACCTTTTACTGGGTCCTTAGGACTCAAACAGTGCCCACCATAATTCCCCTACAGAGCCTCTCATTATCAGTCCTAAAATGTATTGCTATAATACCACATGCTTATTGTTTTGCGACAGACAAAAGCATTGGGATCAGAGCGAGAGTCGCGCCTCTACTCAGCGAGGAGAGCTGTCTGCAGTGAAGGAGACTCACCAGCAGGTGGAGATTGAGAGGCAGCTGCTGGAGCGAGAGAAAACCCAACTTACTGAGGCACTTGCTCGGGTAAAAAAAAAAAAAAACTTGTGCTCAATTAACTTTTTGCAGATTTGATATTCTGTGTTCTCATATTGTCTGTGACCCTCATTTCCCCTCCAGGCTGAGGGCAGTAACGCAGAGCTTTCTCTGCTGGTCAACAAGCTGCAGTCTGAGGATGCAGCTCTCAGTGACTCTCTGGCCAAGATGGGAAGCATGAACGAGGGACTGGCCCAGGACAAAACTGACCTTAACAATTACATTCTCAAGGTAAGACCTTTTCAGGTGTGTATTTGACATCTTAAAGGGTTCAGTGTGCTTGAAATAGAGTAGTTCATATAACCCTTATGTATTTCTACATGTTAGATAGATAGAGATGGATGGATGGAGTAGTTCATATAACCCTTATGTATTTCTACATGTTAGATAGATAGAGATAGATGGATGGATGGATGGATGGATGGATGGATGGATACTTTAGTCATACCCAAGGGGAAATGTGTTTGTGGCAGCAGCAAGCAAAGTTACATAGAAGACACAAAAATATTAGGTATGAAAAATACTCAATATATATACAACAAAACAGCAGAGCGTATTCATTTAAGGAAATTAAACAATAAAGAAAAGTGAAAAAATGCAAAGTATATACAGTGAAATAGAAGTGTGTACAGTGACCACACTCGGAAGGTAGAGCAAAGGCATGGCTGTATAACACTACATCCCTTTTCTGTATTCATCTATCCCTCTTTTGCGTGTTTTGTAGTCTAGATGCAACGAACAGGGATATGGGCGCATTTATGATGTTACCCTTGGTTACACACAAAAAGTGACAAAAGCAGTTTTGTGAAGAATGATACCAGAGGCCTGAAGTGAACTGTAATAATGTGAACGTCTCAGCTTCCTCTCCAGTCTCAACCTTCACTTCTGTCTCTCAGCTGGAGGAAGACAAGGCCCTCCTGCAGGCCCAGAAACGGGAGGCGGAGCAGGAGAAGTTGACCATCAGGGATGAGCTGGTTCGGTTGGAGCAGGACCGGCTGGAGCTGGACTCAGCCCGCATCACGCTGCACCAGTCGCTGCAGGACGTCGAGCTAAGCCGGGTGGGGACGGAGGCAGAGCTACAGAGTCTCAGGGCTGAGAGATTTAAGCTGCTGGAGAAAGTCACACAGGTACACAACAGATTATATTACATCACAAGAAAGCTATGGGGGATGCACTTAGGGAGGTGGCGTGACCTAATTTAAGGAATACTTCTTATACAGATCCAATGGTGCTTTATAGATTATTTATTTGGCTAAAACGGCAATGAAAACAGTAAGTAAGGAGTTTTTCAGAGCATTTTTTATTTTTATTTCTTTGTTTGATTATTATTATTATTATTACTTGTTTACATTTTTTGGCTTCTGTTGACAGCTTTGTGGTGAGGTGACCTCTCTGGGATCAGAGCTCACTCTTGCCAGAGGAGAGGGCCAGAGGATCGACGTGGCTTTAGAAGAAGCCGGTCGCGGTCGGGCAGAACTGGCCCGAGACAAAGCAGCGCTGGTGGTCCAGCTGATGGCATCTGAGAAAGAAAACACTGTGCTGTCAGAGGAGCTAACTGCTTTCAGGTGTGTGTTGTTTCTCAATGACACATGCATTTTCACATGAGTGAAATTATGTGTCTGTAACTTGTGTTTATAACTGCGCAGGTCTGAGCGGGAGTCGCTGGAAACCAGTCTGTTTGAGGTGCAGCAGCAGCTTGTTCAGGTGGAGTCTCGTAGGGAGCAGCTGGAGACGGAGAACCAAAACCTCAGAGTCCGCTGTGAGACTGCAGCAGGTGAGTGATAAAGGATGTAGAAGAAGAAATACAACAACAATGAGAAAAGAGGATTTTTACAAATATGCCTCTTTAGGAGCTAAACTCAAAATGTTTGGTATGGGAAAGACAGTTTCTCAGTGATATGACAGAATAAGAACCTAATGGTCGAGTCCTGTGTTTCCCTCTCCTGGATCTTTTCCTGGATGGGATATCCAGCTGAACTAAGGCGTGTTCGCTCGGATGGGGAGAATATGTTGGCCCAGGCTGAAAGAGAGAAACAGGCTCTGACTCAGACTCTAAATGCTGCACAGCTGGAGGCCCAGCAGGCTTTACGCAAGGCCATCTCTGAACATCAGGAGGAGGTGGAGAGGCTGGTCTCCGAAAAGGTTAGAAGATTCAATGGTTAAGTGTTACTCAAAGCCTTTCTTGTAGACTTGTTTTTACTTTTCAGATAAATCCAGATTTAATCCATGTTTGTGCTCTTGGCTGCTCTGTTTCCCAGGAAGTCGTGCGTCACAGCCTGCTGATGGAGTATGAGGGCACCCTGAGGAGGCTCCGGCAGGAGGCGGAGGATCAGCTCCGCAGGGCAGAGAGAGAAAACGAGGAGCTGCAGGATGAACTGAGGAGTCTCCAGCGTGACAGAGATCAGAGTCTGCTGCAGGCTGAGACGGAGAAACAACAGGTTTGGTCTGAGTTCAAGCCTCTGAGGAACTGAAAAATCCTCCTGGTCCTCTCTGTCATGGTAGTTCATTAGATACGCTGTACAGACAGTGACTCTCAGCTCCGCTACATCTGTTGTAAGTTCCTCCCCTTTTGTTAACCAGACATTTTCTCTCTTTCCAGGCACTTTCTCTGAAGGAGGCAGAAAAAACTGTTTTGTCTGACAGGGTTTCCACCCTGCAAGCCGAGTTGTCAGCTGCAGCCCTGGAGGCCGAGCGAATGTCGAGAGAGGCAGCTCATTACAAAGAGCAGGAGCAGGTGAAGGGACTTCCTGTCTGTTGTTGAATTCTCTTCTGTCTTCTCTAACACAGCCACAGGCGGAAGAGTTACTGAAGTGACTTCTTATTGACTTTTTGCTCTTACACAGATCAGAATTGGGGCTCTGACCAGCGAGCTGCTGGACCTTCGCTCTCAGCTGGAAGATGCAGCTTCTGTTCATGAAAGGGAACTCCACAGTCTACGAGAGACTTGTACTGATCTTCAGTCACGTGCTGATGTTGCTCTCAAAGAGGTAGATGATCTTCTACAAGTGGAAATATGAGAGTGATATGGTATAAATCAGAGACCACATACCTCCACCAAGGCTGCACATTCCTTTATTTGTCATTTTAGACAATGGAAAACACAATTTCTTATGCGTTTTCACAATCATGAGCAGTGGCATAGTCATCACTATAGGGGTAGGTAGTACAAATCAAAAGGCGCCCGGTGGGGCATGTTGTTCTAGATACTGATGAGACATGAAATACAATTCAGGAAATCCAGTTGGAGTAACACATGAGTGTGTTTAAGACTCAATATAATATTTAGAGACAGACTTGTACAACTCTGTAAAGTTTAACAGCTAAACAGTTCAAACGTAATCTACCAGGAATGTTTGCTAGCATTTATTTCAAAGACCACTGCAGCACCTTGTTGGATGACATTGCTTTGCAGCAAAAGTTGAGCCTGGTTCAACTTTTTTGACTGGCTTTATTCAAATGAATGAGAGGGCTGCATGTTTTCACGCAGGGCTGAAGTTCTTCTGAGCTCGGCCTGAGTTGAAGTTCAAACATTGAAAGGAGTTTAAATGTCAGATGAAGTTTAGATTGATTTGAAAGATGTGTTATAAGTGTACAAACCAGAGGACAATGTGTAAGCAGTGAAAGTTGTTTTTAGTAAACCTGTAGGCATTGAAAGGAGTTGAATTGTCAGTTTATATGTAATCTCTGAAAGCAGCAGATTTGTTGGTTGAAGATTAAAAGATTAATAAACAAACCTTAAAATGTGTTATTTAAATAAAAAATACCCAAAACAAAATGTGAATAACTGCTACAACATACAAGTAGTGATCGGCAAGCTAAATGATCAACTTTTGCAAACATGCTCTAACTTGCATGGTTAATAAAGCTCTATAAGGTTTATACAGCTGACTATAGGCAGAGCCATGTGTCCTGGAACATCCAAAAGTTCTCAGCTGACACGGCCCTGGTTGGTCTACTTACCCGAGGCAAGGACCTGGCCTGTAAGCGGGAGGTTGAATCTTTTGTCAGCTGGTGTGATTAACTTTTTTTTAAACTAAATGTTAGAAAGACCAAAGAGTTGGTTATTGATTTCAGAAGGAAGAAGGAGGAGATCTCCCCAGTGATGATTGCGGTTCAGCAGATAGAAATTGTCCAGTGATATAAATATCTTGGGGTCCACCTGGACATGAAATTCAACTGGAAAAAGAACACTGATGCTGTATTTAAGAAGACTCAGTCAAAAACTGGATCAATAAGATGATCAGAAAGGCTGGCTCAGTGATTGGCCTTTCCCCTGGACTCACTAGAGGTCAGTGTAGAAAAGAGAACAAGGGCCAACAATTAGATTTTTTTTTTTTAATGAAAGCCTTTTTGGGGGTTTTAGATTTAGCATCTTTCTGATGTCAATAATGTTCCATATAGCATTTTCTGGGGTTATTTATTCTTTGTAATGTGTTTTTGTCTGTTGTTCCCTGTGGACGGTGTCTATTGTTGTCTATATGAGTTTATTGTTGTCTTGGGTGGCAAATGAGTTTCCCCACTGAGAATTAATAAAGTTTTCTCATCGAATGATATCGCTTGCCCCTGTAGCAACAAGGCCAAACCTTCCGCCAAATGTTAGTGAAAACCGTGTTGAGGTGGCCTGTGAACTAGCAAATAGAAAACAGAACTTCCTGGTGGATGTCATGAGATAATCCACCACATGTTGAGTCTGTTCCGTTACATCACCTTGTACCACACATGACTTTTGCCCTCCAGCTGGACCAGTGCAGAGCTTCTTTCTCAGCTATCGATGAGTGTCGAGACCAGCTGAGGCGGGACTTGCTGAACAGTGAGCGACGTCTCAACCAAACTCAGGATGCAGCGGAAAACAACCGACGGGAGGGGACGGAGCTGCGCCGCAGCCTCGCTGACGTCACCAAGGAGAGGGACACTCTCGGCCAATCGAATACTCAGCTGAGAGGAACTCTCCGAAGTGCAGAAACAGAGAGAATCAGGTAAACACTACAACGAGTGGGAAAGTATCCACTGACAGAAAAGCAATGTTCAGAGTAAAATGTTTTGCGTGTTGGGTTTTCAGTGTGAAAAGACAGTGTGAGGAGAAGGAGCAGAGGCTGGCTGTGCTGGAGGAGAATCTGTCCTCTAATCAGAAGGAGGTGACGGAGCTGCGGAGCTGCCTGAGGGAAGTTGAACGGTCGCGGCTTGAAGCTCGACGAGAACTCCAGGAGCTCCGCAGACAGGTCGGACTTGCTGCCACCCCTACCTTCACACCTTATGAGACATTTACAAAAAGCTTGTTGTCATTCTAGTCTTCACATTTGTGACTGTGTGCTGATTTTGTGCTTTTCTTGGCTCCAGCTGAAGGTTCTTGATGGAGAGAAGGAGCAGAGAGGGAGGGAGGTGGCAGAGCTGCAGACTCGCCTGTCACTGGAGGAGCAAAGAGATGAGGAAAGGGGGAAAGAGGTTTTCCTCCTCAAACAGAAGTTAACTGAGGCTGAAACGGCGCGAGACTCCCTCAAGAAAGAAGTGAGGAGTGTGAAGACATTATTTGCTCACGTGCTGTCTTCACTTCTTCACAATTTATCATCCTTCTGTTTTTCCATGTAGCTTTCTGTGACTCAAAAGCGCCTGCTGGAGTCGGAGTCGGGGTGGCGGGTCTGCGAGAGAGAACTGACCGCTCAGCTGCAGGAGGCGCGTGGCTGCGAGAAGAAGATGCAGGATGAAGCCAAGAATTTGGCATTGCGCGCTCAGGCGTCTCAGGACTCTGCCGCTCTGTCCGTCCTGCAGCTGAGCGAGGCCCAGGGCCGCCTGGCCGCCACAGAGGCGGAGCTGACCCGGGCCGACGCCGGGAGGAGGGACCTGGAGTTTCGTCTGAGCAGCCTTCAGTCTGCACTGACGCGGACACTGGGCATCGGAGCAGGTGGCAGGGGAGGCAGGGGGAGGAGCCCGGGGGGCAGCTCCACGTCACCAGGAACCATGTCACGCCACCACAGCATCTCCCCTCTGCGCTCCTCGCTGTCGCCTCCTAAAGGTACGAATGAGACATGCAGCTTTAACTCTGCAACACAGAATTTAGACATTCAATCAGGCATTGAATAAAGCCTTGTAAAAAAGCGCAATTATTTTTTATGAATGCCTCAAAGAAGATTCCTTTTAGCTGCTTAATGTCTTCTTGAGATATAAAGCTGAGCAGACTATTCCAGTGAGCCAGAGCTCATATTCAGTATAATTTGATCCCTCCTACCTACCTTTAGATGCCCCAATATACAAACAAAATTTACCAAGTGGATGCAACTCTTTTATATATTTTTTACAGAATTTCGAGTAAGCACCCCTGACAATACTTTAGGCTCTGTGTCGCCTGAGAGGGGCGATACACCGCTGCCTCTCCATCAGCCAGAGTTGGACCCCGACACACTGCGAAGTGATCTGAGAGACTTCCTCCTGGAGCTGCGTGACGCACAGAGAGAGAGGGTAACAGAGCTGCTCAGCATGAGAAAAATCACAAAGTAAATATTAATAATAATGTGGGATATTTTTTTTTAAGTCTTTGTTTATTGCTGATTTTGAAAGGATGATGCTCGATGCCAGCTGGGGGCCCTGCAGCGGGAGCTGGAGGAGCTGTCAGGGGAACGGGACTCTGCTCTGATTCGTCTATCTCACCTGGAAAACACCTTACAGGAATACCAAGAAGGTAAAATATTAGACATTTGTTCATGCAGTTTTGGAAGAAAAGCCCTTAGCCGAAAGACAAAATGACCACAAAGCCATTTTTGTTGTGTGATTGCAGGAAAGCGTGGAGTGGACGAGCGCCTGACCACCACTCACATGTTGCTCCAGCAGCAGGAGGAGATGGTGAGGAGAGGAGACAGAGAGAGGAGAGCCCTCGGCGACAGGGTGAAGGATTTAGAGCGAGCGCTACAGACCTCTGAAATGGATAAAAAACACACCCAGGTACACAGACTTTTGTGTACTCATGTGCATGTATACAGAGTCCATGTATTTGTACTGTGGCCTGCACAGCAGTGACCACTGATCTGCCGTCATCGCCATATGGCAGCAATAACAACAGATGCCACACACATAGTGTCACACCTCTTATGGTGTCCTGTCTCAGCTCTCCATATGTCTGTTGTCAATGCCAGCACCTTTCAAAATAATCCTCCTGGCAGGAGGAGCAGGGACATGAAGAGAGGAAAACACACAACGCATTGATAGACACAACTGTGTGTGTGTGTATGCTTGTGTGTGTGGGTGCTATTGAAAGATATTCATACGGGTTGCATTTTTGAAAAATATCAGGAGGATTTATGAAGAGACGAGTAAAGTTGGAGCTCAGATGCAGCTGTGGATCATCTGTTTGGCCTAACAGGGTTTTGGACTATCTGTGCATGCCTTTGTAATCTGGGTCGAAAATACAGCTCTCCATTATACAATTTCGCTCCACCAACTGGTCTTGAAAATCCTCTCTGTTCTCTCTCCATCTCTGCAGGATCAGTTAAATAAGCAGCGTGCTGCTGAGATGCGTCTGGAGGCGGAGAAGAGGCGTCTGCGGGAGGCGCTGGAGGCAGCTGAAGCTCGGGCCACCAGGGTGGAGCTGGGGAGGCGCAGCCTGGAGGGGGAGCTGCAGAGACTCAAACTGAGTCTGGGAGACCAGGAGGCTGACAGCCAGGCCTCCCAGGAGCGCCTTGACTCTCTACTAAAACAGGTACAGATGGCTCAGGGAGATATCCTCATATCCCTGAGGGCCTAATCTGATGATTCTTACTTTAAATGTTTTTGAAGTATGATATGTTGTATGTGCCTCAACCAGGTCATTGGTTAATGTGGAAATATTGTATTTTATGGGTCTGCAATTTCCTTATAATTTCCCAATAATAAACTTTTTTTTTTAAAGTTTCCTACAAAGAACTGTGTGAGAAACTAATAATGGGGAACGAGACGTTGGTACATTTCTAGTACATTGCTAGGATAACCTGCATAGTTACAGTATTTAGTCAGTGGACTGCAACAATGTGAAATATGAATGGTTAAGTTTGCAATAATAAATGACACATACATTTGATTTCTACAAACTGCAGGTGGCAGAAGGAGAAGCCCGTGTGTCTCTGCTCCAGAGAGAGGTGGAGCGGCTGAGCCAGGCTCTGCTCAAAGCTCAGGAAAGTGAGTCTTTACTCAAAGAGAAGTCCTCTTCCCTCAAAAAGAGCCTGCAGGAGGCAGCGACTTCTCACAGCAGCACACAGAGTTGCCTGACCACTCTGCAGAAGACGCTGAGTGTGGCCGAACAGGACAGAAGGCTTCTACAGGTGAGTGAGACAGAAGGTTAAAAAAGGCCTTTGACAATACGGATGAAGCCCAGGCAGTGACGTGATAATTACTTTGTACCAATAAGGAACGAATGGATGAAGCCCGGGCGTCATTAGTGGAGGGGAAAAGGAACATGGTTGCCCTCACTGAGCGCGTGCAAAGCTTGCAGAGTGAGCTGGACCAGAGCGAGCTGAAGCGAGAGGAAGTGGAGGCTGAGCTCAACAACACTCAAGAGGTGAAGAAGATAGATAATCTCTGTGTCGTCACACATCTGCCCTCGTCAAGTCTTCAGAAAAAGACATTGTAACATGGAAAGCCAAAACATTTACTCTGCAGAAGAAAAAGCATCCCAATACTGCTTCTCTTTCTTCTCTAGAGTCATGTCTCTGTATCTGATTTCTGTCTTACCCCTGTCAGGCTCTACGTCAGCGCTCAGCCAGCGCCGCAGAGGCTCAGCGCAGCGCCCAGTCAGCGCAGACAGAGCGGGCCGCTGTAGAGGAGCGGCTGCGTGGGCTGCAGCGAGCAGTAGCCATGCTCGAGACTGAGAAAAAAGATGCTGAGAGGCAGGCTGTGAGGCTGGAGAAGGACAAAGATGCACTGAGGAATACACTGGATAAGGTCAGCACGGAAGCTTGTGCACGATGAATATGAAACTGGTTTCAAACAATCGTTTCTTTGTGAATTTAAAGTTCATGGGCTCTATGGAAGAACATAGTGAGCCCAGTCGGTCATAGTGAGCAACGCCTTATTGTAGACATCAGATCATACCAGAGTACCACAGTCATAGAGGCAACATGTCACACAGAGTTTATCTACTAAATGTTTTGTCTGAATTGGTGTCACTCATTATTTTGTCAAATGTTATATATATATATATATATATATATATATATATACTGTGTATACACACATAACAATAATTATTGCCTCTGCTGTTCTTAATCTGAGCTCACCACTACTTTTTGTCCCACATGTAAAGGTCAAATCTCTCTAATAATGTTCACCTGCATCTTTGAAAACAAGATTCTACAGCCACACAATCTTCTCTGTGAGGATGTGACTTTTTTTTGTAAGGGATCTCACGCTTTCCTATTGCTTACATTTCTCTTTCATCAGGTCGAACGCCAGAAGCTGAAGACTGAGGAAGGCAGCATGCGACTGTCTGCAGAGAAAGGTCGCTTGGATCGCTCTCTGAACACCACAGAACAGGAGCTGCAGGAAGCTCAACAACAGATACTGATGCTGCAGGTGAAGAGCAGCCGCTGATCAAACCTATAGATTCATCAGAAATCATACTTGCTTTTATTGCAGCACATAGTGCCATATTATAAAACGGGTAGATCAAATCAAGCATTCTGATTGGTTGAGAGTGAGTCACGGGGTGTACTTTATTCACCCATAAAGTACTGTACAGCCTGTTTACATTTAGAGCGTTCCATATCAGTGCGCACTTAAAAATAACAGGTAGATTTAAATTGCGCGCCCGTTAGTTGTCATTTCAAGCTTGACAGTTACCAAACATGTTTCGTGTAAACTAGGGTGACCAGATTTGAGTTTGTGAAAAAGAGGACACTTCGTCGCGGGGGGGGGGGGGGGGGGGGTTAGTAGTAGTGTAAAGCATGCCGTGAACTTACATTTACGTTGAGGTCGGTCGACCAATGACAGTTCTCTCTACAGTCAGAGCTTGCGCAAGAAGGTGGAACGTGAGGGAGATACCATTTCCAAAACTTGTAAGGGGGTAATAACTATTTTCCCGGACGTAGCAAAATCCCGGACGTTTTTGGAATCCCTGCCGGACGCTTTTTTTAGGTCTCAAAAAGAGGACATGTCCAGGAAAAAGAGGACGTCTGGTCACCCTATGTAAACTTTGATATTGTCACGTCCGCAGTAACGACTCGCAGACGTTGGTTTCCTTAACTTGCAGGTTTATTGCTTGAGTGTTCACAGTATTGCAACGGGGCTCTTCGCTAACAGTAGCTCAAACGGAACAGCTAACAAGCTCACGTAGCATCCCCCACACTAGCATAACGAACGACAACACACACGTCACTTCCTCCCTAACCTAAAGCTGAGGAATGAAAAGGGTTTGATCACAAAATCGTGATAATTTCCAATGAGAGATAATTACGTCGGTAATTTCCCGACGCGAGGCAAGTTCTCTAAACATCATGGAGGAGAAAAATGACGGAGAAAAGACGTATGTGCGTCCCATACACATACGGGACTATTTTCTCTGCTTACTGAAATGCGATACACAACGTTTGGTGGCTACAACTATTTTGTGCTGAAAGGCAGCTTACTATTACTATTTATAAAGTCGCAGGTACCCGTATTATAAAAGCAATAAGGTACTCGAGGCAGTACTGTGTCTACAATAATGTACAGTTCAAGGGTTTGCAACTCCCTTGAACAGTACATTATTGCACGACACAGTACTGCCTCTCGTACCTTATTGCTTAAATAAGAACCTCTGAGAAGCTTTTCCAAACTGCTGTTAGCAGAGTGAATGCTGGCTATACGACTCGCCAAACACATGCTTTAACGTGCTGCTTACACCTTTTGACGAGGGCTGCCATCGACCAAAGAAATTCTTAGTAATCGTGTTTTTGTTGAGTATAAATCATTTTCCATTGAGTTACGAGGGATTTCATGAGTAGTTTCATGAGAAAAACATCACATTTTGTTCAGTGAATGTTACAGCAGAAGGCTAGCATGTGCATTACAGTTGCATTGGAAAGAGTAAGGGGATTTATAACTCACAGGACAGTCAGGCTGGACTTTGTTACTGCGTGAAACAAATAGTTAATTTATCTCTCCGAGATGTTCATTAGATTACACCTAAAAGGACCCATAAATGTCAAATGAGGTCAGTGTAACTAGAAATAACCGTAAGCTCTGGACACATCTGCTTCTTGTTACTCATCACAAATAAGCACTCGAGAGTTGTTTTTCTGTTCTTCTGCATCTCTGCACAACTCATTCTTGTAAGTGCTTCTCTCCAAAAACAAAAGTTAGACCTAACTCCTTAGATATTTATGTGGAGGTTTCATTTTGCTAAACAACAGTCATAACATAGTTTTTTTGTTTACCACAGACGCACTATAAACAAGCAAATGAATAAAGCTACATTGAGTTTCTATTGAACTATGAAAGAGTCATTAAAGTTGTTTATTTCAGGTTGGTTTTACATCTCAGACAAAAGATAATTTCCCCCAATTTAGTCAAACTCTTCCCAGAATACAGAAATGTTTCATCATTTTCACCAACCCTCGGGCATTTGATAAAAGGTCCTGGGGAACCAATGTGATTTTGGCAAAAGAAAGTAAAGAAATGATAGAACTTCAAGGCTATATTTGTAAGTACCTTCCTTAATCACTCCTTGTCACGCTAAAGGATTCAGATTAATGTGTGAGGCAATCAATCTATAGCTTAAACAATAGAGCAAGAGCTGAAAGTCAAAATAACGAATTGGAGAATGTGCACGTTTTGTCACTTAACTTTGAACTTGAACCGCATGATGGAGGTTTCTCTGCTGGGGACATCCACCATTTGTTAGAGGACCTCCTCCAGACCAATAAACATCACAGGTGTTAGTTGAGCACAACAGATGTATGATGTTTACTCATCTGTAAAGTTATTTGTTCAGCATCTAGTTTCATGGAGATGGTCCACGTTGCCAAAAATGAGCAAGCTTTCAAAGGATAGATACATTTTCCATAAATAAATGTCCTGAACAATATCAAATTGTTGCTGTTCTCCTGGAGGATAATTTTTACACTAGTTTCTTGTTAAAGCTATTTTGCGAGTACATTTTTCTTCATATGACCTCTTAATATTCCCTGTAGGTGGCAGACCGCATAATGTATTTTATGGCTGCCTTTACATTCCTCCAGGAAAGGCTTAGTTAAGTGCATTTCCAGAAAACATAAGTATAGTTTTCCTCCAGGGCGCCACAGAGTGTTCGACATGATTGTTCGGTGGTTAGCCGTCTATTTTTGATCTGGGATTTTAGGAAGAACCGAACCATAGTCTCTCCATTGTTTAGATGCTTTCTACATAAACTCCTGAGAGTCGTTGTCCTGCCAGACTTTCCTCTTTGTTAACATTGTGGTCTCTCCCACCTGTGTGTGTTTGTATCACTGAGTAGACTCAGCTGGCTGAGACGGAGCAGTCCCACAGTCTGTGTGAGAGTTTGGTGAGGCAGCGTGACGAGGCCCAGCGGGAGGCGGAGAGACTGAGGGCCAGCTTCAGGGACGTCGAGCGAACGCTGGGAACCAGAGAGCGAGCTCACCGACTCCGAATCAAAGGCCTGGAGGAGCAGGTACACACACACACACACACACACACACACACACACACACACACACACACACACACACACACACACACACACACACTGACCATGCTGTAGATGAGCTTTGGCAAAATTCCCTTTCAGACTAATAAGGTGAATGAGCTATAAAATGTTTAAATAATTGCCTAAAAGAAAGTCTAATTGCTGTTTTGTAAGAGTTGTTTATGTATTAGTGTTCATGTCTTTCTTGTTTTAGCTGTTATATCTACATTTATAGTTGTTTCACTCATCGGGACTTGTAGCATTACCATTGCTTAGGAAATACTGCAGGGGTATAATCCAACATCCCTGAACAAACACAAGCCATGATTACTTTCACGCTCACACATGCACACGCACACTTGACACAATTACTTTATTTTTTCCTTTTCTTTTCTTTTTTTTCCTGCACTGTGATATTCATTTATCTCTGTTATGTTTGTTTATTTTGTAATTTTATTGTTTGAATTGTGAAGAAGAAAACAAAAGAGTGTAATACAATGCAGTTTTGTCACCCACTGTATCACTGCAGGTGTCCACCCTGAAGGAGCAGCTGCAACAAGAAATGAAACGGCGGCAACCATCTCTTCCATCCTCCTTATTGTCAGCAGGAAAGTGAGATGCAGCTTAAAACCAAAAGCACCGCACACCAAGCCTGATCTAGGGAAAACCCACTCATCATGAATGTCTGAAAGCAATATTTTCTCACGGATACATTCCTTAAAGCATTCATACTCTAACTCCAGTGTTTTAAAATATGATTGTTTTACTTTGTGTCACTGAAATGAACACCACTGTCAGTCTCTTGGTGTTTTACTGAACACTTAACCTGCAGCACACACTCAGTCAACGACAGGCGAGGGAACGGAGCGACGTGATTCAGCAGCTGTGCTGAAAGCGCCAGCAGCCTGCTGATTACTGGCAACCATCTGCACTTGATCCATGCTCAACTTTTTCCCAAACCTCCTGCTCTTATTCAAGAAGAAAACTCAAATCACTGCAAGGATTCTCCTCCAGAAAGAATCTGGATGTTGTGCAGGAATGACAATCTGCCAGTTTTGCAGTTTGGCCTTGATTCCTCCACATTTAAATGAACAGTTGAGGACACTAAGAGAAGGAAAGGAAGGACAACACTATGTGTGAATGCCAAGAAACAGACGATTGAGCATAATGAAGGAGTTGCACTCCTATTTTCTCTCAGAAGCAGACAAAGATGTTATTGATTATGTGTTATATAGACAGCTTCATAACTGAAAAGGAGACCACTGCAGTATGATGGTATACATACAGTATGTTTTTATTAGTTAATATTAGTTTTACTAGGTGTATATACTTTGTTCTTACTGTATAGAGGCAGGCAGACTGACTGATGATTAACAACAGCAATATGGACAATACACATGGAAGCCACATGTCTGCAAGAGAATAAACTCACTGTGTGCACCACAAATCATGTATTTCATAAATACTTTTCAGCGCACTGATCTGCACGTTTTGACTCAATCACACACTGAACATCTGTAGTAAAAAAAAAACTTTATTTTTTTCTCAGTCTTTATAGTGACAGTTTTACAAAGCAGTAGTAGCCTTTGTGAGAAGCCTTTTTAAAGCACTTGCTGCCACTGGAATAAGCTTTATATGTGTGTGTGTGTGTGTGTGTGTGTGTGTGTGTGTGTGTGTGTATATATATATATATATATATATATATATATATATATATATATATATATATGTGTGTGTGTGTGTATATGTATAAGCTTTCTGCTTGGTTGCTAAGCACAGATCCAGGTGGCAGTAGTACAAAAACTAAGGTCACGCGCCACCTGTTTCTTCACACATCTCATGATCTATGATGGCTGGCTATTGATTAGTTTGGTCTGATGTCAGGGCACAGTAGCCACCATTGATGGCTTGATCATCATGAGACTGACTGCTTTTCAACACAAGTACAGTAACATATCAACAAACACAAAGCATGAGATTAATACAGTACAATATGCCAACAACTAAAAAAAATAAGATGTTCTGCAGGTTTATGTGCATCTCTAATAGTTTTTATTGCACCAGTGTGATGATTTTATAGCACCATACAATCATCAATGTTCTTTTGGAGGTTATTCATCCATACACACCGGATCTACTGGGCACACATACACGTGGAAAGAGACATATGAACACAACAAAAAAGGAGTAATAAGTTGTACAGGAGGAGTCAAAAGGCAAAGTGAGGAGAAACGAGGAGGAAGAAGGGCAGATCAAGAGGATGTGGATGAGTGATAGAAAAAGCGTCAGTGTCTGGGCAGGTAGTGTCCCTGAACTCTGTTCTCAATCAGCAGCCACCACAGCTCTTCCCGCAGCTTCCTCCTATTGATGCACACTGGCCGCTCAGCGCCGCTACGCCACAGCGAGAGAACTGATCACGACACAGGTCCGCTAAACACAGAGCCGCTGAGTTAGATAACGAGGCTTAATATGCAAACAAACACAAAAACAAACAAACGCAGAATACACTGAACGCACCTCTGAGCAACTCTTCATGTGCGCATACAGTCCGAACGCACACCTCCTTGTTGATGACGTACACCCGTCGCAAACTTAATGGAGACACATGTAGAGGTCACAAGAGAGTCATCTTCATCATCATCATCATCATCAGTCCACATGATATTTAAAGAACAAGTCTGACAATAATCTGTATTTTTCTTGCTGTCAACAAATCCAATGAAAGGCAATGGATTGATCCCAAGTGTTATCTCTGTATCCAAAGCCTGATTTATTTGATTCTTCTGTACAATTGAGCTCCATTGTTGTCTCTTTTTTTCTTCTTTTTCAACACATCAGAGTAACTCATGAAACTCATGATTAGCACACCAAATATGTATCATTTCGCGGTTGAAAGTAGTCCCCAACAAATGTGTTTTTTTTACTTCTTTTTGAGTAACGTTTGCTAAAGACTACAGTGCCCAGCTGTTTTAGGATATATAACTGAGCCTTTTTTTTATGAGCAAAACGCTAAACTGGTGTCCCGTTTTTAAAGATTGACATCCTCAGAAGGAACCAGAGGGCAATAAATGGACTAACACGTTGTTGGTTTAAGTCTTTTCATAGGATTTTCTGACAATAAGAAATATCCTTATTGCTTAACTTATCAATTTGCAGGACAACTTGACAACTTTTTTTTTTTTTTTTACATCTACACTGTGGAAACATCAAAACCTGCTGTAGCTTTACAGTGTTCAGTAGTCGCATGAAGGCATAGTTCAAAAAGTCCTATATTTACTGATATTTTTACCCTGACTGATATTTGCACTAGAATAGACCAAAAGTCATGTATTGTCAATAAGGAAAGTATACCAATAAATGTGTTAAATACTGACTTTTGAGCTCTCTGTTTGTAAAGACAAGCTGTTTAGAGAAGATTTGTTTTGTAGATTTGGGCTTTTAGGGGATGTAGAAGCAGTTAAAATGAGGTTTGTCGATCTTGTCTGACAAACTTCAGAGAGGTTTTTACTGATTAACGGACAAGAAGATAACTGGGTTTTCCTTGCGGGTTGAACTGCTTGTTTCAAAGTAATTCCAGTACGCACCTGTAGAAGCAGAGGCTGTTCAAGCACTGCTTGCATGGCTTGTGAACAGAGTAGAGTCTGGTGCAGGGATACTGCTCCTCTCTGCAATCTGGAAATCAAACACACAGCAAAATAATGTCTCCATTCAAACGTAACAACTGATAATCTGTCATCCTTTCTCTGAGCTTTTCTTACCCAGAGGGCCAGGCTCTGTGGGCTCCGTCTCCAAATCGGACTCTGATGTTTACATGGGAAACAGATTTACAAATGAGTTCTCGACACAATACACACAGCATGACTCTGACAGGAGGAGAGTTCAGCAGATGTACCTGGTTTTTCTGGACGGACCACTGGCTCGAGGCGAACCTGTTGCTGAAAGGTTCCAGATTCTGGACAAGAAAGAGAGGAATCACTTTAAAAAATGAAAAAAATAAACACTGGTATGAAACTTAAAATTGAACATCAAGGAACTGTTCTATGGACTTTAAAAATGCTTTACCTGGGAAATAATCCGGCCCATAGTCTTCTGTGAAGCCATGAAATAAGCGGGAGAGAAAATAGTTTCAAGCAATAAACATTGTGAAACCAATTACAGTACTCCTCAAACACACACACAACAAAAAGCTCTGCGCCAAATAAAATAAACCACCTGCATGCCAAAACTGAACAAAACAGGCAGTTTGTGTGTGCGTAATGCATGACTTCATATGCAAGATGTTTAAAATAATAACATGCAGACTGGTCCAAGTACTATTTACACTGTGACTACAGTTGCTATGCGGGTGGTAAATAACAAATACGGAGGAGAGAACTCCTCGAGGCGAGGTGACACATCAGAGGACAACAAGAAATCGGTAACAGATGTGCAGAGCTCTGATATAAACCGATGCTGAGCTGGAGCAATCAGGGCCAATATTCTCTGAATGAACTCACCGAAAAAAGGAAACCGGTCTTGGTACTGAGGCTGGGCGAGCAGCAGAACTGTTGACATTTCAGAACAATAAAGTAATCACAAAAGATGGAGTGATGAGTCGAATACAGGGGAGGGAAAGTGAGTAATTACAAGTACTCTGAATACTGTAATTGCGTATCTTTAGCATGCACTTTTTTTCAGGTGTTTTCTTAATTCTACTTCTACTGAACACTGTACTTTTTCTCAAAATTGTCCTGCAATAAATGAAATGTTGAGTTTATTAGAAATAAAATGCACCCTACAGCCTTACTCGGTCTGGTATGTTATTGTGGTTACGTTAGCTAATGTTAGCATACATAAACTGCAGGAAAATTGTGTGACTGACAATCATCACTACGTTCTTTAGCATTTGCCATTATCCTGTAACTACCACCTGCAGCCACAGTTAGCAAAAGTTACATTAATTCACCATTGAATTAAGCGAGTGTGTTGTATTGATTTGTAAGAGAAAGGTACACACAGTAGTATCACTTTAAAGTAACTACAATGTAACTTTTAATGTTGAAACATTCCTGGCACTGGGCCTGGTACGAGGATAATGAAAAAAAATAAAACAGTAGAAGAAGTCTCGCTTAAGGCTAGCTGTTAAAACCTTTTCAAAACCAACCTATTTTTAGGCCCTTTCCTCGAAAATGGCATACCCAAACTAAAAAGTTTGCAACCACTAGGGCTATTTGAATAATTTTGGTTTTATAATAAAAGGCTACACATGTGAGATGTTGTTTAGACGTGTAAATATAATTATATATGTTACTGGTTAAGAGTAAATGAAGATGGCACACAGCAAAAATGAAAAGGTTTCAGGTCCGCCTAGAAAAAAAGCACTTTCAGGATGATTATTTCTTTGAAATGATGCAGCAGTAAGGTCTAACGCTAACCCAAATCATAGCACAATATATGAACAACATTCTCTCTACAAAGGTTGACTTTGATCAAGTGAAGCAGAACAAAGTTAGAGAGGGTTTAGTACAGAGAAAATTCTGGCAAGGTCTCCAAAATTTGCATTGGGGCACATTTGCGCACATCTGTGACATTTGAATTTTCTCATGTACCAAACCATATATTTCATTTGTATATTACTTATGGTGCTCATTACATCCAAATACAGCAGTTTTGGGCTTTTTTTCATAAAACAAGCTATGATTTACAGTTTTATATAACAATCGCTCAGTCTTCCCCCCCTAGGGGGGATTGGATTTTAAAAGGTTAACTTCATCTTTATTGTAAAAACTTAAAAGTGGTATCAATCTTTTCATCTAATTCTGGCCAAGAAAGTGGATAAAAGTATTTCCCAAAATTGAACCGAGTGTTGCATTTAATAATGACTATTTACATCTAAGATGTAGGCCCACGTTTTCAGGGGCCTCGGTGGACGGTTGGTGAAGTTACCTGGCATGCAGATGAGTAGGAGGACTCTCATGGTCACTGGGAGGTAGACTGACTTGGACACTGGAGGGGAGATGAGGAGATTTTTAACCATCAAAACAGAGCAACGTGAGGGGAATAAAGTGCTCAGTGCTGGATATTCCTCTGGTCTACGAAACTCTCCTCTCCTCTCTTTCCCCCTGCCCTCCTTCACCTTTCCAACCCCCCCACTGCTTTCGACTCTCTCTGCCTTCCTTGCCCCCCCTCAACTGGCCTCAAACAGCCACTGCAAGAAAATAAAAAGGGGGGGGGGGGGGGGGGGAGACTCTGACAGCAAGAATGTGGCACGTCTGTCTTCCTAAGAACAATCCCTCTGTTTTCCTACTTTTCCTCGCTGCAGCAGACAGTCTCGGGGCTGGATTCCAGGAAAAGAAACAGAGGACCCTTCAACCCCACCCCTCTCCCTGAGTTTTTTCATCCCTCCCTCGCTCCGTCTGCTTCCACATCCTTCTTTTCCCTTCTGTCGCCCTCACTGGTCATTTCCTCACACCCTCCCCCTCCTCCTCTTTACCCCTTTTTCTTTCTTCTTCCTTCTACAAAGCAGGAGCCTCTCAGGTTGAGTGAAAATGACATGTGGACAGAAAAACATGAACACTGACAGCAATAGACATCCCTGACTATTACTTTTTACTTAAACTGGCAGTGAAAATTCAGGAGGTCCCATTGTGAAACTGTTACATACAGTAAATCCATTACCTTATTCCTGTAACACTCACTAAAATACTTTTCCACTTTGTGGAAAGTATGAATGCTCCTCCTCCACTGCAGCACTGTAGGCTGCTTCATACACGCAACATGAAGTAGTTAATTTGTGCTTCTCACATCCTACACTGACGACTTCCTACCCTCTCTCTGGGGCCACATGCAGATTTTCTTTTTTTGTGAGGCCACACTGGACACAAAACGTGATCCGTGTTCAATAAATCAGTGAACGTGTGTGTGTGTTTGTGTATTAGCATCAGTCAGACACACACACACACACACACACACACACACACACACACACACACACACACACACACACACACACACACACACACACACACACACACACACACACACGCGCACACACACATTCTTCTTGTGCATCACAGTGGCTATCGGAAACCATATGTTTTCACAGCACACATCTGGGAGTGATTAACCCCCCCTCTCCCAATTGAGCCCCTCCCTTCCCAGCTACAGACCCCATCTCCCCCACCTACACACACGCACACACACACACACACACACACACACACACACTCTCTCTCTCTCTCTCTCTCTCTCTCTCTCTCTCTCTCTCTCTCTCGCTCTCATTAGTAGGAGTTTCTGAGGACAGCAACAGGAGATGTATTGCTGGCATCTATTTCCCGAATATTGTTTTTTATGCAACTATATGACAGAAATAGAAACACAACTCTAAATCATCTTCCCATGTGCCCTCATCGACCCCCAGCCTCTGGAAGCAACTGTTTTTTTTGGTGTGTTCTCCCTCTTGGCACCTCTCTCTCCATTGTAGTGCTATTGCTGCAGGCTGAGCTGTGATGTCCCGCCTCCTTCTTCTCTCCAGTGAAAACACAGGACCACATGTCAGCTCTCAACACGCATTAACATACACGCAAATTATCGCACAATTATTCGGAGTGCATAATGGGGACTGGGCGGATGTGTTAATGTTCTTGAAACGTGGTTTGGGCTGCATGCAATCTGCGCACCTCACCTCACATCTCTTTATCCCCCCCCCCACCCCCCATAATTTTCAGAAAAAAATGCAACTCAAGTTAAGTCTTCTGAACAATCAAGGCCCACACATGCATGAAATATAAACAAAAAAAGTAGGTTAACAAAAAAATGTGAACACAAGACAGTTTTTCAGAGGTTCTTACCCAACTTTGCTTCAGTTTGCTCCGACTATCCTCAGCTCTCATGCGTCCTGTGAGTGCAGGAGGACTTCGCAGCGCCACATTGTACCACCCCGCATCAGGAGTCTCCTCCCCGTCCAGTCCCAGCCTCCAGCCCCCGGGCTAGCACCGACCCGCAACAAGACCACGCTGATCCAGAGACCTGCTCCCCGTCCGGGACTGTGACGCTGCAGGGTCAATAACATCGATGAGCTGTCCAAATACTTGCTCGTTATTTATTTGTGTTCTACATCATGTGTTTGATAAATATTTATGTTATTTGCGTGTCTTCATTGATACAAACATAACTCTTATTTTTGGGTGAGATGTCATCAAAAGCCAACTTTTTTTTTTTTTCAATATCACGAGCAAAATCGGTTTTTTAAAGCTATTATTAAGTGTTTTGTTACTTCTGCAGATAAACATTAAACAGTTTCCAGACGTGATAGAAGTAGATTGATAAAAGCGTCCTAACTTTCCTAACTAATGTTAATTATGAGCTTTACTATGTTTTGATCTTTTGCATTAGATTGCACCGGAGTTCCTTTTATTGTGTTCACATTCATGTGTGCTTTGAAGGCATTGGTGTTAAGCAGCTTTTAAACTCTTTTACTTCAGGTCAAGGGGGATGTATTATGTGAGACACCAACATCTACGAGCTACATAACCTTTTACATGAACACTTGCAACCTGAACTAAAAACATGATGAAACATCGTCTCTTAGAGAAACATCTGCCATCAACTAAACTCAGTGATGAATCTGCTGATGGCTGAACTCATTTGAGGCTCCGCACAATAGTTATCTACAGGACACCAACTGCTAATCACTGTGGAAGTGTGTAGAAACATTAGTGACATCACCTAATAACCAAGGAAAGCAGCTGGAGGCAATTAAACTGTTTATTTTCAATCAAAACAAAGACTGCTGTTGGTATTTTAGAAGATCTGAAGGAAAATATACACCGTATGTCTTCGAAGCAACTGCTAACCTGGAAAAGCAACTAGCTACATGTTTAAATGTTTACAGACAAGAACACTTCTTTTTAACCTTAATGTGCAGCATCGCATCTCCCAATTACACAAACATAGACACAGTAGCGCTGAAGACAAAGACAAATACCTCTTTATGGTACACGTAAGACTCAGACACACGCTCTCGTGCATTCATACTGTACATGTGCGTTTATGCAACACCAAGTCCTTCCACCACACACACAGTTTCATTACAGTTGACTGCAGTCTGCAGTGTGGTGCGGTGGTGGAGCCGACTGGTGCACTGGCCCTTCAGACCTCAAAAAGCATTTTTATAAATCAGTATATAATAATATCATGGAGGGAAGTGTTGTACAGGATGACAACTGAGGTTTCAGACAGCAACTGCCGCCTTCTCCTTGTACGTGGCCATCATCTTCTTGATCTCAGCTATCGCCTTTCCTGGGTTCAGGCCCTAAGAGGAAGACCAGACAGACGAGGAAAGAGCTATGAGAAGCTGCGCTGCACAAACAGAACACGTCGTCTGTTTGAATGTCGCAAAATATACATGATCTGTTGCGTGCATCTGGCTGCAGATGTGTTACCTTGGGACAGGTCTTGGTGCAGTTCATGATGGTGTGGCAGCGGTAGAGGGAGAAAGGATCCTGCAGCTTGGACAGACGTTCCTCTGTGAATTCGTCTCGTGAGTCGATCATCCAACGATACGCCTGTGAGACAACAGGATGCGACCCATAAATGCTTCGTCTGTTTGCGTACTTTTTAATGCAGACTCAGAATTTAAATCAGTGATTGCTAAATGTTAATGTGCTCAGACACACACCTGCATCAGCACAGCCGGCCCAAGGTATTTGTCTCCGTTCCACCAGTAGCTGGGGCAGCTCGTACTGCAGCAGGCGCACAGGATACATTCGTACAGCCCGTCCTACATGGGAGAAAAGCAAGGAATGCTATTTATATTCATGTGACTTTTGAGAGCACTGGAAAATGTTTTACCAAAATATAAAATAGTGGCGTACCAGTTTCTGTCTGTCCTCCACCGTCTGCAGGTACTGCTCCTTCCCTTCCTGAGAGTCATCCTTCTTCTTCAGGTAGGGCTCAATAGACTTGTACTGTGCATAGAAGTTACTCATGTCCTGCAAACACAATTGTACAATCAAGGATCCAGTCAGCATTCAAATGTCAGAATAAAACTTTCAGATAAGAATGCTTCTGAAAATGCAATAAAGGAAAACTGGATTTTGCAGCCAACACCCCTACAACTAAATGTGTGTGTGATTAACTGAACTTGGTTCACAAAACAATACATCAACAAAGAAGAAGTGGAAAGTTTTGACCTGATATCAATGTAATTTTCAGTAATATGTCAAATTTAGCTAGATGTATAGCATGTGGAATTTTACCCATGAGTCTTTAAATCAAAATGATTGGTAACATAAACACTTGCAGTTGTTGCATATATACCATGAGTATATTTTCCAACAAATTATGAAACTAAATGTTTAGACTATTTATTAGCATTTTTGGGCTACATTTGGTAATGTTTGGATTGGTTAGAATCATCACTAAAGAACAAAACTCAGAGGCATCCATGTTTGACAAACAAATAGAAATTGACTAGTGGAGTAGAATTGACTATCAGTTAGCGCTGGTCTAACAGTTATGACATGGTGGATATTTACTCACAGGTACCAGGTCCTTGACCACATACATATGTGGAAGAGGGTAAATCTTAGATGGCTTGCTAATGTTGGTGTCGATCTTGTTGAGACATGCAAGTGTGTTTCCTCCATTAATGTTCATTGCACAGGATCCACAAATACCTGCATTCACACAAAAAATAACAAAAGCGTTTAATATAATGTCTGAGACAAGACAATTTCACAGTGTGTAATGACATATTGGTGTTGGAAAAAGAAGAGTAATGTCGATTGTAATTCTTTGGTGAAAAAAAGAGAAGTTTGTGCGGCATTATCTTTCATAGCTTAATGACCAATAGTCGGCATGAACGATTAATTATTTAAAAATAAAATAAATCTACAGAGCAAACTTGGTATTTTGCCTTAAATAAACAGGCCTGGTTTCTAAAAAAACTACATGACCCTTACTATAAGCAGGCTGCACCAACATAACTAAATAATCTGAGACTTAATTGTAATATATTAATTGATTACAACTACAACTTTTAATCATACAGAAATATTATATACCAGATTGTATGATAATTGTATCATCTAAAAGTCAATTTGTAAAGCCTTCGTGTTACTGACCTTCTCTGCAGGAGCGGCGGAAGGTCAGAGTGGAGTCCATCTCATTTTTTATCTTGATCAGGGCATCAAGAACCATTGGGCCACAACTACATGAAGAAAAACAAATCAGTGTTTGAATTCAGTATTTTTGAGTTTTGAACTCTTTTTGTTGCAGCGTTGTATTGACAGGAGTTGAGAGTATACCTAAGCTGATTAATGAACAGATGAAGGAAGAGGACTGGAAATATGCCAGGCTGTCAGAGCCACCTGAGTTAAATCTCCCTGAAGGCTGTTGTCAGTTTGTTCCACATGCCCTCCTTTGTTTACACGTGCTTGGGTGCCGCTTTGTACTTCACTGAGAGATAAGCCTCCACCAGTGCAAGTGAACATGATCAGCTAATAGCGGCGCTATTAAAAGAGACATATTCTGCAATATACATTATAAGAAATAAACAGAGTTTTGTTCAGAGAGGAATCAGAGTCCTCTTCACCGCACCTCTCACAAATAAAAGTAAAAAAATCTACACACAAAGGTCACAGATAACTGCCATTTCTGACTGTATGCCACGTGTCAATTCATTTAAAACTCAACCTCCCCATTTGTTTAAGAGGTGGCCATGGAATACATGCAATAATAAACCCCAATGTGTCTTAGAATGGAGAATAAACGATTCAGTGTCACCTCTTCTATCATTTATGGGTACCAGGACACCTTGCTGTGCATTATGACAGATTTAAGTAGCTAATGAATGAGAACACAGATTTACACAATGCAGCACACACAGTACTGGGCTTTATCATGGCAGGGGAGAAGCTGTAACACCTACGTGTTAAGGTCGATGTCATAGGTCTGCATGCGGGGTTTGTCTCCTGGAGTGTCTGGGTCCCATCTGTATATCTGGAACTTCTTTATTCTGGGTTCAGCTGCTGGAGCCGCTGCTGTTTGGGCATACCGCACCGCCTGCCAGCAGGGAAAAGAGGGAGAGGACATGATTATATTGCCTTTACTCTTATCCTCAAAAGTTACATATCAGTGGATCAACTGTGTTTTAGTAACATAGCTTAATATTTAGCCTAAACCACTGCGACATCAGTGATTTAAAAGCACAAAACATTCCATGAAAATCATGATTTACCAGAACTCACATTTCATTTTATGACACACTTCAGTGACATGCTTTGTTTGTTTATATTGAATGTAGTCCATAACATATGCCAGCCTGATTTACTATCCTGTAATATATACATAATAATAAAATATAATAATAGCTATATTAGCTAACAGGTACTCTTCGTAAAGTTGACGTTACTATACTTAACTTAACTTAGCTGAACAATGTTTACAAGTTCAACTCACACAAAGTGGCATTTTAAGATAAACCCACACTAATACAAAATAAATGAACACGTTACGGACACCAGGACGGGCGAGCTAACTTAGTTATTAGCTCGTAACGTCCGAGGGACTACGTTACTGACTTCATTGCATAGACGGAGCCCACCGCTGTCACTGGGTATTGTAACGATGACGTGACGTTCTCTAAGCAAAGCAATGGCATAAACTGTAACTGACAATAACGGGTAATCGATACTGTTTATCTAGGCAAATGATTTTCGACATACCACCAGTCCTGCGGGGGAGCGGGACGCAAAAACAGCACAGCGGCTCAAGGACGTGAGACCAGCAACCGACATTTTGGAGTTCCTCTGACCTCCACCGTCTGCGCTCCCAACGTCCGACGTGGCTGCGTCACAACGCTGGTAGGAGCGCGTGTTTTGTTGACCGGCGTCTTCCGCCTTTACACTCACGTTTACACAAGAAGAGCGTGTTTTAAAAAAGACTTGCTTGTGACAATATTTGTTCGCCCCTCTTTCATTGTTTACTCTCCCATAGTCATATATGTTAATAATGGATTTCTTTCCAATATGACGCTGGCTTTTTCTTGACTTTTTTTTATGTCAGAAAACCCCGGGCGGAGCAGAGGACACACTTACACGGGATGTCCGGGCTTTTGAATCGAACGTACACAGTACGCCTCTATCAGTCGTAACAGCATGCGCAATTGTACTCACTAACACAGTCTCATTACAAGTGGAGCTGAGTTAAGGTCACTTAAATAGTATTCCCGCTCTGTTGGAAAGGACCCTGTGTTGAAGTAGAACAGACATGGTGTTCCTGACGCTGTCTTGTTGGATCAGAAGCCGTGGACCTGACAGATATTGGAAAGTTCAAGAAGTTCTCAAACATGCACGGGTAAGGGGGCGACTATTTCCTGGAGGAGACGGCGCTAAGCTTTTCCATGCTGTCAACATATTGGGACGTGTACCATGTTTGTAGTCTGGGTGGTAATAAAAGCATCGTTTAAACAAAGAAATCACCTATGCTGTTTGATTCGGTGAGAAAGATGCCTCATTAAAAAAAATATATATAATATTGACCGCAGTGTATTCCCAACAAAATTTGATACGGTAGCCGCAGAGGGTCATTATGGGTACAATTCAAAGAAAAATACAGGATTTTCTTTTGGTTGCATCCTTGACATTGGTTGCGATGTAGATACGTAATTATGTTTATGTCTAACTTCCGGTCGGGTCCTCTTCCAGCACTTCAGAGGCAGAAAGAACCGCTGCTACAGTTTGGCTGTGCGAGCGGTCAGGAGAGCTTTCGTCTACGCCACCACAGCTCGGAAGCTCAAGAAGCGCAACATGAGAACGGTGAGACGCCTGCAACTCAAACACATGATTTAATGTGTAATACCCGATAAAGAGCTTTAACTACGGTGTAATCTGTGCTACCTTTCTCAGTATAAGGATGCTTCACTTGAGCAGAGTCTCTGGGAATGATGGGGGCATTTGTATTTGACCTCATTGTGTAGGCTGTGTAGACAGTCCTGTGATCACTCAGTATCAATATTGCGTTACAAGATATATTTAAAACGTACTCTAGTACAACTAAAACATATCAAAGAGTAGTAATAGTCAATTGATATTGTGTATTAGGGCCCTATGATACATTTAAAGTTACTCAAAGGAACTTTGAGTTAAAGGAAACAATGTATTTATTGTATAATTTTTTTTAAACATCTCTTCATATTCACTTTAAGACCAAATCCGTGATTAGTGATGTAAAATAGACATTGGTTCATTTTAGGCGGTCACATGTCAGAAGGGTTGGGAACCACTGCCTCCAATCCCAGTTGCAGGAAGGTGTATTCATTGTTTAACTTTACAGAATGACCATGTTGACTTCTTGCAAAGAATAATTGTATTGCAAAGTAATCAATTTAATTTGTTGTGCTCTTATTTCTTCAGCTCTGGATCACACGCATTGCAGCAGCATCACGAGAGCACGGCATGAAGTATCCCATTCTTATTCACAACCTCACCAAGGTTAGTTGTGCTGAGTGTTACAGTATTGCACCAGTCCTGTCTATGTTCTTTATGCCAGTTGTTCACTATCTATATGTGATGTGTATCCTTCATACAGACAAGCGTTCAGCTCAACCGACGCGTAATCAGTGATCTGGCCGTCACAGAACCTCGGTCATTCCTCTCACTTGCAAAGCTGGCACGGGCTCGGCAACAGGAAGGCTTCCGTGCAGCGTTGGGTGACGGCAAAGAGCCTTCTGGTGTCTTCTCCCGTGTTGTTGTAATGCAGTAAAGGACTTGCTGAAGTGACAGATTTCCAGTTGTTATGTGGTTAAAAGAATGCTGGTGTTGGATTGTGGAGATGTTCATGAAATGGTCAGTCAGGCACACACTCACCTCCTTGCTTTACAGCTATCTGGCTCAAGGACACTCCAGCTGACCTTGAAGTATGGGTTCTCCTCTCACTATGCTACACTGCACCCATGCTGCTATTGTGTTGTCCAAAAGCAGTGCATCCCTGGAAACAGATTTGACAAATGTAAATTAATTTTCCTTCTATTAACAATACTGATAATAGAGAAAATACATTATTTCCAGGTGACCCATTTCAAGTTTAAGTAAATTAAATGAGTAAATTAGATTTTTTGTTTTCGAAATTGTGCACTCTATGTCATAACAAGGATATAATGATAATCCAAGATGGCATTAAACAGAATAGCAATAGTTTGTCCACAGACAGCCCTGCTTCTGCTCCATTCATTGATTTCAGCCCATCCCCATCACGTGTACCAGACTTTTCCGGCTACAGTGTTGCCGACAGAATACTCCACTACAGCCGTCCTGATTACCTCCAGTATGATAATACAGCATATGATTATTAATGAACACAAACCTCCTTGTATTTTGCATATGCAACTTCTTGTTAGGTTATGATTTGATGCAGATTATGAGTTTTCAGGAGATTGGGCAGAAGACTGACCTCAAGCTTTTTCATTTGAGTTGTGTCTCTGTGTAAATATTTTTTTTGCCAATTGTTGTGGTGAGGTTATCCTCTGACTGTTTGGTTCATTAAAACATTTTTATATTTATTTTTCGTCCTGTCTTAATTCACTTTAAACATGTTAAGGGTGAGATTTTGAGAGATTTTATTCTGGACCAGTCATTTGTAGCCCTAATGTTGGCTGGTATGTCCCTACAAATGTTCTACTTTTATAGCTAATTGTACACACTATGCACATAATACAAATATAGAGACCACAAGGACATACTTATCTTAATTCAATAAACCAGTGGTATATGAGAAGCAACACTCCAAACATTCCTCCAGTTCTCATATTTACTCCTGATGAATGCTCACCGATATACAAAGCAAACATCTCAAACAATGTCAATGACCTATGACATGCAAAACCAGAACCAGTCTGATGCAACCGAGAAAAGCATGCACTTTTCTTTGAATTGTACGCATCATGACCCTCTGCGGCTGCCGTATCAATTTTGGGTGGGACTACAGCAGTGACCTCTGTTGAAGACGGTTGTTGGAACAGCCAATAAGAAACAGAAGTACTTATTTCCAGCCAATCGTCGTTGCACTTATTCAAACGAATCGGCTCTCACGGCCGCACCTGCGCAGAAGGTCGCGGTGTGACACGCGTGTAGAGGAAGTGCAGTGACAGGTCTGCAGCAGCAGCCGCTCTTCACAGAACCGGCGAAACTGTGCTTTATTTATTCACGTTAAAATGTCGTGGCTGTTCGGCCTGAACAAGGGGCAGCCGGAGGGGCCTCCTGGTCTCCCGGTTCCGCCTCCACCGCCGGCTGGAGGCTCCGGCTCCGGCGGCGGCGGAGATAAAGCCAAGGACAAATGGAGCAACTTCGATCCCACCGGGCTGGAGCGAGCTGCTCATGCGGCCAAGGAGCTCGACAAGTCCCGTGAGTGTTCTGCAGAGCCTGGTAGCTCAATGGAGGTTCCTCCTGGTCTGCACACAGAAAGTTATGCTGCTCCATCACCCAGCTCCTCTCTGGTCCATAGTGGTGGTCGCTTCAGTGATGTTACAGCTGACATGATGAGGCCCACACTCGCAGCCAGAATCTGTACTTCTACATTTTCATATATACATGTCATCTTTGTGAAGCTGCTGGTTGTCTATGCTCTCACCTTATACTACCTCATACTAGAGTGGGTTCAAAGGTCACCACCTGGCATTCTGGCTTGCAACACCCACATTTAACTTGCATGTAATGATTCACCAATTGTTTCTCTCTGGTTCTGTGCTCATCATATGACATGTGTCATATCTGTTAAAGTGTGAGGTAGAAAGAGAGTTGTGGCACCTCAGTCATTGATCACGGAAAATCTCCATGTTTTGAAGCCATCACACGTTTCAGTCCTGTGTTGTTGCCTCTCATCACTCTCCAGGACATGCCAAAGAGGCTCTGGATTTGTCTCGAATGCAGGAGCAGACCACTCAGATGGAGCATCAGAGCAAAATGAAGGTACAGTTAAAACAGGCCTACTAATGCTGCTGCAGGACATCAGTGTTTTATAACAGCTCCACTGTAACTTAAAACACTTAGGTTGGGTTAAATTCAGAGGTCAAATGTCATGTATGTAATGTATGTGTAAATTTTGAACTGGATGGATAATGGTGCTGAGAGATGTAGTTGAGTGTGAATACTCATCTCTATTTTTTTTTTGTCTATGCTACAGTTTAAACATCAGCATTGTCAGCGACATGGCCAGTCGCTGCAAATGGAGTGTTGAAAAAAGCAGAAAAGATTGCACATTATTCACTTGATCAAATGAATATGAATTAGAGCTTCATCTTTGTTCTGCATCTAGATCAAACCAGACACATTTCGATTTCCCAAGTTAAAGAATACTTGTTTATGTTCATGACATGTTTATAATTTGTTTATACTCCTATCTTTTTGAGGACTTTCTTAGCACAACCCAGTCGATCTTGCGTTTGCAATGGATTTGAATGTTCACCGATGTGTCACTTGGGCTCATTTTGTCATTCTTTTGTGGGCCTCTTTCAGGAGTACGAAGCAGCAGTTGAGCAGCTCAAAGGCGACCAGATACGAATCCAGGCGGATGAGAGGAGGAAAACTGTCAATGAGGAGACCAGGCAGCATCAAGCGGTAAGAACAGAAATGCTTCCTCTTTTTCTTTTAGTATTTTAAGAACAACTATAAGTATGCTGAGGCAATGGACTGGAACCTTTTGAGTTGTATGTATGTTACAACTGGTTGTTTTCTGCCTCATTACAGAGAGCTCAGTTTCAAGATAAGCTGGCCAGACAGCGATATGAGGACCAACTAAGGCAACAGGTGAGGTCATCTCCTGAATGTCAAATATAAACTGCATTAAAATGAGACTCAGTACCAACAGTTTCCTTTTTTTTTTAAATAGCAAGCGCTGAACGAGGACAACCTTCGCAAACAGGAGGAGTCTGTGCTGAAACAGGAGGCCATGAGGAAAGGTACCAGACTTTTCCACTGACGGGGTCTTGTAGAAGCTTTGGAAGATGTGAAATGGGGGGTTTATATCTACTTGTTTTATGTTTCGTGGTTTTTATAGTGACGATAGAGCACGAGATGGAGCTGAGGCACAAGAATGAGATCCTGCGTATAGATGCCGAGACTAAAGCACGAGCCCGCGTGGAGCGAGAGAACGCTGATATAATCCGCGAGCAAATCCGTCTGAAGGCAGCCGAACACAGACAGACTGTCCTGGAGTCCATAAAGTAAGATGCGCCGACATTTTACATGATAGTTTTCATGATGGTGAGGATTAGGATTTGAATCATGCATGTTGAAACTAAAGGTGTTAAGAAAGTTTTTTTTTTAAATAAATAGCAGTAAATAGCAGCAATTTCCCTCAGGATCAATAAAGTTCTATCTCATCTTACCTGAGAAAGTATCAGTTCCGTTTGTATGTCAATGGTTGTTTTGACAGTCGCATGTTTGTAAATGCTGACAATTGACGTATGTTTGCTTTCAGGACTGCGGGTGCTGTGTTTGGAGAAGGATTCAGGGCCTTTGTGTCTGACTGGGACAAAGTGACAGCCACGGTGAGGCTTCTCTTTCCAGCCACAATCACTTTAGTGAATTTTATTTATTTATTTTTCACTGATGGAAGAACTAAATGCAACTAAATGATTTCTCAGAAATATCTACAAAAATAAAAGCCAATTAGGTATAACAGAACAACACAATATTTACAGATACACATATGCCTTTCTATTCATAAAGATGGTTTAATTTTGACACATTGGATCTTTTATGGCTCACAGACTCTCACTAACAAAAGTTATGTTCAAAGTTGAAGGGTATATCATTATAAAATCATTTTTTACACATTTACATGCTAGTATTACACCATTGCTGACCTCCTATATTGACAAAAAGTAATCATATATTTTCCATTTAAATGTTTGTACTGGCGGTGAGTGCAAACCTGAAATGTTGAGTTGTTTCTCCTGATTCTCTCAGCAAACCGTATGTGATTGTTGTGTAACTGTTTCCCCACATCGTCAGGTGGCAGGACTGACCCTTTTAGCGGTGGGAGTTTATTCCGCCCGTAATGCCACGGCGGTGGCGGGACGTTACATTGAGGCCAGGCTCGGGAAGCCGTCACTGGTGCGGGAAACATCCCGGTTCACTGTCGCAGAGGCGATCAAGCATCCCGTCAAGGTAGCTAATTAGCATTTTACCCTTTGTTTATTTTCTTAAGTGCAGATTATAATATGCTAATTATCCTTTTTTGTGAACCGTTTAGACGACCAAACGGCTGAGGAGCAAACCTCAGGATGCCCTCGAGGGAGTTGTGCTCAGTGTAAGTGGACATCAAAGTCTTCACAAAGGATGAAGCCAACAACTACTTCATGTAAATGTATTTTCTGTCTCTTAGCCTTCCCTGGAAGAGCGTGTACGTGATATCGCCATAGCAACAAGGAACACGAGGCAGAACAACGGCCTCTACAGGAATATCCTCATGTACGGCCCTCCAGGCACGGGCAAAACTCTCTTTGCTAAGGTATACCTAAAAATAATGAGTGCTGTAAGCATTTACATGTACAGAAAACTATGCTTTTTCTAACGAAGAGGCATTTCTTTTTCTATCGAGTAGAAGCTGGCAGTGCATTCTGGGATGGACTATGCGATTATGACTGGCGGTGACGTGGCACCCATGGGCCGTGATGGTGTGACAGCCATGCACAAAGTGTTTGACTGGGCCGGCACAAGTCGGCGCGGGTAGGCTATGTGATATTAATTTACAAATATACAAACCGCAATACTGTTCAGATATAATATCAACAGATAACGGTTATTTATTTCCTGTTACAGACTTCTTCTTTTTGTTGATGAAGCTGATGCATTCCTTCGCAAGAGATCCACTGTAAGTCTGCATGGATTTTTATTTTCCAGAAACCCTGTTTTTGTGAAAAAAAAAAAAAAAAAAACATTTTCCGACACTTTAAATTAAAGGTCTTTTGCTCTCGTTCTTTTGTAGGAGAAGATCAGTGAGGACCTTAGAGCCACTTTGAACGCATTCTTGTATCGTACTGGAGAGCAGAGCAACAAGTAAAACGAATTTAAAAAAAGATTTACATTTGTATAAATTAAACCTTAAATGTGTAGTACTCTTCAATTTATTTTACCTTGCCTATAAAACCTCGGCTACATCTCTAAGGTGCTTGATTTCTGTGTTTTTCTGGCAGGTTCATGCTGGTGTTGGCCAGTAACCAACCAGAGCAGTTTGACTGGGCCATAAACGATCGTATAGACGAAATAGTGAATTTTGCTCTGCCTGGTCCTGATGAGAGGGAGAGGCTGGTGCGGTTGTACTTTGACAAATATGTGCTGGAACCGGCCACAGGAGGGAGGCAGTGAGTACAATCCTCAGAAACGTGGCTGTTTTAAAATAGGGCACCAAACCACTGCACGCTAGGGATGCACACTGAAACCAATGATTAGGTTCAGGCCACCATGTCCAACACTCACATGTAGATGTACTCATTCTGAGTGTCTTGTATAATATTTGATGGAGTGATCCTTGGCTGGTGGGTCGTGCTAAGGCATTAATTACATACAAGTTGGATGTGTGATGGAGGCTGAAAGATGGGGAGCGATCCACACACGGGCAATACAAATACAGCAAAGTGAAAGGATGAAATTACATTTGGGCTAGCTAAACTGTGATAAAATGATTTTCTTTGTCACACTCTAATCTATCCGTTTTTGTGCAGGAGGATGAAGTTGGCACAGTTTGACTATGGTCAAAAGTGTTCCGACATGGCAAAGCGGACAGAAGGCATGTCAGGAAGAGAGATCTCTAAGCTGGGTGTGGCCTGGCAGGTACGTTCCATGTAGTCGTTGTGAATCCATAGCACTGCACAGAAAATGCACTGTCAATCTTAATTTCACAGTTTTATACTTAAAAAAATGCTACAAGATTTTCTTTTTGTGTGAAGTAAATCAATGTATAGAACACACGTGATGACTCTTGTTCTCTTGTAGGCGGCAGCATATTCCTCTGAAGATGGCATCCTGACGGAGGCTATGATTGATGCTCGAGTTGATGATGCTGTCAAGCAACACTTTCAGAAGATGAACTGGCTGCACGGAGACGAGAACACTCAGGCCAATACCCTCACACCTCCCCCAGCTGGAGCGACAGCCAGTGGAAGCAAAATGGGCTTCACTCTGCCCCTCAGTGAGGCTCCTGAGGCACAGGAGGTGATCGCCCCAGTCCTCGAGGTCAAAACACAACAAGAAGGTGAAAGTATACCACCTCCTTCAGACACCCCAGTTGGACAGGACTGTGAAGATGCTGCCAAAGCAGATGCTGCGACAGAAGCGGAGAGTCTAGCCGAGCCGGCTACCCCCACTGACGGCAAGAAGGAAAAGGAAGACAAAACCGGATCTTCTCCTCCTAAGGATGGAACTCCAGTTTAAGATGTAGATGCAGAGTGGACTGGATTAGAAAGATTAGTGTCCTGTCCCTTTTACTAGTCTGTTAGTTTATGTCTGAAAGACTTTGTGACAGGATGAGTTCAGCAGGTCGGGGCAGATAATCAATTAACTTAACAAAACACAAATAACGCCCGAGACTCTTTAATTCTCATAATGAATACATTGTAAAAGTGTACTTTACAGAGTGTCTGTAATAATAGTATATAAGTGTTGTGCACGTTGTATCTCTGTTGAAATTATTAAATGGATTTGTGTTTTTATAAACAGCGGAAGGTCTAGTGTTTTTAAAATACAGTTGCATTATGATGTGATGCAACCTGTGGCTTTGATTTGAGTTTAAGAGGCTTGAATAATCAAGAGACAGTTAAGTTAAATTTATTTCCAGAAAGCCACATTTGAACAGACAGTGGCTTGACCTCCAATAGTATAACCCTGCAAATCCCTTATAAAATGCTCATGTAGAGCTCAGACCTTGCAATGACTTTGTCAAGCATTATAAATATGTATATATGGCTTTGAAAGGTTATAGCAACACTATACATAACAGTATAGATTCAAGCAGAGAGGAGGGGGTTAAAATCCACAAGCGAGCCTGTCCTATAGAAAGCCTTGTGGGCTTTCCATATTTCACAGTAATGGCTGGGGGCTTCAGGAAGCTTCTCCTGCGAAGCAAAGTCAAGGGCATGAAGCTGTCCTTGGTTTTAAATAGGCCACATTATAAAGCTCCCTATAAGACATTAGGATGACTTCCTGTACACATGTAATATGACTCTTACATAACCAAACAATTTGTAATTTAACTCAACTTGGTGGACAAAAAAAAATAAAACGCAGCATTGAAAAGCATTTAATTGCATATTAAAAATCAAGAATATTTGGACTCAATCAGACCTTCAAAGTCTACTTGGTTATTGAAAAGAAAAAACACCACACAGTAACTATTGAAATTATTCCTCATTTTATCTTGATGCGTCATTAACATTATGGTTCAGGTCTTGATTGATATGCAGCATGTTCCCTCTGGAGTCCTCCATGTGTTTTGGATGGAACTGCCTCTCCAACTCCTTTGTGTTACTGAATTTGGGCATCCAGGACCAGAAACCCACACCTGGGAAGAAAGACAGGGAAACTGGGCTGGTGAAAGGCTCCTTTAATTTTGAAACCCTAACCCTTACTTTTGTATATAGAGTCTAATGCATAATTTTTCATTAATTAACCACAATGTCATAAATGACTTTGGTAACAGAATGTTTGTTATGCTCTGCCCTCATATTGACGATGGCATGACGAAGAAATATAGATGGAGTTAAGACGACATGTGAGCCGGGTCTGTTGCTGGGTTGAATGTACATTCCATTTACAATACACATGCTGGTGGATGAAGAGTGAGGAAAGTGATTAATTGAATTCCTCAGACAAGCTATTATCACAAGAAGAGATAAATTGGAAGGAGAAGAAGGCACTTAAGAGGCCATTTATTTGAACCCGGACTATAAATGACCCAACAAAAACATGTTTTTCAAAAGGCTGTAATCTGATGGTGTGGACTTTATTTTAATAAAATATCACTTTATCACAGAGTCAGCGGGAAGAGATGCACAGTTTATCCCAGAATGGTCCTAATGTTAGTAACAGCAAAGTATGAAAGTGCTATGATATCAGGCCAGAAACGTTTACTTACGAGAATGTTATATCTTAAATATACAGTATAAACATATTATGTACTGTATAATCACTGCAACATTCCTTTCTTTAGGAACCCATAAGCTTTCCCCACATGCAAGTTAGTTGATTTTACTCACCACTCATTTGGTTCTCTCTATATTTGAGCCGCCAAATCCTTTCCAGCCACTGCAAGAAGAAGCTGATGCAGAAGCCCAAGAGCAGTCCGACTGTCACGCTCATCTCCTGCCCGGTCATGGTGTCACTTAAAACGTTGTTTTCTCTGGAATCCTCCACGGACTGGGTCCCATTATATGGAACAACATGATATACTTGATGCCTGCAGCAGACAGAGCAGTGGCCAGTGGTGGAAGATTAGCACATTAAAGACAAAAATAAACCAATGATGAAAGACATAGACCAAAATATATCACAAGCCATTGTTGTGATATATTAGAACATATTTAATAGAAAATACTGTATATCGTAGTGGAGAGCAGAGTACGACATATACTATATAGTATATAGTATATCTATTATTATATTATAATGAATATATATATTATATTAATATATATTAATAGAAAAACAGTTTGTGGTTGTTTGGTGAAAATGTAGTTTTTCCAAAAAGTCCAGTTTTCTGAATTTTAGAAAAATAGCCTTGTTTGTAAAACAATGCATTTTAGTCAAATACATTTTACAGAGTTTTGTGAGCCTTAGAAACATTATTAAGACACCTTGATCAGTGTGGATAATTAAATGACACATTGCCTGGCACAATAATTGAAAATATGGTATTGGCCTTATGATATATATATATATATATATATATATATATATACACTCACCTAAAGGATTATTAGGAATACCATACTAATACTGTGTTTGACCCCCTTTCGCCTTCAGAACTGCCTTAATTCTACGTGGCATTGATTCAACAAGGTGCTGAAAGCATTCTTTAGAAATGTTGGCCCATATTGATAGGATAGCATCTTGCAGTTGATGGAGATTTGTGGGATGCACATCCAGGGCACGAAGCTCCCGTTCCACCACATCCCAAAGATGCTCTATTGGGTTGAGATCTGGTGACTGTGGGGGCCATTTTAGTACAGTGAACTCATTGTCATGTTCAAGAAACCAATTTGAAATGATTGGAGCTTTGTGACATGGTGCATTATCCTGCTGGAAGTAGCCATCAGAGGATGGGTACATGGTGGCCATAAAGGGATGGACATGGTCAGAAACAATGCTCAGGTAGGCCGTGGCATTTAAACGATGCCCAATTGGCACAAAGGGGCCTAAAGTGTGCCAAGAAAACATCCCCCACACCATTACACCACCACCACCAGCCTGCACAGTGGTAACAAGGCATGATGGATCCATGTTCTCATTCTGTTTACGCCAAATTCTGACTCTACCATCTGAATGTCTCAACAGAAATCGAGACTCATCAGACCAGGCAACATTTTTCCAGTCTTCAACTGTCCAATTTTGGTGAGCTCTTGCAAATTGTAGCCTCTTTTTCCTATTTGTAGTGGAGATGAGTGGTACCCGGTGGGGTCTTCTGCTGTTGTAGCCCATCCGCCTCAAGGTTGTGCGTGTTGTGGCTTCACAAATGCTTTGCTGCATACCTCTGTTGTAACGAGTGGTTATTTCAGTCAAAGTTGCTCTTCTATCAGCTTGAATTAGTCGGCCCATTCTCCTCTGACCTCTAGCATCAACAAGGCATTTTCGCCCACAGGACTGCCGCATACTGGATGTTTTTCCCTTTTCACACCATTCTTTGTAAACCCTAGAAATGGTTGTGCGTGAAAATCCCAGTAACTGAGCAGATTGTGAAATACTCAGACCGGCCCGTCTGGCACCAACAACCATGCCACGCTCAAAATTGCTTAAATCACCTTTCTTTCCCATTCTGACATTCAGTTTGGAGTTCAGGAGATTGTCTTGACCAGGACCACACCCCTAAATGCATTGAAGCAACTGCCATGTGATTGGTTGATTAGATAATTGCATTAATGAGAAATTTAACAGGTGTTCCTAATAATCCTTTAGGTGAGTGTATATATATATATACACTGTATATATATTTATATGTATATATATAAATTCCATAGGAATACAAAAATCGAAAAACAGAGTGGCTAATATCATTACTGATACATTAGTGCATCTCTGAGTGCAGGTTTTCAACATATTGCCACAACTCCATTACAGTGTTGGTAACAACAGGACAGAGATACTCTGACCCCTGAGGTTTGCAGGTCCTTAAAACACAACCACACACATCACCTGAAGGCAGCAGCACACACACACACACGGTCGAAACATCTTTGTCACGCAGACAGAGTTACTCACTGAAAATGTATATTCTAAGCTGAAAGCTACGACGTAAAAACCGAAGGTTCGTGATGAGAAGTCATAAATGCTGCGTGAATTCAGGCGTATTGCGCCTGTTCGTTTGGAGCTCTCTGTCTACACTGTCCAAACAGCCAGCAAAGAAAGTTGAGGAATATGAGCGTCTCACTCGCCGCAACACAAAACCAGATGTCTGCAGAACATCTGGACTGGATCTTACCTCCCGCAGGTGCAGCTGCAGACTCCGTCCTCCCCTCGCACGAGCGGTAAGATGAAGTTGTGAAAGCGGTCAAAAAGCGCGTCCATGTCCGCCAGAAGACACAAGTCAGCCACACACCACAGTAGATCCACCGCGCTGTGGGGAGAAGCCTCGTCCAGCTGGAGGCTGCGCCGCTCTAGAGGTCGCTCAGCAGGACTCCGGTCCCCCGGTGCGACGCACCAGCACCGGGGAGTCGGTGACGGATGAACCACTCAGGTACACGAGAACGTTAGCTGACACAAGTAATTAAATTCGAATTTTAATTGTCATTTATTTCTTTGTATTAACGGTCGTTAATCAAGTTGTTCATGGTAGTTTGTTTCGGTTAAATCACGTTTAAACAATGGCAGTTAACGGTATACTTATTATGCAAGTTAGCTGTGAAATTAGTTTGTATCATTACTATTATTGTATGCATATTGACGTGACATAAAATAACTGAAGTTTCCCTTGATTGTCCAAAGAGCTAATTCAAACATGAAAATAACCAGGTGTGTCTATCTGCTATAAGCCATTACAGTTGTCTTGATTCGTTAATTGAACTAAACAGTAATAGTTTGACATGAAACCACCATGAACTAATGCCAGAAATATCACAAAGCAAATAAGGAGTCGTGACATGTTTCTTAGAGATGTTTTTCTTTAGAGGATTCATATTTACATACAGAAAAATCAGGCACTCTGAGCTGAGCTCGCAGTTTGCAAATAATTACAATGCTTGAATTCTTTAACATTTACAAAAGGAAAAAAAATATGCCCTGAAAAACAGCATATCGGAGTTTAAATATGAATCAACACATTATATTGGAAATACACTGGAGAGCCTCAAAGAGATCTAGGTTTGGTTACTTATTAGCCCTCCCCACACACTTTAACTTAATCCAAACTAATCTACAACTCATGGTTGCACAAAAACAGGCATCCAGTTCAATTCATTCCCGTCGACCCCAAGAAACACATTTACACTGTCCAGAGTCAGGAATAAAAATCTGACATGTATGCTCAAATGAATTACAATTATATATCATCTTGAGAAAACTAAAATCAGCATTAATATGCTGTACAGAACAAAAACAGAGGGACTGGTAAAGCGGTTGTGGAATCGGGGTGGGACTGTTATGGCTCTCCCTGAGGAGACATGGTTGAGTGATTTCACTGAACTGGGATAGAGGGAGGACCTTGGCCTGACCTTGATCCGGCGAAATAAAAGGCAGAGTGAGAGCAGCGAGTCCGTCATCTGCATAGAGGAAAAACTCATCACCTCTATGTCCAAAGGCAGCCATTTGTTAGGTCCTGACCCAAAGCTGTGTGTGTTTGTGTGTTTGTGTGTGTGTGTGTGTGTGTGTGTGTGTGTGTGTGTGTGTGCGTGCGTGTACACAAAGTGTAGGTATTGTTCTGTGCTGACTGGAGTAAGACATGTGTGTGTCTCCATACTACTGTTTGATTGCTTGTGATCCCAGTCTGTGTTTATTGCAAATTTCTATTGTGAATCAGTAGAAACAGACAGTGTGAAGAAAAGGCCTGTTGCTTTTCTCCTCAAACTCCTGGATGAGCTCGTCCATTTCATCCTCCATGTCGTCGGTGTGCTGGATCTGCAGGGGAGGAGGAGGAACACGTTAAACACAGCATGAAGAAGTCAACTCAATCTGCACTCCATGTTTTAATCTATAGCACCCTTTTGGATTTTCATTATGCGAACACAGAAACCCCCATTTTGTAAATATATATTGGATGGCAGATTTTATCTCTTAAAGACCATTTTATTCATATTACTTTTGCAGAGTTGAATGCACACCTTTTCATTATTTAACCACAATGTCATAAATTACTTTGGTAACAGAATGTTTGTTTTACTCTGCCCTCTGTGTGTTCAACAGCATTTCAAAATCCCAGTTGGAGACACTCACACATTGACACAGCTCACAGATGAGGAAGGCGCCCAGCGTGGCTTCCTCGTGGTTATCCTGAATGTCTACATTAATGACGTGCACAGACTGGAGAGTCTCCTGCTCTCTTGAACTCAGATCTGGAGAGCAACAACAGATGAAAGAGAATTTGTTGTGTCACACAATCTGCATACAAATAATTGTGGGGCGATAATGTGATGGTACCAAGTCAGTACTCGCAAGAGGCTCTGAATCACCGACTACATTCCTTCAGTGATTTAACATTTCTTATAAGCCTCACCCTCCAGCACTTGGTCATAGACTCTCTCTTCGCAGGTGATGACCAGGTCAAACTTGTCCTTGCAGTTTTGAAAGCGCTCCGGCTTTGATTTGATGCGCTTATTGCGGTCCAGCATGTGCAGGATGCCATTCTGTGTGTATCTGAAGAGTTAGGAGGTCAAGGAACAAAGCAGGAGTGGGAGAAACACTACCAAGGTCATACAACACATTGACTCATGACACCATCGGAAAGAGGATTTCAGTGAAAAGAACACTGAAAAATCCCAAAACCCAGTAAGACTGTCTGAACCCGAAATAGTAAAGTAACTTGTCTGATGGAGACTGCATATTTCGTTTGCATTGTGGGGTTCACTTAAATGGTATCAAGTGTTTGAATAAATGTAACTGCAGCACCCTCTAGTGGTTTCTGGGGAAACTACCAACTAGGGTATTTCAGGGCGATGACAGTAACATGTTCAACTTCTGTAATGTCATGAAGAAGCCATTCCGATACTGGCCAGCAGGCATTTGTTGTCCTCAACACAGATGTTATATTCTGTCCAATACGCCTACATGTTTCTAAAATGTTGCGCCGTCACTACATGGCCACACTGCAAGACATTGCCAAATATATAAATAAATAAAGACCAACCACCATGGTGAATTGTCAACAATAGTGGACTATATTTTCAAGAAATCCATGCAAAATTGCAAGAATACAACAAATAATTGCAGTAATAGTTGCAGCAAGGCAGAATGTACATCTTATTAATACATTCAAATTTACAGGGCAGCTAGTTTACAATTCAGTTAAGATAACCTACCGTGGGTTGGCAAAAGTTACACCTGCAATACAGTAATAGAAGCAAATACAACTTTGGTTAAACAAAAAAAGCCCATTTAACCTTCTTAGACCTGCTTTAATCCTAGTTTAAGACTAGTAAATTGTACAATGAGCCTAGACTTTAATTAAACAAAGCAACCAACTGAAGCAAAAATGTAGATATTCAAGGACTAAACGAGGGCAGGTTTAACATTAAACTGATAATAGAAACATAGGTTATCTGAACTTTATCAACCAAAAAAGTACCAGTCAGCACCTATTGACAGGAACAAGAAGACAATTTACGCAAATGGCAAGAAAATGCGGTTGAAATCACTCCTTAGTACAATGTTTATGTCTCAAGCTCCAACTAATTACAGGCATCTTGAGGTTTGTGTTGACAAACTTTGGCTAATGCCGTGTTTCAGTCCGTGTCGTCTACTTGTCACCACTGTTTTTCCTTTGTCAATGCAGTTCTCCTGTGGTTAGATTTCTGTATAGTTTCACCCTTCAGTTTTACAGAATGCATTACCAATTCAGGTAAATAATTAATAAAGACAAGTGAGCCAGTTAAAATGTCTGTCTACCGATCTGGAGTTAAACTTCAAAATCTAAATTGTAACAATGGGAAAACCATGTTACAAACCAGGAAAGTGCATGTGCAAGGAAGAGCTGTGGTAACATGAAAACTCCTGCAAATACAGACATTCAACAATATAAACTAGATTTAAAAGTGAGTATTTATTTAAATACGATTGCCTCAGTAAAAACGTATGACCAAATTTCACTTATCGTTTGGTTTAATAAAGCATACACCCGTGACACAAATCCCTGCATGTGATTTACTCATCGTTGCAGTCCCGTCTGCTGTGCCGCTCAAACGCCATCTCTAATATCTAAATCCGACACATGTACCGGTACATGGGCCACGTCTACTTATCTGGCTTCCAGAATACAGTGTAAACATGCGTTTGTGAAAATGTGAGTGAGAAGGGGATACAGTTCCTTGTCCTTGCGGACCAAGTCGTTGTACATCTGTACATATGTCGTTTTGAAGTCATACACATTTGGTTTATCCGGGGCAGGACCGGGTAGCTTCACGTGAGACCCTGTCCCAAATGAACGCACATCAAATCCACGTTTGCTGAAAAAGGACAAGACAGCAAATTACCACATCTGGAGTAAACATTGGACACAAGAAAACATGAGTCATGAGCAGAATGCAGTCTTCAGCGTCTTTCAAAGCCTCGAGTGTAAGGCTACCCAATTAAGGCAGTTTCAAAGCGCCTCAAAAACAAGATAACAATTAAATTAATAACATCGTCCTGTTTTAGGTCACAGGCTGAAAGTGCATAGGGTCAGTTCGCCTCGGCTCCCAGACAGAGATTCACTTTACAGTTACTATTTAAAAAATAAATAAAGTACGCATTTTACTTTTAGTTCACCTCATGGGTGACAGTGTCACCAAGAGGCTATCTTGCCCTGTACGTCACCCAGAGGTGCACTGCTTCCCAATAAAAAAAACACCCATTAGGGAGTGAGCTAAAGTGTGACATGTCTGACAGTCCCAAACCAGCACACATCGTCGGCTTCAAAACTAAAGCCTACGCAGCCGTTTTACATAGTGTGTGAATCTGGTGAACCACCCGATGTTGCACAAGCTGCAGTTGCTCCCTTCCGGAATGTTCCCTACAGGGGGCGCTCGAGTCGACATGTGGGAGAAAAAAGAAAAACTTGGGCCGGCATATTGAACGCGTTCAATATGTATGAAAACTCAAATCTGTGTGAATATTAACTTCAAGGCGACCGTTAACCTGAAACCTAGTCCCTAGTCCTAAACCAGCGCTGAAAGTGCGCAGCGGCCCCGGCGTGACGCTCGGAAGCAGCGGGTCCATTGTTAACGGCGGCCGAGGCCTGACGGACCGTCTGCCGCCGTGTCGACGTCTCTCGTGACCGGCTCACAAACGGCTCAATACCGCACAGAGGCGACTTCACTTCGTGGTGGCTTTTTTCTTTTGTTCTCCTCCCGGCGGCTCGTCTTTACCTGAGGATACTGTGCGCTTCCATACTGCGGTTCTGGTTGCTCGAGCACACAACCGCTACACGCAGCGGGTGGCTCGGCATTGCGACTCTCCGGCTGATAATTGAGACAGATACAAGATGTCAGAAACTATACTGGTGTAGTTGGTTCGATCCCTGTCAGAAAAAAAAACAAGACAAACCCCTTTTTGATACACTAAATAATGAAAACGCTTCGAGTACAAAATACTGTGCGATTTGCTCGTCTTCTTTTGATGCAGGAAGTTAAAATGGCGGAGAACCGTTGGTGTACTACGGCTTTATGTGGTGATGTCATTTGTAGGCGTGGCTTCCTACTTGTATATAGCGACGTGGACGTGACGTCAATACATAATAATACTGTGAATAATATGATTTGCCCCGAAAGGCAGAAAGAACCCGCTGCCGAAACAAACGACTGTTTATTTATATGTATATTTTCTTCTTTCATTTGTGCTTAATATGAATATTTTTTTTCAGTTTGTGTTAGTATCTTTATCCATATATCAGTAGTATTAGTAGAACAAGTGAAAAGACAACTACATGATTTCACTCTTTTGAATCATAAAATCTATCCCCGTGATTTTGATAAGGTTGTATACATTCCACAGCATTCATTCTGCACAGTGTATATTTAAGCAATAAGGTACGAGAGGCAGTACTGTGTCGTGCAATAATGTACTGTTCAAGGGAGTTGTTAGGCCCGACGCGCAGCGGAGGCCCGGCAAACCCTTGAACTGTACATTATTGTAGACACAGTACTGCCTCGAGTACCTTATTGCTTTTATAATACGGGTACCTGCGACTTTATAAATAGTAATGTAAGCTGCCTTTCAGCACAAAATAGTTGTAGCCGGCAAAACGTTGTGTATCGCATTTCAGCGACATAGAAAATAGTCCCGGGACGCACGGGACGCACATACGGGACTATAAAACGGACGACCTGAAAGCAGGTTGGAGGATGACACTCAGCCACCGATGTAAAGAAGTGCTCTCGCTGCTTCTGTCCGTCTTTTCTCCGTCATTTTTCTCCTCCATGATGTTTAGAGAACTTGCCTTGCGTCGGGAAATTACCGACGTAATTATCTCTCACTGGAAATTATCACGATTTTGTGATCAAACCCTTTTCATTCCTCATCTTTAGGTTAGGGAGGAAGTGACGTGTGTTGTCGTTCGTTATGCTAGTGTGGGGGACGCTACGTGAGCTTGTTAGCTGTTCCGTTTGAGCTAACTTACTGTCAGCGAAGAGCCCCGTTGCAATACTGTGAACACTCAAGCAATAAACCTGCAAGTTAAGGAAACCAACGTCTGCGAGTCGTTACTGCGGACATTACAATATCAAAGTTTACACGAAACATGTTTGGTAACTGTCAAGCTTGAAATGACAACTAACGGTCGCGCAATTTAAATCTACCTGTTATTTTAAGTGCGCACTGATATGGAACGCTCTAAATGTAAACAGGCTGTACAGTACTTTATGGCTGAATAAAATACACCCCGTGACTCACTCTCAACCAATCAGAATGCTTGATTTGATCTACCCGTATTATAAAATAGCAGTATTTTTTGTCATATTGTGCTTTGGTGTATAGATTCTCCCCGCTGGACTTATTGTTCCATTTTAGGATGTTATGATGCATACCTTGAGATTACATCATTTTCAAACTACACAAATCAGTTCAACCATCCCAAAACACATAGACCTCAGCTGCCCCAGTTACTGACCTGCATCAGACAGCTTTCACGAGCGTTCGTGTTTATACATATTTGGAATTCCTGTCTGTTGTTGATCCTTGAAAATTGGCCAAGAATGTAAAGACGAACACATGCACACACAAGGAGAAAAACAAGGACAGTTGTAAAGTATTACAAATGGTCTCATGGACTTTATTCACTGACAGCAGGACATAAAGGCATTCTAACTCAAGATGTTTGGTACAGTGGAGATTGTACACCAGATTGTATTGCCCTTCACAAAATGTACACATACTGTAGGTGGACTTAAAAGCAAAAATAGATGATGGGATGGTTTAGTCAAGTGGAGAAAAAAAATGTCAGTAAAGTTTTGTTTTCCCGTGTCACAGGAAAGACAGCACATGTCTGGACACTTTCACAGGCACATTTAGCAAAAACTGCTGTTTCTGATGCACTAAAAGCCATTTAATTATTTAATTAATTGTATTGCTGTATAAATGCTGGCAGCATACAGACTGACAGACTCAATCACAGACAACTGTGAACAAAAACATAACACAGTAAACTACTGTATGATAGTTAATGCAGGTACTTTTGGTTCAGTGCATCCTCTCAGAGGTTGACAAGGCATGTTATTTGCAGAGCCAAGGTTTGTGCTTCAATTCAGTTATAACAGAATGTGTAAGTATGTGGCTGATTGCAATGTAAATAATAATCACAGTGAGTGACTATGAATGTGGGATTAGATACAGTCATCATGGATGTTAAATGTACGCTGTTTTATTTACCAGTGACGTCCACATCAGTGATGTGAGTGAGTGTGGTAGTATGTGTGCTGTGTCGTGGGGCTCATGATGTTTTCTGTGATGTATGCCACCAGCAAGCAGATGATGACCAGCATCACACAAATAGCTCCCCCAACCGTTGTCATGGCAATCACAATGTCCTGCATCCCAGACGGCGGCAGGGTAAACTCAACACAATCCCGCTGGTCTGCTTTCTGAGCTGCATCGGAGCGGACCAGGGAGTGCAGGCAGAAGCGGTACGGGATGTTCTCATGCAGCTCAGTCAGAAGGAAGTCCCTGCAGCCAGATCCAAGATGGACACCGGCACACTCAAACTGAGTATAGCTTCCATTCCACCAGCAGCTCAGCTCGTAGCCTCCCCGCCTGTGGCGTCGGCCACTGAAAACAGTGTTTGATTGTGGAGTTTCCTCTCTTGTTAAATTTGTCCCTGGATCACTGTTCTTCTGACCAGCTGCAGTCTCTTTCGTCTTCATGTCTCGGATGGTCGTTGAGGATTCTCCCTCAGGGGTCCACTGCAACAGTACGCTGCCATTGATGAGAATATTTGCCACCAGATTCCCTAAAGACACTACTGTCCTGCAGTCTCCCTTATGACACTTGTACCCAAACAGTGTGAGTCGAAAACACAGCTGCCCCCCGATGCCTCCCTCAGTCACTCGGTAGGCACACAGTGGTGTCTCCCCGTCCTCCGGGCTCCAGGTTGGTGCCCTGCCAGATCTTTCAGATATCACAGGAGTAATATCACTAGTGTTGAAAGCAAAGCTATTCACTTGACCTGTTACCTCTTTTAGCTTTGGTGATGGTCTACTTTTGTAGCGGTGATTGCCATAGTTGGAACTAATGTTAGTCTGTTTTAGCCTGTTTTGGGTCCCCACATGGTTCCTGCCTTTAGCCTCTGATGGGGATGTTGTTGTTGTTGTTAATGACGCAGAGCTGCTGCGAGGATATCTTCGGAACCCAGCTGTCTGGTGTAACGTGCAGAGCAGTAGTGCCGAGAAGGCGAGCAATGATGGTCGCTGTTGGCTTTTCATCTCACGTTGAATATTTTTTCTCTCACAGTGGATCAGATGGGCGGGTTGATGTCTGCCATTTATGAGCTCTAGCTGCCTCAGTGCACTCGACGAAATCCATGTGAAACCATGTGAGATCAGGTATGACCTTGGATCCGCGTGCAGGAAGAAGGTAACCAAGCCTAAACGGCGGTACAAGTCGTCTCAGTGCAGATTTAGACTCACGGGCATTTATAAAAATCCCTTACTGGTTTCGGTGGGACGAGAGGACCCGCTCCTTCCTGCCTGGCTTGACGGAGAGGAGCGCGCGGCGCGGTGTGCTTGGGAGCGTGGGTGCGTGCACAACGTTTTTTTGTAGTCACCAACAGTCAGGTGTGAGTCATCATCCCACACAGTGCTTCAGGAGTCTGTCAATAACGGAGACAACAAGTAGTCCTGTCAACGCTGACGGATGAAGCCTTAACCCAGCCTGCAGATCGCCTTTGCAGGTCCCTCGCACCCAGGCAGAGTACATATCAGATCAAATAGCCTCTAGACACAACCCATCTAAACAAAAGTTAGCATTAATAAAAATGAAAGCAATTGTAGAATTCATAATTATCAATTGTATATCTTCTTATCAAAGTCAAAGTCAAAGTCAGTTTTATTTGTCACTTCTTCCATTTGTGCAAACATACAGAAGACCTGCAATTGTGTTTCTCTTATATACATTCTCTAATTTTCACAACAGGGACATCAATTGCAAGACAGAAAGTGGTTGCTGCTGATTTGTCCTGGGTTAAATGTATTTCCGTAAATCTGTTGTCCATAGAAGGGGGTGGAGATAGTGATTTATGTCTTCAGGTTATTTTGTCCACCTCTCAGATATTGATAACAGAAACACTTAAAAAGCATATTCACACTAAAGCCTCAAAAGTTAGCACTCAATTATAACTTATACTTATAAGACCTCTCTGACAGCGTCAACAGAAATTATAATACTCACAAAGGCATATTATTAGACTTCAGGATAGTACAGGTGTTGCTATTTTTTGTCCTTCCCCTTTATGCAGCATTCTTACATATAGTGTATTAGAGAGGTCTTGAGGCAAAAAGCCTCAAGATCACTGTTGAATGAGGTTATAGACCAATGTTCTCTGTATAAAATCAACATGAACAAAGAGCACCTTTAGTGATCAGTGGGAATTAAAAAACAAGTTTAATCTCACGCACAATGGAAAAAAGAGTGATCAAGATGTATTGTTCTCCATTATACATTTAATTAAGCAGTGCTTGTGTGATATTATTCAAAGCAATAATTGCCTTATGCCAAGAGAGAAACTTGGCAACTCAGTAAACAATTAGTCCCAAGGGAGAGAATGACTAGCTGATTAATGGGAGAAAATGCTGTGTCAGTGGGACTGACTTGGCACTACCTGTCCCTGAAGTCGTACAGGGTAATTGGTTAAATCTGCGTAATCTGCAGTTAATAGTATATCTAATGGTCTGATACTAGCTATGTTTATATTTACCTAAATTATGTAACATTAAAAATTACTACTGAAAAATAAACGAGCAGATTGACCTTCACAACATGTGTTTCCATAGCGGAGTTAAGCTTTAATTTAATTGGAACAGGCTGTTATGAACACCACAAATAACAGCAATCCACAACTGTTGATGCAATCATTTAGGTCGAGAGACAGCGTTGCGTTTGCAGTTGGTTGGTGATGCGGAAAGAAACCGTGGAAAATGCCTGCCTCTGCTTGTACACTCAAAGCATCAACATATGAGGTTGAATTGACTTTGAGCCTGGTCAGCAAAGATAAAACCATCTGCGTGACAAATCTATTTGTTTGTCTGTGTGTGCGTATATAAAACGACCTGTCGGCCATCAGCAGCAGTAGTGGTTCGTGTGGAGCCTTGATGTTTCACTCTGAATCTCATACACATGCTTGGCACAAAGAAAAAGCAAGCTATGTCGCCATGCAGAGGACGATGACATGTCAGAGGTCCTCACTGTAGATGCTATTTTGTTTGGGCTCTTAGTCTTTTCTGGCATCCTGGGAAACATCTTGGTCATCCATGTGGTGAGATAATATTGAGACTTCTATCTGTTTATTGCGCTGAATGTCTTGGTAGAATTGTTCTCAGTATGTCTTGCTTATACTCTCAGGTGTTTCAGTCAGCTGCTGAGAGTCCATCTCGGAGACTCCCTCCCTCTGACACTATTTTGGTGCACCTGTCACTGGCCAACCTGCTGACCTCACTTTTCCGCACCGTGCCCATTTTTGTGTCAGACCTGGGCTTGGATGTGTCTCTGTCTCCGGGCTGGTGCAGAATCTTCATGCTGCTGTGGGTGTGGTGGCGAGCCGTGGGCTGTTGGGTGACCCTAGCGCTGAGCCTCTTCCACTGCACCACCCTGAAGCGACAGCACATGGCCTCTGGACCTCTCGCACAGCAGAGGGAGAGACGGCGGGTTTGGATTGTTCTGGGGCTGGTGTGGGGGGCAAACCTGGTCTTCTCAATTCCAGCTCTTGTGTATAGCACTCATGTTCATGGTAACTTCACTGTGGAGCTGATGGTGATCAGCTGCACCACCAGGCCCCTCCTGGGCTGTGTCTGGGAGTTCCCCTCCAGCCAACAGGGCTCAGCCTTCGCCTCCTCCTCACTAGCACTAAATGAGGTGTTGCCACTGGTGCTGATGGTTTGCACTAACCTGGCTACACTTCATGCTCTGGCAAAACACATCCGCGCTGTTAGCTCAGGAGCAGAGTCAGGAGAAACCCATCGGGAGCTTGACAAACACGTGTCCACTGAACGCAAAGCAGCTCATGTAATCATGTCGCTGGTGTCGCTGTTTGTGGTTTGCTGGGCGCTACAGGTCGCTGCGGTGACGTACTACAACCATGATAGGGGGCACCACGCTGAAGGGCTGCTGACTGTGGCCCACTTCTCTGCCTCGCTGTTTGTGGGATTCAGTCCCATGGTGGTGGCCCTGGGACACGGTAAGCTGAGGAAGAGAATCGTGAATATGATCCTGATGTGGTCTAAAGTTCTTAAATGCCACAAGGAGGACACTGAAGAGGGGGTTGAATCCCCAAAGACTAAAGGAAAGAGGGGAAAACAAACTGTTTTTATTGTTCACAAAGAGAGGAAGGTCATACAAGCTAAGGAGAAAGCTCAAGCAGACAAGTGATGGAAGCAAAGTGTGACTGCATTGATACTTAAGTACTGAAAAATTATTAAAATGTCTACCAAAAATATGCATGGATGTGTCATCATTTTAATCAGAGGCACATACTGCATGTTTCCTCTGGACAGCACTGTATTATTTGAGCTAATTTATATATTTCAAGCCATTTAATGCAAGTCATCCTTGTAACCTAAATTACTTTTTAGCAACTTGATTTTCCATTGGGTCTATCAGTCCAACCACAGTCACACACTCATTTAGGGAAGTTTACAGAGAGAAACATAATATATTCATACCTATAACCACGTGCCTCCTTTAAATGTTTCCTTTTAGTAATGCAACTAATAGTTAATGATCAGCAGTATTGTCAGTGAGAGAGTGTCGACTTGATGAAAGAACGCAGCCGCCGGTGGCCAACTGCCAGAACAGCAGGTGACATTGCAATGAAGATGATGTTGGCAAAACGAGCAATGACCAGAAGGAACTCCGCAGATGCGCCCCTGTTGTAGTTGAAATAGTTGACAGAGATAATGCTGGTTCCCCATGATATTATAAAGAGCATTATGAGAGTGAGAATCACCTGGAGAAACACACAATACAATGAATTAGGGAAGTACAACTAGTGAAATATGTTCACTTTGACTCCAATAAAAATGTAAAAAAATGTATATGTTTGTCTGACTCTGTCTATAAATGAATTCTCAAGTCTGCTTTAGATGCAACATTTTAGTTATCTATTCACTACTCATCTCCTAACAACCAAAAAGCCTCCCCCTTCCACCCTTGTGTTCCTCACCTTGGCTGCTCGTCTCTCAGCAGGCACCCGTTTTATGACAGGTGCATCCTGCGCTGAACTCCGATCCCTGCTGTGGGTGTAGAGTGTGTAAAGGGAGCCCAGGTTGGTACAGGCCATTAGGATTATGGGAATAGTTTCATGGATCACCATCGATGTGGTTGCATAGGCCAGACCACTGTAGCTGGAGGGGAAGTTCCACACACAACCCAGCAGGGGGCGCGTTGTGCTGCTCACCAGCATCAGGGTCTGAGAGAGGAGGAGGAGGAGGAGGAGGAGGAGGAGGAGGAGGAGGAGGAGGAGGAGGAGGAGGAGGGTGGAACAAACATGTAGTTACCAATCTAAGGAGAGGAATTCTCTCCATATCAAAAGGGAAATCTCCTTCTGACACATAATTATTACACTATATTGCTAATCTACATTATTTTAGTACTTTATCTCGTGAAACAAACAACAAATTTTCTTAAATCTTTGTTGTTTTGAGGATTTTACTTGTTATTTATCTCATTACAGAACATTTATCCAAACTTTAAAGGACTATCACAGTGTTTTTGCAAGTTTTAACTCCTTTATTACAATGTAACATTTTATTCACCATTTTATGAAAGCATGATATACAGGCAGTTGTCTAATACTATTTCTGCTGGTCAATTTTACATTATCATTTAGTAATCAGCTTATTTTTTTAAATGACCTCATATCACGAATGAAATTTCATTATGATAACATAACTTTAACAAAAGCAAATGCAAACTTGTTTACTGTGATGGGTTAATGAAAACAGGTTTTAAAAGTGCATAGATTTTTCCTCCCGTACAGAAATGAATGGAAACCATGCAGCCTTGAATAGAAAAAAAGTAGAATAACTTTTTCAAAACAAAGTAGCATGGTACACAAAAAGACTAACTGTGGTGTGAACTGTACATGAAGAGTAAAAAATAGCCTGAAAGGCTTTAACTTAAGCTATTATAGCCTCCTGTTGCCGCAGGCTCTCACCTCTGTGCTGTTCACGTCCCCACTAGTGGAAAAGATATGAGCGGGAATGGAGTAAACAAAGTTGAGAAGCCAGATGAGGGCCAGACTCAGCAGTAGGGTCTTAGGAAGGCCCCGGTGCCCGTTGGTGCTGCTCATAGGAGTCACACGCCTCAATGTCTGGAGGTGGAACGCACTGAGGAAGAGCGTTGACCACACGTTGACCGATCGCAGCCACACCCAGACACCCATGAGGACCTGACACCACTCTTTGGAAGAGTACAGCTGTAAAAGAAAGAGACCGGTGCATATCAACTCACTCATATCCTGAACTCAAACATATCTCCTGGAGATACAAAGAGGTGTCCTTTACCAACCTTACTTAATTCACCTTGTGTCTAATAAACCTTTTAGCTGCTGTAGCTTTGTTGCGGCAAACACATACGACCTCGACAGAACCTTGTCTAAAATGTACACACTTTGAACACAAGCTTAAAAAACATTGATCTTATAGACCACATACCTCGAGTCCGATGTCTGAGATGACAAGCGGTATGTTCCTCATCACAGACACCAGCAGGTTAGACAGCGCCATGTTAATGATGATGATGTCCGAGTTACGTCCCCCAGCATGGTCGGTTAATACACTCTTGCCAATCACCGCAACAACGCTGGCATTACCCAGGATGCCCAGAATCACCAGGAGGAGGTAAAAAGTAGTTTGCACAGGGGACACAGAGACACGAAGTCCCATCCCCACAAGCATTGTCTCTCCATCCTCCTCCATGGCGCCGTTCCTTGCAGCCGCTTTCTCAACAACCATGTCTTGAAGTTTTAACAGCTAATGTAAAGTCTTTAAGGATGTTTCATCTTCATTTGAATGTGCGTCAGATGACTATAATTCAGTTTCCATCCTCCAGCATGCTGCCAACATGTTATGCACCAGTATATTAACCCCAGTGCTTTTTTGTGCTTCTTGGTCTTTGCAGATGAAGTCAGATACCTTAAGGCACTCCTCTTGGAGCCAATGAGAGAAGGTGATGCTACCTGTGTCATCACGACAAAAAACTGGCATCAGAGGTGTCGCTGTGCGACGGTCTGGTGAGACAATCCCTGTTTGGCTGTCAGAAAGCCAAAAAGCAACACAATGTTTTCTGCCTTGGGGATGTTGAGGCGCGTGTTAATGAACCACAGGAGATTAATCAGCGTATCTGAATGAAATGTGCTTCCTTTGCAACTTGATTAGTTTCTCCATCTTCCTCAGGGAAGTGGAAGCCTTTCTGATTGTGTGCATGTATATGTTTGTGCTTGTGAGTTTTTTCAGCAATTTTATAGCACAATGTAACTTGTGTTTTGACTGTATGTCACCAGGTCAGAGATGGCCGCCATATAACACAAGTTCCTTCCCTAAAATAAAATAGTTTACCTTCAAATCAGTTCTCTAACAGTAAATCACATCATGGTGTGCCTCTCCTTCTCATTCAGCATTCACAAACCACAATGGTCACTAATTCAAGTGGTCACTAATGTAATAAGGATTAGACCCCTATTCGTCACATGACCTAGCAAATCAAATGTGGCTCAATTTCCACTAAGTCTTAATGTGCTCATGTCAAAGTATCCAGCTGAAGGTATGATTCTCTCTTGCAATGCGACAGGTTCTGCGTTCATATCCTGTACAAACCACATGTATCACAAACTGGTTCAGCAATTGTGACAAGTAAGTATAGTTAAACTAAAATAAACAATTGGCTGTGGAGATCAGTACCATCAACCATTAAAGCATTGTATGGATGTGTATGTACGCAAAAGGAAAACAATGCAGACAAATAAACAGTATAGCCAAGAAGTAGTTTGCCTCTCTTCAATGTGGATGATTTAGGTTGGGTGTGCAAGACAAAGAAGTACCTTAAACAGCAACTGAGTTTTGCCCGTCCTTTTATTGCCAAAGCTGCATGAACATGAAACACACCAATGTCCTTACTAATATTCGTACCAATGACACAAATTAGATCAGAATGTGCCATTCATTGTAATTTTAAGATCCTCTAAAACATGTGTTTTGTTTTATCCGTGCAGGTTAAAACAGGGGTGCAGGGGTTTGTGTGTGCTCAAGTGAAGTTATAAAATATAGTGGAACACAACCTCTAATTATGCTAAAAAATTAATTCATGTCACATAAGAAGAAGACATGAAGCTCACCATCTATTCAGTCAGCAATTTCTAATTGCAGCCATGAGCCACTAGATGGCCTCATACACAACCAAATACTAAAGGACAGAACATTTTAATACAGAATTTTGTATTACCTTCCAAAAAAATATTAACATTTTAACAGACAAACCTTGCCACCGCTTCAGTAGCAAATACAATAAAATACAAAAATTAGTAATTAGAAAAATATATTCACTGTACATATTTGCTCTCAGCACTAAACACGTATGAGCACTATACAGAAAGTACAGAGACAGGATGCAGATGCAGTATGGAATTTACTCTGATCTGAAGATCTGAAAACATGAAATATTATTATCATCTCTGCGTTTGATCAGGCGAGGTCGCAGTTCATCAGGGCATTTGCATTTTTAATGGTACAGCATTAGCTCTAAATCACGTCTGAATGTGTTGTAATTTATGGTACCTCAAATACTTGCACAAATAATATGCCATTTTCTCATGCTTATCTTTTCTTACTTAGGCGTTGTGAGTAAAAATCCATTCAAATTATAGTCACTTCTCGTGTGAAGGCCCAGAATATATATATATATATATATATATATATATATATATATATATATATATATATATATATATATATATATATATATATTGTTAAATTTACCAACATTATCAATATAATTTTATATATATATATATATATATATATATATATATATATATATATATATTTTTTTTTTTTTTTTGAACGTTTCAAACTCAAATTGTGGCCATCTTACACAATTCACACTTAAAAACTTTTAATACTTGCAAGAAGGAGAGAACCGTTTCATATAAATTCAAGCAAATACACATCCAGTTATGTAACAGTAAATTGTAAGAGTAGGCTATAATCATAATGATAAATAATAATTGCATACTCTGCAGCAGCTTATGTTCCTGTCTAACCGAATGTCTAACTAAATATCGGAACAAATGTGTGGTGCTGTGGTGGGCAGGCTTCCTGCCAGATTTATGATAAAAATGAATAATTATGTCACATTTGTCTCAGACATTGTGAGAATGGAGAGCTGGGGTTATGTGATAAAGCCTTTTCTGTCACGATAATTCCTTCCAAGATGAACATTTTAACTATATAACAATAATAATGATGCTGCTCATAATAATATTCAGTAATCTAGATCATTCCAGCAATCCAAATGCCTGATTTCATCAACTTTTTTGCTCCAGCTGCCTGATTGCTGCAGACTGTGGTCGTTAACCCCACTGGCTGGAATCTATCAGAGAGAAGAGACAGACAAATGGGAAATTACAATTCCTCTAATGAACGAAACCCGCTATTTGTGAACATAATTGTATAAATTGAAAAAAAAAAAAGCAGATAATAATATTCAGCTCAGCCAACCCGTGTGCCTCTCTGCAGTGCAGCACAACCCGTCTCCTCGACCAGAGCTGTAGACCGGGGACACACACACTCGACTGCTTGGTGCAAGGTGTGTGAGACGTGTTGAACGTGAGGTAGGAGGCAGGTAGACGGAGGGCATGGAAGGCTTTATGCTGCGGGAGTTTTCTGTCTCCCAGCTCAGCCAGTAGCCTTTCAAACCTTCCTGATGGGCCTGCCACGCTACCTGAATCTCCTGACGCCCCACCAGGGTCAACTGAAGGTCGGCCAGGGCTGGCAGAGAAGCTGCCAGGATAAAAACAAAGAGGAAAGCAAGGGTACGATTTAAACAGACAGAGTGAGACTCAAATTATTCACAAATGGGCTCTAAAGTTTAACTTTCAATAAAGAGAAATAAACAGAACACATGCAATGATTTTAACCAAAGAAAACTAAACTATCATGAAGGATCTTGAACTAAAAGACACAAACTCACATTTCTGCACACATCAAATCATGGTATACAAACCTCAAACTGAAAACGTACCCTCTTGAGTGCATGCCCTTACAGTCATAGCTCTTTCTTTTCCATTCCCATACAGAGCGCTGACTGTGACCAGGTACTGAGTCCCCGGCTCCAGGCCGGTCAGTACGGTAGAGTTCTGCTGGCTGTGTAATGTCACGGTGTGGACGTCTCCGCTTGGAATAGCTCCATACTCCACAGTATATCTCTGGACTCGAGCCAGCTGCAGGGGACCCCAGCTCACACGGATCTGATGAGGGCCGGAGTCTGACACGGAGACCACTGCCGGGCTTAGGACATCTGAGGAGAGATGAGGCAGAGGTGAGACGGTGACTTGTTGCAGCACATTAAGGTCTAAGCCACGTGAGCCTGACACAGATTGCTGTGCAGCAACTGATAGACAAGTCAGATGTAGCATGTGCTGATACAATTTAGCAAATAACACAATAATACAATATTTAAATGGTAGATAGGTAACAGAAGAAAAAAACTGCCAATAACAAGTATGCTTTTTAAATGCATTACAGGATTATAAAAACACATGTATTTAAAGGGGGAATTCCCTTCCTCTCACCAGGAAGTGTGGTGAAGTTAACAGAGAGTGTGCTAAACAGATTCTGGTTGGACTCTGGGCGGAGGGCAGCTGTGTAGGTGGTATCAGGCTGCAGGTTGGTCAGCTCGACCAAGCTAGAGTCCCCTGGCAGAACACGTCTTGTTTCATTGTCCGTTTTCCCCGTGGAGTTGTACAACAGCTCATAGTAACCGCTGTCTGCGCTCAGAACAGGACGCCACTGCAGCACAGCACTGTGGGAAGTCAAGTGAACCACACGCAGCCGTTCTGCACAAATAATTTCTGTAGATAAGACAAGACCAGAGGAAAGAGAGCGGGGAGAAGAATTAGAGAGGCAACGTGAGATAAAATATAGAAACTGGATCATTCTGTAGTTAAAAATCCCTAAAATGAACCGTATAGTATCTTCCATGGAACTAGTGCTTCTACTGTGCTAAACCTCATATGTCAAACACACATACACACACATACACATACTGATAATGGCCTCCCTCAGTTCCTCCGTGATGATTTCTATGTCATCTATGTCCACAGAATAGAGGTGAGATTGTCGTGGAGGTGTCACTGCACGTTGTAACACCTGGTAGTTGCCATGTACTGTGGAAACAGCTAAAACAGAAACTCCCTGCGCCTTCAGCTCAGACATCGGCTTGTCCACGTCTCCAGGCTGCACACCATCAGTCAGCCACAGCAGTATCTTTGGCACGTTCTCGTCCGTCTCTGTCAAAAGCTGCTGGGCCACCCTGAGGGCCGCCTCTGTGTTGGTGTCCCCCTGCAGCTGGCTGACACTCTGCAGAGCTTTCTGCAGACTTTCCTGATTGTTGTGGACATCCAGGTCAAACTCCAGGTTAGGGTTTGTGCCCACCTGCAGCAGCCCGACTCTTACGTGCCCACGGCCCAATGAGAAGGGGCGAAGCAGCTCGGCGGTGAAGACCAACAGGCGAAAGAACTCGTAGTTTAATACACTTCCGGATGAGTCCAGTAGGAGGAGAATATCCCCTTCACAGCAGTTTAACACTGTGCACAACAGAAGGAAAAACAGGAGGGTCATTTCAATATGTGGTCATTCTTGTTTTGATTGACAGGTGTATTAGTTACCATATTTTAAACAGTGTTCAAACCTGCTATAAATTATGTTTTAGGCCACTTGGGGGCAGTAAAAACAAGCTGTCGACACAACATTGGCATATTATCACCTTTATGTTGATATGGGGTACTTGTTGGCAAACAGTTACACATTATATACCCATCCAGGAGACAGAGTAACAAAATAATTAATTTGGAGTCATGTTTTTGGCCAGCTAGCGAATATAAATATTCACTTTTCTTTTAGCTCTTTGGCTGCAAAATGCTTCCTTATGTTCACCAGCTAATCACTAACTGTATTTGTATAGAGCTACTTAGTGTAAAGTGTTTTGAGATTACATTAGAATAATTAGACAAGAAAACAATATTAACAGTAAATACAGAAAGTAAATTAAAAATATACTAAATATTAAAAATAAACTAAATAGATAAATAATAGATATATAAATATTATATGTGAACAATAATGAACCTAATGTTTATCACATCACTAACAACATCAACGAGCGTCACAGTTACGAGAGAGACATGGTCCCTTCCTCATTCCTATACCTCATAAAAACACTTAATTATTTATATATAAATACATTTTCTTAAGTAGATTTTTGTTTGTACTTTGCTTGATTTCTTAAGATTAACTCCACAAATTGTAATACACGTGCTCTTCCTAGTGCTACAAACACAATTTATTTTTTAGATGAGCTTTTCCTCTGTCTCTGTCTTTTTGTACCTTGCCAGGTAGTAAATTATGTATTGCTTTGTAAATAATGTGTCCAGTATTAAATACTACCAGATCCATGGTAGAATAGCATGTGACTTAAAAAACAGTGTGTTAGTGTGTTTGCAATATCCTCCATCCTCCATAGTGCTTTTTTAAAATATGCATAAAAGTGCAAAGTGCTTTTGAACGTGTTACAACAAACCTTTTTCGGGGCTTTTAGTACAGCTGCCTACCGGGACTGAAAGCAGTGTTGATAAGAGTGATAAGAGTGGATCAAAACAGTAAAGTAGCGGGCCGGAAAACCAAAACAATGAGCTGAAAGACACTAAATCTATAGTCAGGTGATGATTCTCTGAGCGTTTGTCACCAAAAGCAACCACTTTTTGCATACACTTTTGTTTCTGTGAAAAGTATATTTGATCCATTAATATATTGGTAATAGCAGCTTTAAAGTAGAGCTTAAATTCTCCCCTTTTTAGACATTTAGACAAGACAGAGACGTGCAAGTTTAACATGGAATTTTCAGGTATCTTAGGCTCATCTCATTAATGTCACAGGTGCCATTGCTGCAGTTGGGGAAGCATTACTATAAAGAATGAAAGGCAATAACAGGTAGAAATATCTTCCTGAGAAATCCTGAGAACAATTTGCTTAAACGTTATAAAAATGTCAGACAAACATCACATTGAGAAAGCTTTCAATACAGCTACAGCAGAGGATTTCTGAAGAAAATTGGGTCACTTTAGTGGATTTATCATAAAACCAGAGTAAGATTCCCATTAAATCAGTGACAACCGCTCCCCACCACGAAAAAAAGCAGTGGAGAGAGAAAAAGAGGAAAACGATATCCCCACATATTCAGATCTCTTCACTTGAATGAACACATACTGTTTCCCCATCTTCACATTTCATCATATCTCAGAAGCCATTGTGCTCCATTGCGACATCCGTGTCTTAGTGGACTAATTTTCAATGGAAAAAAAATCAATTCTAGCTGCAAGCATGATCCTGCACAATCAGATGTGCAATACATTTGGTGACTCACTCAACTGTTCCACCTGGAAAAGGGTTTCCTAATAATCCTGCATGTGACTTTTGGCCCATTTTGTGGCTGTAGTTCATGAGACACTGGTCTTATACCATCACCTACTAGAAACTAATACGCTGACATTCAGTCTTAGAAGAAGGATTGAGGATCATTTTAAAATAGGTGTGCTATATTAGAGTGAATTCAACACGAATAGAGTCATTAATTGTTCCCTACATAATGTACACATCTGCTTTATTGGTTCGCTTCTACCAAATCGTTCACACTTTTCCATTTGCGGCTCTTCCGCAGAACACACCCATTATTTTATTGTAGCAGTGGTCCATAATCATTAAACTTTTATAGAGAAGCAGAAAATAAAGCAGCAGGAAAATAAACAGGCAGCGAGGAAATGAGGGAGAACAGCGCAATCAGGCAAAGAGGTGTCAGCCAACATCTTACAATGAGTGCAAGAGAAGAGATGTACGCTGGAAAGAGGTGAAACCTCTGAGGACATTTATATACATTGTGGCAAAGTGGAGAAGCTGAAAGGAGAAAATGGCACAGAGAAAAAAAAACTAGACAGAAAGATGGTTTGATAGACTTGTTGATGGAGATGTAAATTGCTCCATCTTTGCATTCCTCAAAGGATAATTTGTGTATTTGTGTGTGTGAGAGAGATTTGAGCATGTCATCTGTCATATTATTGGTTTTAAGCTGTGCCAAGGCCATATGCCTCACTGCAGAGCTGTACAGATGAACGAAAAATATGTAAATGCCTCCTGTGAAGTTTACTGAGTGCAATATCGACATGCGTTGACAACAAACAGACAGATGGTAGATGATCAAGTCTGTGCTGGATCAAAATCAATGCAGGTTATTTCTAAACAGGTGGTGATCTAAAACTATTTACACTTAAACTGCATGTTGCTCTGCTTCCTTATAAACTGTTTCCTGCAAAACTGTGAAATTGAAACTGAATAAAATATATATAATATCTTTTTAGTGGGAAAACACAAATATTTTCAATTAGCTGTGACCCCCTGTAAGTACCCCACTTCATCAAAGTCAACATTAAGAACAGAGCTCTTATTATAGGTGCACTAAGGACTGCTCACCAAGAAGAATAAAACATGAATAATGAACGGTTGTAATGAACAATGGTGTCTAAAGTAAGTCTAGACTTAGTTCAGCGATGCGATCGGCACCAGTTTTTATCTCTGATCACTGCCCGTATTCTACCTTGAGACCTCTCACATCTGCTGACACGATTATTTGTCTTCTTGCTGACAGTTAGATGAGGAGATTGATACCACTCTCATGCCTGTACGCTATATAGGCCTTAAGTTTATAGCATAAAGACTGGACACAGGGGGAAACAGCATGCGTGACTCTGTCCAATAGTAATAAAATGTGTCTCTAAAACCTCACTAATTAACATATATATCTTCTTCATTTAATTTGAATGTCTGGACAACAAAGTGCTCAGTGTTTAAAGGGGCACTCCACCAGTTTCACAAATAAAGTGGAGTTTACTCATCATGGAGTACTAAATGCTTGTAAAATGTCTGAGAAAAATAACGCTGATGATGTCACAGTGATCTGGGTTATCTGAGCTCGGGCTTACAAAGTTACAAAAGAAACCCACAAACTGGGGTCATGGAGTTTTAAAGATGTCGGTGTTAACCAGGTAGGCAGGTCTCTGCAATGGGAAATGTAAGATTCAGAGTTTAAGTACTTTTTTTGCAGCAGAGGTTGAGATATCCTGACCTTACTTAAGTACTAAAGGTCAGGATATCTCAACCTCTGCTGCAAAAAAGTGTGACCCCTTTTCAAAATAATAGGTTGTGAGTCCCTCGGCTTTATGGAAGTGCAATAATAAATTGCTGGAATAGCCCTTCAAGATGAACTCATGCAGTCACACGCAGCTGATATTTTAGGGCAGACCGGTGCAGGTGGACGCAATTTTTAATTGCATATTTTTCTATAAACTGTCCAATTTGGCTGTAATATCTCCAGTGGTGTCATATATTGGACAATATTACATTTTCCATAGCTTGTTTCAGTTAATACACACATCATTTGTTCCATAGGAAGTCACAAAAACCACTTCAGTCCAGTTCAGCCAACTGGCATCTTTTCCAGTTTGAACCTATAAAAAACATATCTGACATCACCTGCAGTGGTAATATACCATTACGTAAAAGTCCTATTTTCAAAATATAAGTGAAAGCACAGAACTATTGAAAAATGCTCGCTGAGTGAGAGCACCTATAATCATCAATGCCTAAGTACTGCTGCATTGATTCAATAGTACAGTGCATTTCATTGTAAGCTTGTTGAAGCAAATGCAATTATTGTATATATATATATTGTTAAGAAGTTGAATCTATAACACTGTTCACAGTGATCATGTGTTTTGTATGTACACTATTCTGATATGTAAATGTGATGGAGTGAAAAGTGAAATACAATCAGCATAAAGTAGCATTATGTTGAAATACTCAAGCAGGTCCAAGTACTTAAAAAAACTGCCGGTACTTGCACTTGAGTAAAGGTACTGTCAAGAAGATGTAATGCAATACAGTGAAATAAAACTATGTGTTTCTTCTGAGTGACTTTTTAGATTGTAGCCTATAAAAATGATTCTTGATACTAATTATGATTATTACAGCCCATTATATTAGATCACCAAGCTGTGACCATATAAAAAGACACACAGCCTTGACGTGAATTAAAAGTAATGAAACACTGCAATGCACTGCCACACACTAGTTCTCTGGATCAACATTGTCCATGTGTCAACTTGTTTAAACCAGACTGCCTGTGGAAATGATCCTGCTTGTTGCTACATATTAAATGCCGGGTGATCCATAACTAGCATTTGTGTTGGCGTGCTGCGCTTTGACTCACCACACATTTATTAACAACAATATCTAAATATATTTACAAAAACGTGTAAGTTTTGGAGTGCATTTGCACAAATAATGACTTTTACAATCAAGGAAAAGCACTTAAAGGATAAAGAGATCGCACCCTGTCAACTTATTTGCAGTCTGTTGCAAATAAACACTGCTCGTGTTTCTTTCGGCCATCTCTCTGGTCTCTTTTTGGCAGCTTAATTATCAACTCACCTGTGGCATGTGACGCAATTTGCATGTTGCTCCGCTGCAACATCGCCCAGAGAAGACAGATAAGTAAAAAGCCCTTCATCCTCTCTAAGCAGCATACAAAATAAATAAAAAAAAAGATATGAATCAGAAACTGCACAGGCAGGTGGAATAACGAACACCTGATCTTCCTGTACCGGGTCGCATCGCTCGGATCCCTGTCAAAGTGGGTCTAGTCTGTATTATGATGCAGCTCTGTCGCCTCTTCCGCAGTATTTCACCGCTGCACGGGTCATCCAAACTTTTCTCCAAACACCTGCGTCATAACTCCTGTAATGTTCGCGCGCTGCAGTCAGATTGCTTCCCTGTCAGTCCACTAAACTCTTTCACTTTGTAGTCCATTTTGCTCCTCCTCCTCCAGCTGCTGAGACAAACATCACTGTCCCTCTTTCCTGGGGGTTTGGTCGATGATGCGACTTCCTATGTTTTCTTGATGACTGCTGTTTCCTCCTGCACTGTCATTTCCTCAGTCCAGAGATCAGCACACTTGTTCACAGTGTAAGCAGACAGGCACCTGCCCAAATAGACATGCATGCTATAGACTGGGTGAACATGTTTTTACATCTCGGCTGTGGCTGCAATAAAACATGTTCTCATCTGTTTTCCTGCTACATTATCTTGTGCTGGAGGAATGACAGTGAAACTGATCTGGTCTTCCTTTTCTCTCAGGAAACCCTGAAAACCCCTCAAGCTAACCACAAAACTCCACCCCACTTTGGGAAACAGTAACAGGGAACCCATTTGGATCAAGGAACGACAAGGAACCCCATTCATTAGACAGTATTAGAGAAAATACCACAGCTACTGATCAGAGAGATCATTTGGATTAGGTGCTGGCTATGCATGTATTTTAGTCAACCTGCAATAGGATTCAATTCAATTCAGTTTATTTTGTACAGCCCAGAATCACAAATTACAAATTTTCCTCGAAGGGCTTTACAATCTGTACACATACGACATCCCTGTCCCAGGACCTCACATCGGATCAGGAAAAACTCCCCAAAAAAACAGAAAAAAATCTTTCACAGGGAAAAAAGGGAAGAAACCTTCAGGAGAGCAACAGAGGAGGATCCCTCTCACCGGATGGACAGAAGCAATAGATGTCATGTGTACAGAATGAACAACGTAACAGAGTTACAGCACATTCAATGAATATGACAGAAATGATTCATATAATGAGTAGTAGGCATGGTCCATGATCCAGATAACCACAATCCATGTCAGCAGATGCACACCCCTGCCTCTCTGTGTTTGTGTGTGTGTGTGTGTGTGTGTGTGTGTGTGTGTGTGTGTGTGCCAACAGATTAAGATAAAATTCTTTATCAATAAAGGGCACTCACGGAATTTGCCCCTTTTGAGAGGAGAGTGCCCAGCATGTGCCAGGACAGATGCTTGTTACTTGTAGATAATTTGCTTGTATGTGACAGCGTTCTTCATTCTTTTCTCTTGTTGACGGTGTCTCAGACAGTGTGCAGAGTGCAGTATGGGAGGGAGCTGGGATGGCGAGAGACAGATTGTAGAAAGATAATGTTTTAAAGAGGACATATTTTGATTGCCGTTTGATACAAAGCCTTTTTGCTTACATACCAGGCTGGTATATCTAGACAGTAGACAGATACTGAAGTTCAGCCGGTTCACAAAGACGAACAGTCGGTCTGAAGGTTCATGGATGCTGAAGTCTAGATGTTCCTCTAATTTTGGGTGAAGACGAATTAATGACGATGTTGGAAGACATTTTATGCTTTGATTTTCTGAAAGCACTGCACTAGTGGTTCAACATTTTGAGGAAAAACTTATTTCCCTTCTTCTGGAGAGTTAGATGTGTAGATAGATAGATACCACTCTCATGTCTATCGGCTAAATGTGAAGCCACTGTCAGCAGATGGTTAGTGTAGCTTGTGCCTGCACATAACATCCTGTAAAAACAAAACCCCAAAAAACATGGCTTTTATTCAAATTATACACAAACATGATATGACATATTAGTATGGATTTAGGACACAGCTTGTAATTATGAAGTTTTCACAATTTTTACAACTCAGATATTTTTAGAAGGTCTAACACTTCATGGTGAGAAGATTCAGTGAAGAGGTCACACTCTTAACGTGTGTCATCTTCTCCATCGGTAGCAGCTTGCCATTACTTTCACTGTGGTGGGTGTGGTTTTTACCTTCTTTGATTTAGATTTTCATGGTTATGTCATGTGAATGACATGGCGAGTCATTAACTCCCACTTGAGAACCCCAACTTGTGTGTGTGTGTGTGTGTGTGTGTGTGTGTGTGTGTGTGTGTGTGTGTGTGTGTGTGTGTGTGTGTGTGTGTGTGTGTGTGTGTGTGTGTTCATGCTCCCAACTCAATTAGAAGATTGCCTAAGCGGTGGGCTATTATACATTCTTTCTGTGCTTGAAGCGTGAAGATGTACATGATTAACGAACTACCGGTGCTTCATTCTTCACAGTGTAAGAAAATCACAGCCTGGTTGTGCACAAAGTAGGGAGATGTGCTATTAAAAATCCATTTTATTAACACCATGTTTATGAGCTCTGCCTCATCTGATTAACTTCCAGATTAATGTGCTGTCAGTATGCCACACACATTAACAGGGATTGCTATCACAACAGCACAGCATACAATAATATTGACCACCACGAACAAAAATTAAGTGGTAACCTATTTCCCTTTCAGACAGAATTATTTTTATTTTGAGCATGTGTTTTAAAAAGTGGAGGGATCTCTTGAGCTTAGTGTTTCTAAGTTTGAATGTCGGTGAAGAAGCCCTGAAGGACAGCGTTGAACCAAAAAGTCTTGCATGTAAAAGCAGAGAAAACTCAATATGCAGAGCACTTACAGGTATTGATTAGAGGCACTGACTCAGAGGACAGATTAATAAGGATGGAGCTTTACTTTCTTTCGTCTTAATACTCATCCTGTTTGGTGCATGTCCGGGCCTGCGACATCACCAGCCCTTCATGGCAGATGGAAAACTGGAATTTCCTATGAAGAAGAGTTTGGCAAAGGCAGCTTTCTCTTCATGTTCTCAGGGGAAAAAACATTTATATGAGCATACAATGTATGTGTTTGTGAGTTTGGCCACATGTGAATGTGTACAGGTTTGTGTGTGAGTGTCTTTCTGACAAATAATCAAAAGGGTTGACAATGTACTTGCTAAATAGTATGTAATCATGAGACATTTATTGATTTCCCAAAATAAGAATGACGAGCATCCATTTCATATTGCATCTCTAATGATTGTTGATAGATTTTAAAGGTTCTAAAAGTTCTGACATATCTGACCTGGCAAATACTAATACGGCAGTGCCTGAAAAGCAAACACATATAGACAGCTAATATCAGCTGAAGACCGTCGTTCAATCTAATTAAACATAATTCAGATTCCATCTCTGCCAGTTTTACATTTGAACTCTCAGATTCTTTTAGCACTGCAGTGTAGTGCATTTCTTATTTCATATTTCTGCAATTTATTTTAACGTTCAGCATTTACACAGATTTCCTGCACTAAATGCATTTTCTAGTACGACTTCAACTATTTCTTCCTTACCTTTTTTGGACTAACTACTTTTGTATACTTTCAACAACAGAAACTAATCTCTATAGTTTATACTTAAAAAAAGATTAAGCTTTTTTACCAAGGAAAGTTAGTAGAAAGAAATGTTAAATCATCTTAAAGCTACACCACTTTGAACTTCAACTCCTTCGACTGTAATATTGTATACTTTTTAAAAGAGTAATAAGTAGAAAGTTACTTATCACACTTCCATAGGAACTAAGGAACTTATCGTGTTAAAAGCGTATTCCATGTATGTGTCAACTTCCAGGTGTTTCAGCAGTTTGCATTTGAACATAAAGATTTCTATATTTTCAGCAATGCTTGGCAATTAATTTCCACTGTCAGCATTCACACAAATTTTTGACAGGAAATGCACTTTCTAGTTGAATGTCTGCCAGTCACATTTATATTCCGAATAAAGTATTACAATGGTTATTTATGAGAGAAGATGCAGGACTTTGGGGAGGGAGGCTGTGACAGAGTCTACTGGGGGAGAAAACAGAGACACCGAGGTTAAGACTGTAGCGAGGCCAGCACTAAGTAGTTCACCTCTGACGCAAGACCTGGAAAATGAGCCTGGAAAAAAGCAGGAGAGCCAACGCTGGGCAGAGGAATGTATTTGAATACAATCAATTTTTGTGGGTACCTTTGGGTACTACACAACCTTTGCCATGACATTTGTTAAAAGCCGCAGCGGGAATATGGTAGTCATGCATTTGTGTTTCAATGTCATTTATAAATTAATTTATTTTCTGGTTTAATCTTGAGGCTCAGATGAGGTATGAAAATATGTTTAGGGCCAATTTACTGAACCAACATTTATTGAACAACAACTTTTTGTCACCTGCTCTGTTTCTTAATTTTGTGTGTTGGAGTTGCAGAAAGTGTGCATTGTGGTTTGGGTCCAGAGGAGACATGCAACGCTGTTATGAAATACTGAAACACACATCTTCCCTAATGGGAAAAGTGCAGCAACATGAGCCCAGTTTCCAGTGAAAGTAATGTCCAAAATGAAATGATACTTGTTTTCTGTTTTTTTTTACCAACAGTGAAATTCTATTTTACAAAGAGAAATTCAATTTAAACCTTCTATCTACTCTAGCCTGGACAGTTTATGGAACATATACTGTATGCAATTTGTGGCAGGGGTAGACAAGTAAACATTGACCCATTTCCAGGATTCACAAGCTAAACAGGTTTTAGATCCTTTAATGCATTGATTCCAATGATTTCTATACAGGATGAAATTATATTCGCAGTGACTTGAAACGTTCATTAATGTTTAAATATCACTGTGAACATCGTGCCAAAGCTCAACTTTATCGTCATGCAGTGAAAATTGTTTTAACCACAAAAATAAGCCGATGTTGATTCACTGTGATGATGACTTGCCTAAATCAAGACTTTGCAAATGTATTTTGTAACGATGTCATTGTCAACTAGTGTCTTCTTTGGAGGTGGGAAATCTCATTTAAACAGCACAGCATGATTTTGACAGTGATGAGCTTTAATGTTGACTTCATAAGGTTGGGAATCAGGCAAATCATGATAATGAGAATCATTAAACAATGACAAATAAAACTAGACACTGTGTTTTTCTTTCAGGCATTACAAGGCTTTTAGTGTTCAAACTATTGAGCTTCTCTGCTGCTTGAAACACAAGAGAGATTAATGTGCCTTCAGTTTTAAACTGTGCTTTGTGATGGATCGACTCTTTGCTGGATTTTAGTCTCAATGCTACTTCATTATAACCTTCAGCAGAATGGCCACAGAGGGGAAAACAATCAACTACCTGCAGGTGTAGATTTCTGGCAGACTGCAGAGAAGAACTCCATAAAAACAGCAGTAATGTCAATAGCATGGGTCACACACTATATTTCACCTTCAGTACACAATCAAACACCTGCTCCTAGATTTCAGTAACATTTGGTAGAAAGGTAAACAACTGACCAAAAAGTAATTAATTTTTTTGGTCCAAATCCAGGAACATTTTAAAGGATTTATGAATATATTGTAGCAAAGGTTAAAGGGGTGGAGTTTGGTCTGTTGGTTTGTCGGTCCGCTATAGTTTTCTCAGTATATTAGTTTCAAGGTTCATTTATTGGGATGTCGCACAAAATGCAAGTCCCTTTATGCTACAGGGGGTAAAAGAAAAAAGAAGAAAAAAAGTATGATGAGTTGAGGCGTCTGAGGAAAGAAGCTGCTCAGTAGTCTGGTGGTATGGCGGCAAATACTTCTGTACCACTCGCCAGACGGCAGCAGGGTGAACAGGCTGTCGGTGCCCTTTAAGTATCCTTTTGGCTCTATGGAGGCAAATGTCTACTGCTCCTCTGTATGCATTGATGAGGACATTTCACTGTCTTAATTTGTCCATGATCCCCAGAAGATGAAATCTGTGACTTTCATTGATCCTCTGATGTTTACCCTAGTGCCATCATGAGGTTGACATTTGGTTGACATCTTTGTTTGTTTTAAAGAAGCAGGCCCAATATTTAGTGTTAAGTTGTAGACATGAAAAAAAACAACGTATAATTTTGAGATTGCAAGGCGTGTTGTGCCACCTGTCACATTTGTCATCAATTTACAAGTGAATTCTGGACCATTTTGATTGTACCTTTTGTTTAATCTTAATATTTAAAGGACTTAAAGTAATAATACCTTCAAATATCTGTGAAATTAAATGTTTCTTAAAATGTTGACATTTCAAGAATCATGGAACCAGACAAACTAAGGAATTAAATGGTACAATAGGACAATACTTAAAGTAAAAATACCAAAATAAATTATAGGGATGTGTTATAGTCATTAAAGAACTGGTGAAAATTAGATCATTAAGTCAAAAAAAATTACTTTCCAATTATACTTAAAGCTACCATAATCAATGTTTATATTAATATATTAACAATGGCTCAAATGTGACTCTCAATACGAAAATAATTACCTTCAATTTTAAGTTTCTTGTTGGTATTTGACGCTGCAGCATTTTCCCTTTTGCTATTGGTCTGACGTCGGTCTGCATTTGCTAATCAATACAACATTGTCTTGTTGCTTGAAGATGGCAGCAGCAGCAGCAGCATGTTGTCAGTATTACTAACAGCAGCTCTGTGCTCTTGTGTTGGCAGGTCAGTGTGGATGAGTCATACATGTCATTCATAGTCTCTCTCTCTCAGTTCTCATCCAGGATTTCTGAATCACACAGCTGTTTGGAGGCGTTGTATTTTAGTCTCGAACATCTACTCAGTTTGCTGTTTGTAGTGAGCCTTTGGGATTCATGCATTCTGCTATTTACTGTCTTTATTCCAGTAGTTTTGTTGAAGGGTTCAGTAGTGTTAAGCTGTGTTAAACATTTTATGTTAGTCATATTCTGCAGTACTACAGTTGAAAAAGGGATGAATCGGACTGGATTGTTTCCACCGGTGTCATTACATGTTTGTTTTGATTGACTTATTTTGCTCGAGGGACCACACAAAATAAATGACTTCGTTCTTCACCAGCAAATCTAGAAAAACAGAATTACAAAGGTTATTTTCATCAAAGAAGAAAAGGTTATTAAAATCATTTGCAATTACTTGTAGAGGTCTGTACACACATTCGTGATTTTAGACAGTTTTCATTGAAGGAATTGTTTTGGGGAATTATGTGAAATATGCTTATTCCAATAATAATAATAAAATGTAGAAATATGTAACAAAGTAGTGACTTGTGTCAATACAATAGTACAGTATGTTCTTTATTTCCTCATTTCCTTAAGACACCAGCACTGGTTTCATTGGAGAATCATTCCTGCCATGATGTCACCAGGGAGCCCGTCAGAGTCACATGAATCAAGGTATAAATTGGTACGAGACCACCTGGGAAGGATGTGATGGGAGCATCGCTTGGAGCTGGTGTCCCAGCTTTTCCTCCTCGGATTTCTGATCCCGATATTTATCAGTCAACTCTTTTGCATTCCAGTATTTGTTGCTTTTCAATAAATTGTTTCTATCTGCCCAGAGGTGACATTGTTTTCATCACATAATCCTCTAAAACATTAACCCTGTGTGGACTCCTTTATCTTGAGTTCAGATCCATCTTGAATCCAAAGCTAATTAGTAATGTGACAGCCGCTCTGCTTGGTGGCCTGACTGTTTTCTCTCTCCTGGGCTGCGGACCTGATCGAGAGTGATCAGCGGCATGGGACACACCTGGGCTCATTGTGCGTCATACAGGAAAGCCTGAGCGACAGCAGTCCTTTGTTGGCCGATCTTCTCTCACCACATGCTTTTATAGGGTAGATTTCGGTCCCTTTCTCTTTGTTTTTAAAGCACAACACCATGCAGCACATTTTACTACTAACTTAACATATTTCTCCCATCTATTTGTTTTCCTTGTTCCCAACAATAGTCCCACTATGTTTTGTTTAAATATTCAAGTTATTTAAAGGTGTGCATTGTTGGTTTGCTGTTGGTAACACAGCATTCAAAGTTCGCCCAGCTAAACGAGAAAGCATTATTTTGTGATTGTTTCACAGCGGTTACATTCTAAAGCATAAATAAACACACCCACAGCTCCACACTATCATGCGGGAAGGTGCCAGATTTTGAAAGAATGCAGCTGAAGCACACATTTTATTCTGCTGTGGCTTGTCTGCTCTGTGTGTGTGTGACATGGGAAACATTTAGGAAACATAAAAATACACACAGCAATGTGATTACAAGTTTTCCTGCACTTGTATCATACAGTCGCAAGTGTGCCTTGTGTGTCATATACACAGGGGTGTGACAAAGCGGCCCAAATGCTCTTTGCTGTCTCTGTAGATACCCTGCCACACACTTCTAGTGGTCATAGTGATGATTGAGATAGTCTATTTTTGTATCAGTCTATACATGACTCAAAATATAGGTATGAATTCAATTTGTAATCCTGGTCTGCGTGTTCTGAGTAGAATTTGTCTCTGGTGCGTTGGTGCATGTGTTCAGAGTTAAAACTGATTTCACCCACTGTGTATTTACTTTTGGACCTAGTGGTTGAACCGCTTGCACTCGTTCATCGTAACAGCGTAGACATTGTCGGTCTTTGGAGGGGGGTGTAGACGTAAAGTGTATTCATACGCAGACAACCTTTTACTGTATGTTTCAAACCCAACAATCTCTATAGCAGCAGCCCTTTCTTTGCTTAACCAGTTTTGACCGTTTGGACAGTTTGAAGATAAAACTGCAAGAGAAGCATTTTGATGAGTCAAACAGGATGTTATAAATGCAATTTATATTGGATTTTCTAACGCAAAATTGCCTCAAAGAAATTAAATATACAATCCACTATTGACAAACTTGGATAACAACAAAATAATTGCAGATGACTCTTATGACTTGTGAAAGAGAACATTTGAAAATAAGAGAAATGTGGTGAATGCAGAAGTTCTCCTATATCGATCACACATGCCAGTTAAGAACACATTTGATTGTAAGATCATTGAGGCCCAATGATGAGACCCATATCCACGTGCATTGGCTGTATCCTCACTTAAAGACAATGTGGAGAGACATCTTTCATACCATATCCAACTTCTTAAAGTGGAATTTAGATCCCTATGGTAGCTCTGTTTGGCATTACGAAAAGAGATGATCTTTATCTTACATTGCAAAGTTGCCTTTGCCTCATTCTTTGTCTTGCTCGAAAGGACGCCGACCCGCCCACATTTATTCAGTGGCTCTGAGACATATGTCCTCCCTTAACTTGGTTATGATACACTTCTTAGTCAGTGGCTCTTAACATAAATTATATGAGACCGAGGGAGTCTTTCATCACACACAAACAAAATAAAATTGTTGCTGAAAATTTCAATTAATAGAGTTTGGAAAAAGAGAAGAAACAGTTGCAGTTGTGTGTTATATGTAGGCATTTTTGCACACACCTTTTGCTCTACTTCTGTCTCTCTGTCATGAAGTGTGAGAGCAATCCTTTGTCTACCTGTCTCATACGTGTGAACACACACATTCTCTCTCTCACACACACACACACACACACACACACACACACACACACACACACACACACACACACACACACACAGACCGTTGATGCTCTGCTGACTGAAGCAATAAACAGACATTTGGAGGACTGCAGGATGAGGAAAGATACTCAGCAGTATTTATTTCTGCCTGTGGCAGAAACATAAAGAAGACTGAAGAGGGGTTTGGAAAAATAATATTTATAATCTCTGCCTCCAGATCTCAAATATGTAGAGAAGAGGGTCACTTACCAGTTTCATAGATGCTTGAAGGAGGAAACTTATACTGATCTGCACACTTGCAGATAATGCAATAATGTAATTTCTAAAAAGTTCATTTGATTGTAAAACATCTCCAGTGGTGTTAATTAAACTCTTAATGAGGTAACTGAAAACATGTCTCAGTTAGGGACTAATAATGCCGCACAATGTTGTCTTTCTTAGTGAATATTACTATAATATTATATATTAGCCTTCCATATTTCATTCCTCTACATGTTTTGTATAGACTGCTTCAGGAATGAATCCTAAATGAGTCAGCAGTTTTGCACTTTTGCACTTTTACACGGTTATTTTGTGTGGAAGTCAATGGATTTGTTGAATTGGGTTTTTGGTTTGATGACTGAAATAAGGTCTGTGGTTAACACAAGCTATAAGAATAGACATTTTGAGTATTTGTGGCATTATGTTTAATGAAGACGTTTGCGTCATTAAGGTAATGTGGCCCAGGCCCATCATGTGCCAGATGTGTCTGTTTCCTCCAGATGTCCAGCTCAAGAGTGTGCTGAACAGTTTAAAGGAGGATAACAGCCTCCTGCTGTGTTTGGTTAGTGTACTAGGTTTCAGATCTTTCCTCTCGTCTGACCTTTCCTCTCGTCTGACCTTTCCCTCCTCTCAACTTCATTCCTAATTTCCAGCTTCTCCCCACTGTCTCTGGTGTCCATCAGCTGCTTTCCCTTCATCAGTATTTCTCTTTTATCTGCCGGGGGCAAACCGAGGAGTGTGGCTCTGCTGTCAGTGCCGCATATTAAGAGAGAAATGAGGGAGATGATTTATTTGTGGAGATTATTTATTAATTATTTATTTATGGAGATACAGGATACATTTCTAAGGTTTATGTATCTGCATGTGGCAAGGATGGCAGGTCTGCTGCTGGAAGAAAATATGTCAAAACACCATTACTGCTGAGAACAATTGCACAGCGGCAGAAGTACCCTCTGCACTCGGGTCGAGTGAAAACTACACAAACGTATGGAATTTGGTTATAATGTGGTTTATACCTTACAATCCTTATTTATAAGACTTTCTTTCGCCAACAAAATCTCAAAATCCTCTTAAAATAGTTGTATTCTTCTCTTACTTTCTTTATTTTTAATGGTTGGCTATAAATATAATTTCACATTAACAACAACATCATGTAAACTGACTTTTTTAACTATATGTGGTGGTATGATAACGACCCAGTTTACAACCTTCAACTCGCTGCTTCTTAACTTTGCAGATTCATTGTTATTCTGCTCCACCGTTACCATGTCTGAGATGAGTACTTGACTACTTGAGTACATACAGCACTCTTTACTCTGCAGCACAGCTCGTACTTAACCCTGAACATGTCGCGCTGTCAGTCCTCTGCAGGACTCCGAGCGGTGCTTTTCAGTGTCCGTCTGATCTGATGTTACACCAGCTGACTCGAGCTGACCAAAAAAAACGTATAGCTTTACTAATGGTGTAGTAATTATTTATTAGTTATAATCCATTAGTAAGAACAACTTGTGGGTTGCCAGGTTGTGGAACATCTATTATTTGACAAATGCTCATCCGAGATTGCAATTATAAAATTGATTAAGATGTTAACTTTCCTCTCATCCTTTTTTGTTATCTCCTCACAATGTTTATGTGTTTTGATGTTGATTTATGGGTGAGTGTGTGTGCACTGATACATATTTTCCGAGCTCATCCTTTTTATACACACACACAAACACACACACACACACACACACACCCACACACACACACACACACACACACACACACACACACACACACGCACACACCTGGCATTACTAAAAGAGATGATCTTTATCTTACATTGCAAAGTTGCCTTTGTCTCATTCTTTGTCTTACTCGAAAGGATGCCGACCCGCCCACATTTATTCAGTGGCTTAATGTCCTCCCTTAACTTTGTTATGATACACTTCTCAGTCAGTGGCTCTTAAAATAAATGATATAAAACCGAGGGAGTCTTTCATCACACACAAACAAAATAACATTGTTGCTGAAAATTTCAATTAAGAGATTTTTGAAAAAAAAAGAGAAGGAACAGTTGCAGTTGTGTTTTATATGTAGGAATCTTTGCACACACCTTTTGCTCTATCTGTCTCTCTGGTATGCAGTGTGAGAGCAATCCCACGTCTACCTGTCTTATACATGTGAACACACGCACACACGCACGCAGACACGCACACACGCAGGTCACATGGACTGGGCTGCTGATAGAGGCACTGCAGAGGCAGGTAGACTGACAAGGGCGATAAAAGATGTTCAGTCAATCGGACTCCTGTGAAGACACACTGAGGAGGGTGAAGATGGCTTCCCATGCTTTGAATTTTAACAGAGTCTTCCTATGTCTGCGTGTCTGTGGGAGTTGACATCAAATAGGTTTTTGGATCAGGGCGTGTTTCTGCACGTTAATGTGTTTGTGGTTTTAAATGGATGATCGCAGAGATTCGCGGCCTCACCAAAGACATAATTACCCGATGACTTTTAATAATCTTGCCCTACCCTCCACCCCCTCACATACCTTTACAGTTTTTAAGGTTTCAGTTGAGAGAAGGTCAGAGTTGATAAAAAATGGTGGTCATCTATCTGACTAAAATAAAAAGGTCAGGGGATCACAAAGGTCAGTAGGATTCACGCTCTGGAGACCGTGAATGCGGCACAAAATGTCATGCCAATCTATCCAATATTTGTAGATATAGTTGAGTCTGGAACAAAGTGGTGGACCAACAGATTGACAGATCGACATCACCCCAAAACCACAATTAAGGTGTCATTTTAATATCTGCCTAAAAAGCCACATTAATTGTGAATCATGTACATGCATTAAAAGGAAGTGCTCTTTAAGTGAAATATGAAAATACAATATTGACTGTCAATGAAATCAAATGTGATGTTAATTTAGGTTCATGCATTTTCGAGTGTTATTGTGTTGCCATTTGTTAGAATGTATGTATTATGGAAATGTGTTATGTGTTATTTGCTATGTTTTGTATATAAATGCAGGAAATATATACAGACTTATTTTTGTTTGCTTGTTGGTTTTTGTTTGAAAAACTCTTGACTTCATTCATGAGTCTGAAAAAAAGAAATCCTTTTTATTCGTCATAGTACATACATACATGAAATGTGTCCTCTGCATTTAACCCATCCTTAATGTCTTAAGGAGCAGTGGGCAGCCCTGTGAGGCGCCCGGGGAGCAATTTAGGGTTCAGTGTCTTGCTCAGGGACACTTCGACGTGTGAGCTATGGGGGGACTGGGGATCGAACCGGCTACCTTGTGGTTGTGGGACGACCACTCATCCCCCTGAGCTACAGCTGAGCTACAGCCGCCCTAATCCAGCCGTCTGGTGCTGGAAGCAGTGGCAGGTGTAGTGTAGCTGCTGGCTACAAGATGAATATTTAAACAGCCGTATGTGGTAATTCTATCATCCAGAGGGAAGGTAAACACTTTTATTTTATGTTTGTCCCAGACCTCCGACAACAGCTGACTTACACAACAACACCATCCAAAGGATGTTATCTCCACAACCTCCAGCAATCTGCAGTTCTTCTCCACTACAAAAATACCTCCTTCTTCCTGGTGTGGATGAGAGGAATTTTTATTCAATCGTCTTTCATTGTAAATTAAGTAAAATTAACCTCACTTTGTATTGTATTTATTATGATAGAAATATGACTAGTAATAATTTGTCTATATTGTGATTGTATTTTTTCATTTAAATTTAAATTTCAATGTACTGCATGTCAGCAGTTAAGTGTACTTATATTACTGTAATCCATTATTAGCCCTCCTCTGCAGCGGCTTTAGAGGCTCTGACCACAAAGCAATAGGAACATGACGAGATCCCACAGGTACCTAATCTCACATCAGCCGCTCTGTTCTTCTGTCAGTGCTGGAATGTGTGCAGGCATGTCTCAATGTAAAACTACACAAAGACACCAGGGCCTCTGAGCCTCCAGAGCCTCATCCGCTGTCAATCACGCCATCTCGAGCAAATGTGAATGGAAAGCCTTCATTTACCCAGTTAGCACAAAGTGGTTGAACCAGAGCTGAACACTGATGCAGTGGCACCAGCATGTCTCTCATCATTTCTGAACGGAATGAAAAATGATCTGAATAAATCTGTGTCCCACTGATATAAACTTCAGCTGCATTACTGAATAATAAAAGCTACAATTGCAATTGCAATACAGGGATCTCCCATCTAATTTCAAAGGTTCTACTGAATTACACCCAGGTGGCTCCAGAAGGCTCGATAACCAAGTTAAGATTTCCTCAGGGTGCACAAAATCACAATGCAAAGGTTTTCCAACCTGTTGTGATTCATGCAGTTTATGACACAGAAACAATTTCATATGTTCATAAGCCTGTTTATTTTCTCATTAGGATGTTGCTCGGAAACTCTTCTTTTTTGGGAATTAAACAAGGATATCACTTCGGCACCGCTTTAACACACTTTTGCACACTAATTTTGACAATGCATTCAGGGGTAATTTGAGTCTACGTAGGGTAAAATAATTCCCACTAGACCTTCAGACAGCAAATGAACACCCTATATAGTGGCCTACATAAGTGAATTCAGACAAAGTGACGCCTTCAGCCCCTTTATGTCTAACCTTAAGGTCTAACATTTAATCAGTCATGCAATCTAAATCTATTAAATCTAATCTAAATGAACATCATGAGTTTTTGCTTCAAATAAGAAAATCCACACAATTCTCCTCATTTCTTGAAGAGCTCAAAACACACAAACTGCAGCATAAACGTTTGTCATAGGAAAAAACATTGTTTTGTCTTTTGTTAATTTCACCAGCATCACAAATCAAAATTTCCGATTACTGATAAGATTGCAAAGACATGTGAATTAATCATGTGCACAGGAGAAGATTATCCACAGTACACTGCTGTCACGCCACAGCACTGTCCAGTTTTTATCACACTGATGGCACAGAGATAATGTGTGTGTTATGGCCTGTGTGACCCTATGAGGTGCACTTCAATCCCCTCCTGGATGCTGAAGGTCTGTTGCAGAGGATGGAATTAGTGTTCATGAAAAGCCTTTCATCAATTCCTCTTTTCATCCTGCAGCCACAGGAGATGGGAAATAAGCTGTAATGAGATGAGAGCGGAACGATGGAAAATGGATTTTAATTTTCAGAAAATAGGAGGGGGACGAGGGTGGACAGCAGTGCTCGCTAAAGACCCAGAGTATTAAGCCGTGAACTGAAAGGACAATGATGAGAGAAAAGCTGGAGGGGAAGAAAAAGATAATATGTAACAGTGGGAGTTCTTCTCCCGGAGGCGGGTACTGTGAGACGGAGCGTGGCTGACACGGGGGCTGAGATTAGGTTCCAGAGTAATGTGGGGAAAAAAGAGAGAGAAGTAGGCCTACAGTAGCTGTCTAGCATGTCTGGGCATGATATAATTATGATATAACAAGCAAACTAAAGGGGGTTCAGACCACCATCCAGCAAGCACTTTGGTAGGAGCATCTTTATGCCTCACCCCCTTAAAGTGCTCCTAAGCGTTTATTTTACAGGGCTGCCGATATAAGCATAGTTTTTGACTTTTGGATCGCACCGCATGTCATGTGGTAAGCAACAACCAATCACAGCCGACAGATGTCTTTGCTTTCTTCTGGAAATATGGAGAAGTTGATTTTAGTGCAGGGCTACTCAAGGCTTTATGATCCGTCCCACAGACAATATTTTGCAAGGATATTTGCATAATGACTCAAGCATTTAGTAAGCCGCATCTTTTACTGCCTGGAAATCGTGAAGTGTCCCTCAGGCACAGGGTGCATACTTTTAAGGGCTTGGAAGATGGTTGCGTCTGACGTTGCTAAACGACTGTAACTAGCTCACAGTATTATTGAGGCCATACGTTGTTTAAATTCCCGGGTTTGGAGCTGATCTTCTTCCAGGTGTATTTGAACTGTGCAATGCTATCATGTTAATCTTTAGCAGGTATAATGCATATCATGTTCACTGTTTAAATGTAGTGTGCTAACATTTGCTAATCAGCACTAGACACCAAGTATACCTGATGGATGACGTCAACCTCATGGTGGCGCTGGGGGAAATCTCAAGGGATCTATAGGATTCGTCGTCTGGGGAACATGAATGTGCAAAATATTATGGCAATCCACCCAATAGTTGCTATTTCAGTTTGAAACACAGCTGACTGACCAGCCAACAGACAAACATGGCCACCCTTAGAACCACACAGATGTGGAAAGGAAAGCAAGGAAAGCAGAAGAATTTGAGGTTAGTGAGTGAAAGAAACAAATCTGTACAGCAATCAAGAAACAGTCAAATTAGAGATGTTATTTTTCAAGAACAGTGGAGAAATATGAGAAAAAGACGTGGAGGACAGAGAGGTATAGAAAGAGAGATTATAGAAATGGGGTGGTAAATACAAGGAGAGCTGTAATTTTCTGTTGCAGGAATGAAAGCAAAGTGTGTCTGAGCGAGAGATGGGGCGGAGTGCAATCTGGAAAATGGAGAGCCTAATGGCTCTTAGGACGGATTCATTTTCACAGGAGTGCCTCACAAAGCAGCAGGAAAAGAGACAAAGAGAGAGAGAGAGAGAGAGAGAGAGAGAGAGAGAGAGAGAGAGAGAGACCAGATGAGGCGAAAATCATTATGATGGCAGGAAATCACATTTGATTGATTGTATTATCCTGTTGAGTTTTGTTTAATCTGAACACTAAGGTGGGATTGCACCACTCTGTCGTAATCTTTTTATACATTATAAAAAGATAAATATATATATATATATATATATCAACTGAGCATATCGAATACAATTGAAAAATAAAATACTAACGCAGTGGCAAGTGCACAGACGCAGTTGTCATGCCACAGAGGTGTAGCTCATTTGTGCAGGGTAGGAATTGGCACACCTGTGTGCCAATTCCTACAATAAAAAGCAGCACCACAAAGACAAAGAATATAAATAGCTGCAATGCCTAATTGTAACACTAAGACCATGTAGGGTCGTGAGCCAATCAGGTGAGAGCCACACGCTAAGAAGTCGGCTCATGGGTTTTGATTTGACGTAGAATAGGGTTTTAAATCTTTGTTTCCAGTACTAGAGGTGGCCTCTGGTTATGGGTGCTGGTGATATGGTAGAACATTTCAATGGTGTGGTGTTACAGGCTTGGGTTTATTCATACAATATCTATCTCTAACTCCTGATTTAAAATGTTAAATCTTCTTCCGCTTTAAAAAGCCATGTTCGTATGTATGAGCCGTAGACACATGAGCAGAATTGCACTAACCAACGCTGGGAATGCTCTCTCGTGATTGCATGTGATTGTGACACAAAATACAATGATTCTAAGCACTGAGCATGATTAGCCATGATTACCTCTGTCACCTAAATGGATGATAGCTCTGTCATTATAACCAGCACGAAAATGTCTTGTCTTCTACAAACCCACTGCTATAAATCGCACAGGCTCAGCATCAAACAACCAGCCATGAAGAGGAAGTCTGGAAAAGGTGTGATTGTCTTTGACACACTGCCGCCAAGTGTGAAAGTACTGCTGTCATCTGTTAACTTGTGAACCTACATAACCTATACAAGAGAAATTCAGATTAATCACTGAATACAAAGACATTAAATGTATAAGGGACACATTCCAGAAGGAAAATACCAAATTTATGGGGTTAAAAAAATGCTACCAAGATGGACATGCTAGTTTTCCTCCCTAATCTAGTGCAATACGCATACAAATATAATAGATACAATCAACATTGATTTGAACAATTCTTATAATTTATTAACATAGAAAACATACAGTTATATGCTCTCTTTAAAGCTGCCAGACTCCAGTCACAACAGTATTTTTATACCACTGATCACCGTCAAATACACTTTGAAACAAATTAAAACTGTCATTATTATTCTTTCCACTGTGTACTACCTCAAGCATATAATTCCTCAGGCCGGTCTCATCCAGCATTTGTGCTGTAATTCGCAGATTATAATAATAATAATAATAATAATTATTATTATTATTATTATTATTAATAATACATTATGTTATCCACGTAAACTTCAACGAGGAAGTATAAAGACCGACAAAGTACATACAGGACGGGTGGGAGTGTAGATGAACGTCTCCAACAAACATAATTTTTTTTTGCGAGGAGACGCTTGTTTGTTATTATGTAATATAAGAATGTAATATCCATGTTGATGTTTTTGTCACGTAACTTGCATACTTCAGTAACAGCACTTCCATAGTTATTTTAACCAAAACGAAGATCTTTTCCTAAACCTAACAAAATATTTCCGTTGCCTAAACCTAGCTGAATAGCGTTGGTTTCCTGTGAAGACAGACGTTTATTTTAAAAAGACCGTATGCAAAGAGTGGAAATTGGCACATGTTGCTTGCTTTCATAGGAAAACGCATGAAAAATAAGGACTAACTTTTCATAAGACATCATACGATACGGTATGAGGATACGTTGTATGAGGATACGTTGAATTCCTTGATGCTGTTCAGACCTGGTATTAACATGTGTATGGGTCCAGTCACAGTTGGACAGCTTTAAGTACTGGTGTGAATGCACCAAAGACATACTGAGGACCGGTTGAGATCCGATTGTTCAGACCTCGTAAACCTCATATGAACCTCCAGTTCTGCAGAGTGAGGCCAATTTGGAGTGTCTTAAAACTTGCATTCTCTCTACTGGCCAGCAGGGGGAAACTGCAAAAAGAAGTCCGATCGTATGGAAGTCTATGAGAAAATGACCCTACTGCTCACTTAATTTATTGCCTCAGTAAACATTGTAAACATCGGTTTATGGTCTCAATCGCTAGTTACAAGTCTTCTTCAATACAGCATGATGTTCATTTAGAAAATGATGGTCCCTTTTAGACGAAAATAGACCATAAAGCGGAGTATGCTTTCGGGCGGGCTTACTGTGATTGACAGTGTTGACGTATCCGGTGTCGCTACGTCACTCCTCTCCTGACTACAAATATGGTAACTTCCGTTTATCGGTTGCAAAAAATAACAACATTAGGGCTGAATTCCAAGATGGCGATGGTGAACTCAAGGCTTCATAACGTCAGTCCACAAACCAATGGATGACGTCACGATGACTATATACGTCAACAAGTGGAAGTACGGACTCATTCGCTGGTTAAAAACAACAAATGTTTACATCCACAAATGTAAATTATTTTCATATGTATCGGGGAAGTGAGATCTGATCACGTCGTCACTTGGGACGGATTCTCATTTCAGGTGTGAACTGAGGGATTTAGAGCTGCCCGCTTGTGATTGGATCACCCAAGACACACAGGTCTGAAACAGGTTAGAGACATGGCTTCTTTTTGCCAGTGGCGGACCGTGGATTCTGTACCTACGCAGCTGTTTAACAGCTGATCAGCTGATAGAGGCTTCCAGCCTGCTGCCGCGCCGCGCCATGCAGCAGGCTGAAGGCAGAGCAACAGAGGAACACAGAAGCTGTGCAATGAGAAAATAAGATAATAGGGAGTATTTTTTATTTTTTTTATTAAATTAAAATGTCAACTTTGTGATTCTGTTTAGGCCAGCAGAGAAGGCTTAGCAGGCCCTGACGGCCCGTCACTGCTTTTTGGATTACTGAGCACTGAGACCAGCCACCTGCTCGGTGATCAGGTCGTTGGCAGCTAGCTGGTCCGTTAGGCTTTGATGCTGCTGGTCTCCTCCAAAGCCCTGGAGGATTTCCATACCTTCTTCATTTCAGTGGCTAATTGGATGAGTGTGTTTAAATGAAGCCAATATGACAAAAAGTTAATCACGCTAATTTAAAGCACTTCACTTCTCCATGACCCAGCCCCGCCCTGGAAGTGTTGTCAACTCTTGACAGCCCGCTGTAGGCGCTGCGCCTGGCTGCCTGTTGGTAATTATCCCTCTTTATTCCCGTGCTTTATCACCAGCGGTTGTCTGCCACAAGATGTTCAGAGAAAATAAGAAATCTGAATTTGTTTGCTCGTTGTGCCGGCGAACATCTGTGTGCTAACACGGTGGTTATTTGCTTAGCCACTCGTGCCCACAAGCACACAGTGATTCAGTTCCAGCACAAACATAATGGCATCATACTGCACACACAGTGTAGGCACAAAAACAAACACGTACATCACACTGACACTGTCAGCACACTATGAACAAGGACCCCACTTATAAACATACATACTACACATACCACAAACACCCGTTGTCATAGAGACAGATTTAATTAAGTGTCCATTCTGCAGCCACTTGCAGTATATTTTAATCTTCAATGGCCCAGAAAAACAAACTATGAACGGCTCTCAACCTGTTGAGGGCAACTCATAGCTAACGGTACTCACAACGCTAACAGTGCAAAGGGTACGCAACAGGGCAACCAGAGCGGACAGTGTTTCCCTGAGGGGTAACCGGGAGGTGGGTCGCTGTTGGTCGCTGTTGGTCGGGACGGTGAGTGATGCAGAGCGGCAGTCATGAGCTAGCCAATGGGGCACACTCACGTGTATTAACATGCACTAAATGGGGCCGGCCCGGCTATATCACCAACAGTGACGTGCGGTGAGGTTCGTAGCTGGTGAGGCACTTTCAGAGTTAGATTTACAAATATATGAACCCAATAGAGCATCTTAAATCACCATTCAATTGGCAGCACAAGCATAGACCCGTAGGCTCTCGCACGCCCCCTTCATTGAGGCAGAGGTACTGTTGGCATCCCCTCTGCTTTTTCTGAGATGAATGTTAAATACAGCTCCTTTAAATTGAAGTAGTATTGAGAAGGAAGGATAAGTGATAACAAACTCATCGCTGTTGTCACTGACAGGTAACATCCTCTTCATCTAATCCTGCTGCATATTTGAGATGAAGCTAATGTGCATTGGTTGATGAGATGTGATCAGTGTTTACATTGTTGTAATCCAACAGATTAATTTGTTGACAGTGTTATTGTCGTGTTCCTTTGTTTGCTTTGACTGAATTCAGAAACTGCACTTTTCTTGTTTACATTATCCGTCATGAAGTGGTTTTCATAAAACATTCCAAAAGGTTTTTCATGTCATTATATATTTTTCATCTCTTTGTACAGTGTTTTTTTTTTCCATTGTTTTGGCTCCGTACTCCTCACATTGAAACTGAAATGAAACAAGTGAGGTAATAGTGACTTTAGAGTAATATACATTTTGAGAAATGCATTTATTTACTTACTTATCGAAAGAGACGATACCACTCTCAACTCTATGTATTGTTTACATTATTACATATTATGTATTATTATTAGTCATTTAGCTTAGCTTAGCATAAAGACTGGACGCAGGTAGAAACAGCTAGCCTGGGTCTGTCATAGGCTATGCATGAAGGCTGGTCTTAAGCAATGGGGTGTGAAATAGCATAGTAAAATACCCAAAAAGCTAAATTTATCAATTCAGTCATTTAATCTAAATTTTAATTTACTGCCCTGATGTTTTGTAATTCAAGCTACTGTGTTATTTGTAATTTAAAGTTACAGTTACACCTAAAAGGTTACTGGCGTAAACATATGTAGATAAACTCTTTAAAAACTGGCTGCCAGCTTTAATTTAGTGATAATTAAATCTACACAAAACATCCATCCATTGTATTGCAACCATCTTCAGACTGTTGGGCTCATAGACTGTAATACTATACAATAAGTAGTAGGACTAAAAGCATCCCACATGAACGCCCTCAAACACCCTTAAAGCTGAGATTTATTGTTTCTTTTCAGACCATTTAAGAAGAAAAAAACTCATTCTGTAATACTTCACCATTTCACTGATAAAACAAGACAAATATTAACCAAAACACTGTTGCCACACAGTGTTTCGGTTATGTGTGTTGTTACATTGTGTGTATTTTGAATTCTTTAATTGTTTTTTTTTAAGGCAATAAAGTTGTTTGAAAGGCTGGACTGGGGCAAATCACACAAAGCTGCTACTTGCTTGTTTTTCATTCTGCAGTTCACTGTGACATCCTCATCACTCTAAGGCCCTGGTCCTCTTTGTTCCAGACAGAGACACACACACACACACACACACACACACACACACACACACACACACACACACACACACACACACACACACACACACACACACACACACACACACCTGCACATACGTTATAACAGCTACACTTGTATTGATGTTGGTAACACAACAGTTTTCCACAGCTGGAGTTATAAATTACACATAAACAGTAATACCATTTATGATTTGGTTGCCATGGAAAATACATGAAAAATCCAAGTTGTCATGGAGACGACTCATTAGGGTCTGCGGGAAAGTTGCAAAAACATATAGATTAAATAAATAATCATGACCCAGAGGGTGTCATTTACTTTTACTGTGACGACAACAATAAAATGTCCTGAGGCTCACAGGTGCTAATGATTTGAGCAGTATAGTATAAAATAGCATAGTATAGAATTATATAGTATAGAATAGAATAGTATAGAATAGTATAATATAGAATAATATAGTATAGTATTGAATATACTAGTATAGTATAGAATAATATAGTATAGTATAGAATATAATAGTATAGAATACTATAGTATAGAATAGAATAGAATAAATAGTACAGTATAGTATAGAATAGTATAGTATAGTATAGAATAGTATAGTATAGTATAATATAGTACAGTATAGTATAGAATAGTATAGTATAGTATAGAATAGTATAGTATAATATAGTATAGAATAGTATTGTATAGAATAGTATAGTATAGAATACTATAGTATAGTATAGAATATAATAGTTTAATATAGTATAGTTTAGTATAATATAGTATAGTATAGAATAGTATAATATAGTATAGTATTGCATATAATAGTATAGTATAGTATAGAATAGTATAGTATAGTAGCATAGATCACCATGTAACCTATGACAACCTGTGTCTTTGGTTCACTGTGCTTCATGGTATGAAAGTTGCAGTCAGTACTTTATATGCATTCTCCTCATTGATACAGCTGTTTTGAAATATTGTCTAATAGACTCTTTTTAAAAGCGGCAGTCAGGCAGACAAAAGCATCCATTACAGAGTGCACTTTGAAACCAAACATTGAATATCCACGTTTTTTCATCGCTCTGATGAGAGCAGTGTGAAGGACCTTTACAGTAATGGATTCAAATCTAAAGAGTCGGTGAGGCATTGCAAATTAAGAATACCTTCATATTTGGAATTTGGCTCAATCAGCTGCATTTGTCCCTTACCAAAATGATTTGACACTTTAACTTTTTTGCTGTCAACCAATCCCTCTGGTCCAGACTGAAATAACTCAACAACTATGTGATGAATTTCTATGAAATTTGGTGCAGGTGTCTTATGATCGCAGTAAATGAATCCTACTGACTTTGATGTGCCCGACTTTTACTCTAACGCGGTCATGAAGTTCACATTTGTGGTTTTGAGTGAAATATCTCAACAACTGTTGGATGGAGTCATGTCGCCCTTAGTGTCACTTTTCATTTAGCGCCACCATCAGGACAAAATACTAATCTGTCCAATACTTTGGTTTATGGCCAAATTCACGCAAAACTAATGGCATTCCCATCAGCCTCAGCTGTACCTTTTTAGCATGCTATAACACTAAACTAAGATGGTATACATCAGCATTTTGGCATTGTGAGCATGTTAGCATACTGATGTTAGCGTTTAACTCAAAGCATCGGTGTGCTTCACAAAGCTGCTAGCGTGGCTGTGAAGTCAATCATTGACACTGTAATTAACTCCATTTAACTGTTAATTTTGTATTTTGTATCACTTAGTCTTAAAACTGTTATTTTTCTGAATGCCAACTAATAAATTGACGTAATGTCACATGGTTTCAGTAGAATATAACATATGATATAAACTGAATAGAATCGAGTGTTCTGAGTGATTTTGTTTTGTTTCTGTATTTAAACTCAAGAGATCAAATGGAAATAGTCAAATGCTGAATATTAGACTAAGTGACTCAGTGTGATGGGAACTAATGAATAATGATGAACTGGTGGCATTATTACAAATGCATTTGCTGCCTTTTGGGGGATTTAGTAATTTAGTAATTATAATGTCGTTTTAAAAGGCATCAACCCAGCACTAACTCTGCCATTTGAAGTTTTTGGCTTTCAGGGCTCAGAGGCTGGCCCATCCTCCCCATGCTCTGCATCTATTCTACTTGTCAACCACTTAACAACAGAGAGCAATGTTGCAAGTGATCGACCCTTATTATAAGCCAATATTCATTTTTACCTAAAAAACAATCCAGTTCAGTCTCCTCTCTCTCCCTCAGAGGAGCACTCTACAGCTCAGCCACATTTTCAGGCACTTTGCAGTAAACAGTATACACGCAGAATATTACTTCGAAGCTTAATAAAATGTGTCACACAATGAGGAGACAGACGCAACACAGTGATGCAACCAGGAGCATTGGATGACCGAGCTGTACAATAACTTTGCCTCAAAAGAATATAGTTAACATTTTAAAAAAAAAACATTATAACCGGATTGGATAAAAAGGAAACGAGATTCTGACCAGGCATTGAGGTCATCCAGTTCCTGATACTGTGTGCTGTGAACACGTTTTTTCAAGGTATAGAGATTTGACCTTTCGCCTTTGTATACTTGTCAGGCAGGCAGGTACACATACTTTTGGAAAGCAGACATTGTGAAATTGCTCGGTAAACACAACTGTCCTATGTGGGCTGAGAACAATCACACAACAACACTGCGGGCTCTCTGAAGAAGAGAAGGATGCTGCATCTGTCAATATGTTGGTTTAATGGACGACATACATTATCAAGAAAGACTGGACAACCACTTCCTCAGAGGCAACATTTTCCTTTTAATTTGTTTATTTACTCACTTATTTAACAGAAGGTAAACTGGCGGTGAGAAGGGTCAAGTTGTGTCAGAGACTTTCTCACGTTGTTTTATTTGAAATTGAGGTCAATGTGTTTTTATGTGTTATGCATGTATGTTTGAGAGGGTAAACGTTAAGTCATCACTCTCTGGACTCAAATCAATAAACCTTGACAAACAAGTCACGACACAAAAGCGACACTGAGAAAAAGAAAGGCTTTTTATTGTTTTAAGGTCTGAACATAACAACCTGTTGTTGTTTTGTTGATGGCACTAAAAGTAAAAGCTGAACAATAAAAAATGCCATAAGCTTTAAAAAACATAATTGAAGGTGTGATATTTACCAGCATACAACTAGGCAAAAATAAAAAAAAAGACCATTTTCTTTCCTAGTTCTTTAAAAATACTGGAACTAACAGGACTTCATTACTGTTAACAAACAATTGATATACAATGTAGGATCAATAACAGGACTGACATTAACAAATAAATATGTTTAAACAGACATTTCCATATGATAACATTGGCAGAGGAAAAGTAATATCTGCTGCTCATGACATATGATTCAAGGTTTCCATTTGAGAAATGAAACATCAAATCTGAACACTTAATTACGGAACACGGACACGCAGATAACAAGGATGTGTCACTGATGAATTTAAATTCATTTAAATTTGAATAAGCTCCCAGTCTGATGATTCAAATCTCACTTTAACAAATGGCTTCCACTGAACAGTCATTACTTTGTCGTACTGTCAACGTCTGTTGTTGTTATAATGAAGGTCATTTTTTATTATGGCACAATGTGATATAAAAAGATCCTCTTACATGTTTATGTTCATATAATTCCCTCCCTCACACAAGACATGACTGATAATGATGCTACATCAGTGAAACAAACATTATTGTCCATTTAATTCACCTCACAGACAATATTAGTCCAGTTACATTATTCACCCTGTTGTGAGTGTTTGAAGGTGCCATGGACTTGAGCCCAACATACTGGACCAAGTTAAACAACTCAAAACAAAAAATATAATGTTTGCAATTTTGTTTTGACTTTTTGATAGACTTCTAATGTATTACCACAAATAACTTCACAGCAATATAGTCCCCACATATAATTACATCAACATAGTTAGTAAACAGGCAATATAAAATCACAAACATTTAAGTTATATACACAAACTCAAATTGAACACGACCATGAAAAAATAGTTTGTGATGTGTTCTCTATTGAAACTGCTACCTTGTCAAAAGAAAATTACTGAATTCTTTTGAGTGTTGCTTGCATTAAAGCCGTCATGATATTGCAATATTGATGTGAAAATACTACATTTATCTTTCATTTTACAAAAAGTATTTAAGTAGAATTTTGTATGGACTGTTCCGTGATGTGTTTTGTTCCTTTGGATCAAATGAGCGCAGAATATGTTTTGATATATTTGTATTTAATTACCTTAAATGTAGAAGAGGTATACAAAATAATCAAGATGCCTTTCAATATGCAACTCAGTACAACATCACAACACTTGAAGGTATGATCAGACATTTTAGAAAATACACTTTCTTTCTTTCCGAGGTTTCGATGAGAAGAACAACACAACTCTCATATCTGTCCGTTAAGTATAAAAAAATAAATTAAAAAAAATGAACTAACTCTCGGCAAGAATGCGAAACAGTGTATTTGCCAAAAGGCCAGACTGTCTTCAAAATGTAGCATCTCGGCTAGTTGAGTCAACATCTCTCTGACTTTTGTATGGATTACATTGTGAGGCTTTTCTGTTATTTTGTCTACCAATTGTATCTCTCTGGTTGATTTTGAACAAATCCAACTTTCAGACTGTTAGCATACCCGCCCGTCAGCGCCTCGTGCTTCGTCTCGATCAGACCCAAGCGTGGACGCTGCCCAACCAGTCCAGCAGCCGCCCTCGGTACCAGGCGCGTGTGATCGGCTGAATGAGCAGCATGACTCGAAACCGTCGGAGTAGCCCGCAGAAGATGGCGGCGGCCACGACCACGAGCGGCGACATCATCACGAAACCCAGGATGATGAGGGCGGAGCAGCTGTTATCGTCAAGGTAACGGCAGACGGCAGAGGGGGCGTCAAGGACCTGGGAGGCCAAACACAAAGGGAGATCATAAAGTAGACAGGAGGGCTCAGGGGGACATGATCAACATTTTGGCATCAGCAGGTGCTCCTTCTCTTCTGTTAAAAAGCAAATAGGTAGGATTTAATAGTTGTGTATGTGCATGTGCATGTGTGTGTGTTTGCATATGCTCAGGGTGCAGAAGTGGGACGGTGTGGGTATTGGGCTGTGACAGAGTTTCTCCCAGCCTCCCTCTGTCGTTCAGATAAGGAGGGTCTCATTGCTGTGTGTAACCCTCCGAGCTGTCAATCACCTTGTGAGGATGAGCGAGAGAGAGGATGGGCCAGAGAGAAAGAGAAGGAAACTAAAGTAAGACGTAGAAAGGGCAGCTGCAGAACTAGACACTTAAATCCTTGCAAGAACATTACACAGAGTTATACTCACACACACACACACACACACACACACACACACACACGTAAAGTGCAAGTACATTATCTCAGACGCTCTCAAAATGATTTGATTACGTCTGAAGCCCTTTTCTAAACGTTCTCCTATTGTAAGCCTTTTTTCAAAGGAGCTTCGCCCTCAACAAACGCACCCTAGCAACAGCAGTGTTCAACACACTCATGAAGACACACACACACACACACACACACACACACACACACGTCTGTCAAGTGCACTGTGCTTTCAGTGCGTACCTTTTCCTCCTTGTTGTGCTGTCAGTGTGTCTGTGCACAGCTGGTGCTGGCACCAAATCAGAAAGTGTTGTCTTCTCAGTGGGGCGCTCTCTCCGTGTTCAGTCTGTCACCCTTGACATTGTCTGTAATTGTTTGCTCTGAACTGACATTTGCTCCAGCCTAATCCCTGATTGTAGTTTTGTTGCATGCGCACTCTTTGAACATTCTTAATTTGTCTGCTCCGTCATACGTCTGTGCCTTCAGAAACCAAATCATTCAACACACAGGCAACCGGGCGAAAGGACCAACTGTCTCAAAGGTGAGCTGTTGTGACCTGTCTAGTGAGCCGAGGTCAGAGCTGTAGATAATCACGGCATGATTTGGCATGATGCCTAGCCTCACCATATTTTACTGATGATCTGTCTGCTCTTCATGTGAAGAACAATCGTCACCCGTCTCCTCACCTATTTTTTATTTTGTTTGGAAGAGCTTCTTTTTTGTTATTTAAAAAAAAACATACTTATGTGGTAAGGCAGGTCACAGGCAGCCTGCAATTAAGGATCCAGGTAAAGGGGCAGAGCCTTTAAAAGGGGGTGGGAAGATCACCTGTGCCTTTCTGCCTAACGACACACACACCTGAGAGCAGCTGAGGCCAGCCAAGTGGAGGGACTAATCTAGTGAGCTCTCCTGCCTTATCATGCAGGTTTTAAAAGCATGATTTTAGCAATGTCATATAATTTGTTGTTTCTTTTCTTTTTAAAGAGTCCTTGCCAGAGCAACCACTGTTTTTCCCAGGCCTTTTATATCTACATGTCCTTTTAAAGTTATCAATTACATGTGCTTTTTTTTAGCTTGTGCTGAAGAGAGGGACACAGGGGCAGAGCAGCCATATATATTTTGCATGGGCATTTTATTATTGTGTTATTTTATTTGGTTTGCTGTGAATAAGTATATTTTATGTTGTTGGTGTGATTATTTACTGTTGTTATTCAGCTCTGCACTGGCCTCCCTGACTGTGCAGTTTTAGTCCCACATGGTTTAATTTCTTGTTTGTACACTTGTGATTTAGTTATAGTTTACCCAATTTGTTAATAAAGTCTTATGGTTGGTACGTAGTCTCTGGCTCCAGTTTACTCTGGGCGTTGTGCGGGGTTTATCACCGGGTCACACTTACAAACATGAGGCATAAGCCTTAACACCTTTGTGGAAATGGTGCCAACGTAATACTAGTGCGGCCAAAAATAATTTCCTTCAGGCTTTGATTGAATGTTTTTCTCTAGGTCATAATGAGAGTAAATGACATGAGATTACTTGCCTAAACTACCAGTAAAGCTGAAGAGTGCAGATTCCTCATTGTTAATGATTTAAGCAATAACGAGAGGCAGTACTGTGTCGTGCAATAATGTACTGTTCAAGGGAGTTGTCCCTTTTCATTCCTCATCTTTAGGTTAGGGAGGAAGTGACGTGTGTGTTGTCGTTCGTTATGCTAGTGTGGGGGACGCTAAGTGAGCTTGTTAGCTGTTCCGTTTGAGCTAACTTACTGTCAGCGAAGAGGCCCGTTGCAATACTGTGAACACTCAAGCAATAAACCTGCAAGTTAAGGAAACCAACGTCTGCGAGTCGTTACTGCGGACGTGACAATATCAAAGTTTACACCAAACATGTTTGGTAACTGTCAAGCTTGAAATGACAACTAACGGTCGCGCAATTTAAATCTACCTGTTATTTTAAGTGCGCACTGATATGGAACGCTCTAAATGTAAACAGGCTGTACAGTACTTTATGGCTGAATAAAATACACCCCGTGACTCACTCTCAACCAATCAGAATGCTTGATTTGATCTACCCGTATTATAATTGTCAATATTCTGTCATGTTGCAACAGCGAAACTTTACTAAATATTGTTTTTAGCCACTTGGGGGCAGCAGAGACCAGCTGTAAACACAACGCTGAACATATCAAATGTTAAGTTGTTGAACTTGTTAGCAAACAGTATCTTATTTACACAGCCAGCAATTATGGAGCAACGTTATCATTCATTATCCACATGATGAATTAAAGTGCAATATTCACTCTGCTTTTAGCTCTGCTTTGCTCTCCATCACCTCCTGAGAAACACTTCTGGCTCTTTAGCTGATCAACTCTCCGCCATGTTCACTAGCTAGAAGCTAAATGTGGTAGTCCGCCATTTGGTGCAGGGTAAACAATGGGTTTAGTTTTTCGCTGAATACAGCTACTTGCTGCGGCTCGAGACCCTCAATTGGATTTGTCCCTATGAACTACATTTCCCACATTATATTTGAATAATTGGTATTGTAAAACATAATGACTATAGCAGCTTTAATTATCCTCTAAACTATGTACAAAAGGTTCCACTTTCAGGAACTGAAAAAACAATCCAGAATGTCAAGAGCAATTTGTATTCAATTATTAATTGCAGGCATGTTTGTTGACAGTAGAGTGACAGGAAACATGGTAATGAAATGTGGCAAAGGTTGCCTCCAGGACGCTGCATCACACTGGGGCATAATACATTTAAAGATATGAGCTTTACAACATGACGCCTGAACACCCCAATTAATTATTTTGTGCCTTTTTGCCTTTATTTTGGCAGATGAAAGTTGAGCTATACAGGAAACATGTGGAATAAGGAAAGGGATGAAATGCAACAGGTCACAACCTGGAATCTAATTAGGGATGCTGCAGGTATGATGTGTCTGAGACTAATACCTGGAGGCCTTTAAGGACATTGCATAGTGATTAGTTGTTCCCGTAAAGGGTTGCCATGAGCAACCACATCTAAACTTGTGAAAATGAAAGGTTAATAAACAGTAAAAGGTGGTGAAAAGAATTGATGCAGTAAATATCTGGCAAGAATTGTACAACTACAGGGAAACCAATTATTGGTTATTTTTCTTCATTTTTATGCCTTATATCGTGTTCCAAATACATGTAGCAGTAGATTGTTCAGTTTACGTACCACTTTGTCATTGTTTTAATCAGTATAGATGGTTGGCTCTGTAGTCTACTTGTTTTACAAGTCTTTGGGAACACAAATTGTGGCGAAAAAGGGCACCACGTAGATATCCCAAATCTTGATCCTATTATTTTGCATTGCGAAAATACTGAGCAATTCCTGCCCCTATAACAGAATCCAGTATCTACAATTAAAGTCTGGACCTTGTGCCATGATTAGTGTCCATCACAGCCCAGTATCTTCTGACTGATCATCCAGAGGCAGGATTAGCTCAGATGCAACTTTACAACTTTAATTTTGTAGCTCATATCACGGTAGTGGATCGAGGGTCTATAACAGTAAACGTTTCCTCTTAGCTTGTACTTGCTGCAAAAAGAATAAACAACAGGGTGCTAACTCACCCTGGAGTGGCACAGGAAACCGGCGTACAGCAGCAGCATTGCAGGCAGCAGCACCACAGAGAAGATCAGAGCCAGCAGCAAAGCACTGGCTAGGATGACACACAGATCCCAGAGGATGAGAGCCGCCCCGCAGGCCACGCAGCCAACCCTGCCCCGGCGGCTGCCCCACGCACTGCCCTCACTGTGGGCCACGGGAGGGGGCAGCATCTTCACTCCCTCCCCGATCCAGAACTCCTCCTCTTTCTCCTCCTCGCCTGAACCGCCATCGTCCAAGTCCACGTCCATACCACACATCCTGAGCCAGAAGAGAGAGAGACAGACAAAGAGAGAGTGGACTGAGGGTGAATTGTTCTGATTCAGACAGCTGGGTGGTTACAGGAGGTTGCTGATACATCCCTTGACTTATTGATGTTTTAATTTAATGAATGTAAAAGAGAGATAACAGAAGAGATTATGCTTGCAAAACATTACTGTATACATTTTAATTGTGTATATTATTAAAATCTGTATTAAAGTCATGGAAAATAAATGTCTTTAAACATATACATTAGTCCATGCCTTGTCACTTTTTGTTGAATCACACTCAAAAACACGTTAATTATTGAATCTATTCTAATCTAATTTTTGCAACACATGCTGAATTAAAACCCTTACATATCTGAGGCCTGTCCAGCACCGACCTCTTCTTTTCTCAATCTAGGCAGCCAATAACTCATTAGACTATGCAAATGAAAAGACCCCCCACACACACGCACACACACACGGTCCTATATCTTCGCATCGCTCCTCCGGTCGATCTCATCGATCAGGGCTCCATCACTGAAGCTCGGCCTGTATGCCAATACGATGCATTTTAAGATGATGCCGCCCGGAGCCTGAGAGGTTAACCCTGAACGACCTGCTGCTGAGCTGAAGGCACAAGCAGGAGCATCACACCGGACGGGACAAATGTCCTGCTCCTCTCAGAGCAGTTTGAACACACCTTATTCCTGCTGCTTGAGATAGTCCTTTATCTTGATGGACATTTCTGTCGCTATAGTTTCTGTTTAGTTTAGACTTAGTTACTCTGCTTTGTATCCTGTAAACTGTTAAACCCTAATGTCACAGGCATTAATTAATGTATAGAGTAGCTGCATGTATCCTCTAATAACCAACACGTTATAGATGAATGAGATTATTGTTGCCTACCTCCAAGTAAAGATCCCGGTAATCCCTCCGGTGTGTTTGAGTTATTCTCCCGGTTATCCACTCGGAGCCCCTAATTTGACCTCAAAATTAAATAAATGATTGTGTATATAATAGGTTGTTTAAACAGCAGCGGAGGGAAGCGCCTGTGAGTTGAACCCTGTGAAGCTGTTTGAGGAGCCTCTGCGCGTCTGTGGGGGCGAGCGACTCCGGGCCGCGCGCACTATCGTTCAGTGCGCGCTCCCGAGGTCTCGCAACAATTTGAAATTGCAAATGTTTTGTTTTGAGCAATTTAACACGACACTCGTAAATGCATCTCTACGGGTACTGTTACACAAACGTGTAAGACGAAACGAAGGAGCACAAAGGGCGTGGCTGGGTTTGGATACTTCTATTTCTAGCGACGCAGAACCATTTATATCTACGGGTATACGTTTCAGCTCATGGCTTCAATAGGGTAACTAATGGTTTTTAGACACATGCATCATTAAGAGCAACGTTTGGGTTGCCATTTTGTGGAAAATACTATCCATCCATCCATTATCAGCCGCTTATCCGGGGTCGGGTCGCGGTGGCAGCAGGTTCAGCAGACTGACCCAGGCGTCCCGCTCACCCGCAACATTTTCCAGCTCATCCTGGGGGATCCCGAGGCGCTCCAAGGCCAGCCGGGAGATATAATCCCTCCAGCGTGTCCTTGGTCTTCCCCGGGGTCTCCTACCAGTTGGGCGTGCCAATTTATTACTACAGACTTGATGGATTGTTGTAAAACCCCATGAAATTAATTACTAACACGCATATAATCTAAACTTGATGATTTATAAAAATAAAAAAAAAGAAATGTGAATTTATTTATGGTTTACCAACATTTCTAAAAGCATTGTTATTAAATATAAGGGATTAGCACTAACCAAAGAAAGGGATTTTTACAACCTGGCAACCATAGTGGACCTACTGCTATCTTGTCAAGCTGTCTTTGATAAATTCTTAAATAAACATATATATATATATATATATATATATATATATATATATATATATATATATATATATATATATATATATATATATACTAAATTGTCGTAAAATGTCCTGAAAGAACAATCTGGACCACTTGTTAGCACGTTAAAGCTATTAAACAGGAGCTAAACGTCTTGTTTACCCCCAGTGGTCTAACCTCTCACCATGCTACACTACAGTGATGTAAAAGTGTACTCCAGGGTGAGGTCCGTACATTATGAGATCACAGTTGAACATTAAGCCAATTCTAGCTATTGTGTTTGTATGTAAACAATAATTAAAATAGGCCGTACTGAATTATTACAACGGCTGCGTGTAGCCTGGATCTGTTCACGTTATCAGTCCAATGAAGTGACATAAGTAAGTGTATTTGAGTTCAGTTAACATCTCCAGAAAATTAGGGTACATTTTAAATCATAGAGTTCACACATACTGTAAATAGTTACTCTGTCACAGATCCAAATTATAAGAAGAAAAATACAATAAATTAATAAGATAAGCTCCAATAAAATAAACCCCCCAAAACTGTATCAGGAAACATGTATTATAGGGAAATAAATAAGGATTAAGCTGTACCATGGTGAAAGATGAGAAGTGTCAAGGCCTGCATTGTGCAAGAGAACAGAACAAATTCATGTTTTAATCAGGGGAATAAAGTAAATCAAAGCTTGATAAACAAGTCACTAAAATGAGATGTGTTCAGAAATATCCCTCTGAGTTTTTTCCCTGTGCAGTCTGCTTTTCACCAATCTTTAGTGCATCAGCTGTGTGGCCAGGAGATAAGCAGTGATCGATTTGTTTTGCAGCACAGACAGACAGTCAACCTTTCACTGTTCAGATGTAATTACATAGAACAAGGGGAAAAAGACGAGATGATATGGGACAGAGCTGACGAGAAATGGAAGAAAGATACTGTCTGGGGAAGTAAAGATAGCGATGAGGGAATGATTGATGAAGGAAAGGAAAGATGCTGCAGAGAGTCTGATGAAGAGGAAAGAGTCTGGGTAAGATGCGGTGGCTCAGTGTGTTTGGTGTCTAGCTCTAAGGCGTTGGAAAAGTAAGTTAAGAGGCACAGTAAATATAACCTTTCCAGACTCCACCTGTAACATCTGCTGACATCTGCTGGACTCTCTGTGAACTTTTCAAACTAAATAGCACAGATGTATTTAATCATTTGGCAGCCACTTCAAACAATGTTCTCCTGTAATGTCCTCCAGCTTTTCTTCACTGAAGTTTATACTTAACCAGCCGACCCTGAACTGAACACCCTCCACCTATTGTTCATGTTATTTCTTGTTATAGGTGACATCAGGTCAGTATTCCACAATAAAGTACACTATTAAAGTCCAGATTGCAATACTACAAGTCTGAATTTATACAGGACAAAAAAAATCTGTTACTGGAAACAACTATGCAATTCAGCACTATATTTAAGAGAAAAAATATGTCCTTGATCCTTTAAAACATAGTATGAGAAACTTTGTTGAATTGTATGCTTGTACAAATATCCATGTTTTTGCAAAATACTCTTTATTATCATTAGTAATTAACTAAATCAATTAAAATTAAATTTAGGAATTGAAAATGTTTTTGAAAGTCAAACACTGTTTATTTTTGTATTTGTATTAAACATACATCTTTCCAGAAAACTTTAAGGAAGTTTTGGGAAGAATAAATCAGAAATGGCAGACCAAAATAATTGTTTCCTTGTAAGTGTTATATTGTTATCTTTATTTTAAAAAGTTAAAACAAATTAAAAAAAATGTTTTTTAGATTTACTATCAGCCACATTCAATTCAAAGCCAATTATCATCCCATTTTGAACCTCAATTAAGAGAACTGGGTGTCTGTAGGTTACTTATTCCCTTCTGAATTAGGAGAGATTCACATATTTCAAATACCCATATGTACCTTGACAAAGTTATTGGTTGCTGTTTATCTTCATACTTTCTGCAAACAGATCCCTGAGTAACATAACGATGTTGGACAGAGTAACCAAACTTCCCCCCCCCCCCCCCCCCCCCCCCCCCGGGAGTTTGGTTACATCAAGTGTATATCTTCCAAGGTCTTTTGAGTAAGAAATTCCCTCTTTGTGTTACTATCTCTCTGCAGCAGCTCGGCAAGTAAACGCTGTCTGTTGAAATACAGAAACTGTAACCTGATATTCGCTTTACCCGTACTTTTAAAGGCATTTTTGCACAGCATGAGGAAAGTGGGTTTTCCCCCCTCATTTCTTACTTTGCAGACACGCTAAGAATAAATAAAAAACTCCATTATGGACATGGGAGCATTGCTCCCATGTCTGTAAAACATATTTTAAATTCTATATTATTCTTAAAGTACAAAAAACACGAATAACATGATAAACAAGCGAAAGTATGTGTAAAACTTTCTCTGTGGCTTTTCCATCACAGCATCTCATTAAACTGTCTGGCACAGTGAGATCGTATTGAGGCCAAGCAGGCAGTCTCTTCCCATCATGCACCTCTTCTGTGCTCCAGTAAAAACATCTATTAAATGTTTGTCCTCGACTGTAGTTTTGTTGATCAAAGAAAACTACACCATGTTCCAATTCAAACAGCAGCCACATGATGACAAAGAAAACAACTTCAGTTTTAGAGACAGTGAAAGGAAGCTGTGGGTGTTTCTCACACTTTCTCCCAATTCCATTTCCTGTGATGCTCACTGTGACAGAAAAGGAGAACATTAACTGGCACTTTGCATTACAGAAAAGACAAACAGTTATAACAACAATAGAATTTATTGCATTAAAGCGGATAAAAAGTAATGAGACTACAGATTATTAACAGACATGTCATGTCTGGATGCACACATTTACATGTTTAGTCAGAAAGAATTGTCAAATTGAGTCAAAAGAATGCATAGGCCGGTGTGTCTGTACGAGTTTATATACAATAGAGTGTAATCTGATAGCATGACTTTTGTGTGAGAGAGAGCGAGAGAGAGAGTGTGTGTGTGTGTGTGTGTGTGTGTGTGTGTGTGTGTGTGTGTGTGTGTGTGTGTGTGTGTGTGTGTGTGTGTGTGTGTGTTTCTTTAGAGAAACTTGACTGAACTAAAGCCATATTTTCAAGTGCCTTTACAATACTACAGATTGGTACAAAGGATGCAGTGTGGAGGTCGTGAAAGATGAGCAAAGTGACAAAGAAAAGTCGTACCTATCCTCCATCCGATGTGTGTGGTAGTGTGTGATGGTCTGTGTGTGGGTGAGCATGCTTCTTAAAGTGTGTGTCTGAAGGGGGCAGAGGGTGAGACTGAGCACCGGTGAGGGTGTCAGGTAAAGACAGAGCGTCCAGGACGTTGTCTGCTGAATAAAGCTGCATCACCGCCCCCTCCTGGCCGCTTTCTTTACTGCAGGACTGGCAGCTACAGTGGAAGATTCTCTCTACCAGCTTGTCCACATGAGGAGACTCTTCACTGCCGGGGCACTCCAGAGTCACCTGTTCACACATACATGCAATTAATTACATACAATTACATATAGACATAAAGAGAGGGAGTTGAGTGTTTTGTTTTTATTATATCTGGAGGTACAAAGTTAATGGCTGCTGGATTTCTGTTGGTGTGTCACTGTCAGCAACCCAATGAACAGAAACTGAACTTTATATTTGGCCATGGTCTTAAATATTCCACTTTATAGATATATTTCTATTTGTAATAATATAGTTTTACTCATTTTTTCATATATTTATAAATATGTCATACTGTTTTTCATGTCTTTTACTATTGATAGTCAGATATACAATAATGATCATCATTTGTATGTGTTTCCCGTAGGATATGTTGAAGTAAGTGCTCACAATACTAACAATACTATATTTCCTGCCCTAAAAAATAATACTTTATTTAAAACTAAAAAGAACTACATTGTTTTTTATTTCTGCTGGCTATGTTGTTTATTATGTTTTTTTAAGAATTAGAATTTGTAGCTCAGAGAGTTGAGGGTATATGTCATCATATTTATTTCTGATGTACTACTACTTTGTAAGAACATAAAATGAGTAAGCAACACTGCCACAAAACTACTGTGAACATTGTAAGGCAAGTACATTTCTTTGTGCTGATTTTCCATTTTGACTTCTGTTATTAATTCTTACTTGGTTAACATATACATTTTGTTATATTACTTTTTTTTCTTTCTAAGGAAATCTGATACTTACAATATGTGCATACTGCTACTGTATATGTGGATGGATGATGTGTGTGAGTGTATTTGGTGTTGCGTTTTTGCTTTTTTTTGCTGTTGGTTTTGCATTTTCATGCTAAGAAAATTATTGTGCCATATTTTCCATCAAATAAACGTGAAATAAACTACACAAGCACATTGTAAACCTCAATTTTGCACAAGCTGTTCTAGCTCATGAGACATCACGCAACTTTCTCTCACTGTTTCCATTATCCATTGAAAATGATAATTCAGCAGTTTTATCAAGATCTACCACGAGTGCCAAACCAGCATGGAGCAGTATCCTCTTTCGTGAGAGCTGACTTTGTTTTTGCAGGGCTTTAAACAAAATTCAGTTTAAGACAAAACAATCATAACCACAGACAAAAACATCCCTTTCCAGATAGTTAGAAGTAATCTGAGACTGTAAATGCACTTTTCTGGATTTTCTAAAGCAACAAAAATAGTATGAACATTTATTAATCTATCAGGTAACAGTAGTGCACTCCAAAAGTTACAATATTTTCCACTGAAACATGAGGCGACCTCACCTGAAGTCCCACCCGGCTGGCCTACCTGGCAGCTTTCCAAACTACATACACCTCACTACAAAGCCTTTGTTGACGAAAGACTGGATTCATTCTGGCTAACACGGACAATGAACATTCTTTAGGAATATAAGATACAGGATTAGGGTTCAGGCACCCACAGAGGGAACCGCAAAATCTATACTAAATTCTCCATTTCAGTTTTCTCTTCTGCTTTGTGTTTGCCAGTGAACACAAAGAGTGATTCTTTCATGTTTGAAACCTGTGGTTTGACAAGTTTGTGTGAGCTAATGTGCCATAAATCTTACCACTTCCCACTGTGTCTGGGCCGGCATGCAGGAGTCACAGTGCACCAGGGACTCGGTTGACTGTGGGAACGTGTTGGGGACGCTGTAACTGAAACACTGGCCCAGGCAAGCTCTGTGAGGAGAACAGAGTGCATTAAGATTCAACTGCCTGTGAAAGCAAGAACTGTGGATGTCTGATCGCCTGAGGCAAACACAAAATCACAAAATGGAGACTTGTTATTCATAAATGTAAGGTGAATCACTGGGCAACATGAAAATGATTAAGATGAGAATGTGTCTTTTCCCAAATAATATTTTTTTAAACATGGACAATAGTGTGCAAAACATGTACATGTACATGTCACTGTGAGGACTGCAGCTTAGGGAGGAATATATAGAAATATTCCTGAGTTGTCATACTAGATTAACTAAACTATGACTGAACCGTTTCGAGTAACTCAAAGGCGGTATAGAAATTACTTGTCACAGTTGCATGTTATGTTCACTGACTACAGATCAAGCACACTGAAAAATAAGGATAAGTCTGGTGGAATTCTATTTGTCAACAAACAACATTAAAAGAATGAAACAAGCAACAAAGTGATACTTGTAACAAGTATTTTCAGTGTTGCCATATAGTGTTTTACTCCATTGGTGTCTGAAAACACATCACTGGGCCACTTTGTTGCACTGGATTCCGCGTTCCGGAATATCCGTGTTCCGGGTTCCAGAATGTCCGGATTCCGGAATACCCGGGTTCCGGAATGTCGGGTTCTGGAATGTCCGGGTTCCAGTATTTCTGGGTTCCGGAATGTTATTAACATGAAAATGGCCTATATATACTCACTAGAGCAACAAATACTCCAGTTTGAGTATTGTTTGCTAAAAGGTACACAATAATGACCCAATCTTAATATGTATATCCTCATATAGGAACCAATGAGCTTTGTTGGTTTTGGTCTTTTTCATTCAGATTTGTTGACAATAAGAAACACAATAATATCTATCACCAGCGTTTGGCTTTAATATCAACATCTGCAGTTTTCTAAACAATCTTAGATTTCTTTTTTAAATGTAGTTTTTCAACTGATTTACATTTATTTCAAGTATAGAAAGAAAAGAAATAGAAATCCTTTTTATTCGTCATAGTACATACATACATGAAATGTGTCCTCTGCATTTAACCCATCCTTAATGTCTTAAGGAGCAGTGGGCAGCCCTGTGAGGCGCCCGGGAGGTACAGAAATGAACAAGCAGAGTTGAAACTTGTTCGACAAAGTGTCGTGAAAGTAATGTTATTTCTGATATTGAAACAAATTACTACTATCTGCAAGGCAGAAAAATACAAGAAATTCAAATACATTTCTGCATCAGCCTGTTCACTTTTTTCAGCTGCAGAGAACTTGTCAGACAGACAAAGAGAGAGACAGAGAGGGCCTTCATCCTGACCTGTTTTGAATAGAGCGAGGCTGACAACCCGTGTGCCCGACTATCTGTGTGATGTTCTTGGCTTCGCACCAGGCGCTCTTGTCAGGGAACAGCGCCAGTCGGTTGATGTGTGCAGGCGGTGCCGCTGAATACAGTGCAAACAGTACCCAACAGATCAGAATCCTCTGCCACATGACTGCACCTAGAGGGGCAGAACAACCACAGCATTTCACCGCTCTGTTGACTTTGTTCCACACAAAAACACACATTCAAAAGGGTAGTCACAAAATCTCTTGATGTTTTTTTCGGGTCGGATGTGGCCTGGATTTACAGTTAATGTGAAGTTTGGATTTAGCATATCTCCAGATGTGAATTGGCAATTTGATTAGCAGCTTGAAACCCAGGGGTCCCATTACTTTATATATTCTGCCATCACATGTTTGACTCATGTGAATGATTAAAAGAGACAACCTCCTAATTATCTGAATCGCTACGGTGAAAACAACACTAGATTTAGTTCATAGTGTCCAAAAAGAGACAATACAATACAATGGGGGAGGGAGGCATATGTCTGCTCCTTTCACCTGACTCTATTGGTCTGTCCTCTGCTCTGTTTCACACTCTCCTTTAAAAATGCCTCAACCAGTCACGTCATTTACAACCCACAAAATCGTTTTCTCCTGCTGCTTATTAAAAAAAAGTGTTTGGTGGTCACCCACATAGACACACCTTTCAGCACTTCCATATGTCTCTGACACAAGACACCTTGTCTTCAAGAATCAATAGAGCTCTCCTTATCTATTGTATATAGCTTAGATATAAAAGATAAAGGGCCATCTGGGGTGTGTTGTTCTGATGGGGGAGGACTTTCTTTAAAACAAATCAGTATAAATCTATTTTAATTTATTTTACAGACTTCCGGCTACTTTCTTAAAACACATCATATTTACAGACTTAGACTGTATTATGTTAAAGTTACAGCTTTATTGACCAGTAAGTGAACACACCAGGAATTTGACGCGAGGTGTTTTGTTGCTCTCATTGTCACATAAATACAAATAAAATGAACAACAAGGACAGCTGAACAAGAGTTAACAGAGCTATGACGCGTTACAGTAACGAACGAGTTAGTTACTCTTTTTTTCCTCTGACTTTTTATTTAGATTAAATGGTTCAATCTGAATTTGACTAGTGTGTTACCCACAATCTCTCTCGCGGTTTGTCCGGTTGATACAGGTTAAAGGGAGATGTCAATAAATCTTCCCTTCGGACTTTCTTTTAATTATCGGTCTCGCCGTATAGTTTTAGGCAACGTCTTTTCCCCGGTTGTTCATCAGCAAGTTCGTGTTTTTTTCATCGATTTACTTCGGAAAGTGGGAGAAGTCGCCGTCATTTTAAACAAGTGTCGCAGCAAACGGATTAAAAGTAACATAACAAAGGTTAGGGGCTCTCGGAGGCTGATTCGCGACAGAATCAAGTAAAAGCGACTAATAACCACACGTTTCAAACTAATGTAATGTAAAGTAACGCGCCCCGACAGAGGTCATCGTGGAGACACTTACCAGCGCTCACGCACCCCGAGGAGCCGCCTGTGGAGCACTGCGCAACGACCCGCGGACCTCAGACACGAACCTGGACCCTGGCTGCTGAAACCACAGGATATGGTTTGCTCTCGCTGATAACGTGAGGAAAATGTGAGCACTTCGTCAGCGGCGAGGATACATCCGAACCCAGTCTGTCATAAAACAGTTACATCATCCGGGGAAAAAAAAGAAGCGTTCGTCCGACGGGGAAGGATGGGGAGACGGGGTTCGTTATGCGCGCTATCTCATCCCCGAGTCCAGCAGCTCGGACCGGCCCTCCCCTTTGTTCTCTCCCCGTCCAATGTTACATTCACTTGCAACTCCGCTGAAAACCCCTTTCCAAGTTGTTGTCTTTTGTTGTAAAACTCTGTAGCAGGAGTGAGGCGCGGTTGAGCCCCCAGACAGGAGTCCTGCTGTGCCGTTTCTGGAAGAAAACGGAGGAAGAGGAGGGTGAGGAGGGGTTTCAAATGTTTCCCAAAGTAGGAACGAGGCCAGACCGCAGATCAGATTCACAGGACAAAAAAGGCAAATGGGAACACAAATAGTGTCCTGCCTTATCTGGCAATGTCTTAGTTACACGTTTTTTTGGTTTTAAAATTGAAACACTAATAACTGTGATAATGCAACACAACTGGACAACAGATCCGCACTCGACAGACCGATGCTTTGATCCATTTTCTTTTACCTAAAAAGTTGAAATTATGTCAACATCATGTGCTCATGACAACTTGATTTGATTAAGGCCTCTGTGGTCTGTCAACCACTGACAGACTCAAAGCAAAGTGAATGCTGCAAGGCATTTCAAGGTCAATCTCTACTTACAAATGAATACACACATAATAGTATAGCATGGGCTGTATTTCTGCATACTTTTCCTTTTCATACCAAAAGCTATGACTAACATTTTCGATGCCAGACCTTTACTTGTAACGGAGTAGTTGTACAGCGTGTTATTGCATCTTCTACTTCAGTAATATATCTGTGTACAGCTACAAGCTGCCGCAGCAGCAGACGTGGCTGGGTTATATTCACCAACGCTGACTGAACAGTTTTGAGCCATTAGATGAACAAATTGGATGTGTACATCATAGTGGTAATTTTGATTCAACGTGAAGCATTTTACATGATTAAACTGGTAATTATGATTCATCATGGAGATCTTTTAGACAGGCACAGACAGGCTGGATGGGTTTTGGCTGCCTTGTTGCACCTTGGCTGTGTCACTAGTCCCCCTCCCACACAGCCCATTCCTCCTGCACTTCATCCTACCTGTGTACAGGTGTTCAGCCTGGCTTGTGTCCAGAAGGCACCCCCATCTGTCTCATGCTTCACTTGCAAACACATGTTTTAATGGACAGGGGACGAGTGACATGGCTTAATTTCTGAGAAAACTGTTAGTGTGATGCAGAGGGAAAATGGAGAGTGTGTGTGTATTCGAGAAAGCATGCAGTGTTTTCTTTGATGTGAAAGTGTAAACCATGTGTTATGTTCAGAGTGCAAAGTGCAGAACTCACCTGTTAGTAATAAGAGCAGACTCCAGTCCAGAAACGGCATTCCTCTGCATTCCACAGATTCTGCTTCACCAGGGGTCTGGATAAACGTGTGCGCCTGCACACGCTCATTCAAACAATCCTTCTCCTCTCCTAGCAGGCCCATGCAACCACACATACGTGATCAATCACACTCAAAACAACCACGCCAAACAGACTCACGGCCAACGAATACACAAGACGTAAGAGATTCTTCCTGATATGGAGACGTGTGCTATTCCAACTCCCTGGAAAGAAAACTTATGGTCACAGCAAACACGCTTGTCCAACTCACACAACTTAAAAGAGGACTATAAATCATGGCACACTGTGCAAATTCATGATCTAGCATGAGTGGAGATCAGACTTGGTCGTCTACACATTATGGTGTTGATAGAAAACTATATGATAATGTTCTTGTCACACATGTTTGCAAACATAACTTTCTCTCTTTCAACATAATGCATTGGTCTCCCACCAACTGTATGTTCTTTATTCCATCATTCGGTGCAACTTTTCATCCTCCCACTCTCCAACAGAGCTGCAGATGCTGAACCTGGCCCTCATTCCAAAACAGCAGGAGCTCAAGTCTCCCAGCTCATTAACACACAAAATTGCCTCCCACCCTCAAACCACATTTCATTCTCCTCAAACATGCACAGAGAAAAACAAAAGGAGAAACAGATGAAGTTTTCCATAATCTCTTTATTAAATATACATTGACTGGCATTTGATAAACACAATGTGGGACTCGTTGGACGTTAGAGCCAGGACAGAAAAGAGCAGCAACACAAACACGGATGAACAACTTCATGGCAAATCCTGCTCCTCTTTAGTCCTTCATTACTGGTCCTGTAAATGAGCACACAGACAAATCATGAAGCATGATGTTCTTTGTATCTCACAAATCTCTGACAAACAATACGTTTCACCCTCTGCACTCACCTTAACCATGTTGCCATGAACCAGGTATGGTGACCTAAAGTCATGCTGGCAGTTGGCGTATCCCATTCCCAGTCCCAAACCTGAACCAAGTGAGACAGGCCATGTGCGACCTAGGAGGGGGGCATTTACCCGTAAATTATGTTTTAAAGAAGTGCTTCCAAAAAAAAAAAAAAAACATGTACCAGTCTAACTTAAGAAACCGCACTTACGTTTAAAGAGAAGGACGGAGAACACAACGCCCACAGCAAGACCAGTTACTGCAAAGAAGAGAAAAAGAACAAGTTAAGTGACTTTAACTACACATCCAAAAATGATTTAACTTTAGTACTGAGGTAATGTGATCACGTCTGATCCAGTATAAAAAATGTCTGGCATAGATGTAAATCTGTTGTAATGAGGTCAGTGAGGTGCTGCTATTATGTCTGATGCAAGAGTTGGTAAATAGCACAAGTTAGCAAGACATTGCTCATTAGGAAAAGAGAGGGAGACAAAAAGCAGCAAGAAAGCACAAACCTCCAAGAAAGAACGAACACAGTAAAAGGGGTGCAAGAGAGGGGGGAACAAGTTAACAGAGTCCACGAGGCGGAGGGCAGAGGAGGTAATGGGTCGAAGAGAGCAGACATGTGCAGGTAAGCAATGTGTCGACCCAGTATGGTCAAGCAGAAGGTTAGTCTCAGTGACACAAACGTTGGCTACGTAATTTGAAGTGCTGAGACCGGAGTGGGATCTTGAGGAGGAATGTGTTTGTGCGCTTAGCTTCACCTCGCTGCAGGCCACACCACACCCAACGGCAGGCCAGCCAGCACAGAAAACACACTAAAAAAAAAACAACTGCTATTTGGGCCCCACCGACTCTTAATTGAATTCAGTAAGCTATGCAGCATGACCTATTTCTTTTGCACAACGTATAAATGTCAAACAAGACCACAAAAGACCCTAAACACCATCAATGCAGATCAACCATAAACTATTGTCATCTGCGTCCATTTTAAGCAAAGATTTAGTTAAATGTAAGGTAGGTTCTCCGTCTGTTGCAGCCTCTTTCTTTCTTTGCTCTTCAGCCAGAGCAGTTTTGAAGCCCCTGATCTTCCACTCTCAGTAATACAGTAAAAGCATTGGCAAAATATGAGGGCTGATCAGCATTTCATTTTGGCGTCTTCTCTCTTTGCCTGGATGTCTCCAAGGGAGATGGTTTATAACAAAAACATTTGTGCTGCAGTAGAATAAACTGTATAACCCCCAGGCCACAAAATACTCAGTACTCACAGAAAATGAAGTTTAGAGCTAGTTAATGTTACTGTTGTTCATTATTTATTTTTTTGGAAATGGCATCAATAAAAGACATTCCATTTTGTGAATTTAGTGTAAAAAAAAAACACAACTTTAGACGTATAACTCACATTGCTTAACAGTTTAAAAAGATTAAGACAGCACATTTCTTCGTAGAGCTAATGATTGTGATGTTTCTGTGTGGTGAAGGGGACATTGTTCAGGATCTGCACAGCTTGAGTGGAAATAATAATCTTACTTAGCATGACATGGTGACAGTCACGATTGTAATTGAAGTCATATAAATAATGTTACTTTAATTGTGCAGCTCTCCTTACTGACTTGTGCCCTTGGGATAACTTGCAATAACTGTTATCCTGAAATTATGTCTAGTACCAACATCAGATTGAAATTTAAATATGTATAACCAATAATATGATTTATGACTCAGACTAGCAACATTCCCATCAGCCTTAGCTTTACTTTGTGTTTTGTTCTAATTAGAAAACGTTAGTGTGCTAAAATGCAAACCTAAGACAGTGAACAAGGTAAAAGATTGTACATGTTAAAACATCAGCATAATAGTAGTGTAATTGTGAACATGTGGTGAAGACTATAATGGCTTGTCTCTCTCTAATATTGTTCCTCAAATTAAATGTTTCCAATAAAGACAGTTGTTTCCTGTTATGAAGAGGATGTTTCTAATTATTTCCCTCAATCAATGCACATGCTTTCCTTTCACTTGTATCACTGGCCAGTATCTCTCATCCTTTTTTGTTCAGTGCATATCCGTTGTAGGATATCCAAAATTGTACTACATAATCTGAACCTGTGGCACTCAATATAAAATGGCGTACAGAGGAACCAAGGGATACCAACCTTTTATGTGATTATCTAGTTTATGGTTTGTCTAAAATTGACAGTTTGGAATCATTAACACAATGTTTTACTAAATATGCTAAACTATATTTTCCTGAGCAAACATAGAAAGTTAGAACTAACGAAAAAAATGAACCCCAAGCTCCTGAGCAAAACATATGCTGCAGAGTTTCTCTGGCCACCAGAGACACCTTGGCACAGCGGACAGTTTGCTACACAGAATGAGCTCAAAGAAAAAAAGCCACAATGCAGACGTTTTTCCTCCCAGCAAGAAATATATTTCATTGTGCCAAAGTTGATGTCATTAAGCGTCTTTTGGGTCAGATTGTTAGCCAGTCTAAGTATTTGAGTGCTGCACCAACACTGTTCCATATACAACTGACAAACTTTGCATAAAAACCCCATCGTGATCTGTTCCACACTGCAACGCTGTGTAGTTTTATCAGTGACGATTGGTTGAGAGAAGGCCAGAGCAATGGAGGAAACCTCTAATCCAGGAAACATCTATTTATTTTCTTGACTTTCTCCAAATCCCTGTTATACTTAGCAGATGGTTTTGGCAGTAAATTTAAACACGTCTGCGGAGTACAACTGAGAACACTGGTCACAAGTAAATGGACTATACTTGTACAGCGCTTTTCTAGTCTTCCACTACATTCACCCATTCATACACTGATGGGAGGGGCTACCATGGAGGGTGCCACCTGCCCATCAAGACTAGCTAGTCATTTATACATCGCCTGCGGGGGCAAATCTGGGTTAAGTATCTTGCCCAAGGACATATTGACATGGGCTAGCAGAGCCGGGGATCGAACTGCCGATCCTTTGGTCGAAGGACGACCCTGCTCTACCACTGAGCCACAGTCGCCCCACCACCGGTGACACTATAAGAGTTTGTCCACACTGAACTGGGAAATTCTGAAAGGGCACCTCAGTCCATGTCGTGCCAGCATTTATCTCTCCAGAGTGGATGAATCTGAAGAGGCTGGCTTTGCATTGTCCTGTTGACAGGGGAAATCTTTTGGAAAACAATAACATATGTCCTCCCAGACAAGCCCTGAGGCTGGAAGGAAGGAAGTTATGAACCATCCAATCTCTGAACCCATCGGTTTATAACAGAGATTATGAGCCATCTGTGACAGATGGCTCATAATGATCTGTAATACATAATACAACAATCATGATGCTATGTAATGGCACCTTCCATCTGATGTCATTATGCTATATTTACACATATAAAACAGGATTAAAATCACCATGTTAGGATGATTCTGTCCGACAACAGAGGAACAATATTTAAATGAGAAAAACTCATTTGTGACTTCAGCCATTAAAAACACAGAATACAGAGAGTGAGAGGGGATTTAATAGTTGTTTAACTGAGCAGAATAATCACGTGTGCCTTCCCACTCATAGATTGAGCAGTTTCTAATGGTTTGGGTGATTGCGGAGGGACATACTTCAGATTTACCAAGGTCCATGTGGATCTGGTCTGAGTTGAATCTGCACCTCTGACTGTCAAAACAGGTGCTTTACCTTCTATGTTTGAGATATGGTTTAGTTTTAAGGGCCAGAAAATCGTGACTTCCAGAGTACGAGTGTAATGCCCATTGCTGCTATTTAACTGTAAAATATTAATTTCAGTTGAGGGTGATGGAGAGATGAATCAGGAGAATTGGTCTCAGGCTGAAAGAGGACGGAATGATCCTTTACGGCTGTGATAACGTTACACCATCCGTATACTCCGTTACTCTACCGATGACTTCACACACTCAGTCTGTTAATCAAAACTCAGCTTGTATCCCAACGCGAAGTGGTCTTCTTCAACCTAATCATTCCTCACCCAAATAACAAAACACGTTAGTTTTACCCATTCACCGGACAGGTTTACCGTTGACCTCAGCAAACTGCCCCAGGATGGTCAGACAGATGTCCCGTAGAAAAGGACCTTGACTGGCTTGTCACACGGCATATTTACCACGTGTAAAGTACTACAGAATACCTTATAGACGCGTTACATAATAATATGCAAGTGTGTGAGAAGACATTAACCTGTTTTTACGGCTGTATCAGCAAGACAGCGGTCCCATTTCCGTCCATGTTGGTCTGCCATGTTTTCAGCTGTGAGGAAGCTTCTCAAAATATCGCGAGAGAAATACAGAGTCACGTGATCTCACAATTTCCCGGTTTTTACCTCTGGATTTTACTGACAGTTTATTTTAGTGTGTCCTTCCATTTGTTTAGTGTTTTATTTATCTCCTAAAATAAAGATCACTTTGAGTAAACATGTCTTTTTTATATCATATTAATTTAATTAGGCATTACGGAACTAACAACTTGATACGTTAAAGAGTCTAAACAGCACCTTCCTGTTTACAAAAATGCACATTCACAAACTTGATAGAAATAACATGTATTGTCCCCCTTACGTTACTTTATTTTATTTAAAACTATTAGGACATCCAATGTAATGCTCTGCAGGCAGTAATAATTTGACACATGGACTATATAGCACCTTCTTTCTTTGCATATGTTTTGCCTCACAGATATGGTGTGATATATTCTGAGTGAGAAGGAATTTAGACCACACCTTCATCTTCATTTTTCGAAACACACAATTGTGTCCATATAGTACATATTTGAGATTGTAGCTATATTACTCCTCCTCTTATGAAATTCCAGCTGATGCTGTAAAATGCTGATTTCCTCTCAGTCAATATTATACAGATGTTGGAGGGGTGTACAGGCAGGTTGCCCATTTACAAACAATCCAAGATGCACATGCAGCTTCAGGGCCGAATGCATATTTGAACAATACAATGGTATCTTGGATATGGAGAATTGTATCAATAAAACAGAAACATCTATAAATAATAAAAACATAGATTTGCTCATTAACCCCTGAGAAATATTCAAGTGGAAGACATTAACCCAGACTAAGTGGGGAGTATTTACATTACTTATTTAAATAAGTGTATAGGAAAACGTTCACTCATATGTGATGTACAACTGTTAAACATTTAAAAAAAAATGTAATTGTACTTTTGATCTTTGAAAAAAATATACAAGTTGTGCATTGGGTTAATCCTGGAGGAGAACACCAGCAAACCAACACATTTAACTTAATGGCAGGTAAAAGAGTTGGGTATTGAATAACTACTACTACTTTTACATTACAAAGACTCATTTCATTCTGTTTCTGTATTGTAAAATGTTTTACTATCATTACACTTGCTTGTATACTTGCAGTGTTGTTGCATAATGCAAACAAGGGAACTTGCTATTCCATTCAAAACCAATCAAACTAAACCTGAGGGAGTCTTCATAACATTACAATTAAAAAGAATAAGCAAGTAATAGTGGCCCAATAATATTTATGAGTAAATATATTATTTTTGTGTCATTTACAAAATCTTGAATGAAACTTAAATGTATTATAAAGTAATTATAATGACACTTAACACATACTTTATGTCAGACGATATTATGAAATAAAAGGTATAACATTGTAAAAAAAAAAAATGAAAGGAGTAAAAGGGACTATGTGAACGTCACATTATTAGCAGTTTCCAGTCATCGTTGGTCAAGCAAGTTTGTTTTGTATTACAACTAAGCATATATGTATATCTGCTGCCCTCTCTGAGTGCACATTTACTGCACCACTCCTCTCTTTCCATACTTGGCAATGCCTTTCTTGCTCCGTTGCCATTGGCTGCTGCAGAGAAAGCCCAGAGTGACCCGGATGTGCAACTGAGGCCTGTGTTTTCTGACTGCAGCCTTCTCCTTCCTGTAGCCCGGTTGAGGAAGTGGATTTCGCTGACAGGGCTGGGTTCAGTGAGGGAGAGGCGAACAAAACATCTTCCGCGGGGGACTATAAAAACAACACATCAAGAAGAGACGCGAGGAGATACTTGTTGAACCATAGTAAAGCTAAGGTGTACAGTCATCGGTCAAATCGTGCCCCCCTGCCCCGCTGAGACCGCCGCAGACATGGTAAGGGCCGCGGTAGAGCTGGGGGAGAGAGGGACGGGGACAGGGTTCTGGTGGGGCTGCCGCTAACGGCTAGGGGCGCTAAGCTAGGCTAACGCTAGCTGGAGGCGCTAGGTGGTAACCTGAGCGCAGCAGCAGGGGATTCAAGTGTCTAAATCACCGATACACATCTAAGTTGCTGTGTTTGCAAAAACATCCCCGTATCGAATACGAATGAATTGGCTCCGTGGCGAAACTGGCAGCTGTTTCTACCAACTAGTTAGCTAGCAGGTAGCCAAGCTAGATGCCCCGTAGTCATAAAGTTAGCGCAGGATGTTTTGGATTTGACACAAGTACGTGTACAGTATTAGTGAGGAGTCTTAATGTAAGGTGTATCCCCCCCCTCTCCCCCCTACACACACACGCACGCACGCACGCACGCACGCACACACACACACACACACACACACACACAGGCTAATATAGTCAAGCGCCGGGTTGCCTGTAGCTAAAATAAGACTGCTTGCTCCTCCTATTCCTAACCATGACAAGCTGTCAACCTCCTCAAGGCGTTCCTGCCTTGCGAGTTTGATCTTAACTTTGCTAACATTGAATATAGGAAATGTTAAACTCAAACCATCAAATCACATCAGCAATTATTGTTTACTCATTCCATGTTTTTGAGCATTTTCTTATCTAATCCGTTTATATGGCAGTGACATCACTGCAATTGATCATGTATTTATGCTTGAAAAATGATGTGACTTGAGCTATTCTAGCATAATGGAGGATTATTTCAAGTCATTGTTTATAAAAGTGTGTTTTGTAGTGAAGACAACATTGTCTTCTGCTTGAGTTTGGAAAAGCAGCTGGTTTTTCTCCCCAGGCGCCCAATCTCGTCGGCCTCACCTCATCCATTCTGCTGGCTGAGCCTCACCGCCTCCCCTGACCCCGGGGGGTTGTTGGTCTGAGCTAGTGTTTACACAGAGACAGGAGCGCTGGTAAACACTGTGTCAAGGAGCGCAGGTGTCTGATGGTGCGCACTGACTGATTCATCAGCTGAGAGAGATTTTAAGACAGGCAAAAAGCAACTCAGAGGAGAGGAAATGGCACGGGATGTATTGCCGAGAAATTTCTGTTATGTTCAGGGTCAACCTTGAGAAAAATGTTTATAGAAAAAGGGTTCCCTACTTTATCACATGTCATTGTCCTTTGACCGACAAGCAGTTGATTGAGTATACTCTGTTAAGCTTTTGCACTTAAAAGGAGTCACTTCATAGATAAGCCAAGTTGGAGAGTTTTGTCAACATCTAAAAGGGAGTTGAATAACATGAGTAAAACAAACAAATGGGCAAAAAAAACTTTCTATTTTGTGCTCTTATATAAATTTTTTCATACTACTGATGTTGTTTGTAATGATACGTTCAAAGTGATCAGAAACGCATTTATACAACATTGGAAGAGCACCTAAATTCAGGTACTGTAAAATGTTACGGTAGTAGTAGTTTTATGGCACTGTCTGATAATGCTCAGATGAAAATGAATGGGACATACACAGTTACCTGTTAGGGTTATCTTAATAATGGGTTTGTACCTCTAGTATTACTCAACTTCCTACATCTTCTTGCACATTCCCCAGAGTTTCATGTTGTGGCTGGTCTGTCCTCCCCTGCTCACTTATATCCTGCTGCTCACTGCATACTTAAGGGAGAGAAACAGAAACCCCTGGGGGAGGGCCATGCAGTGCTGTGCTGTCTTTTCTGTTTATATATGTGTGTGTGTGTGTGTGTGTGTGTCATATGAATACATTCATTAAGTCTCAATTGACTCGCCTGCATAAAGTGAAATATTTAACATTTCGTTTATCCTAAAAAATACTGCAAAACAAAGAGACACAGTGAAAGGGAAGACTGTTTTTTAAAGGAATGTTTTCTCCTGGATAAAACCTACAGGGATGTTTATCTGCAAGAGTTAAAGACTGGCCAGCTGCTTCACAAACTGTAGTTCATTGGGGACATTGACAACATTATCAAACATAAACTGCATCTGGATGACTAAGTACATAACAAAACAATCCTCAGTAAACAACTCAAATATGTAACCAAAAAAGGAAACCAAAAGTCGAAGGCTGTATTGAAGATTCAGAATTGATTTTGGGCTCATTGTGGTGATAGTGAGTTTTTTTTGTGTGTGTGTTTGTTACAAACCACACACTTTACAGTGTTTCTGACAGTTCTACAAAACCTACCTTCAGTTCCTACATTGATATAGTCGGTGTTTCACAATATTGATTGATTGATCGGTCACATCATACGTTCGCTTTGCAGTAATTAATCAGATCTTCAGGTCACAATGTCGGGAGTTTGCCCAGTAAGACACGATCAGCCATCAGGTGCTAGTGTTCAACAATTTATTGTGGGTCGCACACCACCAGGCTGAAGTTAGTTACAATCACATGTGGCCATGTTTTTCCAATTTCCTGTGAGAAACTCTGAAACGTATTTGAAACTGCCATTTGTTCAGTTAATTTGTTCTGCTATGATTCTGTCAGCTTGTTCTTGTTCTTCAAACACAGTGTTTGACAGTGATCACCGTGTGGGAAGACGGTGAGGGATTATGGTCTGCCAGGATGTTTGTGTGGAATGAGATTGGTCTAGTCAGTGATGTCCGACCAGATGTTTTGGGTTCTTTGGGTTGCTCCAGACAACCCAGCTGCCACAGACGGGGAAGTTTTCACAGGAACTTAATGGATGCACTAAAACGTCAAGAGTCCTTTTACTTGAATCGACAACTTTGTGCAGCGAGAAAACAAATCACCTCGAGTACCAAGAGCATGATCAATATTAGAGTCTTGTAAAGGTATATATTTGGCTTGTCTACTTGTCTGATGCCAAACAAAATCTACTCAACTGTCTTGTACTGGCAACATACAAAACCAGGCGGCAACCTCCGGTTCTGCGGAGTGAAGCCGATGCAGAAGTGTCTTTAAACTTGCATTCTCTCTGCAATAGTGCAAAAGAAAGTCTGCTTGTATGGAAGTCTGAGAAAATGACTGTACTTCTCACTGGATTACCTCAGTAAACAATACAGCATGATGTTCAGTTAGTAAATTATTGTCCAATTTAGAATCAAACAGACCATAAAGTGGAGTATGCTTGACAGGTTGCTACCGCTACCAGGAACGTATTCGGTGTCACTGTCACTCCTCCGCATTCCCAATATGGAAACTTCCGTTCTTCGGTAACAAATGGCCATATTCCAAGATGGTGACGGTGAAATCGCCGGACTCAAGGCTTCATAACGGCAGTCCAGAAACTAATGGTTGACGTCACAATGACTACGTCCACTTCTTGTATACAGTCTATGTATAAAATCAAAGATACAATTTAAGTTTTGCCTAAATTACAGTTGTGTTGTCATTTACCGGTTTGTTGGTCACCTTGGTACCGCTCATCCTCATTGAAAATGCCTCTCTGCCACACCACCTTTTGATGATAAGCTGATAGCGATTCCCCTCATATCTGCCACCTGTTCTCTGTGACACATGTCTCACAGCCAAATTAACTCATCCTTTGATAGCACATGGACATGTTAGTTAGTTTGATAGTCAAAAGTTTGGACTAATTTAATTTCACAGTGCAGAAAAGTATTTGGCGCCAAGTACTATTTCATCTCAAACAGCTTTTTGCTCTGCAAATTCTCACATGACAAACCATGAGTGCCGTTCCGCCCACTGAGCTGAAAATGTGTCTGTAATTTCACAGTGCAAGCAGAGTTTGCCTACAAGGGTGTGGATATTTCCAGCACAGCAACTCCTCTCATACCTTCATACAGAATGTAGCAGGCCTTTATCATACTGCTGTTGTGAGATGGGAAGGAGCTTGTAGTGGTCTTTTTTTTTTAAGAGAGCATACCATACTGAGTCCTCATCAAAATCAATAGTCCTCATTCTGCGTAAAAATAAATAACAAACTGTATGTTAAGTTATTGTGAAGCTTTAACAGTCTGAGTAAGTCAACATATTTCTTGGAACAAAATCTTGTGTTATTGTCACGCAGTGTTTACTTATTGAGCTGCAGAAGCGGGATAGTAACTCAAAGAAGACATTTTGTACTCAAAAGGTTGTGTTTTGAAATGGAAGATACACTTGATTTGTCTAGCAGAGCCTCATAATGTGCTCAAGACAGTACGACACCTCAGGGGATGTGAAAACCTTGTGTGTGTTTTGTGTTGTGGCAGGAAGATTCTGGATTTGAACAAAACATTCCTAATCCTCAGCAAGAATATAATACTGAAGTTCAAGTGAACTCATCAATCAAAAGCAGAAGTTTAGAGATATAGCGGTATGATCTACCAAAACCTTTTTTTTTTTTACTCAAAGTGGCTCCGCTTGGCGTAACTGAGGGTAGCTTCACTAAAACTGCTTGCAAATATACATATTTGTTGTGCCACTGACATGGTCAGGCTCCAGTGTGAATGTGTACACTGAACAAATTAATAGTGTTGTAACTTTGCGCTCAGTTAAAATGTATTTTCGTGCCAGCACAAGTATTCTCAATTATTGAATAATCAATATTTGACTTCAGCAGCTATATGACATACATGGTTTTACACTACATAATATTTTATGTAGTGTAAAACCAAGTCACTTTTTGCATCTAGAAACAATAGAGATATACTTTTCTCAAAATGTTCTTCAATGTTGTGGAGTTCATTATTTCTCCTTTCTTTCTAAATATCAATGTTATATCTGTCAAGTTGCCTCACACATTTCACATTATAACAGTTGTTTGAAACTTGGTCATATGGTGTCACCAATCATTTTTTGATTTGGGGATTTGTAAAATTAAAACAAGGATTATTTTAGGAGCTAAAATAAATGTTTTGTAAAGTAAATTGGATGCAAATAGAAACATACCACTATCCAGTTACACACTGAATGTGACACAAACAATTTAGTCTGGAGGAAAGCTGCAGGGCTGTGAAGGTTGAACGGATGTATTTAACCATAATCTGATGGTACAGTGTTATAACCGTCTCTTTGTTTTCAGAATGACCAGCAGCTGGACTGTGCCCTGGACCTGATGAGGCGTCTGCCTCCTCAGCAGATTGAGAAAAACCTCAGTGACCTCATTGACCTGGTGAGTTACTGTTTTTGCTTTGTCCTCTCGGATTTCTTTAGAGGAAAACACAGACATGTTTTGAGAAATATACAAATACTGTGTCCATTATAATGTGTCTGTTATGGGTTTTACACAAAAAAAAAACTCTGGGTAACTGAAGCTATTTTTTAGCATTTGAAATAATCAAAGAAGTCCCGTTTTTTTTTCTTCTAAATTCTCAGTTTTGTGGGTTTTAGCACAGCAGTGCCAGCTGAGTCGGACAAATTAAGCTAAATCAGACAGAAATCAAATCACACGTTTACCATTGTTTGCATGACAACTTGTGTTGTGGGCATATGTGTTCCTTTCCACCCAGACCCCCACCTCTTCACCTTCCTCCTCCCTCACCTTTAACCTCTCTCTACCCGGGCATCGGCTCTCTCCTCACCCATTTTCCTGTGTCCGGTTGTTAGCGATTATTATCGCAGCTGTCAATCACCTCCACTGCCAGGCACTTTTTGGCTCAAACTCTTCCTGGTGACTCAGAATCACCTGAAATCACCTCTTTCCTTCCTGTTTGTCCCACTTCTCTCCATTTCTCCCCTACCACACTCGTCCCACTGGGTTGTGTTCCCCCCTCCTTCCCTTGTCTCACCCAGTCTGGGCTGCCAGGTGTGTGTTTGGGGATTTTCTTTTTAGGGAAACAGTGCCTCCTTTGTGTCTTTACTCTTATTTAGGAGGACATAGAGACGGGAGTCCATGTCAGTCTGTGAGAAGTAATTTGTACCACCATATCCTTTTAGATATTATGTTTCTCATTGATATTTAATTCCAGCTCCTCTCAGTAACCTTTGCTCATGGAGTAGAGCTGGAATGTGAAAGAAAAGACATAAACTTTCAGTACATTTTTGACCAAAATGAGTGGATTAAATAAAAGGCTACTTTTTTAGTTCCTTCAGTCTCCGCAAATTTTAGAATTTGGCATCTCATACAGGAAGTCTGCATTGGCAAAAAATAGCTTATGTTTCTCGCTGACACTCAAGACAAACAGAACACTTTTAATAACCTGTCTGAGGAGTTGAGATGTGTTACAAATTTCTGTGGAATGTTTTGCAGCTGAGCGCTGCGCTGCTGTGGAAAACAATCTGTTGATGTTGAGCTTTCTCTCTCCGTTTGTGTCCAGGTGCCCAGTCTGTGTGAGGACCTCCTCTCCTCTGTGGACCAGCCCTTGAAGATTGCCAGGGACAAGGTGGTGGGGAAAGACTATCTGCTCTGTGATTACAATCGAGACGGCGACTCCTACAGGTCGAGTTTAATACTGCACCTCAGACATGGACAAGGAACATTAACTACACTATGAGCAGTTCATCTGTTCAATAGACCAAAGCCTGTGACTGACACTAACGTTTCAGCCACAGGCTTTTGATGGAGTTTGTAATGTCCTTCTTAATTCACCAGATCCCCGTGGAGTAATAAGTATGAACCACCCATTGAAGACGGTGCAATGCCTTCAGCTCGCCTGAGGAAACTCGAGGTCGAAGCCAATAACGCCTTTGACCAGTACAGAGACCTGTGAGTTCCAAGGAAGCAATCCCGTGGGAAGTTTTAATAAACACTCAGTCTCGCCCTTTTGTGACCTCTGATATGTTTTTTCAGGTACTTTGAGGGTGGTGTGTCCTCTGTGTACCTCTGGGACTTGGATCACGGCTTCGCTGGAGTTATTCTCATCAAGAAGGCCGGGGATGGATCCAAGAAGATCAAAGGGTGTTGGGACTCCATCCATGTGGTGGAGGTGCAGGTGAGAATCAGCTGATGGGAAATAGTTTGACAGTTGAATTGAAACTTTTAGTTTTCTTAGAGGCAGTCAGAACGGGCAAAGACAAAGCTTGTGCATGACATTTGCAGCTGACCGTTAACATCAGTTAAATGCAAGAGATTAGCATCATAAATCTTTAGACTGCGGTGTAAAACTTCCCAGTTTAGTCTGGAGTGGTGTCTCATTGTTTGCTGTGTCTGTCGCGCGAGCAGGAGAAGTCCAGCGGTCGTACTGCTCACTACAAACTCACCTCCACCGTCATGCTGTGGCTCCAGACAACCAAGACCGGCTCCGGCACCATGAACCTGGGCGGCAGTCTTACGAGACAGGTACAGGTTGAACTAAACATGCAACCACTGCTGACACGGCCAACCTCTCTGTAAGCACCCATGAACTCAATGTCTCATCTTTTCACAGATGGAAAAAGATGAGACAGTTGGAGAGTCCTCACCCCACATCGCCAACATTGGCCGCCTTGTCGAAGTCAGTATATCTGCAGAATTCCTGCTTGTTTGACTTTTTTGACTGATTCAACTCACCTGCGGTAAAATGAGTGAGCTCATTTTCACTCGCAGTGAAAGAAGGGATGTTTGGGCCGGTAATCCGGTAGTCTTAAACTGAGTTATGAAACAGTAACATTAACATACTGCTTTTGTATGATCTACACAGGAAAGGGCTGTGATTAAAGAGTGATTCAACTCTAACGGGCTCTTTTGACATTATAGTTCAACATGCAATCTGCAATGTCCTACATTGAAATCAGATGAAATGCATTCAGTTTATAGAGGCATTTATCTACAGGCAATTATTCAACTTCATGATCATTTGGAATGATGTAGTTTGTGGTAATGTTGATTTGTATTGTATCATAATAATGGGTAACAAAAACACCTCTCTGTATAATATAATACAGTAGTGCAATACTAATGGAGAAAAGCCAGTGACACTGGGCATCATGTTCAGCACATTTCACACGCCTCCATATCTAGTCAGTGAGGTAATTGACTAAAAATTTTGCTGTTGATAACCGGAGAATAGAGGCGGACTTAATGTTAAGAATGTCTTGATTCGTATTCCAGGATATGGAGAACAAGATTCGCTCCACGCTGAATGAAATCTACTTTGGGAAAACCAAGGACATCGTCAACGGCCTAAGGTACTACATGAGTTGCTTCAATGACTTGCCACCCTCTCTTCTTTTACAGGACTTCCAGTCAGCGGGGTCTGCAGTTTTTTTTTTTTACTTGTACCAGACTCACCGAGAGAGGAGTCAGTTCACTTCTCCATCTGCTGACCTGTCCAACAGCTATTGTCTTCCATCTTTTGTCAATTTCTGTCATTTTTTATTTAATATTTTATTTAAACCTACCTTTGCTTCCTCTCTTTTCAGTTTAATTATGTCTGTATTCACTTCACCTCCTCCTCCCCTATCCCTCTCCTATGATCCTATTTTTTATTTTGTATTGCCTTCTGCCCCACATTTCTGCTGCCGTTCTTCTCATCATCTGTCCTTCTGTGAATCCCTCTCGTCACCTCTCCTTCCCTGCTGCCTCTCCTCTGTGCTGCAGATCTATTGAGTCTTTGCCTGATAACCAAAAGTACCGGCAGCTCCAGAAGGAGCTGTCGCAGGTCCTCACCCAGCGTCAGATCTTCATTGACTAGGGTCAGAGGTACAACTTGGCATGTGTGTGTTGGTGTGTCTATTTTATTGTGTATTGGTAAGTACAAAATAAACTGTCCGTCCGTGGCGCTCACTCTCCGATTTGTACAGTACTTTAAAGGAAGGAAGATATTAATTTACTTCAGACATATCTTTGATAATTCTATCTAAAGCCGCTCACTCGGCTCACTTTTTAAACTTCTAAAAACACTGAAAAAAAGAAATTAAAAAAAAGGGCCTCCTGGTTCTATCCTCAAACTGTCTCTCATAAATCAATCCAATTAAGGAACCAGCATTTTTGATAATCATCTTAATTGTGTTCCTATAATTGGCAGTAATGCTGTTTACCCCAACGCACAACATTATAAAATAAAACAAATAACTGTTAGAAAAATATTTTTGAGAGTAAACTATTTCAGCCTGCTGATTTTTGATGAGAATTAGTAATGTCCCATCTTTCTTTTTTACAGAAGACAATAACTTGCTCCTTCAGATCAATATTAGGAATCAGTTAATTAATGTCACATCATCTGACCAATCTGTCCACCTCATCTTTCTAGGTTTAGTGTCCTATAGTGACTTGTGGGCATTGGGATGATGTTTGTGTAATTAAACATCATTAGATCTTAGGCAAACGTCACAAAAACAGCTTGTGTGGCGCTTTTGTTATTGAGATGTGAATACAGTTTTTATCTACAACAAGCCAACTGTGAAAGTAAAGTAGAAAATGATACAAATCAGAAAAGCCTGGTCACAACAGGTCATTTGATACAGAATTAGCTTTATTGGCCGTGTGTGTACATGGAATTTGACTCTGGTTACACGTTGCTCTCGTCGTACATATGATATACAATAAACAAGATAAATATTAAAAAGACATTAAAAACAACAGAGTAGAACACAGAAACTAAGCATTAACATTTAACTAGTATGTACAATATAAATATATATATATATATTGAATAATATATATGAACATGTGCTGCAGATGATGGTAAGTTTCCAAAAAATCTTCAAAAAGATTGTCTACTATGGGAACTAACGTCATAACACGCATCATTCCAAGACTGTGAGGGACCTCAATATGCAGAAATATTCAAATACATCTTTTTCAGAATAGTCAAAAAATAATAAATTTCTACTGCACACAAACCAACAACTGCATGGATTTTGCCTCAAACTGCATGGTATTGTCATAAATTGAACAACACTGAATGGAAATGCTATTGAGTCTTTCAGCTCATAAATAATTAATTAACAGTTACTGATTGGGTTACACTTAAACAAATTGCTCCCCAAAGCAAATAAAACAAAAATAAAATCCCAGAGCTAAAACAATATTAAACATGAACAAAACGTGTATAATGATCTATTATCAATTTCCCTCACCAAAGCCCAACTTGAAGGTGTTATTCAGCCTCCTTCCCAACAAGCTGAGAGGACATGGCGGCTACCAGTGGATGCTTTAGGTCGTCTAGCAACCGCCGTGAAAGACGGTCATCCTCTAGGATCAGCGGCAGTCCCGCGGGTCTCAGATGATTCGATGTATTTTATGTGCACGTGAGGGTTCAGGCTCTCAGGTGACTCTGGAGTGTGTATGTGGGACTTATTATTAATACATGTTCATGCTCCTCAGTGTTGAACATGGAGCAGCTGTGCAGCCATGTTGTGCTTGTGTTGTTTACCTTGTAGTCTAACAGATGAGCACAAACCATGTCGGAGTATTCAAAGCAGTCGCCACCCCTGATGTTTTGCAGTTTGTTGCCCAAATAAGGTTTTCTTAAATGGTGTGTTTATTCTGAGCGCAGAGGCGTGAGTGAGTGTGAAAGCACCGCTTTGTAACCTTAAACATCTGATAAACCTTAGTATTCACTCCCCTCTGTTTAACAGAATTATTTTCTTCAGAAACTCAAATAGATTTAAGGTTTAAACACATGGATCTTTGCTCAAACTTTACCATTGTGTTTTAAATAGTTGGGTTTTAGCAGGGATGTGTGCATTGCTGGATAATTGCAACTGTGATCATGCTGCACTAGTTGGGTGAGAGTTTGTAAACGGATGTTTTGATATATATTTCTGTTGCTTAAGACCGGCTGTGGATCAATGCGAGAAAAACATTTTCCTTCAAGGGAACATGGGAAGTAATTGCTTAACAAATAGTACCGTAATTATGTTGCTTAATTATTCCTTTAAAGCAAATGGAGTGACGATTTAGATTTAATATTTGCACATACAATCACAGTTAATTATTCATCTTGAAATAACTTTGTTCAACAAAATGTAAAGGATGGTGATTGCTGCTCCAAGACGGGGTCGGCAGGTGAAGCACATGATTCAACTGCATGTCATCAGATAACTAACTGTTGGTTTTTATTTGCCTGACATTAATGTGTGCCGCGTGATGATGATGCTTATTCTTCATCTTCTCTCCACACAGGAGTTGGACTGTGCCGTCTGTCTAACTTTGCTCTTGAACTTACAGTGTTTCTGTCTCGCTGGGAAAACTTTTCCAGTCTCTCTCGCCGTTTTTCCCCATTGTGCTCTTGTAGACGCTGATGGTTCCTCTTCTCTTTTTGTCTTCTCTCTCACAGGAGCGTTCAGACTCTGGCTGACAAGTCAAAGCAGGAGGCCCTGAAGGTCGACCTGATGGAGGCACTCAAACGCAAACAAACCAGCTAGAGTTGCTATTGTTTTATGTTTCTCTCTTCTGTCTCTCACTCTCTCTGCCTCATCTCCGCCATCTTTTCTCTGTTTCTTTACTTCTCTCCCTCCAAGCCTGTTTCAGTGCTGCACTCTTGTTTATTTGTGGAAAAACAAACAAAAAAGGAGAAAATGCATAGCTTTTTATTTGTTTTTTTTGTCTGTCTGGTTTTGTTTTCATGCATCTCATCTGCCATGAAGCCATTCACTCACGCTCCCTGTCTCTCTTCACCCCTCTCTTCTCTCCCATGTTATAAATATAATGATAGTATTGCCATGGTTAATGATAATCTTACAGTGTGAGGGTCATTGTAGTAATAATCCCTGATGTGCTCACAGCTAATGTGTCCGTGGTTGGTTTCAAATGAGGGACTTTGGCCCAGCTCTTCCTCTGTGTCGAGGAAACGGACACTGCTGTCGGTGGCGTAGGCTCAACGGGGCCGTCCTTTTTATGTACATCAAATTTATCTCAAGCACCTACTTTTGTCTACGACACCCCCCTGATATATTTGTATAAAATTATTACTGTCGGTGTATAACTTTCATTCTTATGGTTAAACGGTGTAACCACGAGGGCGGCCTTCGGTTTGCGTCACGAGCTTTTTACTCTTTATTCCACTCTGTCCGCATGCATGTGAGCCTGTGTGGGGCTGCAGTGAGTGGAGATGTGGATTTATCGAACATGGGGATGGACTGTTATAATCACCGGGTGATTACACCCACGTCGTCAACCCAGCCCCCCGACACTGTGTATAACATGACATGCCTCCCCGTCTGTTCAGCTTATTCAACTCTTCTCTCTCCTCACCTATTACGTCATTGTTGGGGGTCACAGTTTGTCAATGTGTCTCAGTGGAAACCTTTGTCTGTTTCCATTTTGGAGGGGAATCTTTTTGTTGTATTTTTGTTTTTATTTTGTAAAGCTTATGATTCATATTGTATTAGAGCCTCCAGCAACAATAAAAACAGTAAAAAGCTACTCTTATTTGTTTGTTCTTCATTTTGTGAGGTAATGCAAAGTACAGCTGGTTGACAACATGACAAACTATAATTAATTGTTTATACCATAAGGTAGCAAAACACAATTGTAATACTAACATTTATAAAAATAATTATTGTTGGTAAATACTGTACATTAATGAACTCTTGAGTGTCCTGGAAAACATTGGAAAAAGTTGACAAATGTTCAAATGATAATATCTAATAATATAGAAATATCTAAAGTACTTAAAAATTATTTTCTCTAGCAAATCGAGAACCCTTGTTCAATGTTTATAACTTTATATGTTGTCCATTTACATGTTTTAAAAGGTAAACGCTGGAAACATCTTCACAACGCTAATGTTTAGAGGCGTAAAGGCTCAAGCGACATGGCAACATATAAACTAATTAAAATATTCCCTTAACATGCTGCAGCGTTTAAGTGATTTAATTCCACAATAATTCATCAATAAAAATCTAAAATTATATTTTTTTCTGAAATGCGTCATAGTGCAAATTACTTTTATTTACTTTATTTTTATGGTAATACTTTAGTCGGCTACTTTTACCTACTATAAAATTATGAATGCATGACTTTTGGTTGCAACAGATGACTTCTGTATTTTGGCATTGCTACTTTAATGATCTGAGGACATTCTCCCTCACTTAATAGAGATACTTTACAGTAAATATCTGATGTCTGACTTATCACATAAAATGGTTTCAACTTTTGACCCCTGTTTGACATTTTAGGTTCTTAGGTATTGACATTTTTTTTATGCCCTGTATTGTCTTAAAGGTGCAGCTACCAAGAATACCGTCTCTAAACTCTTATAATCAGATATCATTCATCGAGAAAAACATTGTGTTAATCTATCCTATTTGTCTTTATTACATATGGATGAGATTGAAAATGATGTCTATACCAGGGTGAAAGGGGTGATGCTATTAAAACAAAGCAAAGTAGGAACATGTATATATTAAATACCATTGTAATTCCTATACACACTTAAGGAAACATTACTTTAGCATCATTTTTTAAGGATTTAATTGGCCACATTTGTCTGCCACTTGGATGGTCTTTCCACATCGCTATAATTTATTTACCATATTTATCCCCGAGTTGTATTTTTTTTACTGTCTGCCAGCTGATTGAACTGTACATGAAGTGTTCAGGAAAACATGAAAATCTATCAGTGACAACTAGGACATAAAATCCATCTGCTAATGATTATCTGACAGAACAGCTATAAATGAACCTTGTGTTTGGATTGCTTTCCCAGTTGTTTCATATTAAGACCAGATGTAGCGTACAAGGACCATCTAGTATATTTGTTTTTAACAGAGTTAAAGAAGAGCCTCATTCACGCAATGTCATCTTGGAAATACTGTCGAGACGATGAGAAGCACGATAAATGACTGCTGCTAGAAAAGGGCTCTCAAACTGTGTGACCGCCATTTGTCCACTAGGGGTCAGTAACGTTCAGCACATCAGCCGAGTGTCATGGTCTTTATCAAAGATTCCACCTGTCTGTACTCAATGCAGTTAAATGTTTTATTCCATAATGTATCTTAATCGAACAGAGTTTACCTCAAAATATATATATATATATATATATATATTTTTTACAGCTCCCGTTTTGAAAATAGAAAAGTGTTGAATCTGAAAACAACAGATGAACTCAAAAATAATTTAAATTCGTGTCCTAAGTTTAAAAGATCCTCTTTTCGAAGATTTCTGAACTCTGGGTTCTGGTGAAAGAATAACTTTCACACTCTCATTGTGTTGGGTTAAAACACTGCTCACCATGTGAGGAATGTCTGCCAGTTAATGAGTAAACCCGTTGTGAGAGGTGGTGGCTATAGCATATGAACATATTGTTACTGATGAAATATTTGTGGTTTGCAGCACAGAGCTCTCTCTATACAATTTAAAGTGTTGCATTTTCTTACACTATTGAAACACTTAAATACAACCAAAATACTGTAAAGCTAATACATAGCTGCAGTAATAAAAAATGGCAAAACACAAGGTAATTAAATACATTGTTGTCAAGCAAACTACATGAAAGTCTTGTTTTTGTTGTTTTCTGTTCATGAATGAAGCTTTTAGGAAGGTACCATTTATCAGGGTAACCTGTCAACTCGTTAAACCCCGAAGAACTCTCTCTCTCTCTCTCTCTCTCTCTTACACACACACACACACACACACACACACACACACACACACACACACACACACACACACACGTTTATGATAATGAGGAGCCTCGAGGCGCAGGGGGAGCTGGAGCCATTTTCACCATTCAAGCGGAGTTGCGCGCATCGAGTGGAGGTGCTGCTGTAGTTGCTGCCGGCGAGAGGGAGTGAGTGAGTGAGCGAGCGAGGGAGTGAGAGAGTGCCGCTCCGGACAAGGTGACTGCGGGTTTACCTCTTCAAACAGGCGGAGTGACGGAGAGAAGTGCCCGCTGACAGCATGGCTCCTCTGCAACAAAGGGAAACTCACTGGCGGAAAGTTTAAAGGAATAAGGAGCTGCACGGATTCCCACTCGGAGACGCGGTTGAACACAAACTGAGGAGCGATGCACTTCGTTAAATGGGATTTGTTGTGGATTTTCTTGTGGTGTAAACTGGTTTGGCTGGTGCGTTGTTACACTGTTCACATCAGTGAGGATGTGGAGCCAAGGACGCTGGTGGCCGGCGCGGAGCGCGGCGCGCGCTGCACTTTGGATCAGGTCCTCGCTCCCAAATTCACGGAGCGGTTTCTGGGCACGGACGCAGCCGCGGGCATCGTGTTTGTTTCGGATTCGATAAAGTGCGCCTCGCTGCGCTCCAACCCCTTCACCGTGTACACCGTGGCTGACTGCACGGACTCCGGCTACAGGCATCTCCTCACCAGCCAGTACGACGTGCACGTTCACGGTAGGAACTGTTCCAACAAGCGTAAAAGAAAACCTCAGTGGGACATGGAGGTGCTCAGTTTGTTGAGCACCCACAGCCACCACCGCTCAGAGTGCCACCAAGCAGGCTCTGCGTTATTTGCCGTGGGGGGTCTGCTACCCGGAGCCCCGATGCGATGCAAAGTCACCAACAGTCGGGACTTTTATTTCTCTGAGGGGGACTTGTTTGTGTCCCAGACGCTGTGCTGGAGGCAAGACACGCTCCTGGAGCTCGACCTGCTCTGCGATGTGCTCACAGGAGAGGGACTGAGCGCTAAAGTCAACCCCGTCTCTATCCACTGGCGTGTAGGGCAGGGCCCCTTCAGGCAGGGCCACTTAGGGAAGCTGTTGGATAAGGCAGCTCGGTCTGATTCAGGGATTGTGAGCAGGAGGAGGAGAAGCATCAACAGCAGCCCTCAGTTTCAACCTCCAATGTACCAAGTGTCTGTGGCAGAGAATAAGCCAGCTGGGACTACAGTTGTTGTTTTGAAAGCAGTGGATGTGGATGAGGGGGAGGCGGGCCGGCTGGAGTATTTTATAGAAGCTCTCTTTGATAGCCGCTCCAACAATCTCTTTGCTGTGGACCCGGCCAACGGTGCCGTGTCCACAGTAGAGGTGCTGGACCGGGAGACTAAAGACACCCATGTGTTCCGCGTGACCGCAGTGGACCACGGCTCGCCCCGGCGTACGGGCATGGCCACCCTCACTATCACAGTCAGAGACACCAATGATCATGACCCCGTGTTTGAGCAGCAGGACTACAAGGAGAGCATCAGGGAGAATCTAGAAATAAGCTATGAGGTGTTGACTGTGAGGGCCACGGATGGGGACGCACCTGTTAATGGTAACATCCTCTACCGCATCATCAACAGCAACGGGTCCAACGACGTGTTTGAGATTGATTCCAGGTCTGGTGTTATCCGCACCAAAGGCCTGGTAGACAGAGAGGAGGTGGAAGCCTATGTGCTGCTGGTTGAGGCAAATGACCAAGGCCGTGACCCCGGGCCCCGCAGCGCCACAGCTACTGTTCACATTGTGGTTGAGGATGACAATGATAACGCACCGCAGTTCAGTGAGAAACGCTATGTGGTCCAGGTGCCAGAGGACATGACCCCTAACACCGAGATCCTACAGGTCACCGCCACAGACCAGGACAGAGGGAGCAACGCCGTCGTTCACTTCAGCATCATGAGCGGAAACACCAGGGGACAGTTTTATATCGATGCTCAGACGGGTAACATGGACCTGGTGAGTCAGCTAGATTACGAGGCCAACAAAGAATACACTCTCAGAATCAGAGCTCAGGATGGAGGACGCCCCCCGCTCTCCAACATCAGCGGCTTGGTTACGGTGCAGGTGCTGGACGTTAACGACAACGCCCCCATTTTTGTCAGCACTCCGTTCCAGGCCACCGTGCTGGAGAACGTGCCGCTGGGCTACTCCATCATCCACATCCAAGCCGTGGATGCAGACTCTGGCGACAACTCCAGGCTGGAGTATCGGCTCACCGAAACCACGTCGAACTTCCCCTTCACCATCAACAACAGCACAGGGTGGATTGTAGTGGCAGCCGAGCTGGACAGGGAGAGTGTCGACTTTTACAACTTTGGAGTGGAGGCCCGAGATCACGGCTACCCTGCCATGTCCTCCTCCGCCAGCATCAGCATGACTATTCTAGACGTCAATGACAACAACCCAGAGTTCACTCAGAAGGGGTATTACATGCGACTTAATGAGGATGCGGCCGTGGGGACCAGCGTGGTGACGGTGTCAGCTGTGGACCAGGACATCAACAGTGTGGTGACCTATCAGATATCCAGTGGGAACACCCGCAACAGATTCTCCATCACCAGTCAGAGCGGAGGCGGGCTCATCACACTGGCGCTGCCTTTAGACTACAAACTAGAACGCCAGTACGCCCTGACCGTCACTGCGAGTGACGGCACGCGCCTTGACACCTCTAAAGTGTTTGTCAACGTCACGGACGCCAACACACACAGGCCTGTGTTCCAGAGCTCACATTACACCGTCAACATCAACGAGGACAGGCCTGTCGCCACCACTGTTGTGGTAATAAGTGCCACGGATGAAGATACGGGGGAGAATGCACGCATCACCTACTACATGGACGACAGCATCCCTCAGTTTGACATCGACGCCGACACGGGGGCTGTCACCACACAGACGGAGCTGGACTACGAGGACCAGGTCTCCTATACGCTAGCCATCACTGCTCGAGATAACGGCATCCCGCAGAAGTCCGACACCACCTACCTGGAGATACTGGTGAACGACGTCAACGACAACTCCCCACGCTTCCTCAGAGACCACTACGTGGGCTCTGTCATGGAGGATGTGCCGGTGTTCACCAGCGTGGTCCAGGTCTCTGCCACCGATAGAGACTCTGGGCTCAACGGCCGCGTCTTCTATACCTTCCAGGGCGGCGAGGATGGCGAAGGAGATTTCATAATTGAATCCACCTCCGGCATTGTCCGCACACTGCGCAGATTAGACAGAGAGAATGTGCCTATTTATAGCCTGCAGGCGTTTGCCGTAGACAAAGGTGTTCCTGCTCTGAAAACGGCAGTTAACATCCAAGTAACAATCATGGATGTGAATGACAACCCCCCTGTGTTTGAGAAGGATGAGTTTGACATCATGGTGGAGGAGAACAGCCCCATGGGCATTGTGGTTGCACACATATTAGCCACAGATCCAGACGAAGGCAGCAATGCACAGATTATGTACCAGATAGTGGAGGGAAACATCCCAGAGGTGTTCCAGCTGGACATCTTCTCTGGAGAACTGACCGCATTAATAGACCTGGACTATGAGACCAGATCGGAGTATGTAATTGTGGTCCAGGCCACCTCTGCGCCTCTGGTCAGCCGCGCCACAATCCACATCAAACTTGTCGACAAGAACGACAACGTTCCCATGCTGAAAAACTTCCAGATCATCTTCAACAACTACGTGACGGACAAATCGAGCAGCTTCCCCACCGGAGTGATCGGACGCATCCCCGCACACGACCCCGACGTCTCGGACCAGCTCCACTACAGCTTCGAGGTGGGAAATGAGCTGAACTTGGTCCTCCTGAACCAAAGCACGGGAGAGATCCAGCTGAGCCGGGCCCTGGATAATAACCGGCCCCTCGAGGCCTCCATGAGGATCTCAGTGTCAGGTGAGACTGTTCAATTACTCTTTGTTATTGCTCCACCCAGTGAGTGACGCACAGTGCAGGGAGAGGAGAATGAGCCTTCCTTCCCTATTACCATTACATGTCTCTTAATTTACATTTTTCGCTTCACTTTACCGGATAATGGAAGTGATGACTTAACTATGTCTTTCCTGCTTCAGTGTTCAAGAGTGATTTCCCCATAATAGAAATATTCATGAGGGAGGATTAATTTTCATTGCAGGATATTTGTAAGCCACTCCAGATTCCCCCCGTCAAAACAATCCCTCAGAGCACCAAGTCACAAAGATGTATTTAAGCATTCAAAGTCTGTTCGGTAAATTGTTTCATTTGGTTAATGGGGGGGGGCGCTGTCATTTTTTTGACCTCTCATTGAGGACCTTTCTTGTTTACACATGCCTGATTCCGTCTCCTGAGGAGATGTTAATAGGTGTTTGTCTGAGCACGTCTCTATCCTGTGGCATCAACACTACTCTGGGCAGACTGAGGTGCCCCATAATTGCCCATCAAACCCCTCCTACATACAATGAAAGACCTAATTATATTCTGTTCTATTTCTATCACTTGTTTAGAGTCCAAATTAAGAGTTGATGTCCTTTTAAGGGTTGTATTGTTTGGCTGGCTTGTTTTTTCTTGTGCTAATCTGACCGACAGAGAAATGTAATAGTTTTTTTAGTGTTCTCAGCTCAAGTGTGTTTGAGGCTGAGGATTCAGGTTTGACGGTGTATGTAAAGACAACAAGAATTTAAATTTAAATCACCGTTAGTCCACTGTTTTGGGTGATGAAGATCCAAAACAAGCCAGGTAACTTATTTTCTGTTCATGCTCAGTGCTAGTGTTGCTCGCCTAACCTGCATGTCTTAAACCGCCTGTGTTCCTTGTTCCTTTAATTTTACATGCCAGCACAAATTACAGAGTTTTATTTGCCCTAAAAATGTGACTGAACTTGAATTACACCCACTGAGAGTGTGTGTGTGTGTGTGTGTGTGTGTGTGTGTGGGGGGGGCAGCTTATTTGGCGCAGTGTGATCCGCTGTAAATCTGCCTTCTCTTTGACCTTGGCACAGTCTGAGAGTGGGAAACAGAACCAGGGAACATTATTAAGAGGTTGGTTTAAGATGAAACCGGATAAGAAAGTTGAAGATGAAGGCCGGTAGGAAGCTTAGGATTTCTTTGATTTAACTGAAAAAGTGTTTTTCGTATTGGTTGACACTGAATAGCAGATATTGTATGGATTGAGTGAGTAGTCGTTATAAGGGATTGGAGCTGATCTCTTCCTCTCTGTAGAACAATAGTGGGCTGTCGGTTCAGGGGCTAGTGCTCATACCAGGCCGTGGTTGGGGGCAACAGCTGTGACTCCACCAAGGACCAATTAGAGGCTGTGTCTCCTCAGCGCGTCCTGCACCTGCTGGGGTTTATGTGTCAGCACCTCTGCAGGAGACAGAAGGAGATGGAGGGAGGCAGGAGGACAGAGGGGGAAGGGGTGAAGGGTAAAGTTGCAGTAGAGTAAACTGGGAGCATGTTTGGAGAATACAGTCGTACTGTAAGAGAGCAGGAAAGCTTGTAGATGGGCTGCTGGAGGAGGAGATGTGGTAGAAGATGAGCTCCTCCAATAGATGCTGCTGACCCCAATTTTCAAAGGCGTCTCCCTCCAGGGACCTCCCAAGTCTTCCTATTATCTTTCTCTTTATGCTGCCTTTTGAGAGGCCCCTTATGATGGACGATATTTGATGGGCTCTTTTGTATGTGGTTTGACTGTGATTAACATAGTTTCTGAGCACTGCTCTTCACACTGACATGGATGCAACGGCTCAAATGTATCTACACTTTGCTTCAAGTTTAAAGTGTCCTATGCAGTAGCTTTGGGAAGGTAAATATTCCACAGATTATGATGATCTTCTTCAAATTGAATTTAGGAATATAATCCATTGCATTGCACAGTAACTAGTTTTCTGATAAAATGTGATCCACATTTGGTCTAAAAATTATTCACTTTCACTAAAAACACATCTGACAATGGCATAACCCCAGAGGTCCTGCTTATTATTGTGTACTATTTAATCTTAGTGTGCCGGCGTTGGGCCCGCCTCCTTTCTAAATGTGAAGAACGATAAATTCATATTGGAGTGACTGAAAATGATTCCAGACTTTAGGGATCTGTTGAATTCTAGCTTGCATTTCTCACATGTCGACAACAAAACGGTCACATGTGATAATAATAATTGTCACGTGTCACTTCTGTATTATGAAGATAATTCTGGTCACACTGCAGAATTGAGAGGCAGGTTGTCGTCTGACGGATTAGATTTGCTGCATGTGTATCCGGGGATCTGTCAGACCAGTGTTGACATACTCGTGCTGATCTACTGCTCCCAGGCGAGCGTGAGCCTGCATAAATAGGTGTTTGCATTTGATGGCAAATAATTCCCCCCCCCTGCTTTCCTTTTATCCTTAAAGCCATGTTAATTTATGAGTGGAAACTATATCTAATCCTTCATTATCCTTCATTTTGAACACTTTATGCTTTTTAATTGGAATTTGAGGTCAATTTGTTGTCTTTTGTGGTTTTGTCATTATTATGTTGATGTGTCAATTCCTGTTTGCATTATGCAGTGACTGTAGGAGTGACACACTTAAATGGGAACCTCCTGTGTGGAAAATATAAAATGTATACATTATTATTACTGTCATGAGGACACTTTGTCCTTGTTTTAATCAAATTCTGAATCCAAGCCAATACCGTGCCCTGCATGCTTACTTTGCAAACACCAATGCAGAGATTTAGCAGACAAACACGCCTCCAGAACTAATGATGGCAGTTTGATTCAGCTCACATCACACTGCAGGTTGTACAGATGCTCAAATTACATGGTGGACAGCAGATATTTTCTGGCTCTGGTCACTGTGGGGAGAGAAGAGAGACTCTTTTAAGTTTCAAGTGTACGTCTGAATTGGCTGTGAATGCTCCAAGGTTAAACTACTTAGTTGTCAAACTCGCCTGAGCCAAACGTGTTGGCCTTCAGCCCAACTAACTGGACCAAACAATGAATAAGATTATCAAGTTGTTGGTTAAAGATTATTTGGGGCTTTCATAACTTGTTTAACATATTTTAGATGCTCAGTTTTCCCCAATCGGATACAGGATAGATGCCAGTATTTTATGTAGTTGAATGTGTTTTTATATTTTCTCAGACCCCTTTGCCCCCTGCCCTTTGCCATCCTTGTATGAGATTATGCTACAAGACTGGAATTTTAATGGAGGAGACTCTGCTCCGTTACTTATTGTATAAGTAAGAGCCAAGACATTCACAGCCAGCGTAATTTCATTATAATCTATTAAACCTTTAGGTCGTCTGCGGGGGGACTTTCTCAGGGGTTTGTCTTCTGTAACACTAGCCCATCAAGCTGCACAAATCGTGTGTGTGTGTGTGTGTGTGTGTGTGTGTGTGTGTGTGTGTGTGTGTGTGTGTGTGTGTGTGTGTGTGTGTGTGTGTGTGTGTGTGCTTCCAACAGCTGGACCTCTCTGATTGCTTTTCTCCTCGCCATCATATTATTTTTTCCCTCAAGAGGAGCACCTTGGGTTTCTGTGTTCTTAATGGTTGATGTATTCCTGTTTGCCTCGTGGTTGATTCACAGAGTCACAGCTTGCAAACGCTCGCCCGTGTTTAGTGCGACTGGAGTCATCCGTAATACGCTCTTTTCATTCTTCGTGAGCCTCCCAGGATGGCGTTAGTCACACTTGCAGACTTGCTTGGAATGTTTGTAGCACTGTTTCTCTTCTCTTTCCTCTCTTTAACATCACCTATCACCTTGATCCTGTTTCTCTTTCCCTCTTTTTGTGTGCCTGTCACCATTCCCCATTTTTCTCCTATCTACCCGGGTCTATAGCTCTCACCCCTACAACCTCCATAGTTCCCTCCCATCATTTTAAGATCCTCCACCCTCCCTCTTTACCCCCCTCTCTGTCTCTCCCTCCTTTGACTGTTGTCCCCCCCTCTCCCCTGTGAAAGGAAGAATGCCTAAGAGAAATGCTTTGTTAAGCACCCAGTTGTCATGGTGAACCTAGCAATGCCTGAGAAATTCCTTGTGGGTGGGGACGAGGGGTAAGGTCCCTTTTGTAAATTGAAGATGGGGGGAGGGGAGGCACATAAAGTTCTAAAGAGCGACTGTCCCCCTCTCCCTCTTTCCAGTGAAGCATGTAAGGCTTTCTTTGGACCTGTAATGCTCTGGGACACACTGACCTGTCCCGCCGGCCGATTTCACTCAGCAAGCATTTTTACAGGACAGTCGACACCTGACCGCAGATAGAAACTTTCCATGTGCAGGATAAAGTCTTGCATGTGACAGATGTCAGAGGCCCCTAGTTTTGAAGGCCCCCGAGAGTTTAAGCTCTCTGTGATATGATAGTGTCGCCTTTAAGCGCTCTGATTTGTGACACAGATGCGCTCAAAGGGTATCCGATTTCTTTCTGCCGTCTTGTTTCTCAGCAGCAGAACATCCTCCTGTCGGCCTCTTCGCTTGGTCGCGTTGAAGTCTGGAGGATCTGAGGTGGGCTGAGGAGGGGGGAGGATGACATCATCCATAATGTTAGGTGGGGAAATCGTGTTTGGGATTAGGGTTAGTGCATCGCTGGGGTGAGGCCATGTGGTGCTTGCATATATCTCAGCGTTGTCCTGCATTGTCCTCGCTATCCCAGCAGACAATGGGAGTGGGCCCTGTCTGGGCAGCCCCCTCCTGTCTTTGTGTCCACTTGTTTTATCCCGGTGCTGTTGTCTTCATGACGGTTTCACCGGGCCTGCTATTCATCTGTAAATTATCCTACTTACTGTACACTCCGTAGCAGGCCTTTTTAAAGTCTTGCCCTCAGTGAATCACTGACTGAGCACATGATGATGATGAGGATGAGGATGAGGATGAGGATGAAGCTCTAGTACAGTGATTCCCAACCAGGGGTTCTTAGACCTCAGGGGCTACATGGGATAGTGTGGAGCAGCTCTAACTAATTTGAAAAAATAAAGAAATTATGATTTGATAAAAGAATTAAACCCATACATTGAGTCTGCTGCAAATCCTGAAACACCAGTTGATGCGATGGAGAGTGTGAAGAGAAAACTAGATAGTTCGCTAAAAGTACTGGACATGGTTGAAGTCCATCTTGGCCGCTGCAAATGCATCGTGAATGCAAACTTTAACACATACCTAAACATTGACAGTTAAATTGTGCTTAAATCAGTTAAATCTTTCATAATATCCGATTCTATATAAATAATCATGTTTAATAACGTCCAGCTTAAAGGAATACTTCACCCCCAAAAGTGGACAATAACTCTCCCAGTGTTACCATGAATTATTGTTTATCTCATGCCTCCACGGCAAACAGAGAATCCAAAAACTGAGAAAAGTCTTGATGAATTGAAAACATAGTAAAACATTGATTGACAAATTCACCCAACTCGTGCTACTACTTCCTAAACAGAGGCATAAAACCTTACTATTTAAAACACTTTTGCCATAACAGTCTCACGCTTGCGTTACTCGACCGTGCGAGTCTAATGTGTTTTAAAAAGTGTGGTTTACCAATGTTTTAAAATTGTTTTGTTGCTGTGAAACACGGCCCCCCGTTTGCTTCAATTCATCAAGTCGTTTCTTCTTTTTTTAATTCTTCGTTCGCCACGGAGGCATGCGAGAATTCAAGGTAACACAGGGTGAGTAATTGATAAACAAACTATAATTTTGTGGGTGAAGTTTTCCTACATGACTTATGGTGTTGTTGTACTTGGGTGCATCTCACAGGGCTGTGGGGAAGTGTTTGGGCACCACTGGTCTATAATGACATAATAAAAGTATTCCAGACCTCCACTGGAGTACAGAAAGCCCTACAAGTGCTTTTCACACTGTGAAGGTGACGCATCTCTAACAGGCCGTTACCTTTACGCTACATTGCATTCATTTAGTCTTGAGATTTCACAGTGACCCGGTTTCATATGCTTCTCCTCTGCTGTTCAAAGTGTCAACATTAGGCTGCTGGACAGGAGGGAAGAGGTGTGACTGTAGAGGTGGTGAACCATGACATGCACGAGTTTGAGATGTTTCATCACCGTCTGATTTATATTGATACTGACAGGAAGGCGTCAGGCTAACGAAACAGATGGATTCCTCCTGAGCTGCTACAGTCCTGTTATTGTGCTTCACTGTTTGGTGGCACTCAATGAATGAGAGCGACTATTTATATGTTTCACTCAGATGCAGGTGGATCCTTTTTTTAGTATTTTTAACTATCACCACTCCTGTTGATTTGTTGTCTTTCCAAAAATAATTTACTCGTGACAGCGTTCAAACATTTAACTGTCAGGAAAACTTAAAATAATTGCCCTTGAAGGTTTTTTTTTAGCACTGGTTTCCAACCTGGAATATGACTTTGAGTTGTTGTCTGTTTAAAATCTTCCTAATAAATGACATTGCCGTTATTGTGCTGCTGGTTGCTAAGTGTCCAATATCTATGGAATGACTATTGGTATGTTTGAATAACGGCCTCATGCTCGGTCACATCTCTGCATGCTAATGTCTCTTTACTACTGCGCTGACAGCAGTTTTCCTTTGATATGCAAATGTTCTGATTGGAGGAGTTCAGTCCTTTTCTGTGGCTCTAAAGCTGCTTCACTATAGTGAAGGAATCTGAGGAATGTCCTCTTCTTGTGGGTTTTCCGATACAGCAGAAAATGTCATCAGGGGATGCTGTGTCGGGGTTCACAAATGAGTACGAATGGCCTCTGTCCGACGCAGTCAGCTTTCCTCCTGAATGGAGGAATCGGGGAATGCTGGTTGGCTCAGACGACCCCGGATGGAAATCCTTGGGTTGACATTGAGCTACAGCAGCAGTTTTCACTATTGACTTCACAGGCACTGTAAATAATTAGGTGTTGCTGTGTTGTGGTTATCATTACAGCTGATCTTTGTTCTTTTTGATAACTTTTAAAGCCTAATTGCTCTGCAGAAGATGATGAAACCACCAGCCGCATAATTATTTTTTCTTTATTCATTATCATTATTTCAAAAACAAGGTCAGAGACGTATAAATATTTATTCAACCCTTTTATTCGTATGTTGTGAGACAAATTAACACACATACTTGCCGTAGTGGAAGTGCACATTGTGATGCTTCGTGTAATTTGTGTGTTGATGTAACATCACTCGGATACAGAAAACAGCAGATCTGCTGCGTGGGAGTTCAAGCATGCTGTCTATTCCCTCCTTGTGAGAAGTTCTGTTGTTCGCAGGCTGTTGGTGTTCAGACGTGTTTCATTTTCTGTTGCTGCTTTTTCCCAACGATTAAACCAACAACACAGTTCTCAACCTGGTGGAGGTGAGGAGCTTTTATCCCAAATAAACCTTCAATCCGGCTTTCATTGTGCTCTGAAATTACCCCCCAAGCAGGAGTTGTTCAGTAATGTTTTTGGTGATTAGAGAAGCTTTAACATTGTCTCAGCCCTCATGGCATGTTTTACCCTCCAGGCTACAAATTTCTCGGCAGCCGTGGCTTCTAAAGCTAGACAATATAGTGTTTAAATAAGAGTGGATAATAGTTGGTGGTGTATATGTTTGTTTATTTTAAAGAAGCAGTGAAATAAAAAAAATGTTTTTTAAGTTGAAATCGTATGTCCCAATTAATCGTTGATTTAGCTCCCATTTGATGCTTTGTTCAAAAAGTCCCTTTTTTGTGTTATTAAACTCGTAAAGCCAAACTGAAAGGCTGCCAAGAATATTGTAGACCAGACGAGTATAAAAGTAATAAATATGCCTCATTCCTTTAACTCGGTGCTGGGAATGATGTCACACCAGAGTGGACGGGTTCTGGTACAACAGTGTTTAAACATTGTTATTAATACCAGTTGACACATTATGCTGGTATTGTCCCCTTTTGGCGGAAGAGTTGTGGGGTTCGTCTGACTTTCCGAGTCGGAAATCCGACTTCCGGCAGCATTCCAGTTGAAATGGAGCGCCTCTTCCTGGTAAACATCAGCATATTTTTGATGACTCATCTTTGACCTCTGGCGTTTAAAGATTATTGTATTCAATCAAATGTGATGACCAGTTAACCTTGACCATTACATTGTGGTTCTGAATAACTGCAGTAAATGTTATCAAATGTGGATGGTGGCTGGTCAATAATTGAAGTGAGTAGGAGGGCTCAGTGTTTTGTTCAAAAGATCCACAGGAAACCATGTTGTGGTGATTGAGCCTTGGTCTTGATTTCTGATTGTCATGTGTGCTGCTGTAGGTGGGAGGAGGCCCGGTGGGAGCCGTTGGCGTGCTTTATGCAGAGCATGGTGGTGGGGCGTCTGCGTCGGCCGTTGCTTGTCTAGTGGGGGGGTCAGGGATAGAGGAGAAGGGTGGGAGGGGGTTTTGGGGTAATGAGATGAAAAACCTGTCCCTCTCAGCATCCAGCCCCCAACCAGTCATCAGTCTCCTTTCAGCGCTGGTTAATTCAAGCAGCCCCTCCTACCCCACACCCCCCGCGCCACGTTTTACGGCTTCCTTTTTGATCAACAGGACTTGAGGTTCCAGCTTTTAAATAAAATCGACACCAACCAGAGTGCACTCGGTTTTAATTTAGAAGGCATCTGATAAGATCTAAAAGATATCAGACTATAATAAAACACCGAGCCACAGAGCTCCCACATCATGCTAAACTTCTGCTCCCTCGGTCTTTAACCCACATCAGCCCTCATTAGTGTCTGATTTCTTTCTTTCATCTTGACTGGAGTATTAATTGAACCTCAGCTGGCTGACTGGATGAAGAGGAGGATTAAACATGTTGTCCTGCTGGGTGCTTTCTGTTCCTGTATGTCCACAATCAGGTGGAACTAAATCCGGAGGTTATTTCACGATGAAAACGCAAAGGAGCAGAGAACAATGCTCTTTAAAAATGACTTTGCTTATGTTAGTCAGTTTGTAATTGTATTTTGGCATTTTCTTCAATGAACCTCCAGGGAAATAGTTTGTATTTCACAAACATTACATCATTTCATTTAAGTTAGTGTGTCTTTTAACAGTTGTGGCTCCAGTTGTCTTCTGTAGTTTTAAACAAGGATTTCGTCCTCGTCTCATTACACACTCGACCAGATTTACAGTTCAGCTGACGGGTCCCAGCACCTGTAAGGTTTAATTTCAAACTGGCCATAAACATGTCAAGGTGACGACACAAGTGAGCTGCTGATCTCTGAATATGGAAGGCAAAAAAAGCTTAAAAAAGACACACGTCTCAGACACGAACTGATTCATGTGTGTGGTTCTCAGGCTGATCCAAGGGCAGAGTATTTAATAGTAATTAAATTAAACTGTGTCCTGTTGTCGGCCCCACAGGGACTGTACTCTCAGGCCACGACTCTGTGGTTTGTTGGGTTGGTGTATGTGTGTGTGTGTGTGTGTGTGTGTGTGTGTGTGTGTGTGTGTGTGTGTGTGTGTGTGTGTGTGTGTGTGTGTGTGTGTGTGTGTGTGTGTGTGTGTGTGTGTGTTGTCTCTCTGTGACCTTGTGTGGTGTAGTTTTCTTCTCGTTCCCATGTCAGCCATTTTCCTTTGATTGCCTCGCTATTTATGTATTTATATATCATAAATATATTAGACCAGAGACTTTGAAAGTCTGAAACTGCAGACTTCCGGGACCGCCTTGAATGCCGTATCCAGTTCTCTTCATACACCCATGCTAGATAGCCTTCACCCAGATATACGCTTGCTTCACTGGAAGCCCGGACATATTGAGGAGGGGTCTATCTGCAGTCACACAAACTCCACTAGACGATCATGTATCATGTGTAGGCATGTCCTCTACTCCTGTGCACCTGCAGACAGACCTACTTGGACAATTAGCCTTTGCACCCAGAGGCTTATCGTCATCAGACTGATAGTTGATGGGTTTCAAGATTGCTGTACAGACTCGGTTTTAAGTACTTTAATTGCTTCAATAACACCTGTTCCTTTCACCTCATGCAGCATCTTTGCCTCACGTCTCTCCCTCCGCCCTCCCTTCAACTCTCACAGTATCTCACTCTCAATTACATTATTATTTATCTCACGTTAGCTAGAGATATTAAGGATAGGAACTTTTTTTTAGTCAATGATATGTTTTTGCATATCATTGACTAAAATGTTAGGATTTTTTTAAAGAAGGAAAAATATGGCAGATGTCGGGTAAATTACAGCCTCTGATGGGCTCTGAGCTGCTGTTGAAGATTACTATTGTGAGTAGGAGTACTCTAAATGCATCTATTCTTCACTTCTTTTTTTTTTTACAATTTGTCTTTTTAGAGCTTTTTAAATGAAGCTTCAAGCTGTTTAAACCCAGATCTCACTGATTCGTCCTGAAACCAACCAAACAGGAAGTAACACTCTGCATGCTCATCTCTGAATCATAAACTCATTAAAAGCTTTTTGCCGAGCGGCTCGCTGGTTGGAGCTATAAAGCGAGTGAACTGCAAAGACATCCACAGGCCTTATCCCTCCAACGTGATTTTTAATTTATGATCTCCCTATTGATCTTGGAAATGTGACCCCGGCTTTGCGCTCTTTGATGTAGTGAGTACTCGGTGCGTGCTGCACATACTGTAGTGTACTGACGCTGAACAACTGAGACGGGCTCTGCTCAACCTCATTACCTTGCTACCCGGAGGTTCCCCCTCATCATGACACACTGATGCAGAGAAACACACAGCGGCCTCTGAGGGACTATCGGCCGTCCCGGATCACAGAATTAACGGGGTTTTGTTTGATTGTGGCGTTTATTACGTGGAACCATTAGACATGTGATGAATGGCTGCTTTAGGGAACTGGTTGAGTGCGATTATTTATTGTCTCTCCACTGTCATGATGATAAATGGTATTTTTATAGTGTCTGAAATGTGTTTCCCCTCCCCACAATAACTGGAAGGTGCGTTCATTGGCTGAGTGTTTAACCTGCACAATCAGGAGGCGGAGCAGTCAGGGTTTGTTTTTGTGAGCAGCTGCCCTGTTGAAGTACCTCTGAGCAAGACACTCATATGATCGGGAGTATATACGTAGTATAAGCTTATTTATGATTAGCCTGGTGCATCGATTGTTTACATCACAACTCTTAAACTGGGTGTCATGGATTGAATTATCTGCTGTTTTCCACTTTCTCTCATCTGAATGCAGATATCTGGTTTTAGTTGAAAAAGACCACTTCAATGCTGCAGTAGTTTGTCTCTGTGTGGCTGGTAGCAGAAATCTGCATTGATGCTGTGTTCAATTCTCTGCAGACTTATCTTAAGAGGAGGTGCTGGTTCAGCCCACTAACCTTCAGTCCTCTGAAGGTGAAGCCTCCTTTGGTGGCTCCATCCTGGAGTGAAACACAGTTTGTGTGTCCACACTGTCGTGGTTTTTCAGCTCAGACTCATAGAAATTGTAGCTTGTTGCCTCCTCTGCTTCTTTCCTGTCTTCTTGTCTCTTTCTGTCTTTCATTTTCTCCTCTAGACACAGACAGAAAGCAAAAAACCCCAATATAATCTATAAACAGAGAGCGAAGAGCATACATAACCGGTGAACTGTCACTGAGGGAGAAGGTCAGGGTTTCTGTCGGGATGTTGTGGGTGATGTCTCTGTCCTCAGTGATTTGGTCACACAGTCCTTCTGATCTTCATCCACAATGACTTTGTTGACATTTTCTGGGATTCAACTGGGAGATTCGATGGTAACTTTGTGGTCTAATTAGGCCAGTCTCCTCGATTCGTTCTCTCGCTCTCTGTCTCTCTCAGCAGTTTATTATCACCATGCAGTCACTAAGACCCCTCATAGGTTTTAAAGAGAAATCAATATATCCTGGTCTTATAGCAATCACTTAACCCTAAAGGCTCTCTGCATGTGTATAACATTGTGTCAGTGGAGTATTTGTTGCTCGTAATTCTCTTGGTGGTTGAAACTGGGTTTCATTAATATTTCAGAGATAAAAAACTGTGGAACTCCCCTTCTCAACCCCCTGGCTGATAATGTATGTTGTGTGTAGGCCTCAACCTGCAGTTAAACATGGCCTTTGTGTGTCTGAGAGATTCTTCTCTATAAATCATAATGACTCAGCATGTTTACGTACATGCCTCAGTTTGTAATCAGAGATGGCTTGTAGGATTTTTTGGATCTGCATCTGCCTGATTTCAAATGAAGAAAATTAACCTTCAGAGTATTCAATGTGCTAAAATATTTTAGCTTAAAAGGTACAATCAGATGAACCACAGCCTTGAAAACATCCTTAATATGTGTATTTGATGATGCATTTTTGATGAATCATCGAACTGATTTAAAACCACAAAACTCACAAAAATCCGTGACCTTTGAGGTTTTTGAATGAGTGATCCGGGTCTTTAATACAGACTTTGTTTTTTTTATTTTAATGTCATGAAACTTGTCTCAACTTCAGTGATGACTAAACCTCTACTCCTTTAATGTACACTCTTCTGTATTGACGTATGGATCACCGCCCACACACACACACACACACACACACACACACACACACACACACACACACACACACACACACACACACACACACACACACACACACATATAGATACAATGCTGCACACAGTCTTGGCAGTCCTGCAGCCACACTGTGTGTTTAATCTTTTCCCTGGCGCCACTTCCTAGCTGAGAGCATTCCTGGCACCGAGAGGCCCGGAGGGGGTCGGGCTCTGGGCTGAGAAGTAGTGTCACACTTCAGAACTGGCATCTTGTCTCGTCACCAACTAAGCATCCTTCTCTTCCTCCTTTTTGGCCCAAAACGCTCCGCTTACCCTCCCGTTCCTGAGCAGAGGATCCTTCCGTGGAGAATGACCTCTTTGAAGGATGGTCTGGTTCCTTTCAGAGGAGATTCTCCTCGCGCTCAGTTTCCCAGCGCTGCGGCTACGTCTGGAGCTCTGCCCGAGCTCCAGACCAAGAATGCGGGTTGGCAGAGGACATAATTAAGGCGATGTCTGTCCTTATACTTGGCCTAACCTTTAAGAGCCCCTGTTCTCTGAGAGCTGTGTGTTTTCTGGCTACTGTTGCTGCAGAGTATCGGCTATAATATGAGCTGAATGGATCAAGAGAAGGCTTTGAGAGAGAGAGAGAGATTATATTGTTTTTGGTTTGTTTCTTCCGGTTAGAAAGGATTTCACTGTCTTTTGTCAATTTAATGTGAAAGTGTAATAACAGCCCTGCGTTTACTGTACAGCATGCAGTATTATATTTGTCTCCTGTGAGGCTCGGCAGTTGAAACACTCCTCTGTCTGAAACCTGGAGACATAATATTAAAACAGTTTTCACAGACAGACTGAAACTGCATGTTGAACTCACCTTGATTTTTATGAGCCTTGTGTGTGTGTGTGTGTGTGTGTGTGTGTGTGTGTGTGTGTGTGTGTGTGTGTGTGTGTGTGTGTGTGTGTGTGTGTGTGTGTGTGTGTGTCTGTGTGTGTGTGTGTGTGTGTGTCTGTGTGTGTGTGTGTGTGTGTGTGTGTGTGTCATATGTCGCTGATTAAGGTTATTACAGTCACTGTTTAAATCTGAATGATCATTCACAAATATGATTCCAAAGTACTATAATCCACAAAGTGTATGTTGTAATTAGAGCCAAAGCAATGTGTCAATTAAATAGACACAAAATATTAATAATTGATCAATTGTTTGAAAACAGAAATGGAAAATATTCTTCTTCCGCTTCTCAAATGTTATTATTTGCTCTGCTGTCTTTTATGATCAACTGGACACAACTAGCAATTTGAATTGGTCAACCTGAGCTCTGGCCAATTGAAATGGGCTTTTTTCACAATTTTTAAGACCATTTTGACTTATTAAGCACTTTAATCCATAATTACATGAATTGTTGGTTGCTACCCTAAATACAATTAATTAAAATGCAGTGTTCTTCAAACACATGTTTAAATAGTGCCTAGGAAATGAATCATGGCATTAGTTAGCTCGGGATTCTCCTCTTCTTGAAAGAACAGAGTCTGAACTATGAACTGCTCTGCCTTTGTCGTGGCTCCCTGTTATGTTCGCCCCTCTTATATGCAAATCCTTTCTTGTGTACACAGGTGTGTGTGGCTGTTTGTGTGTGTGTGTTTACAGTAAAGTGTGACACGGCTCGTCTCTGTACTTTGATTCATCCCCACTTCCTCTGCTAAGGCCCTGTATTATTACTGTGCTGCAAGCGCTTGACTGAAAGCAGAAGGATTACAGCCGTGTCAAACATGCTTCTGTCTCTCTTCCTCTACGACCCCCCCACACACCTCTTCCCTTTCCTCCCCCTCCCCTGGCACTGTGTTTAAACTTGCCCAGCGCCAAAACAAGGATCTGGTAACTTTGGGCCGTGCTGTTTATTTGTGCGAGTCCTGCTCGCAGGTTCGGCTCTTTGGCCGGCGTCCAGACGCCCCAAAACAAAGTGTCCCATTGATTATCTGAGAGGAAGAGGCTTGTTTTTGTGACACTTTTGATTTCATTAAGCACGTTTTCTGTTTGCTCTCGAGGCTACGGAAAGCTGCCGGCCAGCGGTGACATGGACTAAATGATATCGGTCTCTCTGTGACCTTAGAGTGAAACTAGCTTCTAAGAAATTACAAAAACTTCCAATTATAAAGACAAATCTTAAATTAATACGCAATAAAATACACTATTTCTCAGTTCGTTATACTCAGAGATTCTACTACTACAGCCTTACGAGGTCTTGTATGGAGGATAATGTCTGCGTAACAGATTCAGCTCATGGACTTCTTTCTGACTCTTGTCTACTTGTACTACGGTTACTAATACATGCACTTCAAATTTAATTCATACACTTTCCTTCCCGACTGCCATCGGTGTTTTGTTTTGTAGTATGTATCTAATAGCAGCACCAAAAGGGACAAGAAGCATCATCATAATTCAAGGTGTTGTTATTGTTTGCCGGTATGATAAGCAAAATAAATATATATATATAAAAAAGGTTTTATATAACTTAATGTGCTTTTAAAAAGTTCTTATGGTCACATAAAGAAGTTCGTATTTTGCGCTATATTTGGATTAGGAAATGTCAGAAGACTTATATCTTGTATTCTGTTTGAATTAGTGAATTTATCAGTCATAAAAATAAACTTTTAGGTGCTAATGGCACTTTTCTCCCCAGGTAATAAAAGCTCCATCCACAGATGACGAGATAAACATAAGATTCCTCATTATTAGTGAATGAAGTTAGGAATCAATGTGTGGAAAAACATAGAAACAATAGGAATTGAAATAAAGTGGGATATGATATCAGGTAATGGGACGCATCGCTTTAGACAGACCCAAAGTTTGTTATGCGACTACAGGACGACTTCTTGTCACCGGGCAGAGAACTCAGTGCAGAGTTTAATATCTGTGGCTCAGTGATCCAGGTCAAGTTGAACATTTGTTGCAGACTTTCTCTGTCTGCTGGAAGCGGACTCAGATCCATCAGTTGTGTGCTTGTTAGCAACATAAAGAACTTCCCTTTGTGCTCTTGGTGATTGGATGGTTTAGGATCGAGTTTGTTTTCATTATAATTTTCCTCCTCAGTGAGCAGTGCTCTGACTGCTGCTGTCAGTGGCTTTCAGCTGATGAGCAGTTTTCTTTTTATTGTAAATGTGGTTATAGTAGAAAACAAGCAAGAAAATAAGCTTAACAAAGTTGATGTAAATGGGGCACATAGGCTTAAGGCAACATAATGAAACAGAATAATTTAGGTTTTAATTACCAACAGCAACATCTAGATTACGAGGCTGACTCGGCTGATGAAGGCCTAACAGGGGAATTAATGTATTGTACAGTCGAGAGCTACTGTATAATAGCAGACAAAACACAACATGTCTTCAGTCAAAGCCAAAGGACTGAATGTATAGAAGATGAAACATTAACAGGATCGGAACAACAAGATAAAAGACAAGATTTGCTGAGCTGAAAAAATGCTGTAACCGTTGAATTTGAGACTTAAGGCTTTCAGTATAGCATGTATAATTAAGTAGCATCTCTGCTTCCGGACAAAGCAAAGAGGGAAGGAGTTGTGAATACAGGCGTGAAATATCTGATTAGGAACTTGGAATGTATTGAAAGGAAACATAGACTTAGTCTTGGCATACGTCGGTTATCTGTTCTGGCACATGAGAAAAAAACACTTGTCCAAGCCAGGAATATGAGCAAAAGAAGTGTTGATATTCATTAAAGTGTCAATTTATGTACAATTTGGGTCTGTTAAGCCCTTCATTACCAGCTGCAGCTTTACAGTAACAGCCGTGTTATTGAGCTGAACCCAGTGATACAAGAGCAGCTGTTGCATGAATCCTCCACCGTGCCCGTACCTGCATCAATCCTGCATTTACTGTTATTGCAGCTGCTACGTCTGTTGGTGCTGCAATTGATGTTTTTGTGTGTGTCAGACTCAAGATTATTAACTGATCTTTTAATACAATATCAAATGAAAACATGCTGCTATTTATATGATGAGTCTGTTGGTATTCCATATGTTTCTTATTATCAACAAATCCCAAGACCAAAAAGGGCAAAACCTAGAATGTATTCAGCCCACTAACAAGTATTGTCCGTTCATTCAGCCTGATGCATCTTATTTCAATCAGGAGAGACGAGTAAGATGAAGAAAAGATAATTGTTCATTATAAACAGGTGATGTGTGATCATTACTTTTTGACAGTCTTTATAGGATGGTTTGTTCTCGAGTGGCGTCCGCTCTGAGCAGCAGCAAGATAAATCCCCCCATTGAGTCCAGAAACTGGTTGTGGCTGATGAAATGATGAAGCTGATGAATTTGATGAAGACTGGGCAGTGATGGGGCGGTGGAGGGGTGCGAGTAGCAGCAGCATGAACGTGACAAAGGATGAAGACCATGTCTAAAAGTCTTCCTGTATGTTCGTCACTTTAGTCAGAACATTTAACTTCAACTTAACTTTATTGTTTCTGAGGGTGAAACATGAAGCACACACATACTTGAACACAAAACAACGCATTGTATTTATTAGGTGTCACAGACATAATAAAATGAAACAACATAAAACATATAATTAAAATATGTTAATAAAAAAAATAAAAAAAATCCACCATCACATTATATATACATCAAGTGGCAACATAACATAAAACCTCGAGGACATCTTCATCCAACCCAATCATCAACGGTTCACCATCATCCTCACCACCTTTGTATAAAAGAATATTTTGGGCCACTAGCTAAGAACTGTTCCAAAATATGAATTAAAATGTCCAGTAGTCTGACATTGTTTTTTTCTCTTGTCTTTCTCAGATGGTGTCCACTCAGTGTCAGCCCAGTGTCTTCTCCAAGTCACCATCATCACCGATGAAATGCTGTCCAACAGCATCACGTTGAGGCTGGCCAACACCTCCCAGGAGCACTTCCTCTCCCTGCTGCTCGCCCAGTTCCTGGACGGCGTGGCCCGCGTCCTGTCCGCCGCCCCCGAAGACGTGGTCATCTTTAACATCCAAGACGACACGGACGTCAGCGCTCGCATCCTCAACGTCAGCTTGTCCGTGGCGGTGCCCGTGTTGGGGGAGGGACACCAGCGGCCTGGAGGGCTCGGCCACGCAGGGGACCGGCCCGGGAGGGCGGTTGAAGGTGGAGGAGAGTTCTTCGGCTCAGAGGAGCTGCAGGAGAGGCTGTACTTGAACCGCAGCCTCCTCGCTAAGATCTCCTCGCAGGAAGTTCTTCCCTTTGACGACAACATCTGCCTCCGGGAGCCGTGCGAGAACTACATGAAGTGTGTGTCCGTGCTGAAGTTCGACAGCTTGGCGCCGTTCGTTGCGTCAGACACCATCCTGTTCAGACCCATCCACCCCATCGCCGGGCTGCGCTGCCGCTGCCCCACCGGCTTCACGGGAGACTACTGCGAGACGGAGATTGACCTCTGCTACTCGAAACCCTGCGGAGTTCACGGTGTGTGTCGCAGCCGAGAGGGAGGCTACACCTGCGAGTGCCTTGAGGACTACACAGGTGAGCGCCCTCATTTAACATCAAATAATTACTGATGAAGCAGTGCTGCTTTTTTCAATCGGTCTCAGCCCTTGGCTTCATTAACCACTTGACCTTTCCTAGTTTCTGTTGCTATGACTGTCAACGTTTCCAACGGCACATGATGCAGTTTACAAAGATAACAGAGATTGATTGACCAATTCTTTGGTCCCTGATGTCACACAGATACAGACAAAAGCAGGCTTTCCATTTCTTGCGGGAACATTTTAAACTTTCGGGCTGAAATGACAACTGTAACTAGTAGATGTTACCCGGTAGCTGGCTAGTTAACACTAACCTAGTTAGTTGGCTGAGAAGTTTGTCTCCAGCTGACTCATAATGATCCAGGTCCAGGACCAGTGGCGGTGCGTCAATAGAGGGCGCTAGGGCGCCGCCCCTCCTAAAATTTTGCGATGAAAAAAAAAAAAGAAGAAAAAATATATATAATATATACTGTCAAAAAACATTATATATCAAATAATTTAAATAAGAAATATACCGTGTTGACGCGCTAAATGTGTGTGGGAGACCGTAAGCCCCTGTCAACAACCACTTAAGTTAAATATAATATATCGCCATTCATCATTACTGAGAAAAGCCCCTCCCCTCTCGGGGCGCCGGCCCAATGTGTGTCTATGGAAAGCTAACAAACATTTCACCCTCGTGACGGCAAGGACAGCTTCTCATTGGCGGATGAAACGTGAATCTTCGGGCGCACGAATCTGCGCCCTAGCCAATGACATCGTTTCTTATTGCAACGTGGTTGGACTATTCGTCCAATCAGAGACCTTTATCAGAGACCCTCACACCCCATATAGCTCCCACGTAGCTACGCGAGCAACACAGCTAGCAGAGACTTTGATTATGTTAGTATGGCGACTGAAAACTCTGTGGTATCTCTACGCGAAACACCTTTCAATCCACGATCAGATGTTGACAAGAAGAGGCTGAAAGAGTTGGGACCCGAACGTCCGGATTTAAATATTCAGCAGTGAAGCTACATGCACCAAGCTACATGCTAACCGGAGCTGCTAGCTGGAGGCTCAGTGTGCAGTGGCTCTGAGCAGCAGAGGAAGCGCCGGCTATGAAGGAAGATGAGCTTGAAGGATTGCTGCAGAAGTGAGTGTCAAAATCAGCAGATGCCTGTGTTAAAGTTTAATGTTTTATCTTTCTCACAGCAGAACACATGTTGGACATTGTTAGATTTGGGTGGATATCATATCAGGCTATAACTTTATCTAAAATACCAATTCAATCCCCAACGTGTGTGCGTGTGCGTGTGTGCGTGTGTGTCATAGCTACAACCATCAAGACACACAAAACATAGTTTTTTGTCTGTAGTATGAAGCCTGTTTGTAGTAGATATTTCCCCACAACTTATCTTACTGTCTCTGTCTCTCTCTATATATTTATCTGTAGGTTTGTGACACCATACTTGGACACACCAGGGAACGCTTTGCCTTCAAAGACCACCTCACCAGTGCCACCTTACTGCAGGGCCCCCAGTTTGAATGCTACGTCAATGTATTCCCTGAAGTTGCTCTGGCCACCACATTGAATGTTTCTTAAACCATTCTGCTCTGAACCTCTCATGCCCAAAGTTACAGTTTGTTGATAGTTGTTATTGGACAGTGTTGAGCACTGTTTTCTTGAAATAAAGCTTTGTTTTTTAGAATATTCTACTCCAAACCTCTTTTCTTCTCATTGTGGAGTGCTATTTAAACCGCGCCGCCCAACTGCGCCCCCCCAAAAAAAAATGTCACCAGCCGCCACTGTCCAGGACAAGCAACTAAAGGAGCCACAGGATTTTTGTATTGCAGTGTAGAGCTTTGTAATCTTATAAGTATGATAAGTAAAAAACATCAGACTGGTATAATTTGGCTTTTTAGGTTTAACTTGTATATGTATAGCAAATGGAATGCTTTTAATTTAATGGGAGTCTTCTTTGAACACAACTTCTTTGGGGTGGAAATCTGAATCACTTTCAAGGGTCTGTTCTCGGCACAACACATTGTTGTAGTTTTCTCCACAATCCTTACATTTGGCTGTTGTGTTTAGTTTCTTGGCCACATGCACAGTGTTTTCTGGGGAAATCCAGAGCCTACTGTGTCTGGTTAGCCCACAATTTCTGAGCTATGGTTGGACAATCAGTGTTTGAGGGGGTTTTGCTCCCTCGTGAGTTCCCACTGAATAATTGTCCTGTCTTCAAACGTCCTGCCATTGGAAGGTGAAAGGGCACAATTTCTGCCAAGCTGTGTCCACATGTAGCCTTCAAAATGTTAATTTCTTCTCCTTCACAAAGATCCCATGGGGACATTAAAGTCTACATCTGTCCCATTCACTCTCTCTCCAGCTCTTTATTGAACCTGGCACTTAAAAAAAAAAGAAGGAAAAAGAAAAAGCAGACTGTCCTGTACGCTGATGAGTGGAGCTCTGCAGACAAAGGCTGAGTGATGAGTTATTGATCTGGTTGTCACTATTGCAGTCGGCCACAGCAGAAGTAAACAGTTGCTATGCGATTCTGTACATTTTAAATGTAGATTGCCTTAATTGGAACTTGACGCAACTTGAATTTAGTCTGTTTGTTTATTCTTTATCTGGTTTATTTACAAGATGAAAACATTCTTGTAATCTGAATGATGAAAAACCTTGTTTTATGCTATTTATGCTGCCGTTGAATAACCTGTAATACCTGCGTAGTTATTCACACCTACACTACAAACTTCACCCTGAGCTGTAGGAGTGGACTGTGTTTCAAAGAACAGGAAGAAAGATGATATAACAAACCTCTGTGTACTCTCTGGTGTCTATTTGGTGACTGGGGATTTCAGAGGCATCTCTACTTTGTGAAGAAAAACACAGCAGTTGTATCGCTGAGTGGGATAAGGGAAGAGATGTATTAATTATAGAAGGCTACAGATGGAGAGTGTCCCCTGGCTGTAAAATGCTCTGTGGTAAAAAAGAAAATACCTGAGAAAATATATCACAAAGCACACAATATGTTGAGACGGAGAGAACAGAAGCTTCCATTTACAGCGATAATGGAGAATTAATTTATTACTGTTGGCAGCAGAATTACTAGCCGGTTAAAGGACGTGTTATTCAGTCTCCAAAAATGTTTCATGTCCTCAACGGGTTAAAGACTGTCTGCTCACACATTTTATGGTTAAGGGGAAAAGGGAGAAGTTGAAAAAGAGTTTAAAGAGGAAGCAAATTAAAATATGCTGATTTATACAGTATGCATATTTAGGTAGTTGCCCCATCTTTTTGTTAAGAGGTTAAGTGGGTCAAACCCTGACTTTTTAACGTGATTTAGAGTTTCATCTTGTCTTTGAAGCACAGAGCTACTTGGTTTATTAAATGCAACGACGTTAAGTAACGTAAAGTACATTTACTCAAGCGCGGTACTTAAGTGCGGTTTTAAGGTACTTGTACTTAGGTATTTCCGTTTTATGCTACATTATAGTTTTACTATTCAAATGTAAATATCGTAATTTTTACTCCCCGACATTTATTTGACAGCTTGAGTCAATAGTTACTTTACAGATTCATATTTTTTATTATGAATACAGTTATCATACTGATTGTTAATACAAAATACAATCAAACATTAAATTCAGATGTATTATTATAGATTATAATATAATATAGTTAAAATGAAGTGTTCTTTACACATTTTAATGTGAAATTATAATCCAGTTTTAAAACTTTCTGAAATCATGTGTACTTTTAGCTTTTGGACTTTGGATACATTTCGTTGTCAATGCTTTGAATGTAGGAAATTGAATCAACTGAGTATTTCTACCCTGTTGTATTGGCCCTTTTACTAAAGTTAAAGATCTGAGTGCTTCATCCACCACAGATTATTGAAAATTGAAATAAAGCGCTATGAGGGCAGTTGTGAATAATACATATTTATTAGCATATAGTGGTTGTTTGACTTGCTACCTGAATCCTTTTGGGGCAGCACTTTTACGTTTAAGGTTTTCAGCGGCTGTGACTTCATCTCATCTAAAAGCAGAAGTCAGGGCTGATGAACAATCACTTCACTTTCTATGATTTCCACATTTATAGTTGATAAACCATCACTTCAACTAAAACTATAGTCACATTTGCTGTAAAAAGAAAAGCCTCCTGTTAAAATAAATATATAAACTAGAAAGCAGAAAGTGCAGATGTATTCACGCTGTTGCCTTTGTGCTCTCTGTAATAACATCGCTTCCATTATTCCTCGTCAAAGATTAAAAGGTTTTTTCACCTATTTATGCCGCTGTTTATGGAGCCTGAAATAGTGTCAGGCATTTGAATGTGTGGGCTCAGTCACTCAGAGTCCAGGTTGAGTGACACTTACATATTCTTATGCACAGCTGTGGGTGTTGGAGCTGAACTATAGGTGCTTTTAACGTGAATCCGCAGAGACGGAGAGCGAATGTGTGAGTGGGTGAAGTGGGCATATTTTCATCCTGCGGCAGAGACCACAATCAGTCACATTAATATATCCATCAGTAGAGGGTTTAGACCCAGGCTCCGTTAGATCCAGTATGCAGGACTTGGTGAGTTATGTGAGAGTGAACGTGGTTATGTAGCCAATGATTTAAGGTCGGTTTGAAGTTTGAATCCCGCTGTCAGACCGTCTGATCACACAAGGTCGTGGAGACTTCAGGTTTTCATTTGATGTGTTTTCCTCTGTGATCTACAACTCCCACTGTTCTGCCTCATTGAGCGTTGAGTTCACCAGTCTCCAAGCCGTGTGTGTGTGTGTGTGTGTGTGTGTGTGTGTGTGTGTGTGTGTGTGTGTGTGTGTGTGTGTGTGTGTGTGTGTGTGTGTGTGTGTGTGTGTGCGCGCGCGCGCGTGTGTGTGCGAGTGCGTGTGTGTGTGCGCATGCTAAATTGCTCACTCTGTGTGATTCGGTTGGATAGCTAAGTGCTGAAAAGCTGTGATTATGCTTGTAAGAGACTTGGATGGACAATCAGAGGAATGTTTATGTGTTAATGGTGCATAGGCACGTGTGTGTGTGTGTGTGTGTGTGTGTGTGTGTGTGTGTGTGTGTGTGTGTGTGTGTGTGTGTAACTGTTGGACCGTAGGCGTTGCCAGATGGTGGCAGAAAAAAAAAAAATATATATATACCAAATATGATGGCTGTTATATAAATGGCTGTTATAGATATAGATATATATATCTATATATATATATATATATATATATATATATAATATATAGATATATATAGATATATATAGATATATATATATAAAAACATCTTGTTGTTCAGCATCTACAGAATGACTCAGCGGAGCCAAATCATTCACTCTATCTGATATAGATATATATATCTATATCTATAGATATATATATAGATATATATATCTATATATCTTTTTCAAAAGGACAGAGTGAATGATTTGGCTCCGCTGAGTCATTCTGTAGATGCTGAACAACAAGATGTTTTCCTCCTTTTCTTACTGTAAAACACACAACATGAGCAATTCACGTTGTGTGTTTTACAGTAAGAACGTTCTTCCATCTGTATGAAAATGAGTGGATCGCACCATCCTGCATGTGTTTGTGATGAGAAAGTCCCTTTTTTTCTCTGGTAATTCATTAAATTATCAAGAATCCATTTGTGGTGTTTTAATGTGCGGGCATTCTTTTGCCGCAAGAACTCACACCGATATTGAAATGTTCGCATGCCAAGCACTGAAAGCCGCTATAATTTGCCTCAGAGATGACATGAGTAGACAAACATTGTCACAAAGCATTCCTAAACCAGCACCAGTAGTCTTGTTTTGTTCAAATGTATAATCTGTATTCGCCTCACATTGAGTGTGAAACTCAATGGGATATTTTTTATGTAAGTGACATGGCTCTGAGGTAACGTTGACATGAATATGGATCAGTCATGTCTGGTGTGATACCGTTCAAATGATAAAAGTGGTGCAGGGATGATGTATTTTTGTAGGTCAACACTGAAGTTATCCTTCAACTGGTTGCTCGACAAAAAGCCAAGGACATGTCAAGCCACTTTTCTTCATAATCATAACTTCTGCGTTAATGAGTTCAATCTTTTGCTTATAACACAATAATAAAACAAACAATATGACGTAAAATAAAATATAGCGGTATAAAACTGAATCAGGTTTATTGACATAAATCTTCACACACAAATCATTTTCCTCTGTGTTTGATGCATAACAAACAAACACAGTAATACAAAAGAAAAAGAAAAAAGCAAGTACTGCAAAAGTCAAGAATCAGAAATAGAAGGAAAGGAATACTATACAAAATGTAAATCTATCAAAAAGGTGCAGTATAATTACTCTAATATGTTGGTCCTCTGACTCTAGATGACAGTGATGTGGCAAGAAGATGTGACCATAGATATCGCTCGAGGTCATGTATCTATTCCGGCATTGATCACCTTATCTTATCATTCACCGTCACAACCCTGAGTCGCTCTGTTGCTCTTTCAACATCCTCACGCTGACCTCTTGGTCATCAAATTATTGATCTGTGTTTGACAGACTGAGTCTGTGCCGTAGTGAAAGTGGATCTCGCTCTCAGCTTCCCTGATCTCGTTGTTGTTGTTGTCGTCGTGTCTGGAGGGATCCGCCCTCTGGATAATGCTCACTAGTAACCGAGCAGCTCAGACACACTTGTTGATCTCTACACAAACACCGTTTGCACACAGTGACACACTACATCTTTTTATTATTCTTTTCTCAAGTTGATTATTTAAGGCTTTTGATTGTTTACTGGTCTCAGATATAGGAGCTGCTGTTTTTAGTGTGCATTTATGCAGCAATGGCTTGAATTACAGGATGTTGTTCATTTAGCAAATCACCCACTTATTAGGTTTATTTGTCACATTTTGTCCATTTCGTTTGTTCTGTGTGTGAAGATCCTCTGGGATCAATTCATGATTAACTGCTACAAACCCATTTAGCAGACATAGTATCATCTGTTGTTTTTCATTGTGTGTGTTTGAGAAAAACAAGACTAATGTGCAGTCAGAGGTGTAAATATCTACATTTGTATTCCGTGTTATAATTAGCTTTAATGCATGCAGTAACTTTTAATTCTGTTTTACAATTTGGTAGTTAAAAAGTGGTGTTTGCCTGAATTTTGACTATTTCTTCCATCCAGTCACACCTTGATTTTCAGTTTAATTATAATTATGCACCAACATGTTTATCCACAGCCAATGCCTTTTTATATACAGTTCATATATTGACAGACAATGTTCAATCAAGTATCACATTTATAAACCAAAAACAAAATGTAAAGAGCAAAGTGCTGAAGTGTCTCTTCCTGTCTAAATAAAAACAGGATCTCTGTGTGATTTGCTGCCTTAATGATTCATGCTGGCAGCGAACACAGTGTGGGCACTGGGATGGACTTATAGAAGGGGAAATAGAGCAGAGGAGACATGTTTGAATTATTGATCAGGATATTCTGTAGAATTGTGACTGTGAGCCCATTACCCGCCCCGCTGTGCCGCTCACCTGGCAACATAAAGCTGTTGTGGTGGAGACATCCCACAGGGAGAGGAACTGAACACTGAAAAGCATTTTGTCAGGCAACAGTGAGGCAGACCTGTATACATTTGCAATGAAATGTACTGTTAAATATGTATTTTCCACAATAAAGCACAGTGTTGTTGTGACTAAACCGTCCGAGCAGCTCTGTTTAATACAGCTCTGTTTGCTGATGCAATGTTTGACCACTGTGGCTGCTTAAAGAAACACAAGTAGTTGATTGCCTACAGCAAGTTGCTGAATTAATAACAAGGCAGACAACTCTGGAACAGGAAGGCTTTATTTTCATGCCGGTTGGCCGGCAGAAGCTGTTTGTCATCAGCCAGAAGTAAATTGTCACGAGCTGAAAGCGTAGAGCTGCCATTACGCTCCATTTTATTGCTTCTGGAAGAGACGCCGCACCCTGACATTACTGATGTTACAAGGCTTAATACTACTCAATGATGGCTTCAGGTTGAAAGACAAGTTATTGGTGTCTTACTCATTCAGGGCTCATTATGTAGCATAAATAAAAAATACCTTTTGGGATGTGAGGTAGTGAGCATACAAGTCAAAGGAACCCCCATTAATAAAACCATCATATATCAAAGGTTGAGGGTTTAAGTCTGAGAGACCCACATAGACCTGTTTCTGTCTGCGGGGTAGAAGAGGAGTCTGACAACTGGGAACCGAAGATTAATTTGAGTCGCAGTGTGTCAAGTTGTTATAGTCATTAATTATAATACTTTGTGAGAACAATGTGATGGAAATGTCAATTCCCCAGTTATATTATCGCATAAGTCTCAGAGTCTCATAAGTTGTTGCAGCAATGTGTGGATTGATACCATTTCATTATTTTTTTATTTTTTTAATCCCTCCAAAATATAACATTAACACCATAAAAAAAGCATACTGTGATTTGGTATAAAACACATTTAACATTTGGAGATTTCTGCAAGAATCGTATTTCTCTGCGATTGAATGATGAGAGCTTCTGTTATGGAAACTGCAAAAAAACTAAACATTATTTTTATTATTGAGTAATTGCCATGCCAGTTTCTCTCGCCAAAGTTTCATCTAACTTTAGGGTGTTTTTTATTCTTCTTCCCGACACGCTAGCACAACACTGCTGGTACCAATGAATCCATGAGGTCATGTAGTTTCATATGATACCACTCACTCTATCTGTAAGACTACAGCCTCCTAAAGACAGTAATGTCTGCGGTCTCAGTGGGTTAACAATAGGCCATTGATGCTGCAGTTATAAATGTTAGTAAATCTTTAACACAATGTTTTGCCTTGATGCTCTGCAGAAGAGGTCAACAGTTCAGGAAAGAGTTCTTCATTAGCTAAAGCTCCGACCAGGAAAAACAAGCTATCTTGGCTGAACGTGGGCACACAACCTGGCAACCCACAACTATTTTTTATTTAGTCTTGTTATTACCAAACTGTAAATCCATGTATTTATTATTTCTAAACATAAAATAACAATTTATAATACCTTTTATAATTTGTGTTGTCTTGTTGTAAACTGCAGCTGGAAGTTTAATCACTGTCTTCTGTAAGAAGTTTCTTTTGGTTCTGGGGTCCAAAATGATCTCTTTAAATCAAAAGATGTTCAGCTTCATTATCAGCAACTTCTATGTCTCATCCAGCGTCTCTTGACTTAACTTTGACTCAACAACAGCGATAAGACAAAGAAACTTGCTTTCAGCGCTCTGTGAATAGAGGATTAATAGTCAAAGAGTAAATAAAAGGCCTGTGTCTCAGTGGTGTTGGATGAAGATGTGTGCGTGTGTGCGTGTGTGCGTGTGTGTGTGTGTCAGTGTTACAGTAGTCTTCCACTCTGCTGACTGAGTGGCTTTGACACAAATTCCAGCACACACATGGGAGTGTACAGTCTCGCTCGAGCAACTTCTGCAGCCTCCCCGTCCAGAGGATCCAGACAAACGGCCTGTGAGCTTCAGGGCCGAGGAGGGCCGAGGCCCGATAGTCGACACGGTCTCATTGTATGTGCACGTCTGACTGCTGTACCGACCTCCCCCTTCAAATTGATCACTGTTTGGTTGGCCTGGTGTGACCGATAGTCGTCTGTCTCAATTCTGCAGCTCAGCTCAATGTGATCCATTTTTTTTATAATTGAATAACCTGAAGTTGATTCTTTTTTTCAATCAATTGTTTTGTCTATAAAGTGTCAGAAAATGGTCTTTTTACCGACCAACAAACCAAAACCCAAAGATATTAATTATCACAGAAGATAGAGAAAACCTCAGGAAGGTGAATCTCTCTATGAATACATTGTTTGGGAATACATTGTTTAGTACAGCAGAAATGTCTTTGAACTCATTAATGTCTCAGCGCAATATAAGTATACATTTATTCCATGAGTCTGATTATAAGGACTTTTCCCTTTGGTAAGAAAAAGGGTGAAATGAACAGTTGTCAGTGTCGGGATACTAATTAGCATCACAAATAGGCAATGCATATTTATAATGGCAGTTTATATAGAGCGGAAATTCTTGATTAGCTGATCAACAGAAAGCTTTTCAGAATATCATTGTTTTTTTTGTCATTTCTGATCAATCAATGATGAAAATAATTGTTTTATGCAGCCCTGGGCCACTGTTGTCTCACAACAAGAGGGGCCCAGGTTCGGATCCCAGTCTGGGCGGTCCTTCTGTGGAGTTTGCATGCTGAGGGTTAATGGAGGCTCTAAATTGCCCATAGGTGTGAATGTGAGCATGAATATGTGCCCTGCGATAGACTGTCCAGGGTGAACCCTGCCTTCGCCCAATGTCAACTGGGATCGGCTCCAGCGCCCCTAAATAGGTTAAGCGTTTTGGAGAATGGAGTTGCAGCCCTATTTGTGACCCATTACTCAACTTTGGCTGACATTAAAGAAGGGCTTGATTAAATAAATGTATTATTATTTAGTTTTTCTGAGATTTTCTGTACGTTGCAGTACAGATAGGAGGATCTACGTATTTCTGATTGACATTGTATTTTGAAAAGGAACTCATCAAATGTCTGTAAGGAGTGAAAAAGCTAAATGTAATCATCATGAACCACACTGTCTCCAGAAATTGCAATAATTGCATTTGACGGCTTCAGAGTCTGAAAGCATAAACTCACTGCTTTGAGACACCAAGTTGTCTCCCTGAATGTGAATGCAGCACAAACCATATTCCCAAAGGGAGGTGGGGGAGCAGGGGGAGCCTGTGTGACACCGAGGGGAAATGCTGATCATTCTTACTCTTCTTAAGTCCGTTTTCTTCTGAGGTAACAATGTCATAATGTATTTTTCTCTCCACTCCTGTATATGTGAAACTGTAGAGCTGTATAATGTTCAGGTGGATGATGTTACACCTCTGTAACGGCACATATAGGACCGCTGCAGTGACAGAAAGCAAGCACAGAGCAGTGTGGAGTCCCTGAGGTGGAAGCCACAGGGATGACTGAGGTGATACTGCTTGTCACAAACAATATTAATCTTAATTTCTCTCCACTTTCCTCCTTCTCCATCCACCTCTCTGTGTCCAGGAGAGCGCTGCGAGCTGTCGTCCCGCTCGGGCCGCTGTGCTCCGGGAGTCTGCAAGAACGGCGGCTCCTGTGTCAACCTGCTGGTCGGCGGCTTTAAATGCGAGTGTCCGCCGGGCGGCTACGAGAAGCCCTACTGTGAGATGACCACACGCAACTTCCCCCAGCACTCCTTCCTGACCTTCAAGGGCCTCCGCCAGCGCTTTCACTTCACCCTCTCTCTCACGTAAGCACCTCCGCCTCCCTGCTCCAAGCTGCAGCTCACCTGAATCACCTGCGCTTCTCCATCGCTTTCCAGTAATCTGTGATTCACTCTTCCTCCACCCCCACATCCTACTTCTGCATGCTCTCCAGCTATTCCCTGCGCTGAAGTGTGCTCCCCCCACCTCACATTTATGTAACCATAATGCTGTTTATTGGCAATAATGGGCTCACTGAACAAAAGCCATCTCCTGTAGAGCCATGGTGGTATCCGATTACAGTCACTGTGCTGTAAACACAGAACCACTGCACATTAGAGGCGTGCAAACTGCACTGTGAGGTAAAAAATGTCTGAAAGGTGAGCTGAAGAGACTTGTATAACACGAGGATGTGAATCCTGCAGCCAAGACTGAGTCTGATCTTATTGCAGTCAGTGTCTGTGGTCAATGTGAGTCTGTGCATTTCTGCACAGTCTCCCTCACTAAGGTGAAGCCCGAGAGAGGCCGTCTTTAGTGTACGGTAGTGTGCAGTCATTATATATGTATGCAACATTGTAACTGCAATATTGCTATTGCTAACTTCATTATTAATGTTGGCTTCAGGTTATTTTTTAGGGTCATTTTGGTGTTATTTCTCCCCAAATGTTCAATGTTTGTTTTTGTTTATTATTTTCAGCTCATATTTTATTGTTCTTATTCCTTAGAAAATGTATTTGTTATGGACTATTTTAGTTGCAATGTTATATAATAACCCCAAATCAGTGGCCTTTACAAGATGTACGACAACATACGACACCAACTGTCCCTAAATATAGGGAAAACCCCACTAAATAACAGAACTGAAAAGTGTTTAATACTTATTTAAAAACATTTTGGGAAATTGATTACAGAGAGTTAGATGTGAAATTAACAAACAAGATATATCATGTTAATTACTGAATTTAGTGAAAAAGATGATGATAGGTGGATTTTGCTAAAGTTTGGCTAACCGTTTCCCTCTTCCGTCTCCCTTCTTTACGCTATGCTAAGCTAACCGGCTACTGACTGTCGCTTAAAATTTACCTTACAGACATGAGAGGGCAAGCTTCTCAATTTACTTTGGTAATACATTGATTAAGCTTCTTTCCCAACAAATCAAACTATTAATTTAACTACCATATGGGAGAAATAGATACGACCACTTGATTTCATATTACACCCAAGAAAAACACGAGCAGACTGAAAAGAAATCTCAGTTCAGACTATTTTCTGTGCTTTTCTCTGAAGGATTTATGACATGAGATGAGAACAGCTATGCCATTGCTAATGCTGGCACTTTCTCTGAGAGCTGGAGGTGCTATCTCATGCCGCAATTAGCATTTAGTAAAAATAGAAGACCTGAGCCCACGGTTCCTTCTTTTTCCGACACTGCACAAAAAGAAAAACCTGCGCCTCATCAGAATCAGAATCATGAACATTTTTATCACATTAGTTTTAAAAGTAGGCAGTTTTAGTTTTAGAATATCTGTGTTTTAGCTTTACGGCAGTGCCTCTTAACATAATCATTGACATCATTGTCCTGTGGGTAAATGTTTGTATTACTTTGTGTCAGAAATTGAAGCAGAAGCTTTTAATCTGTGTGGTTGACTGTTGGATGGTGGTTTGTGGAGGGGGAGGAGCTTTAGAAATGACGCGCCGTGAACTCTGAACACATGCAAAGACAGTGGGGCCTCCAGTCTGCATGAATTATCCATGTGATGAAATGTAATCAACGATAAAAGCCGTCCGTTCTGTTTGATATCTGTCACAACAAGTGACAACAAGTATCACCTCTCGGATGGTATCACAGCGAATATTTCCTGCCATTTTGCTTTTCTCATTGTTATACTCGTCACCTTAGCCTTGTTTGGCAGGGGTTGATACTCACAATGGCTGCCGGTGAAATAATATCCCCCTTGTGAGCTTTATGGACTCTGCCCTTCTTTAAACGAGGTTCAGATGACGCTCTTTTTTGATGGAGAACTGCTCAAACCAGTTTTGAAAGTGGTCTTCATTTCACTGGCAGTTTACCGAAGCTGTGAAGTGGCTGCTGTGTAAAAGCGGCCGATACCGACAGCCCGAGGCAGGTGAGGTCAGCAAGTAGCTCTGTTACCTGAGCCCGCACTGATCGGGTTCCCCCAGAAAGAGCTTCTGTTATGATGAACGGCTCAGGATGTGGAACCAATTCACTGAGTGATGGTTCATTTTCGGTCTCTTTCTATCACAGCTCTGGCTGTTGAGCTATTAAGGCTGAGATTTCACAGACAGGTACAGAGTGTTTTGGGATCAGCACAAACACGATTTAATGTTTTTCTCATCATGAAATCTCTATTATGCAACTTAACTGATGTTTAGGTCATAGTTCATCTCATACAAGAACACATGTCTACAGTCATTGCGGTCCTGTGAGGAAGTACTGGATGTCAGCATGCTAATAGGCTTCAAGCCATCCAATATTTTTTTAAACATGAATCAAAACCACAAAATTAAACCTTATCAGTTAAGTTTCCATCCAAATGTAGCCTGAATTATTGCCAGAAAATCTGCAAATGTAAATGTAGATTAATTGTCTTTCCACTCATTACTGTGAAGAAAATATTAGCAGTCCTGTTAAACCATCACAAAAGAAGATAGAACAACAAGATGAAGGAATCAAAAGAGCGCTAGTCAATTCTCAAACAATGGAACAATTATTTGGAAAATGTGATGGAAATATTTGCTTGTTTTATGTATTGATGTGAAAAATTTTATGGTCTCCTCATCAATCCACAGAACTCTGATCTTTTCCGTCTCTTCAATGGAGCGGACGCTTTATTCACATGTGTCAGGTGTATTCTCTGTTTCTATGTCACATTTAGTGCAAACATGTTCATGTGATATTTTTTTATTAAAAGAAAAATGTGCATATGGCCCTAAAGGAAAAGTCAGTTGCTCTCCAAAGTAATTAAGATTCATCCCCGGACAACTATGAATGACAGTACCAACAAACCTCATAGCAGTGTTTGAGGAAAAGTCAGAGCATCGCCAAATTCAGTAGAATTCATCCTCTTGGGAACATGCATGTCTACAAAATCTGAATCCATTCAGTAGTTGTTAAGACATTTTAATCTGGATCAAAGTGGTGAATCAACCTGCTGACACTCCCAAAGCTAAAAAAAATTCTTAAAATAATTAATTCAATAAGGCTTCTCTTCTTTTCCCAGCAGATCATATACGTTGTATTATCTACAAAATATTGTATCTCTTCATTTCACACTTTTAGGCTTTAAAATAAATAAAGGGCTTATTTTTTTCCTCCCCACTGCACAAATGCAGCATGTTAGCATAGCGTGACACGGTCCCCCTACATAAGGGCAGACTGGTTGTTATTTTTACTGATGGGTGCCTAATGTGACACGCAGTGAGGCCAGTTGAGTCAGGATTTAGCTCCGGCTGATTACTCTCATAGTTCACAGGGCTCAGTGGGGCAATGTGGAGAAGCCTTTTAAATCGATCCGTCAAAAGACTGGAAGCCTAGTGAAGGGTTAGAGACTTTAGATCATGATTCTAGATGACGTTCTGTGTTTTTTACTGGATATAAAGACTCCGTCTGACTGCTCTGTCTCTGCTGTTATTATCATCTGGAGCATCGGCATCCTCTTTCCTCTGAGGTCGTGATTATTGCTTTCCTCAGTTAGCGGGTCAGTGGTGCCGTGCCCTCTGGCTCCTCTTTAGCTCAAGAATACAGCACAAACAGCATCATGCATAGTATGTCCTCAAACCCTGAAGTCTGAAAGAAGGGGGTTGGCGGATGCTCATGTTGTCTGAGAGCATGTATAGATATTTGGATGTATGAATAACATACTTCATCTAAAAGAAAAATGGCTGAAGCTCTGTTTAGGGTAAAAGTCACGCTACTTTTGTGGTTTTCAGAACCAGTTAGGAAAAGGAAGTTGCATGTTAATGGAGTAAATGTCCAGAAAATACCAACGCCAGTAAGCCACACATGTCTCTCGGTTGGCAGATGTGCACATGAGACTCATTGTTGGGTCCCCTGTGGGACGGATAATGAATAAATGCAGTAGTTATTGCTGGATTTATTAATAACCTTTTTGTCATAACACCGTTTCACACATCCCAATGACCCATTTCCACAGGATCAGATTTACGACCACAGACCACAGCTGACAGGTAAAGCGTGATATTTTTAAACCATATGCTCCACCGCATGCTTTGGTCCCACATATAGAGAGAGGCACCGTCGGCTATCTGGTCCCCGAGTTTGAACCATGTGTGCGCACAGATATACTGAAATGTGCATTAATATGCGAGGATCATGCAACACGATGGCCCTGGGAGATCTGGTTTCATCATCAAGATGCAAACAGGAATCTGAAACTGAGGCTGTGGTTACATCGCTGGCAGCTGTCTGTGTTCTCCTCCATGAGGAAATATATGTTGAATCTGTCGTCGTCGTTACTCTGAACCGTCTTCTTTTGTGCCCCTTTTTTACTTGCGGTAATGCATTCCCCTACGTGCCGCTTTGACATTGCCCTAGTTTTCTGTCTCTGTATTGTAGTGTGTCATGTAATGTGGCTCTGTAATGTCTTTTTATGGCAGGCAGATTCTGTATTCCTTCACCGTGTCCACGCTGCTTTTTTTTCTCCTCCCCCTGACTCGGCCTTGTGTTCACGATTAACCTCATTATCTGTTCAGTGATCTTTGTCAAACCTCTGCATTGTTGAGTCTTTAGCCCGTCTTCATGATAGCGAGCTACACGTCACACTGTGTTACTGTAGCACTCCAGTGTGAAATGTATGCAAGGTGAATATGAAGGAATAGTATGGATATTTATAAATAGGTCACTGCATTCTTTCTTTTCTCTGTTAACGGGAAGCACGGCCAACAGCAAATGTTTTCTTACAGTACACGTCAGTACGTATGTCTTTTGTTATCCTACTGTTCAAAGGCTGGTGTTACAGTATATTTTTCTTAATTTCAGCAAATTTAATGAAAAGACCAAAAACAATACTCCTCTACATGTCTGGGGCACTCAGTCCCAATCCCATTCGTTCCTATGAAGCAGTCATTTTTTATAAACAGGTTACAAATATAGTTTTTCTTTTTTAAATCTCATTAATTTCTGTAAACAGCTGGGCAATGTCATTTTCAGCAAATGTTAATAGAACAAGAGTAAATACTGTATTTGTTTGGGACTATTTTCCGCAGCGGATGAATACACTTTCCTCACTCTTAAAAATAAATTACAATGTTCTGGTTCATTTACAACAATTGAGGTCTAAGGCACAGAGGAATAAACTATAATATCAGGCTTTAACTACATCGACTATACTTGTTACTAAGAAGTATTAATTGTTGATTTTGGTCTGGAATACATTGTTGACAATAACAAGAATGTAGAATATCACCAGCCGTATAGGGTGAATATGGATTATTCATTTTTTTTACAAGAACTAAACAGTGATGGGATTGAGTAGTGAAATATGTAATTCAATTAAAAATATTGTCTCTTTTTTCAGATTTGCGACCAAAGAGCCCAACGGTTTGTTACTCTACAACGGCCGCTTCAATGAGAAACATGACTTCCTCGCCATGGAAATCATCAATGAGCAGATACAGCTTACCTTCTCTGCAGGTGAGGCAGTTATTTATTTATTTCATTCTTTATCATTGTGAGTCACTGCAAACATTTTGTTATTCGTTTTATAATATTTTGAGTGCATTGAGTTATTCACCTCTTTCCTTGTTCCCCAGGTGAGACCAAGACTACAGTCTCACCGTACATCCTCGGGGGAGTCAGCGACGGCCAGTGGCACGTAGCGGAGGTCCACTACTACAACAAGGTACGAACAGAATAAACATGTCCCCCAAATACCATGTGTTCATGAGCCTGGTTCATGATACATTCAACCTCTTTTGCATGTTATACTTCTGCTATCTAAGTAAATAAATAGATAATAAGTGCAAACTCTTAATTTTGCTTCTATTTGGAATCTACTTGGAATTTTGCTGGTTAAAAGAAATAGTATATTTTATAACTGCACTTAGTCTTTAATTAGTAATTATTTAGTTCATTTAATTAGTTCATAAGATTGATACCACTCTCATAGCTGTCGGTTAGGTTAACTCACAGCTAACTACCAGTGGCAGTAAAACTCACTACTAACACGTTATATCTCTTTGGTTTATTAAGCTGGCAAAAACTGTAAATAGAACAATTACACGCTGTGGTCTTACTTGGGGCTATGTGCCGAATATGCTGCTTTTGAACGGAGCTAGGCTAGCAGTTTCCCCCTGTTTCAAGTCCTTTTGCTAAGCTAAGCTAACCAGACTGCAGGCTGGAGCTTCACATGTGCCGTACAGACACAAGAGTGCTATCAGTCTTCTCATCTAATTGTCTACAAGAAAGCCCGTGCATTTCAAGAGTGATCATGGTACACACTCAGTCTTTTTTGATTAGGTCTTTAATTTCCTTCTTTTACTTGTTTCACCATAGCTGACATACCTCCGGTTAAATCAGACTGCTGAAAATACCAGACATAGTTACCAAAAACATTCAGGGTGAAATCAGGTCACTGGTTTGATCTGCTACGGAGGACAGACCGTTTAGATTTATTGCACTAAAAGCTGCGGTTGTTACTGACATGCTTTCTTGTTAATAAAACGCTTTGTTTTTAGCACATCCATAGAGGACGAATTGTCGTGGATGCAAGTTAGTTGTGTACGTTAGTTGTACCTCTTTAGTGCTGCTGCTCTGTCAGACTAAAGAACTGCTGCTGATGATCTGGAACGAGCCAACTAGACACTGACGGAAGAAGAGACAAGAGGGGGGGGGGGGGTGAATGAATGAACACCAGCGAGTGGGAAGTCAATGTTTTTCCAGACGTGGTCAGATCGGACTAAATATGCTTTGACTAATACATTTCTATGTAAGAACATCCCAACAACTCAATCTGTGGAGGAATGTATGGAGCTGTTGTCTCTGCTCTCTCAGTACTTTACCACCCAGGACCAACACACAGGATGTCACATTTTAGTCTATTGAGGAAGTCACTTTGCATCATAAAGATGTTGCCAGGCAACACCCCCATTGCTCACATTTTCTATTCAGTGTCTATGATAACACGACCGTGTCAGATTTTAGCCAGAAGAAGATGAAGGGGGGAAATCTTGTCGACTTTTGGGTGAAAACTAGTTGTTTCTCTGCCAAGAAGACATTATAGTCTCATTAATCATTTTGCTACAAAACTGTCTTTTGTTGTTTCACTGACCCGATAGTTTTACATCTTTAAGTGTGTGTGTGTTTGAAGAGGACGTTTTTCAGTTAATGAGACATTTTCACGTACAGTTCAAGTGCAACATGTAGATGTCTGCATCAGATGGCCAGTTTGATAAACACTGCTTCATATTTGCGTGAGATGGGGTGCTGATTTGGTAGCAAATACATGTATGTATGAAGTTAACTTTAATTAATTGATGAACCATTAAGCATTAAATAATCACACAAACGCTTAGTAGCTGTATGATTTTAATAATGGTGAGCAAGGAATTCTTTTTAGATTAGATTAGATATTCCTTTATTAGTCCCGCAGTGGGTATATTTCAGGATTATAGCAGTGCACACAAGATACATAGTTAAAAATACAATAAAAAATAAAAAATATAATAAACGGTAGAAAATAGTGAAATCTACAATACTGAATTATATATATATATATATATATATATATATATATATATATATATATATATATATATATATATATATATATACAGACATATAACTACTATTATGAACAGATATATATATACTGCATTAAATAATTAAAAAGATTGGATTTTATAGGTTTGTACCTGTATCATAAAATGTAACCAGAGTACTCATTACATTGAATACATATCTTACTTTTAGCACTAAACGTCCCAGAAGTGTCTGGGGCCACCCCCGGCTCTGGCTGAACTAATCCTCCCGCCCTCCACTAATGTCCCTCATCCTGTGAGCTGCTGAGGTAGAAACGTGGCTCCTCCCTCTGGAGGTATCCCATAGTGGTTCACTCTGACCCGTCCCTGTCCACGGGGGGTGGGGCAGGATGAGGTGGGGAGGGGGCATTCTAGATTGAAATGTGGCTTTCAGGATGGCGGGGGACTGTGGAGAATGGCAATGACCGCTGCCTTTGTGTTGGGCTCTGCTTCCTTTGGGACCATGGGCAGTGAATGATGCGGCCCCGGGGAAGGTGCCCCTCTCTCTCTGTTCTCCAGCGAGGACAGAAAAGCGGAGCAGAAGAAGAGCGAAAGGAGGGTAAAGAAAAGCCCAGAGAAGTATTGACTCGGGCTTCGCGCTTCAGGGCCAACCCCTCTTGTTGCTATGGTTTTTCTAGTCAATCTTAGATCCCATATTTGTGCTGCTTGCTGCCATGCTCCTCCAGCGCAACCCCTGTCACCCTCTGTGACAGGGAACTCATATTCCCATAATCCCCTGTAGCGGCCAGTGAGAGCAGTGTTTAATGTGGTCTTGAGCAAATATGTGCTCTCCAATCAGCGCTGACAGGACGTGGTTTTGTGCAGCAGCAAGACGTCCTGACAGACAGTCATTATGGGAGAGTCAACAGCCGTGACTGATGACAGCAGAGGTCAGTGAAAGGAGCGTCCAATCTGGAGCGCTGCCTGTTTCAGAGCTTTCACAGCGAAGGGAAAACCGTGGAAAAGAGCATGTCGGGTGATTTCACCTTTGGCAATTCACACTGCATGTTTACTTGTTTCATCATCAACAAATTTGTAACAAATTGGCCTCAAAGACCATCAACTGAAAAGAAAAACAACACCTTCAGCTTCTGTTTCCGTCTACTTAACATTTCAGTGTTGAACGGTGAGTTAATGTGTCACAGTCAAGAAAATAATCAGACTTCCTGTGGGAACATTGCTTGACAACAGGGCCGGTTGTACTTGGAAACTTGTTGAATGTTTCTGATATCTTTGTACAGCTCTCTGCCAATAGAGCGTCTCTGGAAATACTTCTGTGACTCAACAGCTTTCATGTGGGCTCGTGAATCTTGGAAACTGTGATTAAGAGAGATTGTACTTGACTTCATCGTTCAGTCAACTGAACTGCAGAGTGAGGAGTGAGCTGGCTAGCATCATTTACTTTGTATTGCCCCCCAAAAAATGCCTTTAATAAAACCATGAGCATCTTGATAGTTTTGATCCAGTTTTTTTTCTCAGTCTGAACGTGCGGTTTTATTTTCCTAACACATTTTTACTGAGCAACACATCACAATCCACTGCATTTAATTCTTTTTTTTTATCATTTATGTTTTTAAGTGTTGTATTTGTATATTTCAACACATGAATTGCCATACAATTTAAAATCAATTAACTGAAATGTGTGTTTGATAAAGTGAGATGTTGTGATGACCAGGTGGTTTTGGGTTATTATTGGTCTCACATCACTAACACTCATCACACTGCGATCACAAGACACAAAGTGAGTGCAGGAATGTAACCGACTGCAGCCTCTCAGTTACACTCATATTATTAGAAGCCATCAGAGAGTTAATCTAATCTACTCAATGAGACAATCATGTGGGAGAAATTTAATTGCAGAAGTGCGGGGGAAATTATATTTGTCCATAATGTATTGCCTGATGTGCTTTTGTCTTACAATTCACCTGATAGAGCTGCCAAAGTTATTTCACCAGCCAACCAAATATACACTATATATTTAGCTGGTGTTGTTTTAAACAAGCTTTTAAATGAAGGGATCAGACGAGCTGTCAGTGAAATTATAATTCCTGATGCCCCTGCAGACAGTGGTGGGGATCTATTTTAGTTTAACTTTGTGCAGAACTAAACTTCAAGGAAAAAAAAACACTTGATGTGTTTTCAAGGCCTTAGCAATGAGCCAACTCTTCATATCATCTCTGCACATGAGACGAGCTAATTCCTGCTAAATCCTGTCTGACCAGCTGACAGCTCAGCGGCCGTCCTCGCCTGCAGGCGGCCCAGTCGGCCGGCTGTGAGAGGGGAGCGGTCCCTGCTCGCGACACCAGCTTGAACCTACACTTAGGGTTAACATGAGCTCTACGTGACCTCAAAGAAACTGGCCATTTTGAAAAGAGGTCGCAACCTTTTATTGACAGGATCATCATTCTCTCCCCCGTGGACCCCTCCTCCTTTTGTTGCTTCCCCCATTGATTTCTCAGACAATGAAGACGATCCTTTGTCGACAGGGATGATGTCCTGCAGAGAGCGAGCTCATCTCGTGTGTGTGTGTGTGTGTGTGTGTGTGTGTGTGTGTGTGTGTGTGTGTGTGTGTGTGTGTGTGTGTGTGTGTGTGTGTGTGTGTGTGTGTGTGTGTGTGCGCGCTTGCCAGCCGCTGCTCTAGCTGTTATGATATGAATTATTATTATTATTATAAATGTCCAACCACAGCAAGCTGAACTGGGATTGAACCGAGACCATTTATTTGGTTGTTGTTTCCCAGTTTCAAAGCTCCAATTTTTAATCGGGCTCATAAAGCTTAGCACTGGCTGAGATTCCCCAGAAGTTTCTGCACTGCTTCGTGGATTAATCCTGTGTTAAATGCAGCAGAATAATGAGATATTTTCACAACAACCTATTTCTGAATCTTATTTATAAATTATTGGTGACCAAAATACTTCAGCGTCTTAAAAATAGCAGCACGGAATTTGTTTTCCAGTTTTTTTTTTTATCTTTACGCTGACAAACCTGTGAATTCTCAAGTTAATATGATGCTATAGGACGTTTATAAATTAGTTGTTCTGTCCATCTAAATCAAGAGTTTCTGCTGTGTATACTGATGAAAACCTCTTAACATAAACCTGTGATATTATTCTGTGATGTGAATTCTCTCAAAAAGACTAGATTGCTTGGTTAAAAGAGAAAACATAACCAACATGAGAAAGTTCTCAAGTTAACACAAAAACTTCAGTGTACACAACACAGGCGAGGCAACAAGGCATTATGCATTCTTAATCCTCATTGTTTTGACCAAAGCCTCTGCAGAAACATAAGGAAGGCGCTCCATACTTTATCTTGGTATTCATGTGTTTGTCTCTCGCTCCACAGCCGATCTTAAACCAGGCCGGCCTGCCGCAGGGCCCCTCGGACCAGAAGGTCGTTGTTGTGACGGTGGACAACTGCGACGCCTCCGTGGCCTTCCGGTTCGGTCACATGATCAGAAACTACACCTGCTCTGCTCAGGGCAGCCAATCAGGATCCAAAAAGTGAGTCCACGTGAATTACATCAACAGGATTATCAGTTCTGTCGTTGCGATGTGGAAGATAACAGACATTTCATAAAAACCTTTCGCTCTTTACCGCTCATCTTCCCTCGTTACCTCTGTGTTGACTTCAGTCACTGATCACTTTTTTTTGTGGTTTGCTCATTAAAAGAGAAAGTAAACCTGTTTTGAAATGAAGATCCACATCTCCAGGGTGTTAGCTCAGCTCTGCTTTTTTCGTTCATTGGCATGTTTATCCTTTTTTTTGTGGGAAGTGGGAAAAATAACACTGCAAAAACCTCTGTGATTAATTTTTCATATGTGTTGCTGATGTAAAGGCAGAGCAAAACCCGCTGGATGCATACATGTTCACGGGTTCTATGTTTTCAGATCCCTGGATCTGACCGGACCCCTGCTCCTCGGAGGGGTTCCCAAACTCCCAGAGGACTTTCCTGTTCGCAACCGGCAGTTTGTGGGCTGCATGAAGAACCTGCGTATCGACAACCAGCACATAGATATGGCCAGCTTCATCGCTAACAACGGCACTCTGCCAGGTACGCTTTCACCTGCTGTTCGGCTCCAAAAGATTATCCTTTGTTTCATCTCTTGAACCTGTGACTGTTTTACAGTCAAACAATGTCTTGTTGTTAGACCAGCCAAGTCAGAGAGAAAAAGAAAGAGAATAACTGACTATAATGAGCACAGCAGGGAAGTAGAGTCGGTGGGAAATGATCATTGTACCTGCTAAGAATAGTTTATTACCCTCTGACTCTTTGATGAAATAATGAGGTTGGAACAAGTAAATCAACCTCTTATTTTTCGCCCTCCTAGGATGCTCCGCCAAGAGACATTTCTGCAACAATGACCCGTGTCTCAACGGAGGAACCTGTGTGAACCTGTGGGGCTCCTTCAGTTGTGACTGCCCGCTCGGATTTGGTGGACAAAACTGTGAAAGAGGTGAGTCAATAGAAAAAGTGCTGTTTAGACACATCTGTCGTTTTGACCCGAGACTGTCCCTCATATTTTAGATAGATACATAGATGTATACTTTATTCAGCCCCAAGGGGAAATGAATTTGTCACAGTAGCAAGCAACTTACATAGAAGACACAAAAAAGACACCCAAAAATATCAGGAATGCAAAATACTCAATATATACAACAAAACCTGCAGAGCGTATCCATTTAGGAAATTAAACAATAAAGACGCGAGACTCAATTCGTCATCAAGTATGAAGCTGAAGCTGTCATCCATCAGGTCAAATACAAATAAAAAAGCAGAGTGCAAACAGTAACAGAGACTCTTTTATGCAGAAATGGCTGCAACAGGTGCAACTGTGTGCAGTGCAGTTGTTGGTGATTGTCAAAAGTTTTTTGGGAACATCTGACTTTATTTCAGATATGCACAGTTACACTGCATTAGTTGTAATGTCTGGTTTATGACATAATCAGTATCATTTGGGAGAATCAAGCTGTTTGAGCTTGAATCTTCTCTTGTTTAGATGATGCTGAATGATTAAAGTCCAATTGCTTCTTTTGAAGTAAAACAGTACATTACTTATGTTTCTGTGCCGCTGTTCTCAGTGTCTGTTTCTGTCCCACCTGATCCACTGCAGCCGTTATCTGTGCTGATTTATGGTTTACAGCAATTTGAGACGAGCCAGAGGAAGAAGAATGATCCCTGTAAACGACAACGCGACACCTCTTGTTTTTAGCTTGATGTAGAATGAGGGGGGAAATATGTATGTCCATGATAAAAAAAATTGTAGATCAGATAGAAAAGGAAGCAGAGATGGACATTCAGATAAGGGCAAGTGTGTTGCATAGAGTGCAGACGTCTGAGGGAAAGATAGGGGTGGTAGAGAAGAAGTGGGACATAATGCAGTGTGATCACATGTTACTGAAGGAAATTTAATGAGCTTTGATAACTTGAGCGTATTATAATCAATCAAGAGCAATCATCAACACCAGAGGTGCCTTTTTTTAAATGCAGTGAGAATGGTGTAAAGCTGAAATGATAATTGATGAAGATTTCCTGCTTTTCTTTTGTCTTACTTGATAGTGAACTCAACATTTTGAGGGTTTTAGACCATCACATAACGGCCAATTTGTGAAATTGTGATGGGGATTTTTAATAATTTTTTCCTTTGGTAGACAAAATTGGTCTTGAAAATAATCTAGAACATGGTGTGTGTAGATACTGATCTGTCTTCTGGCCACACTTATACAGGAGGTGGGGTTAAACTCCAGCATTAACCTTTACAGTTCAAATAATCTGGCACTGTTTGGTGATTCATTTCCAACTTCTTCGTATCCTTTTGAGTAAATGGGAATCTTTTGACTGAAATTGCACCGCAGTTTCTCTCTTTGCATTTCACTCCTCACTCCGGCCAACACTGGCAGCCACAGTGCATCAGGTGTAATTGCCATCACTAATCGATCATTTCGATCAGGTGCTTTTCTTCACTTTGTACACAGACAGCATAATGAGAGGGAACTCGTTTCACAGCAGGCACAGCGTCCTTTCCTGTCACTTTGCTTTCACGTTTGAAAGAGCCGTAAAGCTTCTCAGAGTCCATGCATGAGTGCACAAACCCCATAAAAGATCTCCTTTAGACACAACAAAAAATAACATTCATATTTATATTAATAACTTTACCTGCCTCATTGAAAAATACACAATATGTGAATGTGCAAATGTTTCAAGTGTATAAGTGCTGGAACGTTTCAGTCTCAGTGTAATGTGCATTGGAGGTTTGCATATCGAGTAGCTGTGGTGAGTTAAATAAATACTGCTGATATCTGTCTTAAATTCCGGTTATAGATGAGCACAGAGAAATGTTCCCCATTCTGCAGATTAATTTGAAAGCCTGCTCGTGTCAAACAGTGTACAGACATCATTCTGCACAGTGAAGCTCAAACATCACATTCAACGAACGAACAAGAAGAAAAACACATTTTCAACTGGAGGGGGACTTCAATCCAATGTTATTTTACATTTTGATCTCAATGTCCTTGTGTCTTATTCCTCTGAATTACCAGCACAGATGTTTGATTGTGAAGCCAAAGATCTTTCTGGGAACACCTGATTTGATTTCAGTCAGCCAGTAAAATGTCTGATAAACAGAGAGAGTTTTTATCTGTGATAACTTGGAAGTGACCAGAAGAGAACATGCTGGACTTACTGGTTGACAGTAATAACTGCAAAACCTTTTCTCCTCATTTTTCTTCATCACTTCTCCCCATTTGCTCCTCTCTCTAGTTATGGCCAGCCCGCAGCGTTTCCTGGGTAACAGTCTGTTGCAGTGGAACAACATGGCGGCGGCAGCGTCCTCTGTCCCCTGGCATGTGGAGCTCATGTTCCGCACACGTCAGGCCAGCGCGACACTGCTGCATATCTCCGCCGGCCAGCAGCACAACCTCACACTGCAGGTGAGAGCAACATATAGTTTCTCCTTTTCTCACTGCACATGGATACACACTAAAAGACCTCCTTCATACATAATTTCTCTCCACATTTTACATTCATCGAACTGTAGCAATGCACGGTAATGTCAATTTTTTCCTCAAGGAGAAACTTTAATTAGAAGAAAAGTTTGAAGAAGAAGAATTTCTAGGTTATTTCCTCTTAATGGTCATTCTAATCTGCTCAGCAAAGAGCAATAACTTTCGTTCTTCAACACAGAGTGAAAAGAATAATTCCTATATTGTATGGGTGTGAGGTGTAGTGTGAGCATGAAGGCAGTCCTCACCTTCAGATCAAACATTTTAGGATTGAGGCTCCACCTGTTGGCCATCTAAGCTGCAGCACGTCACTGAATATCAGAGGACGTTGAGACAAAAATCCAGATGATCAAACTCTCATTGTATAATCTGTGTTGGGCTATTTTTGAGTTTTTTGATGTTGCATAACTGTACGATAATCTATTTCCAGCAATTCAAGGTTTGATCTTTGACAGTCAGAGCTCTCTGTTTCTGTTCATCATGTGATGCATTGCTGATTTTTGGTGGTCTTTTTTCTCTCCTCTGTTATTGAACATCGCTTCAATCTCCCTCCTGCTGTTTCCTTCCTTTTCCCGGCTCTCTCCCTGCCCTTGTAGCTGCGCGGGGGGAGCGTGTTGATGGGGCTGCACAGAGGGGAAGACTCAACTCTCTCTCGCGTGGAGGAGGTGCTGGTGAATGATGGAGACTGGCATCATTTGCAGCTGGATATCAGCAGTCCGGGGGGAGCAGCGAGCCACCACAAAGCAGTGCTGTCTTTAGATCAGGGGCTCTACCTGGTGAGTGCATGTGTCCGAGCTGTCGTAAGTCACCATTCATTAGCTGTATAGCAGCTATAAAGTCTGTCATGCACCTTTTCAGGCCAGTATGGAGGTGGATGGGAAGCTTCGAGACTCCAAGCTGAAGACCGTGAGCGTTGGTGGTTTGGCAAGGCCTGATGGGAAAATTCAGCATGGCTTCCGTGGCTGTATACAGGTCCGTCCCCTCTGTAGACCCCACTTATATCAGCATTTGTGCACGTGTCTAAATGCAGATATCAAAAGATATTTAGATTTGGTGAAATTGAATTGAATATATACATTTTCAGATTATGTAGATTACATATAAATGCTGTTTTAATGACTATAATTTAAGGAGCAGCAAACTATCATTACAAATCTGTTGAAACCTGTCAAAAAAATTATAATAATTTAAATCACTTTTCTGACAGATTTGAGCTACTTTTATCCCGTCTTTACTTGCCCTTTGAAATGAAAATCCTGCACACACAAGGTTTTAACTTCTTGAGCTTATGATGGAGTGCAGATAGACTTCTACTATTACTATAGCACACACAATTTACACAGACAGGCACCTCACAGTGTTCTGACACACCCCAAACAGCAACCTCTGTGTTTCCAGCACATTCCTTTCACTTACTCTGATCATCAAAGTGTTTCTTGAAAACGCATTACCGCATTGTGTTGCTGTGGATACGTACTCATGCTTGCTTGTTTGTTTGTTTGCCTGCAGGGTCTGCGTGTGGGCGGGGCTCTTAGCCTGTCTCAGGCGAGGAAGGTGAACGTGGAGCCGGGCTGCAGCGTGCCCGACCCGTGCAGCTCCAGCCCGTGTCCTGTCAGCAGCTACTGCAGCGACGACTGGGACAGCTACTCCTGCACCTGCCTCGCTGGTCCGTCTGCTTGTTGTTCACAAACCCAAAACCATGAGCGTAACATTTTGCCGGGCTAGAAAGTTACTTAAAATCGTTCTGTAAATATTACTTCAACCTGCCTAAAGTAATGTTTCTTATCGCTCAATTAAAATGCATAGTATTCCATTAAAGCAACACCAAGGATAGTGTTCCAGTTATCCTTTATTACTTAATACTTTCTACTTATCACTACTTCACACAGTTGACCTTGTTGTGAGAGCACAGCAGCTTATTTTTCTTTTCACCTTTTGTTTCGCAGGCTACTATGGCACCAACTGCACCGATGTGTGCTCACTAAACCCCTGTGAGCACGAGTCCAAATGCACCAGGAAGCCAAGCTCCTCTCGTGGTTACACCTGCGACTGTCCCAGCAACTACTTCGGCCATTACTGCGAGAAAAAGTAAATGTTTTCCACGTTTATTTAAAACTGTGAATGTTTTTGTGTGGCGATCGTGGCTCTTCCTGTGTGGTACTGTTGTATTACTCTGCGGGTCTATTGATCATGTATTATGTGTACAGGACCGATTTGCCGTGTCCCCGAGGCTGGTGGGGGCACAAGACCTGCGGCCCCTGTGACTGTCAGACCGACAAGGGCTTCAACTCTGACTGCAACAAGACGAGCGGAGAGTGTCGGTGCAAGGTGAGCGAGGGCCGTCCCGCAGCTTTGATTCATCGCTCTGTGATGAATTCAATTCAATTCAATAGAATTTTTATAATCAAACGCAATTTGATACGTGGCAAGTAAAAACAGGCATACAGACAGAACAAAGGAGTACGATGTTGGGCTGAAAACGTATAGGAAATAAAAGTCGTAAAAAATTTACATAAAATTTATGAATAAGGAAATAGTTTGAAAGCTTTAGAGCTGTGTGTCAATTCCATTCAGCGCGCTGATAACTGTGGGTAACACGCGATAATTGTCAAAGTATTCTGTGTTTCCAGTACACAATAAATCAGATCTCAACAAATGTTATAATTTAATTTTCTCCATTAAGGTAACATTGTTCATTAGGTTAATCCTTTCTTTAGCACTTTCTTCCTTTTTTTATTTCTTTGTATTCAGTCAAAGTTTATTTTGTCCAATTTAGATGAAGTGAATCCACTGACATAAGATAAACACTTTGGTGTATTAATAAGTGTATTTTTAGGCCATTAACATAAGCATAACACTGTTGTTGTACAAGCAATCTCCCGCCGTTCATAATAGACGTATGAACTCATTTACATAGCAATGAAGGATATAAATATGTTTTAAAGTGGAATTTTGACAATGTTGTCACTAAACACTACACCTGTTCAGAGTCTGGATGTAGTCCAGCATTGGGACTCAACTAAAGCCTGACGAGGAAAACATAGGTGGAGGACATAATTAAGAAAGTCGTCCAGATGTTTTTGAACAAGCAGCTGCAGCAGTTGGAAAAATGTGGTGATGTGTGTAAATGAAGGAGGCTGTTATTTAAATCGTTAATCAGCAACTTCCAATCCCGTGTCCAGGACAACCACTACTGTCCTGAAGGCAGTGACACGTGCCTGCTGTGCGACTGCTACCCAATCGGCTCGTTTTCCAGAGCGTGTGACCGAGAGAGCGGCCAGTGTCAGTGTAAACCCGGCGTCATCGGACGCCAGTGTGACCGCTGTGATAACCCCTTCGCCGAGGTGTCTCCTAACGGCTGTGAAGGTCAGAATAAATCTGATTACTGTCAAGTTACTATCATTTATAATCCCTGCTTCATTATAGCTTTAAATATTTTAAATCATTTTCCATTTTTATCCTCATCATCTCTCTCCTTCTCGCTCCACCTCACTCAGTAATCTATGACAGCTGCCCTCAGGCCATCGAGGCCGGGATCTGGTGGCCCAGGACTAAATTTGGGCTCCCTGCAGCAGTTCACTGTCCCAAGGGAACTCTCGGTATGATGGTTTTTCAGGCAGCTCATCAAATTATCATATAATAATGGCAATATATGAAACTTGCCTCAAGCCCTCTCTCACACGCGGTCTATTCCTCAACTCTCATGTGATAACTTTCTGTCCCTCTTCTCAGGCACAGCGATCCGCCACTGTGATGAGCACAAGGGCTGGCTGCCTCCCAATCTCTTCAACTGCACCTCTGTCACCTTCAGCAAGCTGAAAGCCCTGGTGTGTAGCTTCACCCTGTCAGTTTTATAACACATAAAATAGCATCCTCATGTGTAAGGATGTGGAGGCAGAAGATGATTACAACACTAAGGGCTTTAACATTTTTGAACAGTCATCTTTTTTCTTCTTTTTTTTTTACAATAATGAGATATTTCAGTCGGGTTGAAAAATATATTTTACTAATGAAGCATCAATACGCTACTGAATGGTTATCCTTTCCTTCCTCCAGTCTGAAAAGTTTTCCCGTAACTCATCGCTTCTGGACTCTGGACACGTTCAGCAGACGGCCGCCATGTTGGCCAACGCCACCTTGCACACAGAGAAGTACTACGGCAGCGATGTGAAGGTGGCTTATCGGCTCACACAGAGTCTGCTGCAGCACGAGAGCAACCAGCAGGGCTTCAACCTCACAGCGACGCAGGACGTCCACTTCACTGAGGTGAACAGCATAGAGTGTATATCTCCCTGTAAACTTCATAACGCGGCTTGAAACTAAATAAGAACGATAGATTGTTGCAGTTTTAGCAGTGAACTAAATTGGTTTATTAACAGCAAGCCAGACTTCACAGCCTTTCATGCTGTATCTGCAGAATACATCACACCTCTTTTCACTCTCCACTAAACTCTCGCTGTTTGCTGACAGAATCTGGTCCGTGTGGGCAGCGCCATCCTGTCTCCAGACACACGGACACACTGGGAGCTGATCCAGCACTCGGAGGGTGGGACAGCGGCGCTGCTGCGCCACTACGAGGAATACGCAAACACACTGGCGAAGAACATGAGGAAGACCTACCTCAGCCCCTTCACCATCGTCACGCCACACATAGGTGAGCGTGTTACCTGGGAGCACCAGAGGTGACAACACTTAAAGGCTATGGAGCTTCTCTACTGGGGATCCATATTCAAATATGTTTTTAAAGTGCAGTATGTGCATATGCTGTTTTGTAAGTTTGTAAAATGTTTTTTTTATTATAACAACATTGTTAAAGTCATTAGAGAACACAAAGCAGAACAAACTGAGGCTCATAAAACAAATACAATACAAATAATTAAAGTACAAATAGTATACAACATGAATACAACAAAAATGGGGCCGCATATTTTCACATTAAGAATGGTAGGAATATTATTATCCCATTACGTTTCCTTTTTAACATTAATTAAAAAAGGAGGTTCCCTTGATAATTGTTAGTCCAAATCAGAGATTCAAAAGGGGAATTTCTGATATTAATTTAAACCATTCAGCAAATTAGGCTTTGTTCTTCCAAAACATCGAGGAACAATCCTTAAGGCACAAATATTTAAAGTTGCTCTGTAAAGCATTGTGTTGAGGGCCGCAACCAATTATTCCAATTATTATTTTCATTACGATTATTTCTCAATTAATTAAAGTGTCAGAAAATGGTCAATATTGTCACATCTTAAAAATAAAAAAAATTGTTTGACCGACAGTCCAGTTTATTATCAGAATAGACAAAGAAAAGAAATACACATTTACATTTAAAAAGTGAGCTATGTTTGACTTAAGTCATTATCAAAATAGTCCATTGCCTCATCACTTAATTGCCTAATCAATTCAGCTGTGAAAGTGTTTTTTAAACATTAATCAAGAAAAGGTAAGAGTATTCCTCATATCACCGCTGTACTGACATGCTCATTTCTTTTAAGCTGAATCTCGTATTCTTTTGACTCAACATATACGATTTGAGGGCTCCAAGTCTCTGGTTAAAGGCATCTTTTCCGACTATACATTGAATAAAGAAAGTAGCACTTTAGTAGCACTTAAATGGCACTTACTTATAGCACTTTGTAGTTTGGCTTTCTTGAAGAAATTGTACTTTATTGATTCTTGTTGTTCTGAGTTTGTACTCATGGTTGAATGGACTTATTATAAGTTGCTTTGGATAAAAGCGTCAGCTAAATGAAATGTAATGTAATGTAAAGGTGGCGACCGTTTTCAGCAGCAGAGCTCTCTGCATGTGTGTTTTTCTCCGCAGTCATCTCTGTGGATCGTCTGAAAAAGATGAATTTTGCTGGTGCCAGACTCCCGCGGTACAGGTCCCTGAAGGGTCCTCGTCCTGCAGACCTTGAGACGGCCGTCACGCTGCCCGATTCTGTCTTCCAACAACCGGTGGACACCAAAGGCCACAGACACCTGGATGTCTTTCCAGAGTCCTCCCTGAAGAACCGCTCAGCCAACAGGAAGAAACGCCACCCTGATGACAACCAGCCGGACGCCATCGCCAGCGTGATCATCTTCCACAGCCTGGCCTCGCTGTTACCAGAGAGCTATGATCCGGACAAGAGAAGTCTGCGGTAAGAACGGTTAATAAAGCACCGACTTGAAAATCAGGCTGAAAGCTTTTTGCTATAGCAAAATGCTTTTGTTGTCGTCAATTAATATCTTTGACTCAAAAGAAAACTTTTATCCAAAATAACCAAGAATTATTTAGTGTTTGGAGAAAAGTATTATAGGTTATTCCTCCGCGCCATATACCTCTATGTAATCCAAAAATATTACAATCATATCACCGAGCCACACTGTTGAGTTGGGTGACGTGTTCCTTTGTTAACATCAACATGGGCACTGCAGTTTATTTTTAGTCCCAAATGCACATTCCTGCTGCTGTAATGATCAAATATGTATTATTCCACTGCTAGAAATAGTCCCCAACAGTATTTACTCTTGTTTAAGTAACACTTATAACTTGAGTGCCAATGTGTTTAAATAGAACACTTTTTAGTTTTGACAATTTTTTTAAAGATTCAAGTCTTCAGTAGGAACCAATTCATGCCTTTAATCGTGCACATTTTTTCACATTGTCTTCAGGGTGCCCAAACGTCCGGTCATCAACACACCAGTGGTCAGTATCACCGTCCACGACAACGACGAGCTGCTGCAGCACACGCTGGACAAACCCATCACTGTGCAGTTCCGCCTGGTCACCACCGAGGAGCGCTCTAAACCCATCTGTGTTTTCTGGAACCACCACATACTGTGAGTACACCAGCACACTCAGAGTTAGTGAGGAAGCATTACGTTGTGGTATTCTCATATTCCCCTCTGGTGTTTGTGTTTTATGTCAGAGGCGGGAATGGCGGCTGGTCAGCGAAGGGCTGTGAGGTGGTTTTCAGAAACAGCACCCACATCAGCTGTGAGTGTTATCACATGACCAGCTTTGCTGTCCTCATGGACATCTCCAGGAGAGAGGTGAGTAATGCAAAAACCTCTAACTTCACTAAAGCCACAAAATATAATTCTGTTCATTCAAACATCTTTCATTCAATCGTTTGGTCAGAACGGAGAGATTCTGCCAATCAAAATCCTGACGTGGAGTACAGTGGGAGTGACGATGGGCTTCCTCTTCCTCACCACAATCTTCCTCCTCTGTCTGAGAGTCATGCAGTGCAACAAGACGAGTATAATCAACAACGGAGGTGTTGCTCTCTTCCTCTCCGAGCTCATCTTCATCCTGGGCATCAACCAGGCCGACAACCCGGTAATCAATTCTGTTTTCCATCTATTTGACTTGATTTATAATATGTCCTATCATCTCTTCATGTTTTAATCATCCCTCTCTGTGTCTCCCTATTTTTGTCCGTGCAGTTTGTGTGCACAGTCATCGCCATCTTGCTGCACTTCTTCTACCTCTGCACTTTCTCCTGGCTCTTCCTGGAGGGTCTGCACGTCTACCGCATGATCAGCGAAGTGCGAGACATCAACTATGGACCCATGAGATTCTACTACCTGATTGGCTGGGGAGTGCCGGCCTTCATCACAGGTCTGAACCCTCGTACTTTCACAAAAATGCACCTGCTGTACAGGGGAGACGCCTGGAAAGTTCCCTCTCCCGTCTGGCATCACTGCAATGCCAGTTCTGAAAATTTACTTTAAGACATAAAATGTAATTGAAATATAGGAACAATTTGTTCACCTTTTTATTTTTCATTTACTCAAAGCAGGGCTTAATTGTCTGACGATTGATCGTTATTGAACACGATTGCAGTCTTATTGAGGCGTATAGAGTGATATTCGTGACACTGTTTTGACGTCAAGATGAAAATTACAGTCGGAAAATGTGAGACGTCTTCCGGTAAAATGTTATCTTGTGAGCCTATAACTTTAGTAAAAAGTCCAAATTACTGACGACTTTAGATGAATAACTTGAGACAGAAGTTTGTTTCCACACTCACAAACATACTGATAATACTGTTATAATACTGTCAATGTGCCTCAGCAGCTGTTGTTGATGCTACCGTCTCTCTGCGTTTGTCTGCAGGTCTGGCGGTGGGACTGGACCCCGAAGGCTACGGGAACCCAGACTTCTGTTGGCTGTCTATGTACGACACTCTCATCTGGAGCTTTGCTGGACCCATCGCCATGGTGGTGTCGGTGAGTCCCCGCAGATCCCTGAGATCCAGACTGTTGTTGAAAAGGGACCTTTATGAACAGGCTTCAACGTGAACGTGACTCACGATGATCTCATCCGAGCGAGACGAGAGATGTTATTACAGAAAACACGGCCTTCTCCGTTCACTCAACAGTTTAGAAAGTTTTCCGACAGAAAGATTCCCTTGATGTTTACTCTCACAACCTCCTGCCATATTGTAAGTTGTGAAGCAGTTTAATATTGTGTCCACAGATGAACGTTTTCCTGTACATCCTGTCGTCCAGAGCCTCCTGCACACTGAGACACCACAGCATCGACAAGAAAGAGCCTCGTGTGTGAGTGTCCCAACGTTTTCACCACATTTTAACACTGTTGACATGCTCTAGAGGAGGAAAATTCCCAGCCTGAAATGTTCAACTTTCCAATCAAAACCAGTAAAACTGGACCGACTACCATTTAAAGAAGGTTAATAATGACAACAAACCAAACCGTCTGTCCCTGTTGGAGGACGACATTAGAGAGAAGCTAACATCGATAAAGAGTTAAATGATTAGTCAACTAATCGATGAGTCAATGTAGTGAAAAATAAGCATTCATTATCGAATAATTGTTTCATTTTCTTGACATTTCATAGACCAAACAATTGATCTATTATGAAAATAATTGTTCCACAATGCATTGCACAACAGACTGTTTTCAGTTGTAGCTGATGTCATTCGCGCCACGTTTTTTTAATTTATTTTTATGCTTTTACATTTCACAGCATTTCAAAGCATTTCACAGCATGGTCATGGTTCCACACAGCTCTTCCTCAGACAATGTGCTGCTCTGTTTCTCATTCTGAACTCAATGAATGCGTAGAAATCATTCTCACAGTATTTCACTACCGTCACATGTGATTCTGCAGTTCTGGCCTAAAGACCTCAGGTGGCGTCCTCCTCCTGGTTTCAGTCACATGTTTTCTGGCGCTCCTCTCCGTCAACAGCGACATGATCATCTTCCACTACCTGTTCGCTGGGTTCAACTGTGTTCAGGTGAGCCCTCCGTTTCTCCCTGAAACCCTTTGAATGGTGGATTTCTGTATTTTTTTCCTGACCCTCTTCTGTCGCCCAACCACAGGGTCCATTTGTTTTCTTCTTCCGCATCGTCTTCAATAAAGAAGCAAGGAATGCCATGAAATACTGCTGCAGCCGCAAGCGCCCGGATCACATGATCAAATCCAAGGCCTCTGTGAGTCCCTCGTCACAAACTCTGAGGAACTACTTTTCAGTTAAATACTCTATAAAATGTACACACAGCTTTAGTTAGTTGCATCTGTCAGTTAAGATATTCATATTCTAATTCTGCATCTGTCAGTTAAGATATTGATATTCTAATTCTGCATCTGTTCCCAAAAACATGAAACTATCAAGTATAGCAATGTGTTTATGTATTATTTCCACTTTAAATGATAAGGCTGGTAACAACAAATCCCCAAAAAGACCAAAACCAAAAATGAATAGGTTCCACAACCAAGTTCTTCCTGTGTCTCCAAAGCCTTTATTTTCTTGTTCCTCTGTGTTAAAGAGCTCCATTGTTGTCCAAAAACTATAAAAAGTACAACCACGAGCCACTCTGTTGCTATGGTTGTCATAAATACTATAATATATTAATATTAGTCTGCTGGTTAAAATAGTTCAAATTCCCCTCTGACTCTATTTGAGTAACAATTATTGAAAACAACAACAGTGTATGTTTCTATGAGCAGCTCAACTGCACAAGATCACTCCCTGTTCACTCTATATCGTTGCTTTTTAATTCGTAAAATGCTCACCTTTCTTTTGTCGCTCTAATTTCAGGGCTACAAAGGCAACACAAACTACATGGATGGCAGATTGTACCACCTTCCCTTTGGAGACTCCAGCGTGTCTCTGAACGGCACCATGCAGAGCGGCAAGAGCCAGCAGAGCTATGTGCCGTTTGTGCTCAGGTAATTAAATGTGATGGGAAAATAAAGATTCATACGCTGTATTATTTCAACAGAGAAGCTGTAAACGGACTTCTTGTGTCTTTTCAGGGACGACGGGTTGAGTAACAGTCAGGCGCACATCGCTCTGAACGACCACGCGTCCCTCTTCCATGAAACTAAAGAGCACCTGGACGGTATTACTCTCATTCAGTATCTCTTATTCAGTTTAACTGCAATGATCTGAAGACTGTATAAACCTCTCCCCTCTGTCTGTGTGCAGATCATGACAGCGACTCGGACAGCGACCTTTCTCTGGAGGATGACCAGAGCGGCTCCTACGCCTCCACACACTCCTCTGACAGCGAGGACGAGGAGGGTCCAGTCCCCCCAGAAGAATGCTGGGAAAACATGGCGTCCAGTGTGGCCAAGAGACCACAAGCACACGGTACGAATGCTCATCTGAACCCAGCGCTCATATATTATCAACATTTACCGAACGTATTTCTAAAATCATCAAAGACTCTTCAAACCATCTGGATGGAAATCAGTGGCACAACCCAAAACTCTTTTTTTATTTTTTTATTTTTTTATTTGACAGTCTCCAAATAAAGTTCAAAGGTAGCCAGAATGACATGCATCCTCGATCAATTTGTGAAGCACAATTTGGGAAGTTATTCTTAGTTATATTGATAAACATCAATGTTTCTTTCCAATATCAGATTGACAAAATAATGTCTATAATTGTGCTTGTGTTTCTCAAAACAAGGTAGAACATACGTCATGTCTGGCTACCTGGTAATGGAATAATGTAGCAACTTTTTTATTGTAAAACAGATGGAATATTTTTCATCCAGATAGTTTGAGGATTATATAAAGAGTTTGAGAACAGCAGCATGCTTAGCGCTGTGACTAGAAGGTAATGCTAATACATGAGAGGCACAAACAGGACTAATTAAATTAGTCCTGTTTGTGCCTCTCATGTATTAGCATTACCAATGATAATTAACCTATGTGGACCACGGATGCGCTTTCGGAAACCAGGAATAAGGATTGTATCGTCACTTATGTTCATTCGCACTCTAGTGGAGTGTAAACCCATCCCAACTATCTCTTTAGGTTCATACCATATAAACTATTCAGATTTAATATGTCAAAATAATTGAGTTACATGTGTTTTTCCCACATTTCATGAATTCTCTGTTTCTGTTTCCCAGACAACAGTTTGAGTCAGATGTTCTGGCCAGGAGATTACACGGCGGCAATGAGTGACGGCGAGCTCGCGTGTGCAGACCGAATGAAGCCGGACACTCTGGCCAATCCAGAGCCGAGTCTCTGCTGTGACATGCGGACATTGTCAGATGAGCAGACGCTGGACGCCCGCACCGTGCTGCTGCCCAGTTTGCCAAACATCTATAACCACCATCACAAAGGTAGAGTCCAGCCCAATACTAAGAGCTGCAGGGGATTCGATACTACGTACAAGTTAATCTTTTTTTTTTTTTTTTTACATATTGTTGAGAAAATGTCATAACCATGTGGTCTAGTCAACTTTCAATATTACGTCTCTTTGTGTTGTTTCAAGATGATGACAACAGTATGTCATACAATATGTCATTAAGAATCATAGTAAAGTATGTCATAGAAAAGTCATAGAAATGTCATAGTATTGTTTATTATGAAAATGTCACAGTATAGTATATCATAGTATAGTTTGTCATAAAAGAGACATAGTATAAAACATGTCATATAAAAAGTAATCCTATAGTATGTCATACAAAATCAAAAAAGTAATGGTACGTTCCAAAAAGGGAAGCAAAAATGTCTGTAGAAGTCTGAGTATCATATCTCTTAAAATATGACCCATGTCAAAGCATAGGTATTTCATAAAACAAATGTCATGAAAAAGTCAAAATATAGTTTGTCGTAAAAATGATGATCTAGTACTACTACACTATGCTACTATAGTATAGCATGTGATAACATGTTTTATTTAAAAGGCCTAGTATAGTAAGTCATTGTACAGTATGTCACATTTTCAAAAGTCATGATATATTATGTCATGAAAACGTCAGTAGTAAAACTACAAAAACATATTCCACACATTTAATTTCATGAATTATCATGAATTAATCATTTTTTTCAGATATGTTCCCCATCTACCATTGGGTCATCACATCTTACTTGTATCCTCCGCAGGGATCCTAAAGAAGAAGCAGCTGTCTCCCATTGTAGAGAGAAACGGTCTCAACCGCATCCACAATGAACTTTGTGAAAACGCATCCGGCACGACGTCTCCGCAGGGATCGTCCTCGAGTGACAGTCGACCCGGCAGAGCTAAAGCCAGGCTGCCGGATCAGATGAACGGAGTCGCCGTGACCATCAAGGCAGGGACGGTGGACGGGGACTCGTCAGGATCAGAGTGAGTATTAACAAAACGCCTATATAGCCAGAGGAAGATGAAAAGCAATATTAGATACTAATAGTAAAGCAAAGAGAAACGTCTTGTTTTCCACGTGTAACCGTCTCCATCGTGTGTCGCAGGAGTCATTTTGTCTTTCGGTCTACTGTCTGAGTCAAACCACAATGTGTGCCGTCGTCAGTGATTGTTGTTTTCATTGTTTGTAGTCTGTCTCATTTCCACCTAATAATCTGAAATGTCAAATGAAGACCGCACCCGTAATGCTATTACCCACAGTGTGAAGACAGTTTTAACAGCGCTGTAATTTCACTGCACCAAGAACTCTGAACTCCAAATGTAGTTCAGAGTGCTAAAACAACATGAACGCCTATTTTAAGAACAAAACATGTGGGAATGTATTACTTAAACTGGTCCATCCAGTCATCTGCATCTGATCTTTCTATTTTATACTCGCTGCTCATGTAGCACATGGAAACAAATGTTTCATCCTCGTTGTGGACATGCAGCACCAGCTTTTTATAAATCATTATTTCAATGCTATTTAAACTTTGATGCAACTGTAATGTTCCCATTTTTTTATTTTTTATTTTTTTTAATAATTACCACTAAACAAGGTTGGTGGAGTTTGAATGAAATGGTGGCTCACTGTGAAATTAAAGCTTAGCTACTGTATGATGGGTGGTGAGGATAAAGTAGGCCCAGACTGGCTGAATACACAGGAGGCACCGACTGTATGCATGTGTATATTTATGAGTCTCTTAAAGGTATATATGTATCAAATACACTTTAAAATGCTCAATTCTTAAAATACAGCAAGTCTTTTAATATAAATATAACTTGTAGGTAACTAATTAACCTTCTTTGCCCCTTCTCTCTTTTCAAAAATCATAGATTTTTATACTTTAATTTTATCCCATGAAGCTCTGATCCTCATTCAAAACAATCAGGATCACGTCTTCAGCTTGGTGCATCATTTTAACACCTGTCACCCCTCTCAGTGTGTTTGTATGTTTATGTGTTTCATCGGCTCATATGTTTATTTCCTTTGTCTTTTGTGTTCTTTCTCATGTTGTGCTGCATTCATCTCCAACACATTCCTCTCCATCCATCCTGAATCCACCCACCTCCTCCTTCTCCATGTCGTTGTTGTCAAACCTCCATGCACCACCCTAATCCCCGACAGCCACCGCAACACCTCCATGTGACCGCGCTGACGAAGGGGTGTGTCTTTGCAGGTCATAGAGCCTCCTTCCTCGACAATGAATGCAAACCGGGAGCAAAGGACTTCTACTTAAAAACACAAACAAATGGAAAAAGGAATAATTCCCCCTCGTCATCATGATCCTCTGAAGGACTGTGTGTGTGTGTGTGTGTGTGTGTGTGTGTGTGTGTGTGTGTGTGTGTGTGTGTGTGTGTGTGTGTGTGTGTGTGTGTGTGTGTGTGTGCGTGCGTGCGTGTGTGAGTGTGCATGTTTGTGTGTGTTCACGTGTGCCAAACCTCAGGAGTCTCTGCACTGGCCCAGGCTCACGCACACCGACAGAACGAGTCTCTCTCTCCCTTTAAAGAAATCATTTTGTTTACATACTTGAAGAAATGCACTTTTTTTAATTTACCGCCCAAATTTGTTGGCGGTCAATTCTTTTATTTTATTTTTGGAATTTGTTTTATTCGTTCCAGGATACATATGTTGTTTTGAACGCCGTGGAACGATATAGAGGTCATGTTTTTTTTGGGGTGGGTCATTTAGTTTTAGACTTGCAAACATTCAGGGAAATCCCTTTTTCATGCATTAACTACTTTGTGACGTCTTCCTGGTTTGCCGGCTTTTGTTACTGTTCGAGCTGTTGGTGTTTGTGCCCGTCTGAGTTTGTTTGAGGAGTTCAGACTTAGGTTGTTGAGTTCCTTTACACGCCTCAAATGTCCAAGAGGCACAGAACGGCCTAGTGCCGGCTCTTCCTGGATTTCTGAACTTGATATCGAGGAGGAAAGACTCGCTGCCTGTTAGCGGACGCTCCATATAAGCTATTTCTCATTCATGAAAGATGTGGGCGACAGCTGCCTAGACTGACGGCCTTCTCAGCCTCCGAGGGGGCGAAGCTGCATGCGCAGACCTAAAAATGAACTTTTGATGAATTTTGTTTTTGTAAGTCACTGAGAGTGCATTTTTTATGGACGTTAAAAGCGCTCTCGTTTTTTCATCGTTTTATCTGGATTGATAAATGCATTCATTCGAGTTCAGTGACTAAACAGCTGTATTTTATAGATTAGCTATGGAGCTTTTGTGATTTGTAAAATAATGCAAAATTGTGCTGTAATACTATTTGAGCTGTAATCCATTTTTACTGTACATAGTGGCCTGTAAATGAATCAAGACAAATCTTTAAATGTAAGTAAATATGTCAACACTCAGAACCTGTTTTTAGTATTCGCTCTTGATCCTCGGGAGGAAATATCTTTTATCTTGGTTCCTACTTTCAGTCAAATGATGTGATAATTGTGGATGCCATTTTACCAACCATATGAATTAAATGTATAGATTTGATGCCATAAGAAACAACCGTACCAGGTCAATCATATCAACTCTGGTATCCCATCAGAGAACTGTCTCTTTTACTCTGCCACTTCCTGTTTTTACTGATTAAAATGTTTTCTACCATTTCCATCTTGCCTAAAGTTTTTACCAGTGCCAAGTCCAATCCACTGTGTGGTGTGTTTTGTATTACAACGTTCTGCTGATATCAAATGTACGAGTGAAATAATCAAAGATTCACTTTAAAAAGGGACGTGGTTACATGTTTGTGTTCTCTTAAATTAATTACACTTTTTTGTTGTTTTGCAGCTGATGGTTGAAGCAAAGGTTTAGCATCATGAGAATATATTATAAATACATATATTCACATTTCTGCTTTACGTAGTATAGGATGTTGTAAAAATTGTCATAAAAAGTCGTGTTTAGTATGTCATTAAAAAGTACCAGTATAGTATATGAAAGTGTGATAAAGTATCATGTCATACAAATCGTTATATAAAAAAAGTCCTTATATATATATATATATATATATATATATATATATATATCAGTGTAGTATGCCATGGAAATGTCCTAGTACTGTATGTCATAAAAAGTTATAGCATAGTATGACAGAAAAAATGCAATACAAGTCATAGTCATTGTATGTAATGAAAATGTCATAAAAAGCCATAATATAGTATGTTCTTAAAATATCACGAAATAGTATATCATAAAAAAAATCATAAAACAGAGACATAGTTTATTATGTCATTTAAAAAGTACTAGTATAATATCTCAAGAAAATGTCATAAAAAGTCAAAGAAGATTGCCATGAAATACTGTATAATAAAATGTCAAAGTATGCCATTACAAATGTAATTTGAAAGGTTATGGAATAGTATGCCATGAAAGATGCCATACAATAGTCCTAGTATAGTATGTAATAAAAAGTCAGAGTATTATATGTTGCGAAAATAATAATATTAAAAAGTCATAGAAAATGTAAAAAAAAATAATACTCAAAATAGAGTATGTCATAAAAAAATCCTAGTATAGTAAGTCATAAAATCCTTTTGAAATGGAAATGAGTCAAGATTTCATGAAAGGTATAATGATTACTTTCAATACTATTTTATAAACGTCTCATCTTGACTTTATTTATTTGATGTGGACATCACAGTTGCATTATAATTCGTAGCATACATCATCTTTGATGAATCAACTGGTCTTTAACTGTTTCAGTACGTTATATACAACTTGATAAGTAAAGAACTCTTAACATCAAGTTAAAAATAATTTTGTAAAATTGTCTTGAACTACCAGTAGATGGATCAGTATAAAACCTGTACTTACAACGAAGAGGCTTCACATTCTCCTGACTTGCCTTCTTACTGATACACCGATGTACACGTGTGTACGAGTTGATACATACAAAGTTTTTACTTGAAACTTCTTCAAATGTGCTATTTCCAGAATGTTATCAGTTACAGCAGTGATTTCAAACATGGAGGTCACGGGATGAATCTCAGATGAGTTTTTTTGGAAACCACCTTTCAGCATCAACGTCCAGTCGAAGTGCATGAAGAAGAAACTGACCTCTTTTTGAGAAAGGGTGCGCAGTTTGGTGGACGGAGCAAAACCACTCCCATCTTGATTATTTAATTTTACCTTACTTTACATAATTAATACTCGTTACTTACAGATTTGTTTGAATTCTTCCTTATTTGAACTCGGTGCTATCTCAGCTGCAGAATGATACAAAAATAGTTTGATATGAGTCACTAAATAAAACCTAATCGATTAAAGATTACATATGCATAATAACTGAATGGCTAACAATAATCTCAACATTACACACAAATTAAGAGTCTTGGATCAGAGACACAAAGGACTTATTTTTGGTCTGACAGGTTGAGATACAATTTGGCAATGGCAGGAGACTACAGTAATTCATCATGAAATTAACTATATATCATTTTATAAACTCATATATATATATACACATATATATATATATATATATATATATATATATACACATATATATATACACATATACATAAATATATATACACATATACATATATATATATATATACACATATATATATACACACACATATATATATATATATACACACACATACACACAAGGAACTACTATGCCTAGGCCTGGATATTAAGGAAACGTTTCTTGAAGTTTTTTATTACAAATGGACGTGTCCTCAGGAATGTGGCTGATCGTAAGCACACAGACGGGGTCATAGAACATGGTAGACTCCGCCTTTGTAAAGCGTGACCTCAAGTCCTTATCTCAAATTTGTCCAGGCACATGGTAAATGTTGGGAGATATAATAGTGACCTATAGAACGTGAAGCAGCTCCTGAAAGAAGTTTATTAGTTATGTCATAGACATTTCAGTTGTATAAACTCGGTGGATGTCCGCTACAGGATTTACAAGATAGAAAAACCGAAAGAAAATTGTATTTTGCTCGACAAACCGATGCTTATTGTTTTAACTGGTCACAACCAGTGTACACAACTAGTCTACAATGCAACCAGTGAAGAGGTGTTGCAAGTTGACAATGTTTTAACGAGTCACAAGCCACTGATTTACAAAAATAAGGATAATTCTTACCTCAGACAAAACCATTGATATGTTACACTCAAGATGTAACAGATCATTTTATTAAAAAAAGATGTATTTGTATAGATGCAGACATATTCAGTTTAAATACAATCTAAAATTAATCTTTTATATATGTATATTTTTTTCATAACACTGGTAATGGACTACTTTTAAAACAATTTGCATCTAATAACAGTTCTATGACCAAGCAGCAATTAGCACGGCAATTACGTCAGAAGCATGTTGGAGCGTTTGTATACAAATGCACAAAACAAACAATAAAACACACGTTTGCTAACTTCAGAGCTGTGTCAACTACTAATAAATAATGTAAATCCAACAAAATGAGGACAGCGCCAACATTATTCATCTGTCAACAGTTCATCTCCGTACTTTATAAATACAAGAAAGACAATTTCCTGATCAGCATCCCTGTCACACATTTGTTAGTTTGTCTGGAGTCATTTCAATTCGAGTTGTCGAGGTTGCTGCTTTTTCGCTCTGAGCCGCAATTGCAGAGCCGGACCATGATGCTTTGCAGGCTGGGCTCCACAATACCGAGCATGGGCCTCTGGGAAGGGTCCCCGTTCCAGCAGGCCTCCATCAGCTGCCAGCATTCCTCATCAAAAGTGGGCAACCGTTCGGGTCTGGCTCCTGGAGACAACACGGACACAAGTGAGCGACAGACCAAAACAAACAACAGACGTCCTCAGATAGGGAACATCGAAGCCTGACATGCTAATAGGGAAGGTTTGTCATCTGCACATCAGCCTCAGTTGATTACCTTTGAGGTCGTGAATAAGTCCTGACGTCAGAGAGACAACCGTTGCGGTGCTTTCAAAGATTGTTTTACAATCAACATGTGGTTTTAACACGACTTCAAAGCTAAAATACTTTTAAATCCTTCTTCTGGCCATAAACCATCAAGGAATCAATTACTCACTCCATGTGACTTTGAATTCTTGAAGAAAACTTGTTTTTCTTGCATGCCTTCATGGTGACTCAAAAAACAGAGAAAAGTCTTGATGAATTGAAGTAGACGGGGGCCGCGTTTTTATAACAGCAGAACTATACTCTCACTTGTGCAGTGTAAAATAAGTCTCCTTCATTTAGTTGTACGGTCACTACTTCTCAAACACATCTTCGCTAAAACCTTACTATTTAAAACTCTGCAGACTCACGCTGATGAGTAGCACGCCTGCCCGAGAACGTTTATGCGGAAGGGTTTCAGGACTTTTCTCTGATTTCTGATTCTCCGTTCACCTTGGAGGCATGGGAGTTTCTTCAACAATTCAAGATAGTGGCAAGTAATTGATATACAAATGCTGATTTTGTGGGTGAAGTATTGCTTTAAAAGAAATTTGGAGCAGTGAAATTTAAGTTTAAAAAAAATGTGATCCCCAGTAATCATTATGTTATGGTTGGAGACTACAGTTTGTCATTCTTTTTCATTCTCTTTTTTTTTTACCCGTTGTCCTGATTCATAGCATGAGGTCTTGACTAATTCACATAATCAGTTATTTCCTTGTGGATCACTGACATCAGAGAACATAAATAAACGCATGAGAAGCATTTAAGTTTCACTGGAATACAATTTCCCTGCATGGATCCAGATAATACCACAAAAATCTCCAAAATGCTCCAATCCCAGTTCCCATCAGTTCGTATAACATTGTGTTTTCTGCTCTCGTTTTGTTTGTAAAAACGTCGGTGTGAACACAAACTGGACCAGAACTACAAGGTAACAACATATTTATTTCCATTTATCCATACCAAAAACAAACCAAACTGCAGTTGTGAAAAAATGTATTACCTTTTTTAACATTATTCCAGAGCTGGTCCTTACTGGAGCATTTCTCAAAGGCTTCTGGGAGTTTAACTGAACCAGTGCAGAGGTACCAGAAAAGGATCCCGAAGGCGTAAACATCAACAGAGTTATCATACTTTCCTGTTAGGAGAAGGGTCACAATGTAGAGGGAATCTTAAAAAGACTGATATGCATTCCTGCACAATCAAGTATAATTTTTAAGATAAAATAAGATAATCCTTTATTAGTCCCGCAGTTGGGAAATTGCATGATTACAGTAGCAAGAGGTAATCCCAGTTCTGATAACACTGTGTATATAAAAAGCTCTTAAAACAGGAGTCTCCTCTCAAGTAAAGAAACTTCTGCTTGTTCAGATAGTTCTGACCTATTAAACCTTTTGAAATTGTACCTCAGGAATTGATTCATGATGAAATAATGCGCCGAATGACTGCTCAATAATCGTACCTGTAAAAAGCTCTGGAGCCATGTGGATCGGCGTTCCAACGATGCTGCCGGACATCATGGCCTCCGGTTTACAGAAGCCCAGATCGGTGATCTTTGCACGATTTTGTTTGTCTAGCTGGAAAAGGAATGAGGGACAGCAGATGTCATATGAGACTTCATCCATGAAGTGTCACACACACAGACACACACACACACACACACACACACACACACACACACACACACACACACACACAGCTGAACTTACCAGAACATTCTTTAGCTTTATGTCTCTATGCAAGAGGCCCTGACCGTGCAGGAAGCGGATCCCCTCCACCACATCCAGGGCGATCTGAAGTCTCTCCCTCAGTGATAAACCGGCCTGGTAGAGATTGAGAGAGAAAGGAGACTTAACTGGAAGTAAAGAGTGACATTTGACCTATAAATCAATAATATGTCTCTTTTTCCAATCTCTGCATTGTCAAGTCACCTTCAAGCCGGTATAGAGGTCTCTGTGCAGCCGCTCCATGATGAGCAGCACCGCGATGCTGGAGCCGCCTCCGTAGGTGTGATCGATCACAGAGCCGTGCAGGTCCACAAGCCGCTCGTGCTTGGGCAGGGACCTGAAGCGACACACAGCCTACTCAGTAACATGATCAGAAAATTAATCACTTTTTGTTTAAGTGGCACTCCTTAAGATTTCAGTCCTGGTTGATCTGAATTTCTATTTGAGTGAAAAGAAAATACTACAAATATATCAAGAATGCAGTACTTTCATCAGTGGGCCTTGGGCTCAATCCCTATTCCTGCAGCGATCGATTCAGAATAAACAGACATTTATGGAAATGAAAATCTTCAAGATTGCCACTCTAACTTGAAGTCACAGTATATTGATGTACGTCTTGTTTTTCCAGATAAAATGTTCCTCCATTCCTTAATTAGGCCCGTTCAACAGGCTGACTCGTGTACATAATGGCCTCAAGGCTTCAACAGTCAAAAAGTTGATATGGTGGGTGGAGTTTGGACTTTATAACAAGGCAACTGTCATGTCCAATGAAAACATTTCTGCACTTGATGAATGCAGCTGCTCCAGAAACTGCTCAAGCCATTTGGAATTTCCCATACTCACCTCAGCTGTGAGTATTGAGATTTGTACCTGCGGCAGTTTGGTGTGAACTATTAAATAACGCTGAGACAAACAGGATTGCTGCTGTAGCGGTCTTCACAAGTCAGTCTGTGTGCATGTGATGTTTTTACAGTCGCTCTTGCTAACTCACCGTGTGTAGTGAAACTCCAAAGCCAGGTCGTTCCAGTGTTTATCATCAGGTGGTACCACAGACTTTAAGGCACATGGGTAGTGTCCTCCCCAACTGTCACACAGGTACACAACTCCGTACTGACCCCGACCCAACTCTCGCCCGAGCTTCGGCTTGCCTGTCATAAAACAATGCACTCGTTCTTTTTACGGGAAAAAAGAAAACTAAATCTTTGGCAAATTTGTAATTTTATTATGCATTTGCAAACAAAACAATTTAAAAAGGGTACGTTTTTGCAGCGAGTTTCTTTTTCTTGTGTGTGAACAATGGGAGGATTTGGTGGTGACTAACCATGCAGCAGCACATCCCTGAGGGATCGGCTCTCCAGAGACAGGCGGGCCAGCCGAGGGGCGTGGTCCTTCCTCACGCGCAGCCACAGGTCCTCGGTGCGCTCCAGACGACCTGTGTGCCCTTCCTCCAGCTACAAACACCAACACATGATAATGTCGCCTGGTTAGCATCAACGATAGCTGCCAAATGACTAGTTTCATTTAACAGTTATTCAAAAGACTTTACACTCGTAGAGCAACGGTTAACGTGTCTTACTTTTCTTACTTTGACTGCGGACGACTGCCCTCAGGTTCTCAGTGACTACAGACTCGTTGTCTTGACCTCTGTGGTCGTGTCGTCATTTGTCAGACTTGTTAAAGTGCCTGGTCAACAAAGTTACTCCTTGATGGATTTCATATTTATTTTTAACCACAGGGTTGCCCTCTCATCACTGGTGTTTGCTTTGTGCTCAGCTGGAACAACATCAGAACATGCTGTAAAGTTTGCGAGATTGAGTCACCAATGTTTAATAATCAAAAGATTGTGTTCTGTTGTCTGGCATATTGTCTAATGATAGTGTTAATACTCACTGACCTATTTTAAATCACCTCTCAAGACTCATTTTACTATTTATTCTTGTTTTCATTATTTTATCTGTTCCTTATTTTATTTCTTCTTTTTGTGTAATTTTATCCATTATTTTAGTTCTGTTGTTTTACTTGTAATTTGTATTAGTTAAATGTAATCTTGTATTGGATTGCTCTCCTGCTTTTTTTTTATCCGTACTTTGTTTGTGAAGCTCTTTGAAACAAACAATACATTTATTGTGAATTTGTTTAATAACAATCCGATTAGTAAAATATTGATGGCCTGAAAACTGTATTTAGCCATCATAAGTCTGTTCACTCTCATTATTAGGTTTACATTATGACTTGCTTTTTAATTTACTTATTTTCTGGGTAAAGTATGCCAAGTTCATTCATATGTATAACGTCAGTTGATCATTGTAATATTCTCTTAAATTGCTTAAGAGTAATGGGTCAAATGTACGCATCTTTCACTATACGTGATCTGTCATTTACAAGAGAGATAAGATACTGACATGCAACAAAAAGTAATATCTGATGTATCAGTGAAAAAACATTAAAAAAAAGGGACAGTTTACTCAAAAATCCCAGAAATATGTACGTAGTGCTATTTAGCAATCTAGATTGTTTTGACCAGAGACTCTATCTCTATAATTTATTGTTTGCTCTACTAGTAATTCTGCAATTTCTCAAAGGAATATGACAGAACAATGTTAATGTTTTATCAAGTTGACATGTTTAACCTGCAGTCAATCATTCAAAAAGCAAAAGCCTTGAACATCTACATCACAATATAACTGGTGACATTAATATGTGTATCTTTAATTGCTTTAAGAGTGACGAGTTAGCAAGCGTGGAAATGTAGTCAGTGATGTGACCCACACTGTCTGTCATGTGATAATTGTCATCAGAGCAATTTCACTTGAACTGATTTGTCAGAGACTTCAAGGACAGAGTTGGAGCCATTTTCACACTTGGGCTTAAAAGGCAAAGCAATTCAAGTGAAGGGGAATGAATTGCTAAACCGTTTCAGCCCGTTTGTCCTCCTCCATAGCTGCAGGGTTTCCCCTACCGTTAGAATAGGGGGGCGGGGCGCCCCCCTGAAAACACCCTCCGCCCCCCTGTAATTTTCTCCGTCGCGCCAGATCACAGACGTGATTTAAGGTTCCCTTTCCTATAAACAGGTCTACACCTTGTTCTTTTATTAAACAAACTCAATGTTCTTATTTTATTGATCGTATTTCTGTCTATTTCTGTCATGGTCGCGTTTACAACTCTACTTTGCTCTCGGTAACGCGCACCGCGGAGATCCGCCCCGATGCCCACAGACTCGTGCGCGCGCACAGGTGGGCAGAGAGCACACTTCCATCAGCCGGCAGAGAGCGTCCAATAATGTCGCGTGGAAAGAAAACAGATATATCTGCGTTTTTTAAACGCTCCCAACGTCGCTCCCAATGTCCCAACGTCGCCGTCGTCGCCGCCGACACCCCCTCCCCCCGGCCGACACCCCGCCCCCCTGAAGCTGTAAACCTAGGGGAAACACTGAGCTGCATACACTGCTTTGTGGTCACCTTTTTACAAAGCCCTGTTTTTCATCCACCTTTCAGACCTACAGTATCTCACACTGGCGTTTAGAGATGGGAATTGATTTGATTTTGTCAACACAGATTTTGATTTGATGAATTTATTGTGGTGGATATGTTTGTTGGCACCAGCGACCCTGGGAGCTGTGTTGTCTGGACAATACCTCCAGGTAGGTTCCCCCAAGCAAAGTAGTACAAGGGGATGGGCCAGTCCAGGAGCAATTCACACAGACCATATATGAATCAGTCACAAAAGAGTTGTTGTACCTCACTCGGGAAAAATAAAACAGGGCCCCCTTCTGGAGCTAAACTTGGGAAGGGAGCTCGTCGGTGAGTATCTGGTGGCCGGGCCTTAAACACATAGGGCTCTGCTGGGCACCGACCCCCAAAAAATCGACATCCTTTTTTGTGCATTCTGGGGACGGCTGGGGACATGGAATCAGAGTGGGCCCTGTTCAAAGCCTCCATTATGGAGGCGCCTGCTAGGAGCGGTCAGTGACGAGTGTGCAACCTAAGAACACACTGGTGGACACCGGCAAAGACGGGGGTCATCAAGCTGAAGAAGGCTTTTCGGGTTTGGCCCACGAGTCTCAGCAGCAGACTGGTTGGTCCAAGGACCTGCAGTCGCGAAGCAAAACCCGGGTGTGGGATGAATTCGGGGGGTCTATGTAGAAGGACTTTTGGTTGGCCTCAAGTAAGTTCCGACAAACCGTTAGACGACTCAGAAAGGGATAGCAGGGCTTAGCTCAGCTGCCCCTCCAGTCTACATGTGTTTTGTGGACCGGAGAAGGTCCTTTTCTGCCGGAAAATTATTAATTGTGCCCTCCGTGTTGGGTGTGAGTCACTGCTCCAAGCGAGGGAATTAAAGTATCTCGAGGTTTTGTTGACGAGGGTAAAAGGGAGCACGAGATGGACAGGCGGTTCTACCACATTGTTGAAGAGAGCTGTGCCGGAGGACAAAGCTCTCGATGAAGAAAACATCTTGGCATTAGTAGTTACAATCACGTTATTGCAGGTCCTCTCAAAGAAGTGGTTGTGGAGCCTGCTAAATTATATTGCACTATCTTGTGGATGAATAGTTCTCTAATCAGCTCAGACAGAGAAGATGTTATCCACCACAGCCTGACTTAACATCCACTAGTGGTTTGATGGTTGTGAAAATTTGTTTTAGATGGAAACCTCAGACATGAGAGACTTAAGCATTCAAGTGTATGTTAAGTGAAAGTTACTGTTTTTAGCTATATATTAAAGATGAGCATAATAAATCAACAGGGCACAGTGATACAGGATTGGAGAGAGAAAGATGAGAAACAAAAGAAAAGGTCAGAGAGAAAGAGAAAGTTCACCTGGCGCAGAGATGCTGCGAAGGCCTCGTGGGAGCTGTTCAGGCGGGTTCTGAACTGGGAGCAAATACTTCTGGCCAGTTTAGCAGCACTGAGACTTTCTATGGCGTCCTGGGCCACTTTCCGCTTCCACTCTGGACTGACGGCAGGAGGGTTCACAAACGTTATCCTGTGGATTATCTAGGGGCAAGACACAGAGTAAGAACACCTTTTCAGAAGTCAGGAATCACCTTGCGGTTTGAAACGCCTATTGCTGAATTTATTAGACACTGACCTGTTTGATTTGCTCCCAGAAAACTCTTGAGACAGAGGATCCTGAATGAAATGTAACCTCCACATGATAGGCAGCATTTAATAACTGTGGCAGATGAGAAGAGGGAGTAAATATGCAGCAAATCCACTTCCTCAGAATGTCGTCTGTTGGACTCTAAAGGCTTGTGGCACTGAAGGCAAGCAGAGTTGACGAAGGCTAATGAAGGCTACTCTTGATAAAATGTCACTTGTCTTTCTCGGAAAACAATTTTTTTTTAAATATTTGTATTGTTAATAAGTTTCTGATCCCATGTTGTTTTGGTTTGCTTTTCTACAAACTTTCTATTCAGAATCAGAAGTGTTTAATGCCAGGTAGGTTGAACATAGGAGACATTTGACTCGGTGGTTGGTGACCAAGGTTCACACTAAGGTTTAAATGATTAAATGAACAGTAGACACGGACGGTGACATAAGTCACCTCAAATTTTCTCTCAAATCTGATTTGAGATATTTTTCATACTGGAGACTCAGTCAGAAATTACTTTGCATTTGTATATAACTTTTCTTAAAATACATTTTAATATCAATATCAGCATTATTATTAGTAGTAGTATTAGTAGTAGTAGTAGTAGTATAAATAAGGTTCCTGATTTTCACAAATTACTGCCCACCTGTTTGAGGTGATTGGAAGTGATATTGTGCACAGAGGAATCCATGTGTGACTTCTCCAGACTGTTGAGACATCGCTCCAGAGTTCCTACGAAGCTCTCCCTGAGATAGTCCACAGAGCTGATCAGCTTATTTGCCACGGCCTGATTCAAACGAACCACTATCAGCTCCTGGATCTGGTGGATGCAAGATTTGATTTCCTTTGACGTAACAGGCTCTCCATTAGTTGTTACGATGACGTCTGCAGTTGAAAGAAAATAGTTTGTCAAGTAAATATGTGGTGCATGTCCCCAACAGCTCAGAATTCCTGATGAATTAGTTATGTCAGATATTAGTATGAGACACAGTCTTGATGTTGAAGTGAATAGAGGCAAACTGGAATCACCAGAGCAGTACGCTGAAGTTACACACTGAGAATTCCATCTTGCTGTGTTGTTGGGGGCCAGAATTAAAAGAGTATGGCTCAAACTTGAAATCGTATTGCATCCTTAAAGTTTAGAGGTTGGTAGATAATGGATCTATAAAAGGCCAATATAATAATGATAGATTGGCGCAGGAAAAAGCTTATTGCAGTTTTTACGGTCGATACTTATCAAAGGCTGATAGTGGCAAGTTAAGTGAGAGTGCAAAACCATGTCTCTGCAAGTCTAAAGTCTCTGCAAGTCTGACTAGAGTCTAAAGACCATAAAGAAACTGTCTTTGAGTTACTCAGGCTGCTGATAAAAAAAAACTGGCCAGTTAGCACAAGTCAGTTGTCTGTGTTGTCTCCCTCAGAGACACAGATAGTATCGCAGAGAGAATGGTTAAAATAAAATAATCTGAATGAGTACCACGAGTCAGCCATCTTTTTTTTTTTTTAAATAGAAAAATAACAAAGCAGGCCGATGTGAACCCACAGAACCAAGGTTACTGGGGTCTATGAAAGAAAATCACATTTCCCACTTCCTATATTAATAATAATAATAATAATAATACTTTTTTATATAGCTCTTTTCTAAGTACTCAAAGACGCTATAATCTAAAATAAGATATGCAACCAGAAAGCATGTTTCCAATTTTATAAAAAAAACTCAGGTTATGATTTAGTTAAACTCACGAGTAGAGAAAATTAAGATAATTGAATAGATTAGATCACATTTCTAAAAAAGGAAATGTATTTTTCCCCACAGTAAATCAGTCCACGTCTGGACTGAATCCAAACACATTGTCAAATTACTTTTTGGCCATAAAAACAAACAAAAACATAATGGTTCTTATTTACTAAAAGCATGCATTTAATAAATAGTCTGACAACAGCAGAGACAACCTCACCTTTTTACTGACTGAACACCATAGATAAAACCCAAGCACATGATAAACAAACAGCTGATAATGTCAAAGCATTCTTTATTATTCTAATATCCATAAAATCACAAGCTTGTACATACATTAGTAATGCATTAGTACGTACTACATCAAAAAAGAGCTAATCAGATGGGAAATACACCGCTGGAAAGAATCTGGTTGGGGAACAGTGCAAAATAAAAAAATTGAGCTTTCCTGATCTTTACATTAATATTTGCACTCTGTAAAACACAATTTTTACTTAACTACCTTTGTTTTTGTAGTGTTTAGTTAACTATAAAGGACTATAACCCCTGTTTTGATATAAACAAGCTTGACCTTAAAATACCCTAAAATATTTTCCTCCATTCCTCTCAACTCTTTAAAGGTTGCAATAATCAAGATGATTCGCAAAACCGCTCCGTGTTATGAAACAGTGGTTCATTTTGGTTTAGTTCAATTTAAACGTGTTCAAATTTAGGAGCAAATGTATTCATTATTTATAACAACTTTTATCATATCATTATTTGTGAGTCCCGCCACTTATAACACAATATCTTCGTAAACAAATATGACAAATCTTGACAAAACTACAGCAGAGAAAACCTGCGTTGTGGCATTTATCCAGGGTGTTTACTCACTAACCTGTAAACTCCAGATTGGCAGCATCCTCCAACAACTGCTCTTTCATGCTGCCGAGTGTTTCCACGATCATCTCCTTCATCTCTTCCTGTTTACGGTTAGCGATGGCCATCAGGGAGGTGAAGAGTTCCCCCTCTTTCTCCCGGGTGTATTCCAACCTGCGGGGGGTTATCTGCAGGTCCCTCTGCATGTCAAAGGCCTGCAGGGATGGGAAGCAGAGAAGATAAAAGTCTGATGGGGATTTTTCATGGGCATACTGGGTCAAAGTAGACTCAGTTCAACAACTGTGATTGAGTATGGAATACTCAATCACAGATAAAAGTGCATCATCCTCTGACCTGGTTGATGAAAATATCTAGACAGCGACAATGAACTCCATTAAGCAGGTTTGCAGCCTCCACCTGCTGGTTTTGAAGCACTTGCCGAGTAAAAGGCACCAGTAACCGATGCAGCCTTTCGAAAGCCTCCCCCAGCACGCTCTGGGGCTTGGCTCCCGGGGTGGGTGACTGTGTAGGGGCGCCACAGGAGCAGTGTCCTACTGGGCTACTAAGGAAGCCAAGGGAGAGCAGCTGCTTATGGAGGGCGCTCTTCTCCTTATCCCTCTCCTTTTCCCTCTCTGCACGGCGGCTGGGTTCTGGGGAGGCTGCTGGCATTGTGTCAGGAATACGAATGAAACAGATAGGAAAGGAGAGCATCTCTTTGACCTTCCAGAGCTCAGCCACATGGTCTGTGCTTAGGGAGTCCTGGTTGATGGCATAGAGGATGATGGGGATGACAGTGTGGGTGCAGTCTGCCAGGGCCTCTTCTATGTTCTGGACACTCGGACAGGGCACCACCATGACCTTTGCTTCCTAAAGACAAACCACAAAAAAAAACATACATGTTTATTCACTGTCAAGCTAACTGCTGTAAATACAGTAAATAATTAGGAAATATGGTTCTGCGAGAAAGGCCAGTCCACCAAAATTTGACAAAAACATATTTTCACATTTACTCTTAGTAAAATCCAGCCATTCAAACCACTAGATTTAGTTGCGGAATTTTTACTGCAATATCTGCGACTGAACCACAAATGGAAGTTAAAGGAATTTAAAGCTGCTTTACTCATTATTTATTTTAATAACAACAATGCAACAAATTATTTAATAATGTGAAAGGTGTCGCTTGTGATGACAAATCCACAGCTAACTATCAGTTAATGAGTCGGACATTTTCCTCAAGAGTTGGTGTAGACCAAAAACAGAACTATGGGGTGAGTGAATATTGGGCTTATATTCACCAGGTAATAAAACTACGGCCCCGTTACATAAAGTGGTCAAAGCAGTTGGAGCAAAGTTTTCAAGACAATTTATGTTCAAGATATCTAAACAGCCTCAACTGCAAAATGAAGAAAAATAACACACTTCCACACATATCACATGCTCCTTCTATTTCTGAACACCGAATGGCTCATCAATATTTGTAGTGGTCTTGGGAACGTCTGTGACAGGGCAGGAACATGACACAAGTAATAGGTTTTCTTAACCCTTGATAAATAACGACTTTTACCAAAATAGTCTCGGAGAGGGCTTGAGAGGGAGACCCCGCCCCGGGGGACAGCGCGAGAAAAGAGACAAAAATGACCAACAGCTACACAAAGGAGACAGTCAGTCCTGTCTCCAAGAAACAGAGCAGAGCCCATCTGAGCAGTCTCTTTAGTTTAGAACAAAGATAGCCTACAAACATTTGTTCACAACTGATCAAAAGCAATACAATGTATTAACTGATTTATTGCAGTCCGTTTAACACACCCCATCAAGAATATGTCTGTTGGCTATTTTGAAGTAACTATTTTGTTTCTTATGTTTGTCAATAATAATATTAATAGTACATTTTATTTGTATAGTGCTCTAAAGGGTACTGGAAGTATTAGAAGTGTCAGTGCGAGTTAGCATTAAAGAAAGCAACAGTCAAGACAAACGGTCATGTTGGAAATCAAGAGTTTTCTTGAAACTGCTAATATAAACAGGCCTTTGTTAACACCAGACTTGCTTGTGTGAATTCATGAAGCAATAAACATAACCAAATATGTACCACGAGCATTTTAAACGTGGCAATAGCATATCACCCTTTTTGTGCCCTGGGTGTTTAAGTTAAGGTGGGAAGCATGGGTTAACTCTGGGATGAAGAGAAGGATAATTAGCAAGTTGGCCACTAAAGCAGGTTGCTGTGATTATGGCATGAGTGTGTGAATACCGCAGGGAGAAGACAGATTCTGTGCCTTTGTGTACTCCAACTTAAACACGTTAATCTCTTATTCATTCAGCAGAAACCTAAAGAGGAGTGGCTCACTGCTTTAGTTTGTGACAAACCTATGTTCATTATAGGTAAATATAAAAATGAGTTGTAGATTATTTAATCTTAGCATGGGAATACATGACAATTGGCCTTTCTGTTGCTCATCTGTGATGTTTGTATTATTACTACGAACAATAACGCCTCTGACTCGCAAGCGTGACCAACTGTTTGACCCCAAAAGGGGACTGCAGAGCCCACGCCTCTCAGCCACATGTGAAAATTAACAACAGTGTGAAATGACTGGCTTTACTTCCAGCACTAATATTTTCCTTGCAGTTGTTCATCTATTATACTTTTCTGTTTTCGCGATAAGACTGTGGGATCTCGATGCAGGCTTTAAAATGGAAATTAAGTCAATAATACCAACATATTACAGATAATGAAAACAGTAATGCAAATTCCATACCATGGGTTTTTACCAAATAAGATTTTTGAGGATTCATTATTCTTTTAAATGTGTGTCAACATTAGTAGTTGATTTTCTCAGGAGATGCTGGGGAAATAAAGTGGTGAATGGGTCTTTTCAATTAGCACAGCTCACACAAGTAAAAAAATAAATAATACTTTTATTACTATTAAAAAACATCGTTTTTCTAACCAGTGTCCCAGAATTCAGGTGAAACCATGGCAACTTCATCACAGTTTTTTTACCATGACCTAGTCATGTGAAACGCACCAGACCAGTGGCATTACGTAAGGGGGTGGGCGGGTGGGCTGCCCCGAGGCAGAGCGAGGCCTTGTTTCTGAGCCTTGGTCTAAAGGATTAGAGACTAATTTCCACGTGTCACACATGATGGGGAAGGACTACAATCCTCACACCATGAGAGATCAATTCACTCCCACAAGATATTGAGATTTTCAGGTCGCACTGACCGAATACCAGCACAGTTCCACTTTGTCCAACAATTTTTCCTTTTTCACATAACCACAGTAACCTGTGAATCTGTTTTTGTGCTTGAAAACCTGAATGGGAGAATTGTGACTGGGACAGCATGTATTTCTGAAAAGTAGCACAAATCAGGTAAAGTAAAAGACTGAACAACACAGAAAATAATCAGCTCTCCCAAGTAATCGGTTTGTGAGCTAAACCACGTGTGAACACAAAGGCTAGTTCAGGCCAGAGACAAGGATGAAAAAAATAAAATAAAATCAATCCATCTTTCCTTTTCTTTAGTTCTACAAGAGGAAATGCCACCACACCAAAAGAAATACATGTTTAGATCAATGATATCACTGTTTAGAAAACACTGTTTTTTTCTTTTCTTTCATGTTAAATGTCCAGTCCAGTGAACCACAACATGAGCGGCAAAATCATAATACTATATAAAACTAGCAGTAATTTAAAACTCAACTTTTCTCAATTACTATTCCTTAAACTGTGCCAAACCTCATTTAAAAAAAGTTTAAAAACGCCATATTAGAATTTTAAATCCAAATTTTCTAATTGATGGCTGCAATTTCAATTAATCCGTTTTGGTCAAAAGATATTCACAGACACGTTCAAAGTAAATGGAGGACCATGCAAAGACTTCAGGTCCACTTGAAGTTTCCTCTCCAAGTACACGTGCCCCTAAATACTGCTCATTGGTCTGCAGAGATATCCTCTCTACTGGACTAAGGAAAGTTGTGTATACATATCCAACAAAAAAGTATCTTACAATGTCAAATCTTAGAAAAGATTTGACATTGTAAGATACTTTTGTGTTTGAAACAATATAAGTGTTCTCACTTATGTTTATTCAATAGTAAATTAATCTACTTACTGCAGAATCCGATACCATCGGTCGCCATGTATCACATATTAGACAAACTAGTAATGTGCTGATGCCAACGTTTGATGTCATCAACTTAGTTTTGCTCATGTCAGTTCTGGTAAAAGCTTTTCCAGAGGACTTTGCAGAGCTTTCTTCCATAAACATACAACATCCACTTTTCATCCAAGCTCCTTTAAAAAAATACAGCAGTGAGCAACAAGTCCACATTGCCCAATCTTACTGTAAATGTCTGGGAACTTAAATGTAAAAGTTCATGACGAGGGGAAAAAGTAATGACTGCTAGGCAAAATGTTCATATCAAACTCCTTATTTAGACTATGGGTGGACACTGCATGGAAAGTAGATCCAATAGGTTTCACACAGAATTGGCTGCCTGTGATCTAAAGCCTACCTGCAGCAGTGGGTGATGTAGGGTGATCTCCAGCTCTGCTAGCCTGTGGGCCGGGTCCTCACATTCCTCATGGATCTCCAGGTCTTCCCGGGGTACCGTGTCCCAGCGACCACAGTTAGCCGCCAGCTGGTGCACCAGCTCATACTGGCCCGGCAGTGCCAAGCTGAGCCGTGTCTGTCTCCCATGGGTGAAACACAGCTTCCGCCTCTTGCAGACAGTACCCTGGACTCCTTCACAAGCCTCTCCTGTCTCTGGGCCTAGTGGCAGCAACCGCTCCCCCAGAAGGCAGTTAAGCAGCTGGTAGCGGGCGGCACAGTCCTGGCCTAGTACCAGGATGTACGGGGCAGCGCCCACTGTGTTGCGCAGGAACTCTTCCTCATGGCTGGGGAAAGAGATGCAGCTGAGCTGGCCTGAAGGAACAGACAGAACACAAAGAGGTATATGATGTTGGGAAGTGGATCTTTTTAGGGACCTTTAGCAACCCTGTTAAGTGAGCTTTTTGTGGACTTCTTGGTCAACATTGTAAGCCAAGATAGGGTATTTAATGACACACTATCCGTTGAATCAGCATTATTTCCGGAATATACAGAAGATCCTTGTTCAATGTAGACTGATATTATTCCTATTATTTCCCGATCCAGCACTAAGATGTGGAGCACACACACAGAAGAACCAATTCAACCTTATTATTGAGGGTATCAGATACAGGCCTAATCCTCAGTGATGCTGAGTCACAGTCTAAAACAGTTATATAACAAAGAGAGAAGAGAGTAGCATTGGCCTATTTCAAGTGCATTTCTTTCTAACATAAGGCTTTACTGTAACTGTTACTCTAATCGACCATTCCCCTACTAATATTCACCCCTTGACTTAACATGACGCATTAAAGCTTATTGTTTCAGACAGACCGGTGCTGAACATTTGACCGCATGACCCCTGCACAGTATATAGGCTAAATAGGCAGTCAATGCATACCTATGGATAACTTCTACCAACATATTAGATCAAGCACTATTGAACGATCTCGCTGCATCGTGTAAGGCACATTTGCAAGATGAATCTAAAATATCCGGTGAAGACATGTTTAGCTTTGCCCATGAAAGGCAGCATTATGGTTCTTTTTTTTCTGTTGATTACAACTAATCTCTGGCTTAACATTGTTCATTTAACCATCTCTGTACACAGCATACCGACTCTGAAGAAAGCCACTCTTGCAGATGTGACACATTACATTTCATACCATCACTCCTGTGCGGTGAAACAATTTCCCTGAAATGTTAGGATATATGGAGTTGTGATAAACATTTTATAAAGCATTTATCTTGGGGTGGTTGTAATAGAGAAATGTGATCCAAACTCAAAGGGGGGTGGGGTATGATCAATTTAAAGTTGGACTCGCATGTTTGAATACATACCTAACCAGTCACTAAAGCACTCACATAAGGCACAATTAATGTAAAATGGAAGAATGTGGCTGATATTAATTACAGGCTCTTGGCCAGCTGCAGAGTGTAGAAATCTCAGCATATTTGTAGCACTTAGTCTACTCATGTTTTTCAAAAGGGGGCTTAATCCCTTTAGTTTTCCCAAACCCGAATGAATGCATTTGTCTATTTGTTGTTGAAGAAATATCTTAGCAGCAGAAACGTCATGGCTTTTCTTTTAGCTGAAGGATACAGATGGATATGGGACGCTTTAAAAATGGTTGAACCCAGTGACATGTCGTCGCACAACAGGGATGTTGCTGCAGCGTGTGTTCAAACCTACCTGCCTCAAAAGAAGCTGAATCCGAGCTCATGGTTGATGCACAAGCATTGCTGTAATTTTGCCTTATTTCCCGGAAGAACGCGTTAGTCTCCTTTAAGTTCTTCTTCAGTTGTATGGTGTGTTTGTTGTAGCTGTTAAATATCCTCGTAAGTTCCCGGGCTAAAGGTGTCGCTTTCTGTTGTTGTTGTACGTTTCCCTCCATAGTCAACAGTCTTCTCCTCTTGATGGTTTCTCAAGGTTCAGCAGCTTAAACCCCAAATGTAACGTCTTATTTAAGCTGCTCAAATGTCCTGTTGCACACCTTTTTTTTCTTCCTTGCGTGCTACTTAGTCAAGTTTGTTCACCCATCTGCGTTAATTCACTTGTAGTGTAACACGAAGAGTGGTGCTGTGATGGACAGACAGCGGTCCCTGTAGTGGTTCGTGTCCGTGAGTGAAGGCCAGGCATTTGGCTTTAGTAAACTTAGTTGTTATGATGTGGAAGCCGACTAGCTAGCTTAATGTCGAGCCTCGCGTGCAAGATAACTGAACGGTTGCAGTTGACTCGAAGACAGATTTGAACGCTTAGCTAACAAAGTAACCGCTATTTCGGCATATTTATTGTTAATACCGACTGTCAGCCTGATAACAGACTGTCAACAACAACAAAAAGATAACACCACAATGATGCGATTCGGACTACTGTGCTGAATAGTGTGCGTTGTTCGACCTGGCTGGGGTCCAGATAACGTCCGCGCTGCTAGCCAGAAGGCATCTCCTGTCAGTCCCCGCCTCGGCCTGGCTCAACAGACATAGCAATCACCTCCACGTGAATCCAGGTCACCGGTTCACAGCCATACAGCTCCGTGTTTAAAGTGGGGGGCCACTTTGACAGTTGCCACTGAAAGACAACCAGAAAAGTTGGCGTTTCCTTGATGAGGCTGCGTGGGGAAAAGCTCTTCCTAAACTGGGTCAGGCCCGGAGAAGCCAGCGGATATTTTCCACCCTGGAGAGAGCGACGACGACACAACTAAAGTAACTTTCTCTTTTGGTGACGATGATGAGGAAGACGAAGAGGAGAGTCCAGTCCGGGCCAACTCGCATAGCTGAGACTGAAGCAATCAAATCAATGCAAAACAGAAAGTCGACACAGCCAAAGTTTAGGGAGAGGAAAGGGCGGGGTTCGGGATGACGCAGGGCATCATGGGAAATGTAGGAATATTGGTATTGGATCGTCAATAGCTGGCTGTTGTCCAGTATGTTGATGGTTGTTCATGTATTTCAGGAAGTGCAATGTTACTGTTTCCCATGGAAAACACATTACAATGGAGACAATTTCGAAAACTAATTCCAGATATTAATTCTCGTGGAATATGTATGGAAAAAAACAAGAACTCTGCATCTTGTTGGTTATATACATCATCAGCATGTAAATGTGATTTCTGTGGCTAATTGGGGTCATAAGAAGACTGATCATGTGCACTGGGAGAAATCTAGAGCTTGTTTTCTCCCACAGACTATAAAGTCTATTGTTAATCCACTTCACTTTCACTTCTCCAGTTTTTCTTAAGGAGTCCGGGGATCCCCAGGACTCTGTGGCACATGGTCTGCTAAATAATTAGCAATAAATGATACAATTGTGCTGTATCATTAAAATTTGCATATCTACAGATGGAGACCATTTGTGCCATTAAAACAAACACACTATCGGTCTATTACCCTCTCTCATTTGAGCTTTAGGCCAATAGAAACTCTGATATAATTGTGACACACAGCAACAAATTGATAATGTTTTAGCTGAAACATGTCAGCTTTTGACTGGTAAATTTAACGATCGGGATTTATGCCAGTATTTCCATTGTTTATTTTCTGAAAGCTTATATTACTTTGAATGTAGGTTATAAATGCTGTCAAGTTTGAAAAATAAAATCACCCTGTGTTATCAGTGGTATTAGCATTCAAAGCATTGCTAGTTTCCCATCTGTGGTACTTAGAAAGTATTATCTTATCTTAACATGATTTAAATTGTATTGTTTTTCTGTTAATCACTATGAAACAGGTCTTCAATATTTAGGTTAACACGTTTAGAATACAAATAGGTCCAATGGTATCGAAGAGTACAAATGGTAGTACATGTGCTTAATCAGTGTTATGATAAGAGGGCATCCTTGGGAAATGTTCTCCCCTGTAAGGGGTCCCTGGACCCAAAAGGTTTGAGAACCCCTTCCCCTAAACCACTCAGATCTCAGCCATGTACTCGTACACATTTCTGTACCTCTTGATTGTATATTAATAACACATTTTTGCACATATATCATCCTACATGACAGCATTTGTTTAGCAAATAAACTATTCAATCGCAAATATGTTAGAGACATTTGAGGTTGGAAACAAGATAACCATTTTGGGCCAAAGGACTCCACATGACTAATGTACCCCATCTTCTGGCAGATATACTGAATTACATAAACAACACCTTAAATGTGTGGTTTACTTTCTCAATAGTTTTAGATTTCATATTTTTCTCCTAGGTACTATTATTTTCTAAATCATATCTCAAATGAAATGTGCATTTCATTTCAGTAGTCAACTAAGTATTACTATCTGCTCATCCTGTCCTAACCGGGGAACACTCACCAGCTGAGTCTGAACTAATATTACAGTCTACATAGGATATTAATTGCTGAACCTACTAGAATATGCTCATTATTAGTATGCAGTTGAAAGGTCCACTTGGAACAGAGACACAGGCTGTTTCAGGATTTCCGCCAGCCCGCATCTAGTTATTGGTGAATGCATGCTGATCTCTAGTGGCCTACATCTGTAATGTCATAAAGCTCTTTTCTAAAATGCATTTCTCTCAGTTCACTAGACTGCCTATTTAGGTCAAATTGGACTAATGGTTAAATACCCAAAGACATATTCTAGCTCCATGAAGTCAGCTGGATTTAAAATGCTTTTTCTCTACAACCCATAGGCCATAAAATAATCCAAGCCTTTTATTCTTTGGGACGACAAACATGTGGATAATGCTCTGTTTATTAACAGGGAGTTGGTCATCTGTATAAACAAAATTACAATTATATAATAGTTATATAATTTGAAGTACTTTCACATGATGACACCAATGATCTCTCTGACATTGCATGCAACTGTAACTGTTATTCCAGTTGCTCTTAATGAGGTAGATAACTACGTTAGGTTGGAAAAGGAAGCTCCAGCTCATTACTCAGTATTTTCTTCAAGTAGATAATTGAGGAAAAAGGCCTCAGTAATTAAATAAAGTGGGTCAACTGTTCAATTATCAGTAAATACATTTTTTAAACTTGATATTATTGATCTCAGCAGCATAGTTGTCTCTTATTTGGTTTACTGTTATTCTATGTTATATTTAAGTAATAAAAAAAGTTTAATTTAAAAATACTACGTAAAAGTCCTGCATTAAAAATGTCTCTTAAGTAGAAATAGCTAAACAAAGCATGCAAAACTTAAAATATACAAGGTAAAAGTACTCACGATGCCAATGGATTGCCCTGGAAACTAGTATACTATTATATATTCCATTGTTAGCACTGATGGATTAATGTGTAAATAGCATGCTGAAGAAGTTGGTCATGGTGGAGCAAGTTTTACTATTTAATATAGGACTACTTTTGGCTAGTTTGATTTAGTATGTATTTGTTTTATATTTATTTGTTTCTTTAAAACTTACAAGCTCATACGTTTTGTATGTAAAATTAACCTGTAAAGTAACTACTAAGTAAAGTACTAGTATTATGTATTTATTAAGTAAAGTACAAGTACCTCTAATCTCTAAATACCGTACATTAGTGTAGGCTACTAAATTACAGTACATCATTAAGCTACATATTGCAAAAATGTATAAAATAAATTTGCCCCACACTTCATTTTGTGGTGCGCTTGTTGTAAATGCCCGTGCACACCGATTCTAACAACAGTCACACAAAACAAAAGTTGAGATCTGCATTACGTGTTCTAACTTGGCTGACCAACTACTAAACACCAATAACCTTATATTACAAGTACTGGTCAGACATTAACAAGAAAGTAACAATAAAACAAAATGACCTCAATCCATTATGCGCTTACACGTTCCGGCGCCGTCTGGTGTCACAAATCAAGCGCTCCTCTGGGCACCTGACACGCCCCCTCGACTATTTGACGTGTCCGGCCGCTGGCTGAGCTCTGAGTGTCGCAGCACGCTGTGTACCTGCTGCTAGAAGGTCTCAACGAAACTGAAGAGACTAAGACACGCGTTAGCTTTCCGTCTTGGACGTCTAGTTGTAGTAAGACAGCCGGAGCCAGCTCATATTTACACTTTTATGTGAATTGCAACTGAGCACATTTTCGGAGCAACTTTGCTCCAACAGCAACGGAGCTCCGCGCGGAGGAATGCACTTTATCTGCTTGAAACAATACGCCAAAAAGGACAACAACGTCGTGTGAGGATGCAGAGCGTAAATGTCGCTCGTCTTTCGTCAAACCGACGGCCGTCTGTTGGGGCAGTTTCACCGGGAGAAAATCCTCCCGTCGGGAAAGCTCCGTCCCAGGTGACCGTGAAAAGACAAGCCGTGAAGAGACACCACCACAAACACAACCTGAAGCACCGGTACGAGTTCCTGGAGACCCTCGGGAAAGGAACCTATGGCAAAGTGAAGAAGGCCAAGGAAAGGTCCGGTCGACTGGTAAGGACCGATACTGTTTTATCACGTTTTACTTGTGAGCCTCGATTAACTGTGTCCACATCTGTGTTGGCTCTACCTACCGGCCACCTGTTGTTTAGAGATAGAGGGCTATTTTTAGAAGACCGTCTGCACACAGGTAGTCCACATACGGGTTTTAATTAGGGGCCACTTACCTCTCAGGATTGGCCTCACATATGGTGTCCCTGCAAGGAATTGATGAGCCTAAATTGTAAAAAAATAAATAGGTTAGTGTGTCTGATGCTGGTGTATCAGTTGACTAAGCAGCATACATTAGACATCAGTTTGTTTTAGGTTGCGCTTATCTTTGTGTTTTCTGAACATTGCGTCCAGTCTGTGTAGATGGTCAAATCACTGAATAAGCGGTTTTAATGTCTTGTGAATTGCATTTTATTCTCACCGCCTGTCTCAGAACGTGTGTGTATCACTGTTTGCTAACAGGGTTGGAAAGTACAGTCTTCTGTGTAAACTAAGTATACACATTATATATAACACTTACTGTGTCTAATTATTTTTGTGCCCCACTTATGATGAAACTTTTCATTTCTAAGAAGAATGTGTTTATCGTTTCAAGACTATCAATAGTATGTGAGATCCTCCTACAAAGACTGAAGCCAAAATTGATTCCTGTAACTCTGTACACAAGACGTTTTTACAAAGTCGCCTCCTATTGGCTTAAAAGGAGGTATGCAGAGGTGTTTCCTTGGAAAGACTGAGGGACTTTATCCCTAGCAGGAAGTTTAAAACAGGAAAGTTAGGTTACTGCCTTTTGGAGAGAGAGAGAGAGAGGGCGAAACCGCAACTAGCCTTTCAGGTGGATTCCAGTTCCCTGTGACCTAAAGGGGAAATGGGAGGTATCTAAACTAACAGACTGGACAGAGATAACAATTTGTAAAAGGAGCACAGAGAATTTTACAATCAAATGGCAATGTCTTTAGTAGTTTATATTCTCAATTAAATGTCCACAAATGGATTATGTACCAGTTTATATGAATGCTGATCGACTAAACATTGGAAACATTTCAGTATAATGCAATAAAATTTAACTGCACCACAATCTACAGCCTATAAAATGGCCATAAAGTTGAATCAACAACTTTCTAAAGCAGTTTTAACAAAAACGAAACCCTATAACCTTTACGAAGGTTAACAGCAGGGCTCTTGTATTGGACTGTATTCAGTTTGCCAAGTTGTGCCTACTAAGCTAACAACTGAGTGTTTTGTCTACATTTTACAAACTGTGTTCTCCACCTGCTAGATGTTTCTACTTCTTTTTTGTTTGTTTCCATAATGTAATTTATTTAACATTTAACCAAGAAACTAAAGGCCAGTTATCAAAACAAAACCTACACTCGGAGTGTAACTGCATTTTGTTGCAGGTGTAGATACCTTCAGAAATGTTGACTCATCAAAAAACACAGATACTTAGAAGGCCTAGACGTGAACTCCCTTTTTTCAGTAAGTCTGGCTCAGCTGCCAAGTCATGTTTACCAGAAATGCTTTAAGAGATCATAGATGTTATGAGTGAAAGTCACAACACCGTGGAAGTCACGGAAGTTATTCAGGAATTCCTCCTTCCGTACCTGCAGTAAACAAGTTCAGCCTTGTTGTGCACACGCCGAGCTCTGCTCGACACTGTCTGACACGGGACACTTGGTGTTTAAAGGGTATGTGTTGGTGTTTGAATATCATCCCTGCAGGCATCTTCGTGGTCGTCGTGCCTTTTAAACCCATGTTCAAATGTCAAAATACTGATTAGCCCAAATGTATGTATTTCATTCAGTTCAGCTCAAACCGCAGTGAGCATACAATGGAAACTACCTGCCTGTTGGTATTGACAACACAATGGACAAAGATGTGTCACCTGACATGGGGAGTGACCCAAAACAAAGGATGGCTTCATCTTGCGTGCGTTGTGGCACCACAGCTGTTCCCATGATCTACATGCATAGGTTTGATTACAATCCCAATAAGGAGGCTGGTTTCAGCACACATTGCCTGAAGGGTCGACCTCACGCTGCTTGACATGCATGTCGTGTGTGTGTGTATCCACCACCAGCTTTTCATAAAGCCATTACTCAGTTTGTGGGGAAAGTTCTGAGTAGCAACCAGTGAGTTTCAAACTGGTGATTCAGGTTGCACCATTTTAAAAATGAAGAAATGTCATATCTATAAGCTTTTATATTTGTATGTTATTGATCAAAAGATTTGTTAATCCAGATAAACAAATTAAAATGTTACGCAAGTCTTTACTAGCTATTAAATCACAAAGGCCAATCATTAAAATCAATATTGACATGTTTGGTAATTTAAGGTATATTTTGTTTAATGCCAAGTCACGACTGTAGATGATTCCATAATACCACTTTTGCTTTTCACTCCAAACTGGTCCCATATAAGTCAGTTGGTTCAGATAGCTATGTGACAGTAACACCTGCAAGTGGAACTCGGGGTTAAATATCAGATATTTCAACCTCAGTGCCTATTGCGTGGAACAAACTGAGTAAAAAGACTGAACACGCACCAATAGATAGCCGCACAGGGGTGTGAACTCATCACCAGTGAGAGTTCAGCCCGTCTGACAGCTATGCAAACAAACGCAGGAAGCCACAGTTCCCGGAATCAGGAAAAGGGGTCTGTGTAGTGTGAATACAGTGCTGACCCGAAGGAGCATTGAGGCCAGACAGTGACTCATAATGGGAGACAGTTGTGTGTTGAAACTGATATGACAGTCTGCCGCTTTACTCACTTCCCCTGTGTCTGTAGCCTTGAGGGTTAGAGGAGAGGAGACAAGGACACCCCACCACCTAGCGCCCATTGGGTGCCTCATAGCACCCTTCAACCTGGGGTAGACTGATGACGCACTCTGTGCACAGAGGAATCTCAGCCATCTGAGCTGCATATAGACGAACGGAACATAAAGACATGTATTCAGACTGGTCCAACGCTTGTATGTGAAAAGTCCCCAACAGATAGTATTCATATTTAAATTTCCTTATTCCTCAAGTCTCACAGACTTACCAGCAGCCAACGGATTTCTTTACAGCGGACAATACTTGACCCGCCGATGCCTCTGCCTTGTTAGAAACGACATGGCAGAGTCTTCGCTTCGCTGCTCATTGTTACACTCACAATGGGACGAGCGTCAGAGGAAAAGACATTCTTATTAACGTTCTGTTATTTTTTTGGGCACTTATTTGGCTAAATAGACTTACTATAGTATATTTATTGACTTTTCCAAAAGCAGTGCAGTTGCTGATCATTGTATTAATGTTTTGTCACTAAAGAGAGATGTAAGTCTTGAAACGATGAACACATTCTTATTACAAATGAAAGGTTTCATCAGAAGTGAGGAAAGAAATACAGCCTTGCACATTTGTACACACTCAGTGGTTTTGCTGCTGCCGCCTCACTTGGTCTTGTATAACCAGAGCTTATGGTGGCTAATGTTGGCAAACTGTGGAAAATAACTGACATTAGAGTCGGTTAACTGACTTCTAAAGACTCATCTCAACTCCTTCTCCTGTTCCTGTGTATTTCAATATTTACCATTTTCCTGCAATTATCACTTAAGGCCACAGCAGCTGCTGTTCATAAAGTTACGCTCTTGCTTTTAAAGTAAATATTTGACTCTCCTCACAACTGTCAATATGTATTGTTTTAGTGATAAGTCTCTGGATGCAATCTCACTTTAAAAAAAAATTATGCAAAGTGTAATACATTTTTCTGAAAGTCAAACTTCTTTTGTTTTTAGGTTGCCATAAAGTCGATCAGAAAGGATAAGATAAAGGATGAGCAAGACCTGGTTCATATTCGCAGAGAAATTGAGATCATGTCCTCACTCTGCCATCCGCACATCATCACCATATATGAAGGTACAGTATTCAAAATGTTGTGTGTTTAGGTTTACTTTCATCATTCGCCTTTCAGAGCTGACTTAATCTCCGACATGCAAAGTGAAACGTGATACCTGGAAAGAGACAACCCTCAATCGGCCTCTGTTTGGCGATTCAGAGTTTGGTCACGCAAGTCTTTTGTGCTGAAGAACGATGTTATGTTACATAAGCGATGACGTCCTGTCATACCCCGAGAGCGCTGCAGGAAAATGTGCAGGGCCTTGTGTCTTCCAGTGTCCCTCACGCCTGATGAGATGGTCATCAGTGTTTGTCCACCTCAGTGCATGTTTGCAATATGGTCATCATGGGGCCCCGTTTATCCTAATCTAATCGGAGTGAACACAGGAAGATCTATAATCGGTTTTCAATGCAGGCACTGTAGAGATGATCTAATTTAGTTCCCTTTGGGCGATGAGTTGGATATGAAACCTTTTTAATAAAAGTTGTCATGTTTTTTTGGTCTTGCAGTATTCGAGAACAAGGACAAAATTGTGATTGTGATGGAATACGCCAGCCGAGGGGACCTGTACGACTACATCTGTGACAAGAAGAACATCTCTGAACGGGAGGCCAGGCACTTCTTCAGACAAATCGTATCAGCTGTGCACTACTGCCACCAGGTAAGGCAGTCTCTCTCAATCCAACGCCTTGATACAGAAGCAATAAAGTTGCTTATTGTAGCTATGGTAGAGTATCTCAGCTCTATTTACGCATGGCTGCTACGTCAGGGCTAATGACGCAAAGCTCCACTCAGACTAGCTGCTCCGCTCGTTGTTTTCCCAGGCCGCTGGCACCCCAAAAGTTACATAATGGGCATTATTCACTGTGAGCCTGCTGCTCTGAACAGGGAGGCTGTGAGAACGATGCAGGGGGAAATGAACAGTTGGTCTGTAGAGAGCTAGCGTCAGGGCTAAAGGCCAGCCGTCCCAACAAACACACACACACACTCTTAATGAGGGTGTGATGGAATAGAAGGGCTCTACACACACAATAGGTTGTTGCTGTGTAATTATTACAAACATTTACAGCACACTATGTTTCAGTGTTGCTGTTCAGCACAATGCAGCACCTTTATAAATGTTTGCTGGGCTGTATTTATAGAGTGACTTGTCCTGCCATATTCTGTGTTAACCATCTGTTTGTTTTTTAATGCTGCTGTCTCGTTAAATATTTAATTTTTCACATTGACAGCAGTCAAAGTGGTGCCAATACGTAATAGTTGACCTGCATGTTTGAAAATGCATTCAAACTGCTCGAGTCAAAGGCATGCCCCCCTACAGAGTGGAGGACAATGAGGCATAGCTGAAGAACTGGAAAAAAAAAAAAATTCATTCGGAAAAGAATGTGTTCTGACCCAGTAGAGACTAATCCTATGCAATTATACACATACATACGAGATAGCCTACCTCCAGGAAACTGTGTAATTGTTATGCTTAATATTTATTCTCTCTTCCCCCCCAGAATGGAATAGTACACCGGGACCTGAAACTGGAAAATATTTTACTAGATGGCAACGGCAATGTGAAGGTATGCATATGGGACATTCTCTCACACACCTCTACCTACCTCATGGGCATAAAGTCTGCAGTTTTAGGGTATTTGTATGGTTTGGACTATAAATGGCAGCAGATGGTGGTTGTTTCAGAAGATAATTAAAAGTAACGTGTAATATACGACACAAGATTTCATTGCTTCTTGCACAAGTTCTACTGAAGGAAAAGTGTTTCACCATGCAATCTTTAAAATCACAGTAGTATGTGTTATGACTAATCAGTGCTTATGGGAATCTTTGCAGAGGTTATTTCTTCTCTGCAGTAATCTGATGATACAACAGATCTGAATGTTGCTCAGCTTGACTTGCACTTGTTGTTCTTGCAGATCGCAGACTTTGGGCTGTCAAACCTCTTCCATGGTGACGAGTACCTTCAAACCTTCTGCGGAAGCCCTCTGTATGCTTCCCCAGAGATCGTCAATGGACGGCCATACCGCGGGCCAGAGGTGGACACTTGGTCTCTTGGTGTGCTGTTGTACACTATGGTTCATGGTAATATGCCATTTGATGGAAACAACCACAAGGCATTGGTCCAACAGATAAGCACTGGAAACTATCGTAAACCCATCAACCCCTCTGGTGAGTCTTTCAGCTCAACTATTCTTTGACACATTATTTAGATTTTGATGTATATATTTAGTTTGGCACTAACTTCAAAATATAATTCTCTCTCTCGCTCTCTCAGATGCATGTGGGCTTATCCGTTGGATGCTGATGGTAAATCCTGAGCGCAGAGCCACAATAGAGGAGATTGCAGGACACTGGTGGCTCAACTGGGGCTACCAGCAGCCATTACTGGTTGAGACTAAGAGCATTCCAGTGGAGCAGACCACTCCACCAGCCTCTCCATCAACATCGTATCCTGCCGGGCTGGCCCTTGTTGGTAGCTGGCTGCGCCGTACATCCAGGCCATTACTGGAGAACGGCTCCAAGATGCGCTGCCTGCTCCGCTCACAGGGCGGTGGAGGGGATGTAGTCCGGCAGCGGTCTCTGCGAAGGTCGCAAAAGGAAAATAACGTCTCCCAAACCAGTCATGAAGTAAACACTGACAGTCGCCCCTCTAAGGGGATTTTGAAGCGACGCAACAGTGTGAAACAGAAGGCAATGAGTGAAGTCCCTGCTGTGGGTTCAGTGGAGCCACACAACATTTTGGGTTTGCCTGCCCCAGCTAACGTGCCTTCAGATGCTCTGCTGCCTCGCAAAGGTATCCTAAAGAAGCGAACAGGGCAGGAGTCTGGGTACTACTCCTCCTCTCCTGAGAATAGTGACTCTGGCTGGGCTCCACAAACTACAGAGTGCCCTTCAGCACCAACTCGTATGAAAGGCATCTTGAAGCGCAATGGAAAGTTCTCCTCAGGTCGGCTGCAGGAGTTTGGCTCTCTGGACCAGCTGGCAGCGTCTTTACCCTGCGGCGGCGTCAGGCCGAGACCGAGCGGGGCCATCAGCGAGGACAGTATCCTGTCTTCTGAGTCCTTTGACCAGCTGGATCTGCCAGACCATGTAGGACCTCCAGCACAAATAGAGAAACCAGCCAAGTCTAGCATGAGAGGAAGCGTGTCTGCTGACAACCTGTTGGACATCACAGAAGACGGGATCCTTGGGGAAGGGTTGCTGAGGCCCTGGAACTGCTACAGGTCTGGGGTGGCTGACAGTTCCTTTTCTATCACAGACTGTGATAATGTAACAGAGGCTTACAAACAGGCCATGGTCATACGAGGCTCTGCAGCAAGCTGAAGACCTGTGATTGGTGAAGGACACTAACTTAAGACTGCTAAACTAATGAAGACATGTTTGCCAAAGTGCATTAAGTGACACAACCAGCACACTGTGGTGGTAATTCTGGCGAACTTCAGGAACTGCACAGTACCAAAAAAAAGCTGGAGGCTTCTTGTCTTACAAGATTGTATTTTAGGTGATAAATGTCTCTATGAATAATTTGAATTTCAGTTAAACGGGCTTATAACAACCAGACTGTACAGTCTTTTACAAAAATGATGCAGTAGTTTAGAATGTCCATTTCAAAGATCCTCAGGAGAAAGCTGCTGTTGGTCAACGGGAGTGCTTCATTTTCAACAAAAGCTTATTGTCAAGTGTAGTTAAAGCAAAAAGTCACCCTGAAACCAAAACTCTGGTCTTCAAAGTAAAGTTTGTTGAACATATTGCTCAGTGACAATAAACCAAACTGACATTTACAGTCACAATAGGACTGTTGTTTGAACATGGCTTTATAGCCATAAAGTCAGTGTCTTTTATTGTCGACCAGACAGTTTGAGAAAGTGTTTATGACTTAACAGCTCTTTAAGATTCTATCAGTGTGAGAGCTGATCATCTGTCTCATATTTATCTAGGAGAACAGTAATAATGCACAGGTTAAATGTTAGTATGGGTATACTATAGCTTCTACTGTGCTTCAGGATGTTGGGAAAATGACATTTCATGGATACCAAAGAGTACGTTTTCTAATGTCATTGGAGTGTGTTTTTTTTTGTTTGTTTTTTGTTTCTTTTATTTAAAGCAACAGCAAAAAGTGCCAAGAGAATGTTTGTAACAGGGACTGTCATTTCAGTTTTATTCTTCATTCTTCGTTTGGATAATGACTTGAATAATAATCATGACATATGACACACCGAGCGTAACCAGTAGAACCTGCTTTTGCTTTCCAGCCTGCGCTAATGAACATGGACAGGTGCGTGTCTGCAGGTGGCAGTCTCACAGGAAAGGTGGAGCTCATTAGGCCTTTTTGAAGGTCACAAATTTAAATTTGGAAACTGGTGAGGTGTGTTTGAAAGTGAGCAATGCGCCCAGCTAACTACTGTATGCTCTGTATAATGTGTAACCTTTTCTACTGGATCAAGGTCAGTCATGGAGTTAAAGTTTATTAAAACATCTAGACACTTAAGGTGAGACAGTATTTCACAAAGCCGGATTAAAAGTTCAACCATTCAACTGTTAAAGTACTAGGTTTTGTCCTGGTGACCTTTTTAAACGGCAAAACAAAATGTAAATAACCGGTTTGAAAGTAGAATCATGAATCATGCATGCTAATGATGATCATTAAGTTTTACAAGAGATCCGGTTCCTACTCCTGCTTTATGAAATACCCACTGGTAATCTGAGATTTCTGTATGAAATGTCATGCTGCACACTGGAGTTACTTAATTGGATTGTCAAGATGGCATTAAAGTAGAACATCAAGCCCTTTCATCAGACCATCCAAACCACACCAGTCATCAAGTTTTGAGTTCTTGTAATGAAAGGTGGTTCCGAAGCTGCAAAACCATGCTGGTGTTAAAAAACTGAAATTGTTATTTCTGGTGGGGGGGAGGGGTTTGCCACACTATGGGTCTCATCAGGAATAAAAAAAAAAAAAACTGTAGTAAGTAAACCAAAAAAAGAATAGGCCGATTCAACTGGATGATCTTGTCATTAATGTCTAACCTGTCAGACAACTGATTTATTATTCACGTGTGACAGAGGAAGAGGGTGTAAAATGTTATCAGTTTCAATTTTTTTTGTACAATATGAAATGCATTTCATCACTTCAGGCTTTGTTCATATTTTTTTTTCTTATACATCAACAAAACCATGTTTGCCAAAGTTACGGGCCTTATTTATATGAATGTTATCTGCCATGCTGTTAAGACCGGGATGAGGAAATCAATAAAAAAAAAACTACAGGGAACTAAAATGCTGGCTGATGTTGTTAATGACCTACATACAATCGTTTCATGTCTTTTAACTACTGGTTTAAAGCCAGTTAAATATGCAGAAACATCTATTCAAACTTATCAGAACTGTTCAGATAAAGCCATTTTATATTATTTAATAAATCCAGATAAGTGCTAATATATATCTATACATATGAATAGAATATATAACATTTAAAAAATTGCAAATAGGATTCAGTGCAATTCATCTGTCAGTATCAAAAGTTAATGTATTATATCCTATCTTTTAAAGCTACCAAGCATAACACTTTTTAAAACGAGCAGCAACGGGATGGATATTTAAAACAAATCTCCAACTGTAATGGCTCTACATGTCACGGAGGGATCTCCCGAAGAATCAACTTGCCAAGAACAATTGAGATTAAAAAGTGATGGCATTGTCCAATGGCTGTCAATTTACAGTTTAGCCATTAATGTCAGGGAGGAGTGTTTTTAGATGTCAATGGTGTCAATTCAACATCCTGAACGTCAGCAGGGGTGTAGCTGATCTCTGACCTGTGTGCTCCTGATCTGCAAACACTGGTCTGGAAACAAGAGGGCAGGCTGAGGTCCAACACATTCCCTAACTGGTCATAGCAGAGGAGGACAGAGCTCTGTTCAGGGTCAGATTAAGGGGAAAACAACCATAAATTCATCAGTGGGACTCAATTATGTGCATGGCTGCTCTTCTAAACATACATCTGACTGTTCTGACTTTTTCTCAAGACTGTTTAAACAGGGAGCTTTCTAAAATGATCACAAACATGCTCGCGAGTCAATGTTGACAACAGGGCAAAGTCAAAGAGATAATATCTAAAACTGCAGTTAAACATTACCCTTACCAGATCAATGACCAATAGGTTGGCCACAAACGTCATCACCGAATCAGAGGAGACTGCAGCGTCCACTAACTTTAGCCTCTGCATGGCAATGCTCACGCTGGCAGATGCAATGGTGGAGGGCAAGAACACCGAAAACCTGCAGTCTGACGATAAGAGACAAAGATCACTTCCTCAAAATATTGGAAAAAAAAAATCATATACCATATTTCCATAATTAAGGTGGCCCACTTGTAGTGCACTAGCCTATTGCAACAGTGAGCAAGTCAGTAAAGGCTAGATGTAGACAATTAAACCGATTCCACCATTGCAGACACACCCTGATGGACAAAAGCTAGTACTCAAAAGCAGACATTTCCCAAAACATGATAAGCTGGTAGAATATCCTAATTGCTTCAGGCAGGAGACACGCTGAGACAAAGAGTCAGACATTCAATCCATGCTGAGACACCTTTTTGAATGAGTTACAATAATGGAAGCCTAGGAATTGTCTTAATTGTATGGGCTGTAATGTTGTGCTGTCTAAAACAGCACCAACTGACGGTATCCCTGTGACCTGTTGCCTCGGGTAGCACCACAGAGATTCGTGGGAAATCAGCCAGCTGAATGGTCGGACGGAGGTCTTTCACAGTAGACAATACCGGATTACACAAACTCAGCTCTCTGTCTCCAAAATGAACTGCTGACACATCACAATCAAAGTTATGGCTGCTTTGTGTTCATTGTTCACCGTGTGGAAAGTCATTTAATTTCACTGTTACGTTTAACGCTCACTAACAAGGGATATAAAATAGCTGCTTTTACGGCACTGGAGTAATAAAATAGCTTTGGAATTGAGTACAGAAATCATTTAAATATATTTGTACATGCGTATCCATCACCAATGCATATTGTCTCCTGTTGTGTTTATTTTGGCAAGAAACTATACATTTCACCTATTTGTAACCCAATGATGTAACTTACCAGTGGCTGCCAGAGCAATATAGGAGTGAACATGCCTGCGCATGATAGGAAGGTGCTGAGGCTGAAGGAAGGGGAGAGCGTGCAGCACTGGCTCCAGGAAGTCAGAGGGCACCACAGACGCCAGACACCAGTCCAACCTGGAAACCACTGCCACCTCCCACTGCTGCAACACACACGGCCCTTTCATTTAACACACTCTACCATCAAAGGGCCTTTACATTCAAACTTTGAATTATAAACCATTACAACAGAGCTATGTCTGCCATCTGAAGGAATAGTGAAATTAGTTTAGGTATGATGCAATCATTGGAGCCTAAATACAATGTGTAGTTTTTGCAAAGATAAAAATAGAGTTACCAGGAGGTCTGAGATTGAAACAGAGTTGTCTGTGTAGATGCAAAGCTTGCTGGCAGTCAGGTGGACAGTCTCTCTCATTTTGGAGGCCAGGAACATACAGACAGCTCCTAAAAGCTGCAGGTTGGACTTTTTCACAGCGAACCTGCTCAGGTAGCAGTCCAGGTAGTGCACCGCCAGCGGAAACACCTCCTCCTCACATTTCTGCTCCTCGCAGACCTACAAAACAGCCATATGTTGTACTTCAAGTCAGCTGGATGACAGATGCTTTTCAGTTTGACTGGTCTGCATACCTGAAACATCCACACGGCCAGGATCTTCCGCATGTAAGGCTCGATGTCCGTCTGGACTCTTTCAAAGTATGGCGCCACCTGGCAGGTCTTCTCCAAGGCCGTGAGGTTGCGCAGTGTCCGCAGGTCCCCGGTCACGGGCTGGTCGCTGCCCGCCCGGAGAACCACATCCCGCTCCGTATCACCGGAGTTTATGTCTCTGGGTCCACTTTGAAGCCGTCTGTCCTCACAAAGATCCATTCGACGAAGTTAAACAGAGTAGCGGTTGAAAATGGCGTCCACTTAACCGGCGTTAGCGAGCTAACGTTAGCTAGCTATGCTAATCCTCTTTAAAAGCGTCCTTTTAAAATAGCAAACTAACAAGCTGATCGGATTTGTTCTTTACAAACTAAATTTGATCAGGTTTCATCCAGGTTTATCAGAAATAAATCAAACCTGAACCTAGTTGTCGGATCAGAAAACACGGAATCAGTTCAGGTGAACATTTATTTTCTGATAGCCGACGGAAACTACATTTAAATAACTGTTGAATTTGAACGCAACAGTAACACATTAAAGGGCCAATTTTACATGTACAACTCTTAAAACTATTAAAAAGATAGTTCACCCCAAAAACAAATGTACATATTTTCCCTGTTACCTGTAGTGGTTTTTAATCAAACTAGATCTAATTTAGGAACTATTGTCCAGAGAGATGTCTAATCTTAAGTGACAAAATAAACTGCTGTTGATTTTTTTCAAATGTATTGTTTGGTACTTATAGTGCCATTCAGCCCCAATATATTCTAAAGGCAGACATCTCTACGGCCGATAGATGCAAAACTAGGCCACTCGCACTAAACAGATTGATAAAAAGCACTAGGAGAAAAAAAACTGTCCAATAAATAAGAGGTTCCTTAAAAATACTGACTTAAAATTTTAGGTATTGATTTGTTGCTTATTGTTTTGCCTTTATTTAATATTAGTATATTTGTTGTATTACTTTCAAAATGTTTGTTTAATGAATGAGTATATGTAATAAAAACTGCACAGTACATCTCAGGAGCAGCCTTCCCCTCTCTTCAAGACATTTACTCCATCAGAGTAACCAGGAGAGCACACCACATAATCAGGACAGCACAGCCCCAGCACAGACTCTTGTCACTCCTGCCATCAGGCAGACACTACAGGAGTCTGAAGTCCAGAACCACGAGACTGACAAACACTGAACTGTGAACGGCTGCTGCTGTGACTTCATGTCACGAACATACTTGTATATTTTTAGCAATGCATAGTGCACTTTGTGCAATACTATTAGCAAATGTGTGTGCAATACTGTTACTATATGTTCTGCCATATTTTATTTTTTACCTTGAGTTTATTATAATTCTGTGTTTTAGGAGGACCCAGATAAATACGCTTTTCATTGTACAGAGTAACTGTCTGTTATCTGTGCATATGATAATAAAAATATCTTGAATCTATATATTTTCTGATACAATTCAACACTTTTTTTAATTGACAGATCAGAGATGTTAGAGAGGCTAAATATGTTCCAGGAAAAAAAACTGCCAAGAATATACATTTGTATTCCCTCTATGAAGATGCCAGATAAGTAATGTAAATGTTTTAAAAACCAGACAGCAAATAGAAATTATTTGACCGTCTATCTTGTGTATCACCTTAACATTTAAGAAAACATCAAATGGAAGAAGAAAAAAAAAAAACACATTCTCCTTGACCATCTTTTAATGGACTCAGTTTGTTTTTTTAACAACAAAATTGATATAATCAAACCAACACAAATATCAGTCTTTTTATTGCAAAGCAATCGCTGCACTGCAACTGCAGGAAAGAAAGCACAGACTTTCCTGATGTGAAATTTCATCAACTAAATCACAACTGATTTTTAGCTGTGCAAATTTATCCAAGCAAGGGACAGAATTGCGGCTCCTGAGACACTGTAATGAGACACGGCCATCTTTGAAACTGTCCTTTCAAGGGTCAGGAAGGATAAAGAAGTTAGATTTAACCCAGCACCAGACCAGACTAAATCCTCAGTCCATCTCAACAGTAACAGGGAGCCCAATTTCAAGATCCCTCGACCCTGAATTTTGCAATTCTCTGCGAATCTCTGTAGAGATCGGAGGGTGTGATTGTATCTTGAGAAGCTCCAGCAGTGCCGTCTTCTGTTCGGAAGCCAGGTCAGCCTTGTAGCGCTGAGCCAGGGTGAGTAAACTCTGATGCCACAGCACAGGAAGCACACGTTTTTCATTGCGGAAGGACAGGAAGTGAGCCACCAAGGCATCTAGGACACGGAAAGGCAGGGCGTATTTCTTGTCAAGCAAGAGGCGCAGGAAAATGCTGTTGGCGCCGTTGTACTCCATCTCTGCCAATTTAAGCATTGCAGCGCTGAAAGACAAGAACAATTTTGTATGTTATGCAATCTTAACCTAACGTATCTTGCCAACACCCCACAAAATAAATCATTTAAAAGGACCGCTCGCTGAATCCTACATCTAACGATGAGATGCTGACATTTGTCTGCATGTGCATGTAAAAAAAAGAAACATTACCTGGAGTGGAGCACAGGGATTGAGCACTTTGTGAGTATGCTTCCGATGATGATGGCTTCCCTCAGAGTACATGTCCCAGATTCACACATAGGAATCAGTATACCTGTGTGACAGAAGAGGCAAAATATATCAAAAGAGTATTCAATTATGGAATTAATTACCTTGATGACTGGTAACTGACTGACATCCATGTTTGTTTTATTTTCAGGTACTTCTGTGTTCCTATCAAGTAGGATATATGGCAGCTTTTACAGTCATACTTTGGCAGACTGCCCCTTTAAGATAAATAGTAATAATAATAATAATAATAATAATACACTAAATAGTATTTTAAAATACATATATTTTTCAAAAACTATTATATTGTCAGAGCCTCCAGGTGCAGTGATCACATTGAAAAACCTAAAATGAACTCAAGTAATCAGTTTCATTGATCACATATTTAATTTATTCAGTAAACTAAATGAACTAATAGAAGAATTAATGGAAAAGGCCAGTCACTTTAGGTCAGATATTTCACTCGCACTGTGCGGCAAACAGTTCAGTGTATTTATGAGCAACACTGCCATGTAGTGTCTCATACGGGTGTTTTTTTTTTTTTAAATACATGGTCATGGGACAATAGTCATATTAAACTGGGAGAGTTTGTAAACAGTGTGTTCACAAAGGATTCAAGAAAAACAAATCATTGGCCAAACGAATGCTAGACAAATTAAAAGGATCATTTGAACCAATAAAATTTGAGTTTATTCATTTCTGAGCTGCCAGAATCAATGGTGTTATTTACCCTGTGGACACTAATCTAAACTAATCATCTGAGTGTCCTCAGAATAATTTTTAATTATGTAGAGTGTAGCTGTGTATTCACTGGGCATTTAATGGAACAATAACTAGTAATGCCAACATGATGGCTACACTTTACAGGTCTGCAGGGCACATCAGTAACTATTATACTTCAACATTATTTAGATTTTACTCTCAGCATCCATCCATCCATTTTCGGCCGCTTATCCGGGGTCGGGTCGCGGTGGCAGCAGGTTCAGCAGACCGACCCAGGCTTCCCTCTCACCCGCAACACTTTCCAGCTCATCCTGGGGGACCCCGAGGCGTTCCAAGGCCAGCCGGGAGATACAATCCCTCCAGCGTGTCCTCGGTCTTCCCCGGGGTCTCCTACCAGTTGGACGTGCCTGGAAAAACCTCTAATGGGAGGCGTCCAGGAGGCATCCTGACTAGATGCCCGAACCACCTCAGCTGACTCCTTTCGACACGAAGGAGCAGCGACTCGACTCCAAGCTCCCTCCTGATGTCCGAGCTCCTTACCCTATCTCTAAGGCTGAGCCCGGCCACCCTACGGAGGAAGCTCATTTCGGCCGCTTGTATCCGAGACCTCGTTCTTTCGGTCACGACCCAGAGTTCGTGACCATAGGTGAGGGTTGGAACGTAGACCGACCAGTAAATGGAGAGCTTCACCTTCCGGCTCAGCTCCCTCTTCACCAAGACGGACCGGTACAGCGCCTGTTTTACTGCTGCAGCCGCACCGATCCGCCTGTCGATCTCCCGCTCCACCTTACCCTCACTCGTGAACAAGACCCCGAGATACTTGAACTCCTTCGCTTGGGGTAGGCAGTTTGTCCCCACCTGGAGGGAGCAGTCCACCGGTTTCCGGCAGAGCACCATGGCCTCAGATTTGGAGGTGCTAACTCTCATCCCTGCCGCTTCACACTCGGCTGCAAAACGCCCCAGTGAATGCTGGAGGTACTCTCAGCATGGCCTTTGCTAAATGACAAATGTGTTTACCATTCAAATTTAGAATGTTGAGAACAGATAGAAGAGTGGCACTAATAAATTCAGTCTGGAACAAATTGTCAACACACTTTGCAGCTTTAGAGCACTTTCACATTGCTATTGATGAAGAATCGATCTGAAGGTAATCAGAATCCCCCCCACGACTGGGAGATGATTAAAACAGGTTACATAAAGAAAATCAGGGTCAGAGAAACACTTTAACCAGCATATTTAAAACGTATCGTCAACTAAGATACTTTTCAGAGTCAGGAGTGATGTTGAGTGTGGTCAGAGTTGAAACGAGCCTGAAACCTTCAACCGGAGAGGACAGCTAAACAACGCGTTCAACCTGGAATCAACTTAACAAACATGAGATGTATATCTAGAAGGGCTGCAACTAATGATTATAAATCATTATCTATTCATTTTTCTTGATTAATTGATTTACCATTTAGTCTATAAAACATCAGGAACCATAGGACCATTATAATATCTTACAGAAATGTGATCAAGCATCTTGTTTTATTTTTTCCAAAAGCCAAGATACCCAGTTTATTGTAAAATAGGACAAGTAAGCAAATTCTCATTTTTAAGAAGCTGGAGAGGGGGCATGTATACTTGACAAATAGAAATGTATTTAATTTAATTGTCTGTTCCATAATGGATCCAGCTCTAATTTCAATCTCTTCTCGCTCTCAGAAGACAGCATTAAAACTAAATATCCATTCAAATGGTCTCACCTTTAAACCACGCTCCTGGTTTGAACAAAGCCTTCTTCAGAGCACTGTAGAGATGGAAGTTGAGTTTCTTGTACTCTGCAATATCGTCCCGTACTCGGGGCAGCAGCACCAAGTTGTAAAACCTCTGAGCCATTCGCTCTTTCAGGTTGGATGAGAAGATTCTATAACAAAAAGGCATGGGAGAAAAACACTTAATTGTTCAAATATCTGCAGTAAATAAGATAACCTACTCAGTGTAAAGCCAAAAACAAACCATCTGGGGACTCACCTCGTTGCTTGGTACATGGCAGCTGCTGTCCAGGTCTCAGGCTCAGTCAAATAAAGAACCTGCTCCCAGTTTGAAAGTGCTGGGACGATTTTAAAAGCCTTTGGCAATTTACCGCTGCGATATCTAGACAGAACCTGAAGCAAAAGAATAGAAATGTAAACCATCATTTAACTGCTTAATAGGAGGTATTTACACTTACAACCAAGCACTAAATATACACTTTCTTTACTTTAAGTCAACTGATATAACTCACCTTACTGACACCTTTGTACACTTCTATTACCCTCGGGTCAAGTTGCGGCATTGGACGCCCGGACACCTCCGACATCACGGTCCCTACCTCAGTCTGCTTCTCTGTAATCTTATCCATGATGATATCAGCTAGAGTCCGTCTACAAAGAGCACAAAGAGAAAAACACAGCTAAGCATTCAAAGCCAAAACTGAGCTCCTGTTGGCAATCATTCAAATCCAAACTCAAAAGCAGCTAGTTTCAAAATAAAAAAATAAAGAATTATGTTTCATCTTGCCTTATTGGAGGGTTCTTATTCATGAACATCTCCATGGCCTTCTCGTCATCGGGGTCAACGACGACTTCGGTTTCACACACAGCATCGTCCTCACTGACGCCTTCCTTTCCCAGGGCTGGCCACTCCTCATCGGAGTCGGCATCCTGAGTGTTAGGCCCTAAGATTGTATTACAAGATGGTCAATAAGATTACACTGTACTGTTTGAGATACACACTCCATAGTTAAGTGAAGTCCCTTGATGAAGTTGATCATCTGAAGGGGCTTTACACTATCGAACATATTCAACATGTTCACCATACTATGGTTTTGTGTCAAAGTTTTTACTTTGATCAAATATTCATGACTTATTTACGTTTATTTTATTAATTCCAGTTAGTATATATCTTTTGACTTCTGTATAATTAATGTTGAACATGTAAAACTACTCCTTTCTTTCCTTTCTTTCTTTGTTACAAACAATGTCCTGTTTGTTTGTTTTGCTTACTTTGTCTTTCATTTTTGTTCCGTTCGTCATAGTCTACTGTCCATATTGTAAAGCGTCTTTGTGTATCTTTAAAAACGCTATATAAGTTGAAATTATTATTATTATTATTATTACAAATTACTCACAAGTATGTGAACGTTCACATTAACTACAATTGTGACTAGATGTACGTATAGTATAATAGATAAATCCTGACACAGAATACTCCCTCCAAATATCTCTCAATTCAAAGCATTTCATGTAAACATTACTTCATAGACTTTTAATAATATGGACGAGGCTCATATTTAGAGAAGGAGAGACCTCCGACATTACCGAGGACAGTGACCGGTGTCTTCTTCTTCTCCGGTGCCAGGCCATATTCGGTCTGAAGCTCATCCTGCTGAATTCGTGCTTGTTTTAAGATCTTCCGAGACAGACGCTCGTCTACGTAGTTGTCCTCGTTTTCCACCCGGCTGTCCCTGCTCTTCACCCGGCCTCGGGCTCGCATCGTGTCCGCCTGCAGGATCTGGTCGGCCAGCGCCATCGCTCCTCCGCTCGTCTCTCCTCCTCCTGCTCCTCCGCCTTTGGACTTTTTCACTTTCGGCATCGCTGTAGTTTGACAGAGGATGTAGCTTCACTATCGGTGTGTTTTGTTAGCATGTGCTATGGTGCTACCGAAAGTCTAGAAGTAATAAGTACTGTAAACAGTCGCTTTCTCAACACGTGCGGCTGTCCATTGCGGAGAGGAAGTGACGTAGTTTACGCGACGTAACGTCGAAACCTAGCAGAACTTTAGAGTCTCGTTAGCTGTTTTTGTTGGCATTAAACTTTTTTGTTGTCGCCGATTTGTGAATATCCAGCATTATCAATCGTGATGGATGTTGCTTGTCTGTTTTCAAATTTAAAATAGTTATTTAACTTGCGGAAGACTCCCTTTTCACCCGGAAGTACTCGACCCACAACTAAGAAAACATTCGGAGGCAAAATAGCAATGGGGGTTACTTGGTGAGATGCTTACTTTATGTTTTAGCTACATTTAAAATGTTAACAATGTTTGGGAAACGATTTAATTATTGTACATACAACCGCGTCACCCATCGCACATGTATTTGTGTTACTTGGCTTCATCGCTTACTTTCATTCACACGGTGCTCTGCAAAATAGATCTCTCTCATAACCTTACATGCACATAATGACTAAAAAAGAAACTCTTACTTGGCTCCTCGGTCATTCTTTACAGGTTGCGCTGGTGTTTTCTAACTTCATGTGGCGCTGTGTTTGTCCTGCAGTGTGTGCCAGGTACCTGTGGCAGAGGGGAAGAGCGTGCAGCAGACAGTGGACATCGTGCACAGGAAACTGGAGCAGTTGGGTGCTGTGAAGCAGGGCAGCTTCTGGGTAGACTGTGAGACATACCATGCAACAGGAAACGTCAGCGGTAATATTTAATTATATACTTTTTCTTTCAGCATCAGATTGAACCTACTCGTTCTGATAGATTGTCTCTGAACATTTAGCAGGCAGTACATCCTGATTTATAGTTCATAATATTGTTCCCAAACCCTGAAACCTACATTTCCCACAATGCCACTCAATAGTGACGTCCTTTATACCCTCCTTGTCTCGCTAACTCTTTCAAAGACCTTCAATCATCAATTTGTAACTCCGGGGTTTCTGTTATGAAAAGTGTCAAGCCTAAGACTCATTTTATCTTTAGTGAGCTCCCTCCAGAGCCATAGAGGATGTTATAAACATATTTAAAATAGACTGAGTGCTCCTATTAATACCAAAATAATATAATAGTCCCTTAAAAACGAAGATTCTGCATTGAATAATTTAACATTGACTGCATATATATGTAAGAAATGGTAGAATAATGTTTTTTCACTGTCTAAGTATTTACATGCACTTAAGCTACTTCAAAGTCTGCATTAACCTATAGCAATTAATCATATTTTAAACATTTTATATATTTTTGCTTGGAAATAATTTTCCTGTAAGTAACTGTTCTGTCTAAGGTCATCAGATAAATGTAATACAAATATTTTAAAGAGATATATATATATATATATATATATATATATATATATATATATATATATATATATATATATATATATATATATATATATATATATATATATATATAGTACCTGAATGAATACACTTATTTACCTGACACCTCTGACAGTCATTCTTGCCGTCTGTTACAGGTCAGCCCACCAAGCTCTTATACATGATGCACAACTCTGAAACTCCCCTGAGCTGCATGGGTCTATTTGAAGGCGGACCCTGCCTGATAGCCGACGCAAACTTCGATGTTCTCATGGTGAAGCTAAAAAGTCACTTTCAAAATGCCAAGGGGCACAAGGTGGAGTGTCGTGGTTCTAGATACCGTTACTGTGACTTCTTGATAAAAGTTGGTACTGTGACAATGAGCTCCAGTGCCAGAGGGATATCAGTAGAGGTATGTAGTTAAATCCATATTAGTGAGAGTGGAAACATGACTCTTTCCCACTGTGGCTGCATTGACACTTTGTGTGTTTCCCCAGGTGGAGTACTGTCCTTGTGTAGTTCCAGGCGACTGCTGGAACCTCACAAAGGAGTTCATGCAATCCTTTCTTGGCCCCAGCGTCCCCGAACTGCCTTCTGTGTTTGCCACCAAGCCTGAAGGACTCTTCGCACCCTCAGACTGCATGGACACCATGACTCAGTACCTGGAGTTGTTCAACAAACTTCGTAAACAGCAAATGCCAGGAAGCAACGTGCGTTGAGTTGTCAGTGGCAACGAAGATTTAATTTTTTTATGTTTGTATTAATGTTGCTTTAACTCTGGTCCTGTGGATCAGCATGTTATCCAGGTGTTTTTCAAAGTCTGTTTTCTGTTTTGTTTTTTCATTTCTGGAGCCTCAACATTGCAATAAACTTTCCTATTGGATACAAGCATCTTGTATGAAATAGACTTAATGGAGAACAGAAGCTAGACTCTATATTTCTGACCAATTCTATTGTGATGATCATTTTATAATCATACACACATATTTAAAATGCCCTCTTGGTGGTGTTGTAACCTTCTCTAGAGAGACAGTTTTTGCTGAAAGTAATATACCACATAATGGTGAGTTTTTCTGTTGGTTCATCTTATTAGATTTCCTGTAGTGGGTGTTGGCTAAAGGCTTATGTTTGATTAGTTAAGGCTTTGAACAGAAAAAAACCGTATTGATTAATGTACAAGGATGTCTCATCTGTGCAGAGACCTGCAGATTTCAGTGTTTCTTCAATAGACCTTTTCATTATAGAGATTTTCACTTGTATAAATATTATACAGGAGACATGGATGAGGTCTCTGTTCAGTTTGAATTGCCTATTTGGACACAGTAGTGATCAGTATGCACGATACAGAGGTGTTACTAATAACGTTAACGTTGGAGGATTTGCAGGGAAGAAAGTATGAATAAATTAACGAAAAAACACTGGCAGAAACTTCCATGGTGCTTCTACAAAGTACTGTATAATGGGTGTGAAAGTGTATATCATGTTTCAAACTGATTTCCATTTTATAATGTCAGAATGGAGTCAGAATACTTTGTGGGAAAGATGATGCATATTTTTGCAGACAGCAGTCTTAGTATTCTTAATATCAGAATCAGCTTTATTGGCCATGTGTGTTTACACATACATGGAATTTGACTCCGGTTTCATGTAGTAGCTCTCATCGTACATATATACATAGTATATACAATAAACAAGATACATATAAAAAAACAACAGAGACAAAAAGACAATTAAAGACAACATAGTTAAAGACAAAAGAGTAGTAGTCAGAGTAGTGCAGATGGAGGTGTCTGATTAATTGCTATTAATATGTTCAGGATTAGTATTTATCACCGTGCAGTTTCATCCAGTGTTAACCTGAATCACAATCAATGAAAGAGGCCCTAAATCTAGATTCTAGATTGTGTGCCTTCCACGTGACAGCATGGTAACACCTTATTCGGCTGATACTGTGCCTAAAAGTTACACATTCTATAATGCAGATTACCACAAACCAGCTGACACATGGCGAACATGGGGCTTTTCGGGGACACTGAGGTCAGCGGCCAGTTGCCCTCGGTTTGCCCGATCATGTGCGGGTCTCGCCTGGGTTATTGTTCCATGTGGCACGGGGGGTGGACGGACGAACGGACGGTCCACCCCTCTGCCTGTTGTTCGGCCTCTCCGCCAATGAGAGCCCGGTTGCCGCTCAGCCCCGGTCCAATGAGAGCGGCGGGGTCTAGGCTCGGATCGAGAGTTGGGTTGTTCAATCTGCGAGGAGGACAACAACCAGCTCGTGAGTGTACCGGATGGATGGATGTTTGGCGATGGTAACGTTACCCAGCTTTTCCGTTATCAGATTGTTACAAATGTAGTAACGGACACAGACGAGGCCCGGTGGTAACGTGCTTAACCGGGCTCGCTGTGATGAAAGTCACCGGGGAGTTTTTTTTTTTTAAACCAGTAAACGGCGCAGTTCGCTAGCGAGCTAAAGCCGCGCGGCGTTAACACTTAGTGGACGTTAGCGACCCACAACAACCGGGAGGTTAACTTAACGATTGTCCTCCGCGAACGCGTTAGCCGCGTAGCTAACGGCAGCTACCGTGGCGAGCTAATAACATAACTGTTAGCTGCTGGGTCCTCTGTGTTTTAATAAAGTACACCGTTAGGAGAGACAGCGAGCGGCTCGGCAGCGCTAACCTCCCGCAGAGCTGCCGTGGCTAGCGGGTAGCGGCGTTAGCTAACTTATGGCTGCGCCGCCTCGGACCAACAAAGTTGTCGGATGTTCCTGGAGAGTGGCTCTCTGACTGCTCTTTGTTCTGGCTCAGCACGGGGATGCTGGTGGGGTAGCTTAGCATGGCGTTAAAAGCCGGCCGTTCCTGTCCGGGCCACGGGCTTTAAAACACGGACACATGCAGTCGGGGATATTGTAACATTTTGTGAATATCGGCGTCACATGCGTTAATAGACACTTCCCAATGGCGCGGCACACAACATGGCACGATGTGGGGGAAAGACAACCGAGAAACCAGTTGCACCGACTTGCAAGTTAACGGTGTCTTTTCGTTGACATTGTAGTTTTAAAGTGTTGGAGGATTTACACAAGGAGAATGGCGCAGATACCGACGAGGTAGATCATGTCATGGATTCACCACATAATGGAGATGGACAGACATCCTCCTTTATGTCAACATTTCTGCCTCCAAAGTTTGTCAGTGAAAGATCTGTAAATATGGTCTGTACAAAAAAGAAGAAGAAGCACAATCATTTGTGTTTCAGTGAGAGGGGCATATTTTAAAGACGGGTATTACATTTCACCATAACAGCCATACTCTTGTTTTATTTTTATTCCAGAGGTTGTCAGTGATCTGTATTCTTAATCATAGGTCAGGTGAAGTTAATTTGTATAGCCCAATATTATTTACAGTCCCACATTATCAATAGTGTAGCATGGAGCCCAAGCTCTCTGTGAGGTCAAGAAAACAAAACCTTGAGCACATAAGAGAAGAAAGGTGTTGTATAACCCTGTCTCACGTTCATCAAGTGGTTTTTACACATGGTGTTAATCTGGTTTTGCATATCGTCACAACAGCCGTCAAACTGTGACACCCCATTTTGTGAAGCACTTTTGCAGTCATGCTAATTTCTCCACATCTGATATTGTTGTGCAAAATTAAATGTCTTTATACAGTAGATTATTAAAACAGACATTTTAGAGAAGTTCACTTTAGAAACCCCACATTTTGATCTGTGTTGTAAACATAAGCCATTTGATGTGTTAACTATTGCAAATTATCTTTAATTACGCCACACTAGTGGATGCTGGTGTGGGTTTCTACTCTTCCATCGTGGGTATCCTTGAAGTGGAAAGAGAGTTAGTTGTTTGGTGACTTGTCTGTTCAGAAAATGTCTTTATTTGTTTTTGTAAATTGTTATTTGATTTAATTTCCCTAGTTGTGGTGCATCATCTCAATATTTAATTTAAACAAGCTTTTGGTGTAATTAACCAAAATGCAACTATGCACTATTAATTTGATTTCATCCCTGTTTCTCAGAATGTTCTTGTTGATCACCGTGGTGACAGTGGACATGGGTGATCAATGTGGTCATTGCCGTTGAGTTCTCCGCAGATGTTGTGATGTATTGTCCCAAACCTGATCAAGCAAACTACTTTTACAGTAAGTAAACCTTTGAAAATCCTGTCACTTTGTGTGTGTGTGTGTGTGTGTGTGTGTGTGTGTGTGTGTGTGTGTGTGTGTGTGTGTGTGTGTGTGTGTGTGTGTGTGTGTGTGTGTGCGTGCGTGCGCGCGCGCTTGTTCAATGAATCATTCAGACTTAATATGTGTTTCTCAGTCATTTCACTATATCGTATGACCAGATCTTAACCCTTTTTTCCTGTAAATCTTCCCCTAGAATGAGGTGCTGCTTGGTTCCAGGACGTGTGTCCTATCACTGAGGCCACATGTGTATCGGGAGAGATGGATCGTTGTAAGCACGTGGGACGCCTTCGTCTGGGCCACGACCATTCGATCCTCAATCCACAAAAATGGCACTGTGTGGACTGCAGCACCACCGATTCAGTGTGGGCCTGCCTCAAGTGCTCCCACGTTGCCTGTGGACATTTCATGGAGGAGCACTCACTCAAACACTTTCAGGAGTCACAGCACCCACTGGCTATGGAGGTGCGTGAGCTGGATGTGTTCTGTTTTGCCTGCGGAGACTATGTACTCAATGATAATGCAGAAGGAGACCTCAAGCTCCTCAGAGGGGCCCTCACTACAGTTCGCAGCCCAGGTAGACGCTCACTCCGCTCCTCAACTGGGGGAGAGTGCACCTCCCGGGTCGGGGAAGGTGGGCCACAGCCCGCCATGCAGTTGGCTTCACGTCACAGGAGGAAAGCACTTCTCGGGAAGATGCTTCGGATGTGGATTGGTAAACATCAAGAGCTGCGGAATCAGCGTCAAGAGAAACTTGAGGAAGCTAGAAAACAAAAAAAAGAGGTTAAAAGGAGACTCATGGAAGAGCTTGGCAATGTCCCTCCCAGAAAGAGTGCTAGGCTTCTTACTCAGGCGCCACGTTCAACCATCACACTCATTCCTCTCAAATTTCGCGACCCTCCAGAACGCCTACCTCCTCCTCCCAAGAAGCCTTCCCTTCTCCCCCTGTCCCGTAAGGCTCCTCAGAATGGCAGAGCTGCTAAACTGAGGAGGTACTACTCCACACATGCAGTAACCCGCCGGAGACTCGCTCCAGGTGTCACTGGTCTGCGCAATTTGGGGAACACGTGTTACATGAACTCAATATTGCAAGTGCTGAGCCACCTGCAGAAATTCAGGGAGTGTTTTCTCACTTTGGACCTGTGTGAGACTGAGGAGCTGTTGGCCAAGACCAATAACTCCCAGGAGATGAAGGGTGTGACAGGAGGTGTAGTCAGCGGTGGTAACCCAGCACTGTCAGGGTGCCCTCTTGGACGCATGGGGAAACCAGGCAGTTGGAATTTGGCCCCGGGCAAAAAGGAAAGTGCCCCACCTTCCCCACAGGCTTCAGAGTTGGTCCAGCCCAAGGAGCCTCGCTGCTCCACCCGCCAGCAAATGTCTCTGTGCCATGAGTTACATACACTTTTCAGGGTCATGTGGTCAGGCCGGTGGTCTTTAGTGTCTCCATTCGCCATGCTGCACTCAGTGTGGAACCTCATCCCCGCGTTCCGTGGGTACGACCAGCAGGACGCCCAGGAGTTCTTGTGTGAGCTGCTGGACAAGGTGCAGCAAGAGCTGGACACAGAGGGGTCCAAACGTAGGATAGTTATCCCCATCACAAAGAGGAAACTATCCAAGCAAGTGCTGAAGGTTCTCAACACCATCTTTCATGGGCAGCTCCTCAGCCAGGTGAGACACGAGAGATGTGCCCCTACAAACACTTTATAGTATGAGTACCATGTCCCAAAGCTTTAAACTAAAAGAATAAACGACAACTCCTCCTTTATAAGTGTGATAATATTGAAGACAAAAAAATTGACATTCATTTTTAATATCACTCAAGAAAGACTTTCAGGATGCTGCATCCCTGATTTAAACATATGACAGTGTGATTACCAAATAATCTGTTCCACAGTGATGTATTGGCTAATGATACAGCCATACAACAATAATCACTTGCAAGACATTATATTACTCATCTCATGGTATTGTACAATTATACAATTTAATTTCTAGAATTTAGACGAAGACTGGGAGTCATCAACAACCATCACTACTCACCTGTTTCTCTTCTCGCTGTGTCTTTTAGGTGACGTGTCTGTCCTGTAAGCACAAGTCTAACACGGTTGAGCCATTCTGGGATTTGTCTTTGGAGTTTCCAGAGCGATACCACAGCATAGACAAAGGCTCAGGCTCTACAGCTTACCAGCGCAGCTGCACCCTCACTGAGATGCTGTCCAAGTTTACGGAAATGGAGGCTCTCGAAGGCAGCATCTATGCCTGCAACCACTGCAACAGTGAGTACACTGTTTAATACAATGCAAACAACATTTTTCATTTCTTATCTGTTAAGATTTGCCCTCCACAGCTGAAGTTGGATAAATCTGAATTAATTCAGGATGCCTGCCCACAATTTAACATTAGATTTTAAAACCTGCATCAGTCTTTTTAAGCCATGCATATGAATTTAAAAAATGTCTAACAAACGGCTTTGTTAATAATGACGTGTGCCACAAACTTATTCAAATAAAGTTCCATCCCTCCATCTGAAAAGGATATTGGACTTTGAGTGCATGATTTAGTGCCCGGAGAAATTTAGTTTATGATATGAATTTAAATTAGAAAAACTGACTTTTAAATAAATCCATGTACAAAATGGTTGTATGAAAATTAATTCAGTTATGACGGAGAGGCAGCGCCTCCAGCAGGACAATGACACGTAGGTGGAGTAAGGAGTGTTAACTGTTCACATCCTTGGAGAAGGCATTGACTAAAACTACACACAATATTTTTGTTTGCTTTCAAGGTATATTGTAAGAAAGTATATTGTAAAAAAAAAAAAGCATCACATCAGTGATAGTCATTTGAATTGATTGTGGATTAATTTACCAGTTAATTGTGTCATGGTTTGTTAGAAAGAAGACGGAAATCATCCCACAAGCCCTTAGTTCTGTCAGAGGCTCGTAAGCAGCTTCTGATCTACCGTTTACCTCAGGTTCTACGGCTGCACCTCAAACGCTTCAGGTAAGTTTCTCATCATGTTTACTGTTCAATAACTTTAAAACGCTTTGAGAAACCAAGTCTTGTTCATTGCATTGTTTATTTTGTCGCTGAAATCCAAGCGCTTGAGTGCAAGAGCGTGTATGTTTATCGTGGCGCTTGTGAGGCTGACTCGTCCTTGTTTATGGCAGATGGTCTGGGCGGAACCATAGGGAGAAAATCGGCGTCCACGTGGCCTTTGACCAGGTTCTGAACATCAAACCATACTGCTGCACAGGCTCAGGTCACTCTGTCCACAGAGGAGGCTACACCTATGATCTGTCTGCTGTTGTGATGCATCATGGGAAAGGCTTTGGCTCAGGGCACTACACCGCATACTGCTACAATACAGAAGGAGGTGAGGAAGAGACGCGGTTGGATTCAGACCAAACTATGAAGTCCTGTGGTTCTGTTGATAACCTCTTTTGTGTTTGTATCTACAGGTTTCTGGGTCCACTGTAATGACTCTGAGATGAAGGTTTGCAGTGTGGAGGAAGTGTGCAACACTCAGGCCTATATCCTCTTCTATACCCAGAGGTCTGCCTAGGTACCTCTCGCTGTGATGTCGACCTGTTTGGGCAACTTTAAGGCTGCATTTATGAAAACGTTTTCCCGGGTGTCACCAAGCAATTGCTTTGAATTGATTTACTAAAAAAAGATGGCAACGGGGTCAGTAGGCCAGCCACAATCATCAGTCAAGGTGAATATTTTAGCAGCATAATCCAGATGAGGAAAAATTATACTTAATGGTACACACACTGTAATGTTGAAAGGAAAATCATTTAAATCTACATGTTCTAATGGTTGGCTTTAGATCATGTTTGTTTTTAAAGAAGAAAGAAATCAAAAACCTTTTCATAAATGAGGCCAAAGCTTTTTTTTTTGGCCCGTGGGACCAGCATATCGGTTAATGGCCCGAAGACTGTGGGAGCAGGTCCGACTCTGTCCTGCTGAACACCACGTTGTGTGTCCGTGTTTTCAAATACAATCTGGCTCATGTCTGTTGAGTCTGGAGCCAATCAGGCGCTCTCCTGAAACAGCATTTCACATTTAAAGGCCACATGGATTCTGGATTTTAGAGCATTTCTCTCTCAATAATGTTGTTAATGTGCATTTTATATGTAACCGTACATTTGATAGCCAATGCACTAAATATTATAAGAGGTACTTTTTTCAACATCATTGTGTAGTTCCACTTTAATTAAATGAATCTAGGGACTAAAGTCCAGACTCCGTGTCGCCTCCTGTTCAACTTAATTATCGTGAAATGTCAGTCATGGAAACTTTGAATGCTCATCCCTGTGTTGTTTGTACTTCATCATGTCCTCTCCTCAATTGTACTGCTGTGACTGGATACTGTGTCTTAGGCTCAAGGCCTCTGGCCTGCGCTCTCAAGTGAACGGGAATAGTTTTAGTTTATTTTGTAGTCATTCTATGTTTCACTTTCATAAAAAACGCTTGATTGACGATGAGTGATGGAAAGCTGCACTTTTGAGGAGGGGCTACTATTGTTGGTCCTATCTTTGTGATTGTTCATCTTTAGACTCCTGTATCTTGTTAAAATGGCAGCTCCCCCTGTGGTGTAACGGTGAGGTAGTCTGGGCCCGGGTCGGAGACACTGCACCTGTGTTTTAGCTGCAGGAGAAACGAGTGAAAGGGCAGACTGCGAGAAAGAAGAATGTGTTGGAGTACCCATTTTGAGTTGAGCACCTGAAAGCAATATATTGTACATCTTGCATCTTGACAGGAAATTAAGATAAAATCAGGAATTATTCTGCTTGTTATACAATTTTTTTTTCTTTTCTACTCTGCTGTTTCTATCAAGGTCTTTAGAATTTGCTAGGTAATCAAGAAAAAGTGTTGCGTTTGATACGAGTCAAAGGCAAATTACATTTGTGAACTCTGTAAAAGTTGAAACAATCTAATGACGATGAATGTCTTGCTTTTCAGTGGTCAGGTGTGGCCATGCCACCGTCTCTGATCCCTTAGAGTTCTGTCTTGTACTGTAAGAATACCTGTCATAAATGTAATGGTCATATGGATTTTACCAGACAGTGATTATTAAAAAGACAAAACAAATTTGAAACGATTCTTGGGTTGTATTTATTTTAGAGCGTCTGGTCTCTTCAGCGTGGCCATTTGTCTAAACGAATAGATGAAGGCTCAGGTCATGAGCATGTCGTATGGAGCTTCACTCACTTAGCCATCATAATGCCTGCAACATCTATGTTGACCACATTAAAAGAGGATACATACGTGGTCAGTGTACATTAATAAATGTCACACATTTAGCATAACAGTTACGATGAAGTGGAACTGAAATAAATCACAGGATTAGCAGATGGATACACAGACGATCTATTAATTCTGCTTCTCTAATGTTTCCTTAAAGATTTGAAACTGAGAATAACTGTAATCGGCTTCAGAAATATTATGGGAGGACATTAAATGCAAAATAATCTGAAGATTATTTATCTTTCTTACAATGTACCATGATGGGTTTTAACCCATCAATAAATGTTAGTTTTTCATTCACAAATCAAATCCTGAATTTGTTTGATGTTTACAATGTTTTGTTTGTAATATTGTATTAATTCCCTCGGTTGTTAAACTATGAGACTGCTACTGTCTGTAAAGTGAGACTGCAACTTTGAAGAGAAGAAATAACACGTTCTTCCTCTTACAACTGAAAACACTTCTTGAGCAATACATTGTGCTGTTGTTCATGTGAGTACACATGGGGGTTACTGCTAATGTTAGCTCATGTTCTCAAACTCAAGGTACTTTTGGCATCAATTCACTGACTACTGGTCTCTGCTTAGCATTTTAGCTAAGTGCTAATTAGAAGATTAGCATTTAACTGTACTGCTGTTTCAGCTGTACTTTTAAAGCAATACTTATTTGTGTTTCAAAGAGCACTTCGTAAACTGTCACACTACACCGCAAAGTGTATCAACACAAAGGGATTTTTCAAACAAGGTGCTCTTATTAATGGCCTTAAACAGAATTATATAGCTATAGAAAATATTTCATTAACTATTGATGAAAAAAGTTTGTGACAAAAAAATGCCTAATTAGAAGGTGGTACCATAATTTATAAGAGATGGAAGATGTTGCTCTCTAACCCAGTCCAACAACATTTCAGTCAAAAAGTGTCTGGATATATTCAAGGTCAGCCTAACATATGAAATCATTTATTTCTTACGTTGTTTAATAAAACAGCAATAATTATTTTTTGCAAACTGGATATAAACTTTGATACAATTTGACATGCCATTAATTTGACACTGGATAGTATCAGTTCTACAATAGTGATTATGAAACAGCATTTATGGACAGAACAGATTTTACATGGTTGAATTATTACGGTGAATTTGTCGCAGATATCAGCAGCTTTTTTTAATCAGTTAATTCGATTTGAAAAAAGACAAAAAGAGAGAAAAAAGCACTGCTTCAATAGGATGTGAAACAAACCAGTGACACTGAGTTGAGATACAACATATCTGCACTGTATTTCAGACAGCAAGGCGGCAGTTAAAGAAGATGTATTTAGTCATTAATGAAATGTTAACTCATGCTAGATGCATCTTAGTGCACATAAGAGGACATGCATGAGCAATAACATTCATGAAAACAACTTTTTCCTCTCAAATATACTATAGCTTCAACATGAAGGCGAACATGATCAGCATTTGTAATTATTAAGTTGCTCTAGTCTTTGTAATTCATGTATCATAAATATTTAGAAAAAGACGAACCAAAGATTTCCCGCAAGAAACTCAGTTTTTGGTGACAGCAATGTAATCGATGATTGGTCATCAACACCAACAGATTTGGGGCGAGATGAGATGATGTCTTCTGTCGCTTAACTGGCAAGCAGAGCATTTTTGTTCCTTTTCACTGTAAACAGCTCTCAACACTCTCTGCAGGCCAGAGCCATCCAAAAGTGCCATGTTTTGTCCTCAGACGCTCCACGTTCACACTCGAAGGGAACAAGTACAGAGGCTCTCGTTCTATTTCAGTCTCTTCGGCGGGTTTGTGACTCCGGTCCCCACTGGAGTCTCTCTCAGGGAGCTCAGCTGGGCAGCAGCCACGGCTCCACAAAGTCCCACTGCTTCCACAGGACGAACAGGAGCAAGGTCAGCAGCACGGTGGCGGCCACCCGGGCTCGGGTCTTCATCAGCGGGGTGATGAAGTTGGCCAAAGTGGAGACGAAAACCAGCAGCACGGCCATGAGCGCCAGGATGACGTTGATGAGTTTGCCCAGCAGAGCTCGAGCATTGGCGTTCTCCACTCCCTCCAACTGGACGACCTGCTGCTGTTGCTGCTGCAGCTCCAGCTTGGTGATGCGAGTCAGGCACGACTCCACCGCCTCCTGTATGCACACACACACGAGAGAGAGAGAGAGAGAGAGAGAGAGTATACAGTGTATTAAAGGCCCTGGCAACTCCCAATCAGATTTTTATCATAAATTAACACATCCTTTTCTGCCAAAGGTAGAAGGGTTTTGGTTATCTCACGTGAAAGATTCCAATTTTTTTGCAGGGTTTTGATACATGTTAATCAGAAACTAGTGACAGTTTGTGGGTTGTGTGTCATTATCACTGAGTTTTTTTACGGTTCTCCTAATTAAGGACAACTAAGGATATTTAATATCAGAGAGAAACACTTGTGATTTGAAGCCCAGTTTTAAGGGTTTAAATGTCCACAACAATGTATCAGATTTTACCTGAATGTCTCTTGCTCTCTCGTAGGACTGGTAGGCGACTTTTTCCTCCATGCTGGCGAGCTCCTGTTTAAGGTTAGTCATCTCATTCTGGTGTAGCTCCGTTAAGTCATTCAGCTGCTCTTCAAGTCGCTCATACCTGAATGTACAGTACAAACACACGCAAGAAGTGTAATTACTCGCAAGCACACCAAAAGTGTATTAATCCGCGGATGAAAATAGTCCCCAGCAATTCGCTATTTACTCTTGTTTGAGTAACATTTGTTAAAAACTACAATGTCCAGCTGTGAAAGTATATTATTATGTATTTTTTTTTAAATATTATATATATATATATTACTCTTTTGAAATATTTCTATCTTGAGGAGGAACAAATGGGCCTCGGGATAAAAGTACGGACAAGCTGAGAGATGTGTGGTTGAAAAAAGTATAGAATATTGCCAGTCTTGTATTTCAAGTGAACTACATGTGAGGACTGTTTTGAATACACCAGAGTGCATACTGTAAATTGTGACAAAAAAAGTGAATCACACTTTTTTTTTTATGTGTACCTGTATCTTTCTTCTTGCAGGCACTGTGTCATATAGGAGTAGTCACTCTGCAGCTGACCCTTCATGTCCTCGATGGCGTCCTCCATGTGCGCCTGACTGGCTTTAATCTCCTGCAGGCCCTCAAGAAGAGAGTCCCAGGAGCTGTGCATGTGATGGTGGTGGTGGTGGTGTCCATCCAGTCTAGGGCTCCCCATGGTTGGACCCAAAAGTCCCCCTCCACCCCCTGCACCACCTGAATTACTGCCTGCTGCGGAGCCGGACGTGGCGCTGGAGCACTCGTCGTCGCTGCCGTACTTTGGGCTGGAGACCAGAGTGGCACTTCCACTCAGTGCACGAGGTGTCAGGGTGTCCTCAGAGTGGCCCCCGACTCCGTCCTCAAGTGAGTCCTTCAGGTGAGCGATGTTATCTGCGCTGCCAAACTTGTTCCTGATGAGACTGGCGAACTCCCTCGGCTTGGAGACCACGGCTGTGTGAGTGAGGGCAGTTACTCCACCTTTGACCCCTTCAACTACTCCACCTCCAAAACCACTTATCCCAGCACGAACATTAGCCCCAACGTCCTTTAATCCCTGCTGCATGTCCCGCAGGACATCCTTAGGCTGCCGGGCTGGTCCATTCTGTAGAGAGGGAAGAGAAATGAGGAAGCAGAAAAGTGGAGGATCTCAAAAGGCAGGAGAGATTAGGTTAAGGGAGAGAACTAACTGTAGGGAGATAGATGAGGAGAGCAGGCCCTGTGGAGGATTAAGGTGAGACAAAGGATGATGCATTGGTTTCGGAGATGAGAATCATCAGTCTATATTTGGACACAACTGTCCTCACAGATATAGTTCAACACTTGTTTGAGTCAGCCTTGAGATAATTATTCAAAACAGCCACAGCACAAAAACAGCTGCACACAAAGACGTCACATGTTCATCCACTGCACACACACACACTTGCTCACCTACCTGCTCTATCTCCTTTAGCTTCTTGTGATAGTGCTCTAGTTTCTTGTGCAAGTGTGCGATGGTCTGTGCTGACTTCTGGTTCTTCTTCTCAAACACCTGCTTGATCCTGGACGCCTGCTGTTTGTCTGCGTTGTGGGCCAACTTCAGGTACTCTGCAACGTTGTCGTCACGGGCCTCCTGCTCCACGCGAATCTGCTCGGTGACCTTCAGGACCTTCTGCTGCAGATGCTCCAAGGCAGCACGTGTCCGCTGTGGCTCGCCAACCCCAAAGCCCTCTGCACCCCCACAGGCCATGACCCCAGACGCTGATGCTGATGCTGATGCTGCTGATGCTGCTGAGGCTGATGCTGCTGCTGCTGCTGGCGGCGCTCCGTCCGCACTGATGTTACTGTCAGAGCCGCCATGGCTGGTGGTGGAGGGTAGGCCTAGAGTTGCCACCTCGCTCTTGTCCAGCTGAGGGGACGAGAGGGCAGGGGGAGGTAATCAGGGGAGGAGAGAGTACTACAATACACAGGGGTGTATTATTGACATGACTTTACTCAAGAAGAAGGAACATCAACATGTATTGGAATCTACTAAAGTCAAAGTAAAAAGGAAGATTATTTTGAGTAACGGGCACAGTGAAAGGCCCAGTGTCGCATCCTGGTTGTAATGATTTGTGCTTTCTTTTTCGAAAAAGCTTTCCTGTCAATCTCAAACTTAGGTGGAATATCCATCCGATGGCGCCAAAACAGTCAAACTAAGCTCTGGGTTACTTATTAGTTGTTGGCCTTTAGGCTTTCCTTTACAACTCAATCATTTCTCAATAACTTCCTAACTACTTAGACATCACATTAGACCACATTAGAACTAATTATAGGGAAAATAATAATAATAATAATAATAATAATAACTTTATTTATATAGCACCTTTAAAAACAAAGTTCACAAAGTGCTCTACGTAGAAGCAAAGAAGACATAACTTAAATATCGGTAAACACAAAAGGACCATAGGCAATGAATACTACAATAATCAAAACAAACAAATAAATAAAATATACAAACAAAACCAGGGGAATAAAAGAACAGCATAATAGATCATAAACGGACATAAAAGGACAACATCACTTAAAAGCAATTCTATAAAAATGGGTTTTAAGAACTGATTTTGCCAGCTGTCGAAAATACTGTGACAACGTGTTCAATTGGTACAACTTTAATTCATTTTTTTTTTCAAGAATAGCAGATCACCTGAACATGCAAAACATACAACTCAACAAATATGAGGATTCAAGTGTCCAGTTCAAAATGAACAATGAACAGATATTCATTTTGACTTAATTAGAGCAGCTTTTTTTCTTCTTCAATAAATGCATTTGGAAAATCAACAAATGCTGATAAGCTTAACTGAGAAAAAGAATACTCTCTTAACTTGATTCATATTTTCTTTATGATTATAATATAAACTACAGAGTTTGTAGGGAGGAAACTTCTAGGAAAGACTCATACAAATAAATAACCTGTTAATCACTTTGGCTTCTGAAATGAGATTTAGTCAATGATGCCTATAATTGATTTGGTGGAGGCATTAGAGAGTACATCGAAAGGCCATCATGCATTAATTAGATGATATATAATTAGTCTGCTTCCTGCTCTGCACAGCCTCAGAAACTCTGCTTCACCACAAGCAAGTTACTTTAAAACTGCATTTAGAAATGCACACGGTATACACGAGGAACACAAAGATAAAAACACCCTGCATGGTACAGTTGATGATTAATGATGATTACATGTGATAGTCTAATTTTAAAGGCTCTATATTGTACATATCCGTGTGTTCTGTTTCATTCCGTCTGATTGATTGAAATTGAGGGATTTCCCTTGTATGTAGGCTATCATCTATATGTGCATCTTGGCAGATGGCGGGATGGTTAATGACCCTCTCTGCCTGACGTCAAAACGGTGTAATCAGACCCTGCAAACATGGGCTCAGACGGACACATGACAACAAGAAATCTCATAGCGCTGCTCTAATTTCTCCAGACCGGACGGTGCAGGGGATTTATTTGTCTTTTAATTGCGTGACAGTGTGCTCGGAGCACGCGCTCCTCGTGCTATAATAAATCAGCAAGGCGGGCAGTGTTACCTTATGTATAAACAAAGTAGGTTACAACCACATTGTAATGGATGGAGGAAAACAGATGAGCGCAGTCCCTGGTGGTTTATCATTCCCCGATCTTGTCACAGAAGTGAGATTCGTATGCAGCAGCTATAAGCAATGGCTCACACGAGGAGGGAGGTGCAGTGTCCGGCGGTACGTATGGGTGAAAAAACAAACAACAGGAAACAACACGGAGCAGATGGTCAAATCTAACGGGGATGAATCCGGCGATGCATTTTTTTTTTTTTTTAAAGAGCCCTGGAGGTCGGAAGAGAAGGCTGTGATGAGGATGGATGATAGATATCTATGGCATAAAAAAAAAAAAGTACCGGGGCATGCCCGTCTCTTCTTCCCTCGGCAGGAGGACACACTGTGACATGAGAGACGGCCGATGGATGTCAACACGCGTGGATGCGAACACATGAGGATGAGACACAAGCAGCACAGCAATAAATTAAATTAGAAACGTTACCATACTGCTTTAATCCAATTTTTGCAGTGCCATTGCAAGTCTGTGTTCGAGGCCCATCCTCCTCCTCCTGCCTCCTCCTCCTCCTCCCCCAGAGCTCACCGAGGAGGAGCCCCCCTCCTCAAATATCTTTACCCCCAGCCTGTCTATGGCTGACTATCACCTCACTGGATCCTAACGCTCCATTGTTAATGCCATCGATATCTGCAGTCTCCCTCTCCCTCTCTCTCTCTCTCTCTCCCTCCTCTCTCCCTCTCCCTCTAATGCACTGATCTATTCCTCCCTCTCTCTCTCTCCTTTGTGTCATATGCTCCCTCTGTCGCTCTCTTACCTCTCTCCCTCTCTCTCTCTCTCTCTCTCTCTCTCAGTCTAAATGCAAATGCTAGCTGTCCTGGCCTATAATGGATGTTGGAGCTAAGGGACAGATGATGGAGGGGATGGGCGGGGGATGGGAGAAGCTTAGCGCAGGCGTGCAGGTGCCTCTGTGCCGCTGAGGCCAGAGGAGAGAGGAGAGGGAGCACAGCAGGGCCTGCTCCGGGCCCTTCATCCCATAAACCCTCAATACAAACACATGCACCCGGTATGCGTGCTGATGTGGGGCTGCAGTGATGTGGCGCCAAAGTACACAGTGTCTGCCTGAGCGGTGACTCACTCTCTTAATTTACCTTCTTCACAGAGGAGGAAAGCAAAGTGTTACGACAACAGAAGCCTGTTTGAGCTGCTCAGGGCAGCTTGTATTCGCACAATTTAAAATCTCTCTCTGTGCTGGCATGCGGGTCCATGGAGGGAGACCATCCACAGACAGAAGGCCGTCACCGTCTGGGAGGCAAACCTGAAATACATTTCAAAGATGGAGAAGAAGAAAAAAAACGTTCATCCACTGACACGGTGTTGCATAAAAGTGCAGTAGTGGAAGTATTTAGAAGTTTTACTTTGGGGAAAGTTATCTATTCAAACGTCTGTACACAAGTATGGTACATTAATGTGAAAGTAGCATTTTACTGATGCTGCTAGTCGAACTTTAGCGAATTTTAACTACATTATGTTTAATCTCTATAAAGATGATCATTAGTTTTGTGCATTCACTGCAGAGTAACTGTCTGCAGGCTTCAAATAAATGTAATGAGGTAAAAAGTAGTCACTCAAGTAAAGTACAAGTACATAATTGACCTTAAGTGTAGTACTTGAGTGAATATACTTAGTACATTCCTTCACTGCTCAATCTTAAGATTTAAAATAATCTTTAAACTATGAATACACTGAAGCAATGGTGTATATTATTGGTGTAATAAAATATTCCAAACTTACTGTTTTTAATTGTTTAGCATCCACCACAAATAAAAGACCACAAATAAAGCGAAACATTGACAAGAAGTTTGATTTGAACATTTTATTGGAATTGGAACAAAAACCAAATTAACACATAACATCTCACAATAAATAAGGATATATCTTTTCATTTGTATCTTTTAATATAAAACAATATGTAGGACCTGCACAAGCGTCTACAAACAGAAGTGCGTTCATTGTTTAGGGTAATGCTGTTATTTGCTTAGCTCTGTATCTGCAGCGGTAAACATTTCTAAACTGTCTGTTTGTGAGAATTAGCGTCACAGTGAACTGTTTGACATCATTCAGATTAACCATAGCAGCAGGATTTACCAAAATAAATAAGTGTCAAGAACAAAAACAAAATTTGAGGCAGATAATAACACATTGTCTGTTAGAGTTGCACTATGCTTCCAAATAAAAAAAAGAATAAAGCACTTTAGCTTAGTAAAAAACACATTTGCTTCTGAAAACTTCCTCCTGATTGTCCTTTATGGAGCTTCAAATACCCAAACAAATAAAGTACCGTAGAGGCCCTTGAAACAATACTGCAATGTTATTTCCTCAATATGCTACTTAACAGTGCTGCATTGAACTCTATGGATACATCTCTGATATATGTATATTTATATATATATATATATATATATATATATATATATATATATATATATATATATATATATATATATATATATATATATATATACAAAGCAACCTAAATAAAGTGTTTTTAAGTGTTCCAAAGACATGTTGCAACGCTCCTAACCAGATTCTGAATCCAGACCGGCACTTATGGAGATCTGCTTTGAAAATCAATCGACAGACAGCAGATGGAAAGGAAAGACATGATGGCACTTCTGTCAATAATAATCTAAAGCAAAGCAACTGCATGCAGAGGATATTAAAACTCTTCAAGCATTTTCCTATGAGTACATGATGGTAGAAAAAAGAAGAAAAAAAACAGATTGCCCGTCCAAATATATTAAGTATTACACACAGAAAATAAATTCTAGTCCTCATGATTCACAAAAAGAAAAAAAAACATTGTAAAACAGCGATAGTGATTTGAACAAAAGAGCCAAAGGGCTTCATCCATTCTCTACCAGTTTCTACCAATCTGGAGACTTTTTCACACCCACTCATTAATGACTACAACCAACATTACGTCTATTAAGTGTAGACGGTAATGTGTTCATCCATCATTCCTCCGTACGGCTGGAGGTACAGAGTCTCGACGAAGCAGCACAGTGGAATGTACAGTAGGAAATGTCCAACAACACTTTGGCATCCCCATGATCCAAATGAGTATAAATCCACTGATTTGAGAGATTACCGTTAATCTCCTCTGCTCAAATGTCCCCTTCTTACCACTGGGAAAAGCCCCAACCGCCCTCAGCGTAAATACAGAACCCTAATTAACCGTATAGTTACATGTTACAATGATGTATTGCTGAGGTCCATTGTGTTGTCAGATGATTCTCTGGGTCCAACACCTCCTGGTGAGGGACTGTGCAGAGTCTGTGAGAGTGGACTTCCTGAGAGAAGGACTGTGGGTGTGGTTCTCTTGGGATGTTGGCACCTTATCATTCGCCGGATTTGCGTGGCATCCCAACCACTCTTCTTTTAGCCTGATAGAAATCTGTTGAGATAAAGAACCGGAAATTCAGCTCATGCAAATCCACACGAAATCACAAGTCTATGCATTCACACTTGGAATGTCTAAATATGTACCTGTAAGGTTTGTCTGTCTCCTCTTCAGCCCTGTGCTCTCTCTTCTCCCCGGTGTTTCATCCAGGTTCTCCTGGTTGACTGTACATCTCTCTGTTGAACACGGGGTGTTCTCCTTCTCCCTCTGTGGTGGCCCAACCCTTCCTCCTTCCTCGGGCTTAACCGCCGCCTCTGCTACACTCTGACCTTCTGCATGTCCCAGACCGAGCACACAGGATCTGTAGAGTAGCGGCACCTTGGTGTCTGAGATGTCCTCCCACTGGAAATTACTGTTCTCCAGAGGCTTATCTGAGAGGAAGTCAAAGCCCCATCGATGGCAAGCCTCCTCCAGGTCACTCCGCAGGGCGGCTTGGTACTCCATCTGCAGCTGCTCTCTGTCGACTGGGCCGAACAGGTTTCGTCGGGCGGTGCCGGTCCTCAGGATCGGCTTGTGAGTAGCCATCGTTCTACACTGCAGGAAACAGAGGTGGAGACCGGCGGTTAGTGGAAAAGCTGCTGTTGGACATCATCAATTATCAGCCGACAGTGGTGATGAGCTGTAACTTTTCTCTTCCTCATCAATAACTATGCCACATTTTGTTGTATAATCAACTACTGGCAGCAGCTCTAATTATCATATTTTTTCCCCTCTGTAAATAAAAAATAAATAAACAGCTCAATTTTCCCACCAAATAATTTGAAAATGTAAAAATAATCTTTCCTAAAAATCCATCCTGAATCAACAAAACATGAAGCAGAAGTTATCCTGTTTAAGTTTTTAAGTACAACCTCAATCTAAAAGTATAAATCGGGCTTACCATTTCTCTAATCGGTTAAGTATCCTCAATGTGAACTTTCAGAGCATCTCAGACTGGTGTTACTGGGCAGCTCTTTATAAGAGCCTGAGCAGCCAGTGACTCATTGAGCCCTCCTGTGTGAATCACTGGTACATGTCTGGACATAATCTCAGGCAGACATGTCAAGGCAAATCCTCAGCAGAGGCTGTGATAGCTGCAGGCCCACAGAGGCACCACTAGGTGGCAGTGTCAGGACAGCCGACTCAGCTGAACAAGTTTCAACCCCTCAATAAGCAGCTAGAAGAGGTTAGATTAAAGAGTATTATTTATAAATCAGTGCTTTCCACATCTTGATATTTAAACAGCACTCGCATAAAAACAATATCCCAAGTATAGGGGTTGATAATGGCACTTTCCTGTAAGAGCTACAGGAAGGAATGAGCTGAGTCTCAGGAGAATAATAAGTCATTATAGTCATCCGGGAAGTGCTGGGCAGGATCCTTCTCAGCCCACCCTAATTATCCAGTTACAGCTGTAAGGGAGGAGAGGTCATTGTAATTATAATAATAATAATAATATGAGTTACACTAATGAAGTTCACGGTCGCCGATTAAATAGATGATATTTTATCTAAGAACAGAAACTGCCCCGGTTTTATAAGTACAATGGGTTGAGACGTATGAACCACTGAGTACACACTGTGTACACACTGTCAACATTAACAGTATCAGTCAGATGCACAAATTCCAGTTTGACTTGGACTGATGGCTACTTTAAAGCCTATCTGATATTTAAACAAAGCCAAAGTGTCCCCCAAAATGAACCCTGCCAAACTGATTTGATACATAAGAATAGAAGTGTGATGGTGTCCTGTCATGTGACTCAGCTGCAGCCATACAGCAGATCAGACGACTCTGATGATTTTCATATTCATTTCAACATGATCTAAAAACAAAACATAGAAATACAAACGTTGAACTTCATTCACGGAAACACATTTACCAATAATTTCCCAAGGAAAGCAGTGGCCCTGATTGAAATTAATATTTGTCAAACTTCAGAAACAAGATCGATGTAAAACTTTCAGCTTTTAATTTAAAATCACATGAAGGAAGCAAATGCATCTTTTGTCTGTGTTAGACAGTGTTTTAGATTCATTCATATTGGGATGTTATCATTTATTTATTATATGAATATATACATGTAATACATCAGAATCCGAATCCGTTTATTGCCAGGAATGTTTACACAAAAGAGGATTTTTTTCTCGGCGGAAGGCATCCATATAGTCTCATGCCAGTGATCATGGTCACAGACACCATGACGACTGGAGTCTAGCAACAGTTCACTTAATGGGGTCCAAGGGCCCTTATTGGATTAGTTGGGTAATAATATACTTCTAATAAAAAAATGTAAAGACTATTCCACTGTTTGAATGGTAAAAAAAATAAAATAAACATACTTTGCGCTTTCCTTATTGTTTAATTTCCTAAATTAATACACTCTACTGTTTTGTTGTATATATTGAGTATTTTGCATTCCTGATATTTGTTTGTCTTCTATGCAAGTTGCTTGCCACTGTGACAAACTAATTTCCCCTTGGGGATAAATAAAGTATACATCTATCTATCTATCTGTTTGTTTAATATACTTCTAATAAAAAAAGTGTTCCATTGTTTGAATGGATAATTACTTCTACTTTGGGCTTCACTGGTCTCCCAGTAAAGAGGTCCAAACATGTTTTATCAATCTAATAAATCCTCACTAATGTTGGGTATAAATGTGGGAAACCATTGCTTCTTTCACCCCCCTTTTTCCTTCTCCACACCCACCTCACGAGGAACGACGTCACCGTGAGAGCCGGGCGGGGCGGAGTGATTCAAGTCCGTGGCGGGAGAGCGATACTACAGCCCGGCATGGGCTCGGCGGAGGAGAACCAACAGCGAGATGGACCCTCCCAGTTTACTACACTGCTCCACGTGAGGCCGGCGCTCGTGTCGCAGGTACAACTGGGCTGTCACAGGAGCCTGACCCACCTCCATCAACATGCACACATTAAAATAACTCTGACAAGAAGCCTTTTTGAGTGATACACTGAAACCGTTCAAACTCATACGTAGATAGAAACCCACGCAAGGTTAACGCAACGTCACATCAGTAGAAAACGGAGAATTTTCAAGATTGAAAATTTCAAAAAAATTGACAATTTACGGACACAAATGGAGATTTTATTACCAGCTACGAAGTTTAACGTTAAACGTTGAGACTGTAAACCGGAGACATGTGTTTCTACAGATACTTACAATCCAACAAAACACAAACTCACCTCAGCAAATGCTAAAAATAGCCAGTTTAAACTAACTATCATTATAGTTCAGGGTCATTTACTTACATTTCCAGTCGAAAGCAGTCCAGTACAGCTAAAATCCGTGTGATTCAAACCTGTTGAATGAAGCTGGTCCGTTTATCCGTTTTCTGGTATTCAACCCGCCCTAAAACTAATCAAATACTACTAGTACTGTGTAGTAGTAGTGCGTAGTTCTCTCCTTGATTCTTTCTCGAAGTATTCTCACAGACGTCGGCTAACGTGTGTGAGCTGCGGTGGGCGGAGGTCCTTCCTCTCCCGTGAGGGGGCGGAGTCGGTTTGTACTCTCGCCGTCGCACGTGAAACTTGGCCCGGTAAACACATGAGCGCACGTGAGAGTTTGGCCGTTTCTCATTGGCTCTGGACTCCAGAGGAAATTCCGATCTCAAGAAACCCAGAAAGAGCCTCTCTCTGCCTCCCAGTGCGCATGTCATGCCAGTTGACTGCGCAGTAACCCGGATGTATCTTTGTCAGAGATGACACATCTTACTTATTACTGCTTTATTATTGCTTTATTTACAGTTCATGCACCACAAGTGACGAATAAACCATGGTGGAAAGTATTTATATTTTTTGACCATTAGCACTGTATTGAAGTATGAATAAGTTACTTTTTATGCTGCTTTATACTTCTGCTCAACTACATTTTTGAGGCAAATATCATACAAATGTCATACGTTTAACGTATGATATACGTTTTTTTCTTTGCAGATTTAGATTATTAATAAAAATCTATAAATCAACTTATACTAATTACTATAGGTTAAGATACCCAACACTATGTATAGTAATTCAAATTATCCCCAACATTACCAGATGCAACATTACATTGTTGCACACATTAATGGCTAAATAATTATAATCTATTCTGAAATGGGCTATTCTGTATAATGAGTACTTTTACTTTTGGCACAAGTATATTTTGATGGTAATACTTTTGTACTTTATTGAACAAATTGTACTTTCTTGATTCTTGTTGTTCTGAGTTTGTACTCGTGGTTGAATGCACTTATTGTAAGTCGCTTTGGATAAAAGCGTCAGCTAAATGAAATGTAATGTACTTTTAAAAATAAAATGCAGTTTCCTTGTTTTGCGTTTGTTGTTCAATTTCATGTTTCATGTTTAATATTTGTCTTTTACCACCTTGGGACCATGTTCACAAGTCATCTTAACAGCTTATCCCATGATTAACATACTTTTTTAGATCCATAAATCAATCAATAAAAAAACATGATCAAATGTTTTATGTGTAAAATTGTACTTAACAAGTACTAAAACAAGTGTATTCTTTTAATATGTTTTTCCCAAAAGCAGTTAACAAAGTTTGAAAAGAGTTTAGAATTTTCTAAGACTATGATAACAAGAGAAATAATAAAGTCTTATTGAAGTTTGAGGCCATAGCCAAATTCTTTGTTACAAGTCCTTTCACATTGGTTACATTTTGGACTCAAAAGTTTGTTCCAGTCTTCTTGTCGCAGACAACTTGTTTATCTCGGGAACAGGTCAACCAGGAAACGCCTCCTCATGCTTCTCAACCCCATGAGCTAGTTCCCAGCATCACAACAAGAGCCCCAACTGTAGGATGTGGTCTATAAAGGCCCAACGGATCCGACACCACAGTGAGTCCTTTGTTGAGTATAGACGAATTGGACATAAGAAGAGACTCACTGGTGATATGTACTGAAGGTTATTAAGTTTAAACTAAAAGGGAAGATACAATGAGCGCATACTGTTTGTTGCTCAGCAGCAGCTGTGTGACTCTACATTTGTACAGTTGAGTAGACACTTTATTATCCCTCAGCTCGAAGGCAGCTGCAGTGCAGCGAGTCTGCAAGTCTGCATTATGTTTTTTCATTTTGTGCTTCATCTTATTCAGGCTTTTGTTCTGCAATGTGAAAGGTTCCATGTGATAAATGGCGCCAAATAAAGCACATAGACACGATGCAGGGACAGCGGCCACATAACTATTTATTGAGAGACAAAAGCACCTGCTTATTGCAACTTAATTACCTGGCACTATGACGTAACCGTAAACAAGGGACTTTTTACACTCAAGTTACCTGATGTTTTTACTTTAAATGATCCCAGAAGCTGCAGACTATTCTCATCAGAACGATTGTAGTGTAGTTTAATACAAATTGATTTAACATATTTGTTTGTATCTAAATAAATAGAAGTATATTGATTTTCATTCATACAATCCTGCCAATCGGTGTTGAACTTTGATGTGCAAAAATCAGGATGTGTAAAAAGACATAACTATCATTATCCCACTATCCAACCACATCTGACTTTTTCCTTTCAAGAGTTGCAGCAAACAAATTAATTACTGTGATAATTTTCCAGAGTTGTAGATCCCGTGTCAAATTATTGTAGTACATAATACTACTAATATACATATACATAATATACATAAACTACAGGATGGACTCACCACTATATACAGACACACTTCAGTAAGTCACTGTTCAAGGCCAAGAAAAAGTCCAACATATTACCACAACTTTTCAACACAGTTTTAGTACGGATTCGTAGTTAGTTAAAATCTCAGTGAAACAAGTTGGATTGTGACGTATATTTCACAGTGAAACAGTGAAAATATTTGAGGGCTGTTTACAATATCCTTCACCTTTTGATTGGACCGCCAGAGCTCTCACCAGCTAAACACCAGCAACGTTTCCCTTGAATGAATAAGACCTCACAACGTTTTGGAAATAAAAAAAGTTTTTTTCCCTCACTTTTAACCAAACACACAGTTCTTCCCATCTCTCTCCAAATTGCTCCGTTTGCTACCATGAGCCACAGATGTGGTTCGAATGCAGGCTGAGTCAACATTTGAAACCGTTTTACAGAAAAGAAAAGACAGTAAATGTACTAAAATGTCATGTTTTGGTCTGAACAATTGTCCAAATCACAAAGATATTCTCGACTTGATCCTGATTTAAAACAGAGAGCTTCAGACCAAATCCAAAATTAGCTCCAACAAGTCAGTTTCAGTTCAGTCATTAATCATGTGTCACAGCAAGCTACTTAACGCTGGGTGGGAATACCGCGAGTTTCTGAGTGGATTCCCGCGAATTCCTTCACTGTGAGACCCGTCTCCGTGGTTACTGTGAGTCATAGCTTCTATAGCGTCACCAGGGCTAACAAGCGGAAAAGCGCGCGAAAATTGGGTGGGGGACGGGGGAGCTGGTACTGTGGGAAACCACCACAATCTCCAGACAGGTGAAGAATGTCTAAACATGAATGAAAATAGTTCAGGACATTTGAGGCTTTACACAGAACACACACGCGCGCGCACATGCACGCGCGCACGCGCACGCACATATATTTTATCAGCAGCACAAGGACACCGTTATTTGGAGGCCTTGTCACTTGTCCATCCTCTCAAATCAAGAGAATTACACTCTGTAGCCGGTTCGATCCCCAGTCCCCCCATAGCTCACATGTCGAAGTGTCCCTGAGCAAGACACCCAACCCTCAACTGCTCCCCGGGCGCCTCACAGGGCTGCCCACTGCTCCCTATCCAGGGATGGGTCAAATGCAGAGAAGAATTTCCCCAAGGGGATTAATAAAAGTGCATGTTTCTGTTTCTGTTTATATTATATGTGTACTATCATGTGGACGATATGTGGCCTGAAATGAAAGTCACAATACAATCTCATCTGCTTCTCGACTGTAGAAAGACAATTTGACATGATGGAAGATTCACATTAAACACATCTAATTTAGGTCACACTTTAAGAAAATGTCACCAATTCAGTTTTGACTATCTGAAATGTGACTACATTCCAATCTTTGATGTAAAAGAAAGATGTATCTAATATCTTATAGAATCTGAATCTAGTTTGTATTTGTACTTACTACAATTAGTCACCTAATAGTAAATTGATCATATCCAATGCTAAAATAAACCATGATGTTAATTATGCCAGTAGACAAGGCACTCAGCAGCACCACCAAATAACAGTGTGGCTCAGACGAGAAAAATCCCTACTCTGCGTTGAGTTAGCAGTGTGACACACGTCAACAATATAAACTAATATAGTGCAGCTCAAACCAAACAAATTGCAGCCTACATCAATGGGCAACAGAGGAATCAACTAAAGCCACCAATTTGATGAGAAGTGTGACGACCCTCTCTGCCACTGGCCATTGTCCCTGCAGGTGGGCGTGGCAGAGGGTCGTTGAGAGTGGGGACACCTGTGCTAATTAGCGGCACTCTTTTAAAAGGCTCTCTCTCTGCCCCGAAACACCAGTTTGGGTGGTATTCAAGATTATGGTTGGTCTCTGCATTATCCAACATTACACACACACACACACACACACACGTTCCACTCATCACAACTGAAATACTGACTCCACACGCCACTGTTAACCTAGTTTGTGTTTAAATGCAATAAAGCCGTTTCTGTTAAACTACTTATTTGTGTGTATCCCCTTCTGTCATGGCCGTGCGGCCCGGTTCGTGACAAAAGTGACCGACCTGGATCAGAACTCCCGTTATGCTCCGAGATGGATTTTGTAGGAGCTCTCTTATGGAGAATAATAATAATAATAATAATAATAATAATAATACAGTAGAGAGGAAATAAATATTAACAAGTCAGGTCTGGTCTTTTGTAATCAACCGGTTTCTTTAATTGAGAGACCATTTCACATTGTATCAAACAAAAGAAAAATAACGGAAAACTTCAAGAACAAAACTCAGTCTTTTTTTCTAAATCTATGCCAGTTTTGAATTTTGGATGTGGGGGTGTTTCAATTACAAACAACCAACCTTTAACTGATGGAAACCTTCAGTGCAATGTAAAAAAGTAGCACATTGAAAAAAACAGACAATCAAAAGGAGAGACTCTTATAAATCATCCCAATCCTTAATAAAAAAAAAATGCTGGCATTGAAAAAGAGGAACTACTCACACTATGTCAAACTACACAGTACATTCATTGACAAAAAGAAAAACCCATACGAGATTAACTGGTGAACTGGAATGCTGGGTGGCACGACTTTCAGGACCGACAAGATGGACTGAGGTGAGGCATCACACCTGTACACACCCACTCAATTTATGTGAAAACATGTAAAGGAGTGGGACACTAAAATGATTGATTGTTAAAAAACAAAAAAACAAAACTCAACACAAAAACTACGACACGGCCATGTTGAATTCCATCATTTGAAATTCCGATCATCTTCCGCTCCCTTTACACCCGGCGGGTGTTCCTCTACTTTCTGTCGTTAGACCTGGAGCGGCTGTGGAGAGTGAAAAAAAAAAAAACGATTAAAGAGAGAAAGAATGAATTACAGCCCAAACTAAAACTCTTGGCAATACCACACTGGTACAAACAAGACGAGGCAAAGGATGCCTCTGTTTGTATGCTGCTTAGCGACGCACGAGTGTTACTTGGTGTCCTCTAGAGAAAACCAAAAGCAATCGACCAATAGTTTCAATAGGAGTCATACAACTACACCTCCCATTAAACTGTCAAATATGAGTCAGGACGCAAGACAAAATGCATCTTCAGAGAGCTCAAAATATATCAGTACCTCCTTGATCGCGAAAAGGACCTTGAAGGTTTGTGGTTCCTGTCCCTGGAGAGGGACTTCTCCCTCCTCCGGTCTTTGGAGAAAGACCTGCAAAAAGCAAACCACCCATTAAGTCAACATTCACTGTTTCTATATACACTAATCATGTTCGCCTGTTGGGTTGATTTGGAACTTCGTAGTTTGGAATCACGGGTATTTGGATCAATTAGTTAAGTAGACCAACTTAATTAAATATATAGTCAAACTTATATAGTTGCTTAATTTAGGTGCCACTAAAACAGGAGTCAAATTCCATGTATGTGTACACACACACGGCCAATAAAGCTGATTCTGAGTTAATCACTTGGAAATAATGAAAGCCAAAACAAATTAGGTTCAATCAGGGTTTTGAAATTGTTCCGATTTTATAAATTTACAAAACAAAAGTTCATGTAGAAATTAAAAGTTACATCTATTCTCATGACTTCCTTTAGATATGTTGATATAAAATATAAATTAGAGAATATTGCAGGATATTCTACATGTAGGAAAATATAATTATAAAATACCTCAAAGATTTAAGCTTTTGGGTTTAACTGTGAATGCAAGACTTCGTGAAATCTGACATACCTGCTTCGACTGCGGCTGAAGCTCCTCTTGCGTGGGGATCTGCACAGGAAAATAAACTAGTGTTAAGAACATACACAGACGCATCAGTCCCTGTAGAGATCCACACTATCCCAATACTTTTCATACACGGGCCCCCTCCAACACAGCCCTTTGTCTAACTCAATTACTCTCAACGGAAATAAAACACTTGGGTGTTTTTTCGGGTACACAATTATCTCAATCAGAAAATAGAACTCACTGACAATGGACCTAGTACATAAAGATGGCAGGTGCTAAAAAATGAGCTCACCCATCCCACAGTGCGTTGTGCATCTATACATCAAGTCATCAGTGTAAGTTATGTTTAATGTGTTAATTTGGAATGGTAGAGCAAGATGTGTCCTCTGAGCTATGATTAATATACACGATTTGATCATAGGGTCTTAGCTGATCACAAAATCGAAGAGAGCTCACAAGCAAACTGTGCTCTATCAGAAGATTTTAACGCTGCACTGTGGAGGGATAAAAAAAAAAAAAAAAACACACACCGAGGCCACCATCTGTATGAAACTGGCCCACTGGACCCAAAGGGAGAACATTAGGAAGTGTAAGCTAATATCAAACACAATATACTGGTCCCTGGGAATAAGTCTTGAGAAGCAACCAGGCTAAGATCTGCTAAAACCAACCATACAGCAAAAAAAAAAAAATTAATTTTCATTTGGGGGTTGAGGAGTTTTGTTTTGTGGGACTTGATAATTCTGCTCAGAGCCCCAAGACATACCATACAGATGTTTGTCGATAATGGAAATCTCTGGAAATGTCAAGTTCCAGATATACGACTCAAGTAATTAAAAAAACAACCTTTTCAGACCAGCTGTCTCTTCACTTTCAAAACTGTAATCAGCAGTGTACTGAATGAAGCAGGAAAACTTACTAGTATTTTTGGTTTTCAACAAGCTAGATATGACGAAAGGGAGGCAGACTGCCGGCCGGGTAGGTAGAATTGGCTGAATAGGACTGGCCAGATGCTGCAAGGTGTTTAGGTGGCAGGCAGATGGGGGCTGGCTGTGGCTTTTTTCCTGCTTTAATTGGTTAGCCGAAGGCTGCTGTTGGTAGGTTGTAGACATTTGGGAACGTAATACGCTGATTGGTCGAGAATGTGAGGTGGGCCGCTGCAGTTTGGATTAAGGTTGAAGGAGGAGGAGGTTGAGAACGGCATGCTGAGGAACCAATGGGTTGGTGCAACTTGACGACTGGCCATGCCTGGGTCATGTGACAGCACCAGCCAAGCTGATTGGTGCACGATGGTCAGCAGTCACATGATGCTGAAAGAGGACTAGTTGATTGACTCAGAGGATGGTGAGAGGAGGCATGGTGACGGCTCTGCAACGGGTTTCATTCTTATTAATATAGATGAAAAATAAAAGCATCCTCAAACAAAAGGAAAAAATGCATCACATTTGGCACTTTTATCCCCCCAAAATTTTAAACAGATTATACTTTCTCTGAGGAATTATGTAATCCTATTTCACACACCTATTTTGTCCTTTTTTTTGACAACTTTTTGAGAGTGTACAAAATGATGTACACTTAAAAAGAAGCATTAGTACCTACAGCAGAGGTTTTACAGGCCAGATTTTAAAAGACGCATTTGCAATACAAAGACTTCACTACATGATCTAGAAAAATGTCATATTTCATTATTTGGTTATGAAAGTCTATCTATTGACTCCCTACATAAATAATATCAATGAAGATGAAACTACCACAACTGTATAATCAGCAGAAAACACTAGAAATTCCCACACTGGAAAAACATAAGCAACTACCAGGAAATATACTGTGTGTAAGAGAGCGGAATCAGAAAGTCACGAGCAGGAATTAACAACAACATAGAAGATATGCTGTCCCTGCTGGCCACTTTCAGATAATAACATGGGTCACCTTCGTCTGGCTTGTGGGCTACGACGTCTGTTGTCGTCTCTGTCTCGAGGACGTCTGCTCCATGGAGGAGGAGCGCCACGGGTGCGACTGCGCTTCTCGCCATTGGACAACTCTACTCGTACCCGGCAACCACACAACGTCCTATAAAACAACCAGTTATCATTAATCAAGATGAATACTGTTCCCCCCACCACAATTTTGGCCACTGTATGTCAAAATGATTTTGATCGCTCCCTACCTTCCATCGAGCTCACGCACAGCATCCGTTGCATCTCTAGGATCTTCAAATTCTACAAAGGCGAAGCCTGGAGGGTTCCTGGCCACCCAGACACTGCGGAGAGGACCATAGTAGCCGAATGACCTCTCTAACTCAGTCTTGTTTCCATTGTTCCCCAAATTTCCAACATAGATCTTGCAATCAAGAGGACAGTCACGATGCATGACCGGATCTGAAAAATAATAAAGAAAGGAAATTGATTATTAATGCAACAGACACATTGATTATCTCAAATTCCAGTTTCTTTACATCTTAATTAGTTCACAATCTGGTGAGAAAGACCAAGCAGGGCCTGGCGCTTCTGCAGCAGATAAAACAGCCCTCACCTCTGTTTCCTGTTATCTTATGGAGCATGAATCGGGCCAATAAACCAAGTGAACACAGCTTGCGATGTATAAATCAACGGTAAAAACATATAATGCATTATTATCCACCTGAGTGGAAACATATACAAGCAACTCACCAAACACACTAAACGGGAGCAAACAAAAAACATAATGCCAATGTGACTTCTCACGCAAATCTTCCAGAATAACGTCCTCCAATGTATGTGACCTAATATGTGTACGTTTCCTGTTAGTTACTGACTTAACGTGACAAGACCATACCACGTGTCCACGTCTCCAACACATTCTTCAAAGTGTTGACACTTGGCCTCGAGTGGTTTATTCTTACATTAGCCTTACAATAAATAGTATTCATAGGAACGTTAGTTCAGCTCATACTGACCCGCAAGCACCGTTAGCTTGACGTACTAGCTTAGCTACGTTTTTGTTTCCCTGGGCGGCTCAACCATAACTTGTTCCCCATGTCCCGCCTTTAAAATACTAATATTAATGCAATACACGTGTCATATTCGACATTAGTTTGTGTACCGGCACCTTGAAGCTAATGCTAGCTAGTGGCTTTATAACGGTAGCTAAAATGGCTGTCGCCTTTCCGAGGCCTACTTCTAATACAACAACCTCAGCAGCCAAACAATAACATCCGATTAAATTGATGCTACGTATCGATTAATCGACGCAAATGTGCAATTCTTGAAACGTTTCAGCGCGACACACAATTGGGAATTTCGTTGAAGGTTTACTTTTTTCGTTGCAATTCAGGGTTCCGACTATCCGCGTTTCTCCGGCTGGTTTGTTCCTGTCGGTCGTCGATGGAAAATGGCGTGACGGAACATGCGCGTGTCAGTGCGTACAGTCTGCGGTAGGTTGACCGGGCTGCTGCTCTCGGGAGGGCGGGGACAAGTTAAAGAAGGACGCCGCCGCCGGAAATGTTATCTGCTTATGGAACTAGGCTGCCTGTGCACTTTACAAGTGGAAATACTTCTCAAATTGGTGCAACGTGACCAGAGAAAATAGAGAAAAAAAGGTTTGTTTCAAAAGGCAGATAACCTACAACTCCCAGAATGCACTGGGGTCGTTGCAAGTAGCGCCACTCCCAGGCCGATCAGAGTATTTGTGAGTGAACCACAGTTGGTGGCGTGAACCTCCCTTCTCACCTCATGTATTACAATAAACGCATAATTGATACCGCAAATAACTCGTATTTCCCACTGCAATAAGTATAATAAATCACCCCTGGCCAGATCCTCCGTAAATTGAATCATCAACATCCCTAACACCGCTTTCACTGTATATACTATATTTAATTACACACCTCATATACTTTGCATTTTTGCAATTTTTATTATTTAATTTTCTTAAATGTCTTATATGTAACTTTGTTTGCTGTTGCCATAACCAAATTTACCCTTGAGGATGAATAAAGTATATACCTATCTATCTATATTTATTTGATTCAGTAAGAAGTGCAGATGCTGAAAAAAGGAATGCTTCCTCTTGCACACCGTGTCGTGATGTATAGTGTTAACTTATAGTAGTTAATGATTTGCAGTCTCAAGGTAAAAGTAAAAAGGGAGCGTGCGTAGTGGATGAGGATTCCAGCGATTACTACGAGTTTAATGCTCCATTTACAAATACTGGGAAATGACTGCTTCCGCTCTATACTTGTGTCCCATGCACACTAACACTGTTTTCAATCATAAAATAATAATTTTACTCTAAATTGTGAGTATGCAATATATATATATATATAGATTGATTCGCTAGTGGGTTGTTTACGGCTGAAATCTAGAATAAATACTATATCGGTTGTTCTCTGAAGCCCTACTCCCGCTGAACGCAGCTGTATATATATAGTATACTGCAACGCCCCCTCAGTCTGCTGGTTACCGCCCACAAAGTTACTCAGCCAGGTGACAGCAAAGGCAGCAGGGACTCAACACAGCTGAACTCTACGCAACATAACAGACAACATCACGACATCTGTCAGCGCCAGATTAAAAGGGGAACACACCCACACATTTATGCCAGTGTTGCTTTTACTTACAATTATTACGTTTACTTTAATTTGAAAGCCTCTCTTCCGCTCGTTGTTGGAGTACGCAGCTAGCAGCGCGAGGACCTCATTAACGTTAGCTTCTGTGACGTTACTACCAGAGAGCAGTCAACGGTGGTTGTATCTCAGACTCCGTCACCATGTCGGATCCGGCCGGGGAGGCGAAGCTGGAGGTGAAACAGGCGAGCAAAGAGGTGAAAGAGAGCGAAAACGTGGCGGAAAAATATTCAGCAATGACCGTAAGCAAGAATAGCGAAATGAACATGGGAGAGCTGTCGTCCGCCTTCAGCGCGGTGCCGACTCACAAACCAGTTAAAAAGGTAAGACCGATCTAGTGTGTCACATGTATACAGTGATTTTACTTAGTTCAATGTGTAGTAATTAGAGTACCTCATGTATCTGAATAATTCATTTGGATGCACGGGGTCAGTTGACCCTAAATAAATTCGGTTCACAACAGATCAATGCCTACAGTATACTGGGCAGTAACTAATATACTCCAGTCCTTTGGTAAATAAAGGAAATAGCCATTATATTTACCTTCCCCTTGCAAGCTATAATACATTTAACATGATTTTTTTTAGCACATTTTAAGGAACATTAAAGCAAAAATATACACAAATAATCATTCACATGGATTGTCTCTCCATCTGTGTCACAGAATAAAGCCTTTATAGACAAGAACATGGTAAAACTGCAGAGACGGGCAGATTAATGTTGTATGTGAACTATAGGTCTACATATGTTATATAATTATGCTGCAGTAAACATTATGGGATTTACAAAGTTTGGTTTTCTTTACCCTATGTGAGGTAGTACGAAGAGACACCTTTGGCAGCTTTCTATATGCTTAAAAGTATTATCCAATTATAGGAGCTCAGCAATGAAAAGTCACATGGTTTACATTACCACTGTCTACATGTGTACAATGACTGAAGTCTGAACGTTTCTTTTTAACCCTTAGTCACTAGTGCTTCTTAACAGAAAAGATCAGTTCAGTTTATCTGTTTGGTCAAAGTTTTCTTCAAGTACGCATACTTTTTGACTTCCAATCCACATTTAACTCAAGGAAACAACTGAATGATTTGCTCTATGTAACACTCACAAAAGAGGGCTGTTAACCGACACCCTCAAGGAACAAGGAAGGGTTGCATCGTGAATTCCTCGGGGCATAAAGTGGAACGTATTTGCACATCTCACTTGAGTTGCAGTGGACAAATGAATACCAGTTTTGGACAAAATATACCCTTTACAGACTTTTTTACATGGAGCAAACAGGTAACACTTAACCAGAAATCTGTCAAATGCAAAGTCTCAACACAAAAAATGAACTAGTCAGCCTTGCTGTCTCACTAAAGAATTGTTTCACATCCTCATTCTCTCTCAGGGAGGAACTTACCATTGGCTGGCAATTCTATGGCTCTCAAAAGAACTGTTTGATTTTTCTTTTGTCCGATTTAGTAATTTAAGGCGTATCCTGGTGCCAAATAATAAAAAAGAAATCATGCTAATAGATTAACAAATTACATTATACACATTATGTTGTATGATCCTTTTAAAATTCAATTATTTAACAACTATTTCCCAAAGCTTTAATCCTGGACACGATAAAAGGAAGACATTTGAGAACATCCAGTACTATAAACAGCTACTGCAATAATTCATTAATGTGTGGCAATGTTTATGTAAAACAAAGAAAGAAATATTACTGACACAGTTAGGTCATAGTTTCATCTGTCATGTGAGGTCAAAGGTTTTAGAAAAGGGGAAAAGAAGAGGACTGTTTGCATGTTGTTCATGTACTCGGGGATACAGGGTCAATGCCCAGTAAAGACTTTGTTTTTTACACAGACATGGTTAGCTTATGTTAAGGTGTTATGTTGTAGATGTAGTTAATAAATAGGTATTGATGGATAAGTTAAGTAGCAAGCTTACAAATGACAATGCATGGTGAGGTTGGACTTTCTCTTTCAGCCATCAAACACACACAAATGTACACATTAGGTTAATTAAAACATTATATAAATACATAAAACACACACCAACTTAAACATAAGATACATTAAATATAATGTAAATACACAGAATATTCAAATAAATGCTTAAACCAGCTCGTAAAAAAGAATGTACATCAAGTGTAGCCACTCATCAGTGGTTATAACAACACCACCATCGTCATAATTTTGCATTAGTCCTGGAATCTATAAGAAGCACGTTGTAATGCAGTTCATACATACAGTCTTCAATAAGGCTCTTTAATGATCAGATCTTCTGGAACCAATATTAGATTAGATATTCCTTTATTAGTCCCGCCGTGGAGAAATTTCAGGATTACAGCAGCAAACAGGATAAAGTGCACACAAGAAAAAAAATCGCAGTATCAGCCGGGCTTTGAGAGCCTGCAACCCACACTATCTGGTGTGGGTTGCAGGTGAAATATGTGGTGTCCTGTCACCTTAAGGTCAAGAAAAACAGCTTCACATTATTCTTTGTTGCCATGTAATTTCCACTGGTATGTGGAGGGTTTTCAGTATCAGGCCAAACTGGCAGCTGGAGGATGAAGAACCTGACTCCCCTTCTATAATGAGGAGAATGGGGAAGGGACACACTTGTCCCTTCCTACATACGTAGGCTGGCGGGAAAATATTCAGATTTTGTTCCCATGCTCTGATTATTTATATCTCAGATTCTTTGTTTTTGCTGAGACCAAAAAAAGTAAAAAATCTCACCTGGCACGGCAAAGACAAATACCCAGAAACATTCCAGAAACTGCTGAGGTGTAGAGATTTCCCTGTTGACTTCTCCATACCTGAACTAAAGATAACACTCCAGCAGCTGCAAGATGTTTTGTTTTTCTCACTCATGTTGCTTCGATGCATGCCAAATCCCTGTCAACAAAAAGATTAGCTGACCAGGCATAAAGCTGTAGGTACAAAAACACCACTTACTTCCCCGTCCTTGAGTTTGCATTAACCACTCATGGATGCAGAAAGATAAAGAATAATCAAGTGATTAAACTACAACAAGCTGAATCGAATTAGGATAGATTAGGTAGTCTTATCAGTGTGGACATCAATCAGTAGTTACAGCACAGATGTGCATGCCAATCACTTTCAAACCACAACTTTATTACACTGTAATGCCTTCAATTATAATATGATGAGGATAAATTTCTCAGGTAAATGTCAAATATGTTCACAATCATTACACAAGCACGAGTCAGATGGGCCATCAGTCTTGATGGTGTAATGACTGTTGATGTGCAGCCAGACATCTGCTTTTGGCAATACAACACAATAAGCTAAATAGTTCCAGTAGGATTACAGGAACTAGTGTGTTTTTTTTTGTTGCAAAGATCTGAACTTTTCTCAATTTCACTCATTCCACATAAACAAGAACTCAAGCAAGCCACACATAAAAACAGCCCAACTCCCTTTTTACTTGGAGAAAGAATGCTTGTGCTATGTTTCTAAGGTAGTCTAAATTATGAGTTTATACATTGCTCATAACTTCGGTTTGCATCCATTGGAAATAACTTCATTGTAACCATCTATGACAACATGTACAGTGTGTGACTTGATTTCTTTATTTTGTATATATAAATATATATTAGCAAATCCAGTTTGTGGAGGACAAGCAGGAGTTCAGCAGGTTCCCCACCAAGGCAGGCCGGCGCTCCCTGTCCCGCTCCATCTCTCAGTCATCCACAGACAGCTACGGCTCCGGTAAGGAGAGACGGCAAGATACACTTGACCTCTAGTGTTCAATTGGGCTGCAGTATAATATTTTTGCATGAATTTATGACTGTCTTTGATTTAAAAACAAAAACAAAAAAAACAACCTTATAAAAACAACAGTTATAGACTTAACTGAACTTTAGAGTGGTAAAGGGAGATGGTGAATTTGGAGCTCTAAATGTATTAAACCACTTTAGTTTTCTTTGGTGGCTTTAATTTAGTGAGTTCTTTGAAAGCCTTGTTTCCTTCACAGCTGCGTCCTATACGGATAGCTCTGACGATGAGACCTCACCACGGGACAAAACTCAGGTGAACTCCAAGGGCAGCAGCGACTTCTGTGTCAAGAGCATCAAACAGGCTGAATTTGGAAGACGTGAGATTGAGATTGCAGAACAAGGTATTGTGTCATTTAAACCAAACATCATTCCGAATTTAGAAAATATCGCTAAAGTTGTCTGTTGAGTAGTTACGTGTTTTTAAATCTCAAAATATTTTTTATTTGTCTGATTCCATTTGGTCTAATTTAAAGAAATAAAACCTTCACTTTCACTACATCACCACACAAGATAACATTCTAGTAAAGAAAAGGCAAAAACACTTGTATTTTCTTAAAGAGTGCTTATATCTAGCTACAGTATATCTTCTAAAACAGAGGTTATATAACTAGAGTTTTGTGAGATTATGTCTTTCTCACTCATCCCTCTTTATGTGTTCTCATTTTCAGATATGTCAGCGCTGATCTCACTCAGGAAGAGAGCGCAGAGTGAGAAACCCTTGGCAGGTGCCAAAATTGTGGGCTGCACTCACATCACTGCCCAGACTGCAGTAAGATTTATCTCTTAGCTTCAACACCCATGCAATGACTGCAGTGTGAGAGTGCCTCTCAATCAGGATAGGGTTTAGGTCAACTGTCTGCACTACTTACTACTTACTGTCTAGAAAACAGGAATTAAAAAAACAATTTATGTCAACTCTTCTATTACTTGAGTCTCAAATGATTAAAGTGTTGTGGAGTTGTTGGCTGTTTATCATGGACAACTCATCAGCGACCAACAACCAGCTGATCCCAAAAATTCCTCTGTGTTTTCAGGTGCTGATTGAGACTCTGGTGGCTCTTGGGGCTCAGTGCCGCTGGACTGCATGTAACATTTACTCTACACAGAATGAAGTGGCTGCTGCTCTGTCAGAGACTGGTAAGCAGTAGATAAGGTGAAAAACATTTAGTTTTTTCCCCTTACCCAACACCAAACATATTTTAATTGCACTTCATTACCAACAATAACATGTTTCTAACAGACCATATGATTAGTATAAAGGGTTTTCTTATGCATTTCCCCCCATTTGAGCATCTCTTTATGTCTTTTAGAACCAAGGATACGGTTTGGAAATGTTTAATAAACTCTTGAAAAATCTGCCCTGCAGAGATAATGGGAACACATACGATTTGGCATTTTAGTGAAGGAGCAATTAACTACTATAGCCTTTTATCTATGGTTGCTATGTAAGTGTTTAAGTATGTACTAAATGTTCACTGTATAGTTTTCATGTTCTGACAAGCTGAGGGGGTTACAACAGATTAAGGAGTAACTCAGTGGAAATCATGCATTTTTGGTGGGTTGAGTTTGTGTCTACTGTGAAGTAAGTTATTGCTGTGAATAGTTTACAACATACTGAGTGGTTTTCTGTGGAAAAAACATAAATTTTCATGAAACTACAGGGCCCCTAGGAAGCATACTGTCTTCCACGGTTGAGCTGTTATACCTATCTCTCTGTGGCGCTGTACTAAATGACACGTTCACAAATATGTAATGTAGAGAAGTATTTTGTACCAGATTGTTCAGTTTTTCTGAATAATTCACCGTCACAGTGTCAATAACTTTGCCCTCAATGTGCAGCTTAAGAACAATACAGTGTTATTGATGTAAGTTTTTTCAAGATATTACCCATCTGTTTTGTTTCAGGTGTGGCAGTGTTTGCCTGGAAAGGGGAGTCTGAAGATGATTTCTGGTGGTGTATTGACCGCTGTGTCAACACGGAGGGTTGGCAGCCTAACATGGTACATGGAAAAGTTTGTTTTTCTACCTTTTGTGACGGAACAGTTTATGTACCAATAGGCTGTGATATGTGAACGATGTAGACAAACAAATGCCTCAAATAGCTATTATTTTCAAATGATTTAAATTAATTGCTATTTGCACATAAATATTTGTCACCTGTCTGTTAGATCCTTGATGATGGAGGAGACTTGACACACTGGATGTACAAAAAATACCCCAATGTATTCAAGAAGATCAGAGGCATTGTGGAGGAGAGTGTCACTGGGGTTCACAGGTGATTTACTGCTTCATAGATATGCTTCCTATAACATATTTAGTGACACACCCACAGCAACAAGGTAAAGGCTTCTACCTTCCTCTTCTTGCCTCTCTCTAGGTTGTATCAGCTGTCTAAAGCTGGAAAACTGTGTGTACCGGCTATGAATGTAAACGACTCCGTGACCAAGCAGAAGTTTGACAACCTCTACTGCTGCAGAGAATCAATCCTGGACGGGTAAGTAGGCTCATGATTAAACAGCAATTACTTGAATATCAGCCCATTTTTGCCACTTCTCAAATCATAGCTTTTCCTTCACTCCTGAGTTAGTTATCAGCTGCCACATAACCAACATCCAACCTTTGTTTACTGGGACACTGTAGTGAGTCCCCTGGTCCAAAAAGATCAAATTTGCATAATATTTCATAAAGAGCTCTTCTGCTGTGCACACTCTCTGCACTCTGCTCAACACGGAGCAAAAGAGCTTGAGAACACAGCTATTGCATTTATTACCGTCCTGTTAATTATCACCACCACAGCATATAAATAGTGTCGTACTCTTTAACAACGTCTGCACATCTCTGTATCGAGTCAGTGCTTTCTGCCCTCACTGCTCATAATTTATTGCTGTTCCTTCTGATTAATAATCTGCAAGGTACACTCATGTCTTGTTGCAGGTGTTCCATTATGAGTTACGACACTAAATGTCGGCACCATTAGACTTTTAGATTCATGCACTGGGATATTTTAGAAAACTAATGATCTGTTTTAATAAAAAGCATTTATTCAAACAGACTTGTCGTCTTATCCACAACTGTGGAACTGTCACAGAACTTCAGTGTAAATATGCCAGATTTAGGAGTCTGACATATTCAGATTGGCAGTTTATCATTTACTAATTTTGTGCCTCAAACCTCTCTAGCTTGAAGAGAACCACAGATGTCATGTTCGGAGGCAAACAGGTGGTCGTATGTGGGTACGGTGAGGTGAGATGCTTCTTTTAACGTTTTAATGCCACATTATTCTTCATCATGTAGCTGTGAAAACATTCATGATGGTGATACACTGTAATCATAATACCTCAGACAACACAGGCTGTGGACTCATAACGCAAAGCAGCTGTCATCCCATTTCATTGGACAATATGTACTCTGTCTGACTGTTGAGTAATGGTGATGTTAAAGGGTCCAAATCTGCCAGACTAGGAGATTGTTTGACTTGTCATGTTAAATACCTAGAGCCTTGATGGATTTGTGTTAAAATGGCTCGTTTTTAAATACTGATAAGTGTAATTTCTTAATTCGGGTCATTGTCATAATTGTCAGATGTAACTCTGCTGCTCACACATTGTATTGTTTTGTCTTTGCAGGTTGGGAAAGGTTGTTGCGCTGCTCTGAAAGCTCTGGGATCCGTCGTCTCTATTACAGAGATTGATCCCATCTGTGCCCTGCAGGGCTGGTGAGGACAACAAGAAGTGGGATTATGATGATCCGAGCTGAATGTGTTGAATGTCAAACATGTATTACTAGGACACACAGCAGGATGGATAACATAGCATAGCCAGCTAACTGTGTTTTGTTAATTATTTAACAAACCTATTGTGAGATGACTGATGTTCAGCTGAAACCAAAACCAACTACATTGACCCAACAGGGACTCCAGCCCTATAACTGAATTGTGTGTCAATAAATAATAGAGAGTGTCCTGTTTGTCCCTGGAGCTGAATGCTAAACCTCTGCTCTCTTTAACAGCATGGACGGCTTCAGGGTAGTCAAGCTGAATGAGGTCATCCGCCAGGTTGACGTCATCATCACATGCACTGGTAACTCCACTTCAAACAGTGCAGGTGTTAACTGCTCATGGGATGCACTGACATGGGATTACAATCTACAGCCTTTCTATCTTTACCTTTCTGACATAATAAACGCCTTTTTAGTTCACAGGCCTTTGCACTGTTCCTTAGGGCTCTGTGCTAATTATGTCCTGTTAGGTGGGTGATGTACACTGATTGATGATGTCTTTCTCCAGGGAACAAGAATGTGGTGACCAGAGACCAGCTGGACCGCATGAAAAATGGCTCTATTGTCTGCAACATGGGCCACTCCAATACTGAGATTGATGTGGTAAATTGTGCTACAAGGGAATAATTCAAAGTTAAACCATCCTGAAGACTGGGTTGATGTATATTTAAACAGTGGGCATAAACCTGTCATCACATTGCAGGCAAGTCTTCGGACCCCTGAGCTGACCTGGGAGAGAGTGCGCTCTCAGGTGGATCACGTCATTTGGCCTGATGGCAAGAGGGTCATCCTTCTGGCTGAGGTAACTCATCTGTCCGCCTCACAACCACATGTGATAAATAAGTACAGTTGTTTGGCATGTGATGTGTTGAATTTCCTTATTAATCTGTGTTAGTCTTATTTGGGGAAAAAGTTATATTCGCTTGCTTGAATTTGAAGCAACTGTCCACAACATATACTTATACAGAACCGCTACTTATACAACATACAGTGATCCAGAAATCCACTTTCCCTTTGAGACCTGATGTATGAAATATTTTGCACTCAAGATGTGGAGTTGTGGATATTTTTTCTTTTTAGATATAATTGATAAGATTTATGGTTGAAAGGCAGAATGAGTATAATTTTTGGTTGTGGTTTGTAAACGCAACATTAAAAGTTGACCTCATCGGCAGTTCTACGGCACCAGAAGCGCCGTGGTTTGGGTTAGGGTGCTAGCTAGCGGGTGAAAGCCTATCCCATATTCATTCTCATTTTGGAATGAGAGTGAATATGCAATTTTTTTTTTTTAGCTTCTTCTGGGTCGCTATGTTTTTATAGAGCCTGGCACCCAGAAAAGTCCCGAACACAGCAAAATTAGACAATACAGGTCAAGGGCGGGATCTCTGCAGATACAGACACCGCCACACACTCCTTGTGGGTCATAAGTAATGGTATTTTAAATTCTTAATTTTAATTAAGAATACTGCCTTTGCTTCCTTTTAATCATTTTGATGGTGCTGAATAAAAACAGTCAATAAGTGCCAAAGACACACCCATGAAGTCTCTTACACTGAGTGACTGACCAGTCTCAATTTCTGGCTTATGAAGAACTCAGCCACATGTTTGTATGCATGGTTTCATAAAATTGGAAAATACTTACCATGATTTTTGACTGTTGTCTTCTTCCACAGGGACGTCTCCTTAACCTCAGCTGCTCCACTGTTCCTACCTTTGTCTTGTCCATCACAGCCACCACTCAGGTAACTGTTGATACTACCAGACAGATAAGCTACAGCAGCTAAAGAAGCGCAGTAGTTAATTATGCTGCCTACTCGGAAGTTCATACTCTATTCTATCCATCATTTGAATCCATTTTCAACAGTATTGTCAATCCATGTTTGTGTTCAGGCCCTGGCCCTTATCGAGTTGTACAACGCTCCTGAGGGCCGATACAAGCAGGATGTTTACTTGCTTCCCAAGAAGATGGGTGAGGATATTTAGACCTTAATCTTGACCTGAATGTTCAAAGCATACAAGTCGCATTATGTTCTTTCTCAGTCTGCCTTGCATGTGAGTTTGAGAGTACATGTTTGTGACAGGGCTGTACGATGGTGATGTGGTTAGCACTGTCGCCTCCCAGCATGAGAGACCGGGTGAGCGTGAATGGTTGTCTCTATCTGTCAGCCCTGCGGTAGTGGGGCGACAGGAACAGGATTAGCGGTAACCGACAATGGATGAATGGATGGTTAAGACAAGGCTGAGATGGAAAGTCAAAGGTTTATCTTTCTTACCAAATCATATCCATTTATTCCAGATGAATATGTCGCCAGTCTGCATCTGACCACTTTTGATGCTCACCTGACGGAGCTTTCTGATGACCAGGCGAAATACCTGGGCCTGAATAAGAACGGCCCTTTTAAACCCAACTACTACAGGTAGAATTCTGCAGAATGTTGCAACTATGAAAGCTAAAGCTATGAAATAGAAATTGCAATTTCTGTTATTGTTTAGCTATCAAGCATTTACTAACTAAACGTGTTCTTGGTATTCACAGGTATTAGTCTGCAAGGGAACACCAGCGCAGCACACCTACAAGGGAACGCTACCATCACCTGATCCCTAAGACCAGAGCAAGATTTATGTATTTTGTTTTTTATACTCCTCACAGGATGCACAGCTTATATCTAGTTGTATTTTACTGCCTAGAGCAAGTTTTGCTTTCCTTTCTGCTTCCTTCAGAACCCCAGCTGGCTATGAGAAGTCTGTGTAACCACAGCACTTATATCTGCTGTTCAGTTTTATTTTTCTATTATTATTATTATCCGTTTCCAAATCTTCTGGCCCCAAGGTTATTTTAGAGTTCTGATAGATATTGAATAATATATTAATATATTGTGCCAAATGACTGTGACAGAGAAGGGTTAAAGTTGTTGTGAAATGCTAATGGTTGGTTGTGTAAACTGTTAAAACCTACTCAAAGCGATGCTTTAGATATAGACGTATTGAATTCCTCCACTTAAAATGTCCAAACCCATAAAACTAAAGCTCACTGAGTTTTTTTTAGCCGCTGTTAGCTCCTTGTTTTGTCTCTCTCATCAACCTTTCGCGTGGAACCATTGGCAGCCAAGAACAAAGTCAAGCTCCAATTGTATTTCTCAGGAGTAGGTGAACAAAATCACCTTTAATTTGTCACATGACAAGAAACTTTACTCCATTTAGGGGTTGATGTGTGTCTGCTGGAGGTATAAGTAGGCAATTATTTGCTGACAAACAAGCCATAACAACTTGATGATCTGATTGTAAATCAGGGCTGTGTTTCTGTGAATTTGTTTCTGTCAAAAATCACTTAAGGCAGCATGAAAGCAATGTGACATTGTCCACTTACTTCATACATTCCATCCACAACCTAGAGAAGAAACGTCCTGGTCTATAGTATCATCCACATTACTGTGAACAATCAGCGTCTGGGGAACAAAAAGGAACTTAAGTACATTTGACGACAGCAAACATAAGAAGAGAGCTTGGCATTTATTTTCTTGAAAATATGTGTCCATTTATGAGGTTTTGGTGTCTGGTTAGAATAGTATCTGCACCTCAGGGCATCCACATATCTCCAATTATTTGTAAATATATTTTTACCAGATCAACACTTTCTGAATTTAGTGTCCATGTCTCGTCATTCTCCTGAAATGATTATTTACAGAACTGTAAAATAGGGTTTGAGATGTTAATAGTCTAAAATCTATGTCACCTGTTCAGAGTTAATTGACTTTTGCAGATATTTATAGTCTGCGTTGTTGAAGATTTTTAACAACAGAAAAGTCAACGTCAATCCAAAAATGCTCCGAGCTCAGACATGGACAAGCATTGTTGTCAGCACATTTGCTTTGGCACGTATGTTAGCTTTACCTTCTGTGTTCTCTTGCAGTATTGCACTGTTATTACAGCTTTTCTAATACCACAATATTCAGTTTAGTTCCGTGATGCTTTTCATTGTTCAAAAGGCTAAGCACAGTTGTTGTGAGGCTCGTTAAATACACAAACTCATTATGCCACTTTTACTTCTCTATATGTACTTTTCATATTTGTTTGAATCTGTGGCCACATTTGTTCACTCAATCAATTATTTTTTAATTCAAACTATATAGTGTGCAGGTAGTAGTTGTGTCATGCTGAATTTATAGCTTTTCAACACATTTTAACTTGCTGTATATCCGCTGGTGGTCTGTGGGCTAATCTTACTCCAAACTGTTGCCAGTATTACTGTCCCTGCCAAGGGTTCGGCCCCTTGTGACCTTTTTAAGGTGTTGTTCCACATGTGTTTACTCAGTATCCCGTCCACCCTTCACCAAAGCTTACCCACAGAGTTGCAGTTAATTCCTGCATTTCATTTTTGTGAATTTCATCTAATTCATTTTTGTCACTTACTCTTGCTGTTTAATTGTATAGTAGCCCGCAGGATGCTACTATGAAGCGCTTTCATCGTTGCACTCAGAGCTTTTAAGGCATCAGAGCCAAGAACATTCAGTGAGGACATCATTGCCAGCAAGATAAGCCTGAAACCATGGTTACTGGTCAGTGCCTTGTGACTCACTTAGTAATTTATATTCACACGTACCACTGTGTTCTTCTCACAGTTTGGTAATGTGTCCAACATTGTTATTATTCTGCAATATACAGTGATGGCTATGCAGCTAAACATACTCTGTTTTTGTTCTTCTGTATTTTACCAATGGTGGAGAGCATTTGTTAAATCAGTGTTGACTCAAAACATATGCATTACTATGAGATGACTAACAGTTCTAGACATTAGTGGGCGACATTTTACATTCTGTTGATTTATTTTATGTTCTTACGAATCAGGCATTTAAATTAGTTGCAGGGGTCTTTTCATAATAATACTTAAAAGATGCCTTTTATATGTTTGAACTAATAATCAAGTCATTTAACCCTATTGTTTTAACTCTTTTATTGAGACAAATGAATGTTACTTGTTTGACGTTTTTGACATGGAGACGATCTATAGTTTAGTTTGAGGAACATAATTACAAAGTAGGCCGATATTTTCAACACTATCTGTATAGTTTGAAGAAAATAATTACAGCAGTGTACACACCCTGTAAAAGTTCTGTGCACAGTTCCCTTTAATAAAATGCTGTTTAAATAAAAGAATGACTCGGATGCATCATTTCACAGACATGATAAGGCTACGAGCAAATGCATTGTCTGGCTACAAGTTCAAGGTTCATGGTTATTAGGGCCCGAGCACTGACGTAGTCAGAGCGGAGGACCTATTGTTATTGTTATTGTTATTGTCGTTTCTTATTATTTATTATTCTTATTATTTGCGGTACAACGAACAGGGTTGCACAACGAAATTCAGATTGTAGTCCCATTTTGCTACATAAGAAAATAAAAGAAAACACTGTATACATATGGAGGGTGGATGATGAACTTTGAAGTCTGTTGGTTCGGCAGCTGATACTTCGATATCTCTTTCCAGATGGCAGCAGGTTGTCGCGGATGGGTATTGTCTTCTCATTAGTTTGTGATGTTTCCAGTCAGGATGCTTTCTATTGCTCCTCTGTAAAAGTGTACAAGTACTTGACACAGTAATTGTGCCTTGTTAAGTTTCTTAACTAGTTACTTACTCCACCTCAGCTCCATTGGTGTAGACATGGCTGTGCTGCCTCGCCTTTTTTCTTCTTCTAAATTCAACAATCAGCTCCTTGGTTTTACTGATGTTGGGCAGTAGGTTGTTCTCTGAGCACCACTGTGCAAGATTGTTGATTTCTCTATATATCATTGTTGTCTGTAATCCGGCCGATGACGGTAGTGTCATCTGCAAAGTGCTACATACAAGTGACATGCAAGTAAATACTACATACATGGCAGGAATACCGACCGAATAATCTTTGTGTATTTTTCATGTAATTACTGTACAAACAGTAATTACATTTTGCACTTCATTATTATTATCTCTATTCACTTTATGTTGGCCAGGAGAGAAACGGGTTTTCAAATCTTCTGTATGTTTGCACATGTGGCAGAAATTGACAAATAAAGCTGACTTTACTTTATTACATGAAAAATATGAAAATGTGACGGAATCCAGTCCAACTCTCGCGGATGAACTAACGTCTCGCGAGAGGACACTGTGCCCAAAACATTATGGACGTCGGTGGGAGCAGTGGTGGGTTTCCTGTAAATAATAAACAGAGAGCAATGCTACCCAACAAAGCCAGGGGCGAATTTACCCGCAACCCGAGAAAAGATTCAGAGGTACGTGAACCCAAGTTTTTAAATGAATGTCCAGCTCACTAATCAGAGACAGACGAGGCCTCTTCTGGGACACAACGATAGCTAGCAGTTAGCTAACTTAACTAGCCATTCTGATGGGACTGCGACGTAAACGAACAGCAGCAACTGCGGGTCTATAAAGTATTCAAGCAGTGAACCTATATTTTGTCATTGTTTCCCTTCTGGTTCATTGTTAACTTATATTGAACAGTAATGCAGCTCAGCAGGGCTAACTAGGTAGCTGCTAGCTACTCACAGGCCAGACTAAACCGGCTGTCAGGAGCTGCTACCTGTTGAAAACGGGATCTCCCGAGTCCTGGTTGCCAACGGGCTTCTTCTTTATAACGTATTGCTCTGGTCTGATAATGTAATATTGCATTATATTGTATATAATTGTCATATATTTTGATATGTAGTATAATGATTTATTTTGGTAGCTATCTGTCAGATCAATGCAGTTTGATGTCAGTTGGATTATTACTCTATAATAATCATTTCTTCAACAATAAGAGCATAACATGTGTTGTGTGCAGGGGCTGTCTGAGTCTCCGGACCTCGAGTTTAAATATGCTGATACAGACAAGTGGGCTGCAGAGCTGTCAGGTGTGTGTATGTGTGTGGTCATCATGGACATTTCCTGACTCTTATGTGTTCCTCTGAATTTCATTCTTGCAACCTATACTGTGTTCAGATCATTTATATATTTGATGTATGTTTCAGAGCTGTATAGTTATACGGAAGGACCAGAGTTTACTCTCAATAAGAAGTGCTTTGAGTTTGAATTCAGAACACATGGTATGTAGTTCAACTTGCATATCCACAGTCAAATCTTAATGAATTCATCATAAACTATTTATTGCATCTCAGATTAAGAAGGTATGTACATTTTATTATCTTCGTTTCTTTGTGTCTTAGTTTCAGATAAGAAGTGGACCGAGCTTGATGCAGCTCATCACAGAGCTCACGCCATGCGTCTGTTGGACGGTCTGGAGGTGATTGCCCGGGAGCGAAGGCTGAAGGTTGCCAGAGCCATTCTTTACATGGCTCAGGGTAAGTCCGCATTATTTAAAACTGGTGGAGCATAGAAGGATTTTGTACACAGTGAATCTTGCCATGAGGGGCATTGATAAAAATGGCAATCTGTGTTTGTCTCTTTGTATATTTCACTGTGGGCCATTTGTTTGTCTCTAGGAACCTTTGGAGAGTGCAGCTCTGAGGCGGAGGTGCAGTACTGGATGAGATACAACATATTTCTGCTGCTTGATGTGGGGACCCTCTCTGCTCTGGTAGAGCTGCTCAACATGGAGATTGAGTATGTTCTTCATCAGTTTTCTAGCCATGCAGAAGTCATCTTAAATTGATTTTTCTTCTCTCAAAAAGTTGTTAGTCTAAGTTTATTCAAAAATTATACAGCTTGTTGATTTGAAAAATCGGCTTAAGCTTTGCCAAACCAAAGTGATGTGACAAAAATATGTGGATTGGCTTTGCAAAGCTACAATTGTACACATTACCGTTAAAGTTATGATAGTAAAATGATCTGTTTCAGAAGAGTATAAAACATTTGTATTCTCCCTTTCAGTAACAGTGCTGCCTGCAGTAGTGCTGTCAGGAAACCAGCCATCTCCCTTGCTGACAGCACAGATCTCAGAGTGCTGCTCAACATAATGTACCTGATAGTGGAAACGATACAACAGGATGACCCAGCCGACAAGCCTGAATGGAAAATCATAAGGGAAACCTTCAGAGCAGAGCTGGGTAAGTTTCATAAGTGTCGAAAGCTGCAGTCATTTCACCGATATAAACAAAACTTGGGAGCTGAACTAGTTCCAATCCAACTCTCCAATTCAGGATCTCCTCTGTTCAACAATGAGCCCATTTCGGTCATGCTCTTCGGCATGGTTACCAAGTTCTGCAGCGGTCATGCGCCTCACTTCCCAATGAAGAAGGTGTTGTTGCTGTTGTGGAAGAGCATACTGGTGAGACACATTAAATGCTTCCACATGAAACAAAGTATTATCTGAAGTCAAGAGACAATTTATAATCCTCTCTTCGGTTTCAGTTTACACTTGGAGGGTTTGAGCAGCTCCAAAGCATAAAGGTCCAGAAGCGTGAGGAGCTGAGTCTCCCCCCTCTCCCGGAGGACAGCATTCGAGTCATTCGCAGCATGAGGGCTGCTTCTCCTCCTGCGTCTGCATCCGACCTCATAGAGCAGCAGCAAAAACGGGCGCGCCGTGAACACAAGGTAGACATTACTGCTCATACTGATTAGATTGAGATGTAAAAAAAGCAACCGTAATATAATTATAGTCAAGAGTTAATTTAAGGACTTGTACACACTTTAGTTGAACTATGATTATCAGAGGTTTTAGGTGCATCTGGAACAGAAAGAAACCTCTTCAAGAATGGTGTTTTTACAACATTTGCCCAACAGGTATAGAAGGCAGCAACAACAAGGAGAGCCTCTTCAGTCAGTTCTCCATATTATGGCATTGAATAGCTCTACAAGCCATTTCCAACCATTTCAAATACTTACTTTTTATTATGGCAGTTATCAGATTATTGCATTCCCGAAACTGCTACATTTAGTATCTGAGACACTAGTGATTACATTTAGACATGAATTGATACAGTAATCGGCCCTTTGTGCAAATCTTACCTGATGTTACTGGTTATACCTTCATGCTGCCAGTCCAAGCTTTCTTTGTGCCATTAAGTGCCAGCGTTTGTGCACATATTGTGCATCTCACCTTTCCACATTCAGTAGCTTTTGACTCTTTTCTTTGTGGTAATTTTGCCTTTTTCCACAGTTTGTTGTGGAGACCTGGATACAGCTGCATGACATTATTTATCATCATATCTTTTCATCCTCCTTGTTTCTCACACAGGGGTTGATTAAGCAGGACAATCTAGACGCATTTAACGAAAAGGATCCTTACAAGGCTGACGACTCTCGTGAGGATGAGGACGACAACGATGACAATGATAACTCGATAGAGGCAGAAACTTTCCCTCTGGAGAGGGACGAGGTGATGCCTCCGCCTATTGCGCTCCCTCCATCAGAGAGGGTGTCCTTCCCCAAAGGACTGCCGTGGGCGCCTAAAGTCAGGTATTTATTGATCGCTTCCTTACTTACACAAAGCAAGAAAGAACCTGATTTGTCTTGACACTATTGTTTTTGCTTCAACAGGGAAAAGGACATTGAAAATTTCCTGGAATCAAGTAGAAGTAAATTTATTGGTTACACACTTGGAAAGTAAGTTTTCTCCTTGTTTGCTTTAATTAAAAAGTAACTCGAGACGATTGTTTCATACTGTGACTGTATTGTGTGTGCTGAGTTTAATCTTGTGCATGTCTTGCAGTGATACAGACACAGTTGTTGGCTTGCCCAGGCCAATTCATGAGAGCATAAAGACGTTAAAGCAGGTATTGCATTTGCCTTCCACAATTTTGCATTAAATCAATTTTATACCTAGAGGATATTCTAAATGGCAATACTGCTGCTAGATTTACACATGTCAAGTTTTCATCTTTTTTTCAGCACAAGTACATCTCCATTGCTGAGATACAGATTTCAAAGGAGGAGGAGTTTCAGAAAACCCCTCTGTCTGGAGTAAGTGGAACCAAAAACGTTAATGATTCACATAACCCGTTAACCTGGCATTCTTAGTATATCTTTAGACGATGTCTGGCATGCGGAGACAGCTTAATTTGTCAACTCCAGCCTAACTCTGCCAAAAAAACAAAGAATATAAATTGTTATATATTTTCTATTATGCTCTTACAAGTAGTTTTTGTTTAACTTTAAACTGCACATTACTCTTGCTCTCCAACATTCAGCATGTGTTTTTAAACGAGGGATAGAAACTTCACATAGCAGAGGATGAGGTTAAAGTCACTGTGAGGAACTTTGAACTGGTTATGAAACTGGTTAGTCTCAATGTAGCTGCATGCTGGGCCCGCTGGAGGAAAGGGAGTCGAGGAAGAACCAGGACTGTACGGGGGAGACTATCAGACCCTACTGCAGAAAAATGAGGTTTTCTAAATGGAATCTGGTGCTCGGAAACTACTGTTTTTGTCCACAGGGACCACCAAATTCAAAACAAAAGGAAAGTTCCTTGTAGTAGCTTAAGTCTTTATTCTTTCTTCAAGTTAAGGATAGCAGAGGTTTTAAGACCAATCTGTCTCGAGGGTTCATGGTGATGTTATTTTATGTGTTTGATGTCTCTTGTTTTCTGCCTCATCATCAGGGCGAAGAGGAGGTGGAGATGTCCTCCACTGAGCTGCTCTATCAGGGAATTCTGCCCAGTTTGCCTCAGTACATGGTTAGTGCTGTTTGGGGTCGGGTATGCACTGTGGTACTGTGGGTCATGTATGACTCCTGTTACAATATGCTTGACACAGCATTTATTATTTAAACTTTCATATGTATTATATGGCTAAATGCTTCTGTGACTTTATTTTGTATAAAAGTAACCATACAAAACTATATTGTGCACCTTTTTATAGTTTTATATTGTGGCAAATACTGTAATCATCCCGCATAGAGAAGATTGTGTTATAGCATATTTTAGTGTGTTTCAGTTCCTTGTGTTTAGGCAAATGTATGTATGAGCGCAGAAATGAGCTTGAACAATGTCAGCGGCTATGCTGCTTTAAAATAAGGCAAGTTGGGAAGTTAAATTCCTAAAGAAGCAGCACAAATTATATAACTCAAATACAAAATGTTATTGCATTAAGGCAAAAAGACAATTTGGGCATTGGATGTATAGCCACTACACGGTATCATTACTTCATCTCTGTTAATAGTCGCTGTTTTTAGTGTACAAATATCAACCATCACTGTTCATCTAATCCAGCCCTTCAGAAGCAGCCATGAGCTTCCGTGTCAGACTGTAACTGACTCCACGGTTTGTCTCCCTGAATGTCAGATTGCTCTGCTTAAGATCCTGCTGGCAGCAGCTCCGACTTCCAAAGCCAAGACGGACTCCATCAACATCCTGGCCGACGTGCTGCCGGAGGAGATGCCGTAAGTGGTGCAAGGCCTCTAAAAGGGTTTTAACAGCTTTGCCTGTTCCTTCTCCAGTGCAGCATTGGGTTCTGAACAAGGAAAATATCCTGACTTCAGACATTAGTCTAATTGACAAATTGTTACTGAAGTGGAAAAAACAATACTGGTGTCTGTTTTACTTTTGATTTACAGGTTCAAGATACTATAGCCAAAGGTCTGGTTAATAGGGGTTTAAAGATTTAAAATTCAATTTGAACATAACAGAGATGAATAAATCCCATCAAAGTGAGAGACTTTGTCGATTTTCATCTGAGGATCATCGGTTAACTTAAAATTGTTGATCTTATTCTGCAGGACTACAGTGTTGCAAAGCATGAAACTTGGTGTTGATGTTAATCGACACAAGGAGGTCATCGTGAAGGCCATCTCGGCGATCCTGCTGCTGCTTCTGAAGCACTTCAAACTTAACCACATCTACCAGGTACATCACACACCTTTTGATATCACAAGATTACATGTAACTGTATTAGATATTTCCTTTAATGTATGAAAAGTACCTCTTGATCTCATTGTTGTTTATTTTACTGTGATATAAGGACATAAATAAATGTCTTTGTATGCTTATCTCATAGTTTGAGTACATGGCTCAACACCTGGTGTTTGCCAACTGCATCCCTCTCATCCTGAAGTTCTTCAACCAGAACATCATGTCTTACATCACAGCTAAAAACAGGTACTATCAGGGCCTCTTTAAATTACCAAAAAATCACAACTTTCATGAGCAATAAATCTAATGGAAGGGTACTTAAATGGCCCTTTTTTTCCACTTATTTCTCCTTTCCCTGATAGCATTTCAGTGCTTGACTTTCCTTATTGTGTGGTGCATGAGCTCCCGGAGTTAACAGCAGAGAGTTTGGTGAGTTTTCAGTTGTTTCATATGTGGTCACCATCTGATAAAGCAGAGTTTTTGCTTTGACTGATTAATTCAAAAGTAGAACTGTAATTTTTTTATGTGGACATTTTACAGGAAGCAGGGGATAATAATCAGTTTTGCTGGAGAAATCTGTTCTCCTGTATTAACCTGCTGAGGATCCTCAACAAGCTGACCAAGTGGAAGCACTCCAGAACAATGGTGAGCTCATTTCCCATCAAATAGCATTTATCATGACAGAACGTGTCATGTTTCCACCAATTGAAAATATTATGTTTCATATTTTCCCTCCCAGATGCTGGTGGTGTTTAAGTCTGCTCCCATCCTGAAGAGGGCGCTAAAGGTCAAGCAGGCCATGATGCAGCTTTACGTCCTCAAGCTGCTCAAAGTTCAGACCAAATACCTGGGACGTCAGTGGAGGAAGAGCAACATGAAGACCATGTCTGCCATCTATCAGAAGGTCCGACACCGGCTCAACGACGACTGGGCCTACGGGAACGGTGAGTGGAAACACAAACTAATAGCCAGCATGTTCTGTTAGACGTTACTGAGGTTTGAAGATGATAATAATAATAATAATAATAATAATAATAATAATAATAAATTGTATTAGTCGTCAGACGGTTAGTTGTGCTTATTATGTTGCTACCTCATTAATCTATGGAACTGCAGAGTCTCTAACAGGCACGTACTTAATGGCTCAACGGGCCCGATGAGTCGCGTTACTTTATTTCACTGTTTTCTCTGAGTGTTAAAATCAGTTAAAAGTTTAATTAAAGGCAAGGGCATTACGTCTATGAGATATTCACATAAAATGCATGTCTTCCAACAGTTAAAATTCACTGGTGATTGAAGATTCAGCCTGGAAAAAGTTGTGATAAACATATGTTTTCATTGCATTGTAGCCTGTCTATATTATTGATTTGCAGTACATTTCCAGTTGTTTGCGGTGAAATGTATTTGGTCTTAATTGGGGCTGACACACTTAGTCCACTGACAGAAAATTATTCAGCAACAATTCAGATGATTAAATAATCTTTTCAAGAAAATGTTATTTCGATGAAAAGAAATCAAATAGTTTTCTTTGGGTTTTCACGAACATTTTATAGACTAAACTATTGACAAGACGATCATAGGATTTATTCGGTAGTGAGAATCGTCGTGAGTTGCAGTCCAAGTGAAGGTCAGAGGCTGTATTTCCACCCAGAGCAGACCAAAGTGCACTAACCATGAACCTCTGTTTGTCCCGGAGCAGATCTGGATGCCCGGCCCTGGGACTTCCAGGCCGAGGAGTGTGCTCTGCGGGCCAACATCGAGCGCTTCAACAGTCGCCGCTACGACAAGAGCCACATCAACCCGGACTTCCTGCCCGTGGACAACTGTCTTCAAAGTGTACTGGGACAGCGGGTGGACCTGCCCGAGGACTTCCAGATGAACTATGACCTCTGGCTGGAGCGGGAGGTCTTCTCCAAACCCATTTCCTGGGAAGAACTGCTACAGTGAGAATGAACGACTTTTGTAAAAAAAAAGTTTCAATCAGGAGTTCAGACAAACACCGACAGTGCTCTCAGCATTAAGTTTCATGTTCTGTACAGACTGAAGGGGATGGATGGATTTTATTCTCTAAAGGGGAAGGTGTAGACTTACAATCATCATGTTTTACAACAATCCGAACAAACGCTTGATGAACTATTGAGACTTTTCCCGACACTAATGCCACCCACAGTTTTTTTTTTTTTTATGAGCCAGCTGATGATGAATCCAGTGCTAAATCTTGCTCCACGTTCCCAACCCCTACCTTTACCTTTACCTTTACATGTACAGGTATTTGCTCTGTGCCTCTTACCTGCTACAGAAGGTCAGTAAGTTTGACCTTGAGGCACTACACAACCGTTTGTCTTCATTTTAAAGAGATTTATTTGGAATACATTCAACTGTTACAACTCTAACTCTTTGTTGAGGCATAAGATGTTAATAAATATAACATTCCCTTGTACAGCTCATGAATTGTTATCCTTCAGATATAGGAAAGGAATGGGGTTGGGGATTTTTAGTCTTAATTGCTGTATGTACAATTCAAAACATATTACATTTTAATAGTTATCACGTGGAGAGGACAAACTTCTGTTTCATCTGACTTTCCTTTTGTTGTTGTGCTACATTTGCAAATGATTTACATTTTATTTGCATTATTCTGGGTTTCTCATCTGAGCGCTGCTGATACACCTTTAAATGGGACCACGGAGGAAAGCGTTCAGACCTTCACCGACCACAAGGCTGAATGGACAATACAGCCTTGATTTTACCTTTTTATTTCAAACTCATTAGTATTAATATGCTTTGCTGTATGGAAAAACTGTTTGCACATGTTAACATAATGCGATTGTGTGAGAGAAAAGAGAAACATTTAAGTTTCTGATTTGAGATCAGGGGTTTCTGAGCTTCTGAGCTGAACCGAACAGGATAACTCTGTTTCATTTCCAGTTACAGAACCAGATTGCTCTGTCTTTTTATTCCTTTAAACTTTGTTAATTTTGTTTTATAATAAAGGTTAATGAAATGAGAATACATGTACATTGTGAAACTTATTTATCATGGCTCTGTCTTAGTTTTACATGGACTTAAATACTGTAATAAAATTGTACTGGCATTTGTGTAGAATTTGTTTTTCTTTTTAAAAGATTATTCTTTTTAGTTTTTTGCCTATATTTGATAGTAGCAGGGAATGTGGAGGATTGTTTAAGTCTGTTAAAACGAGTCTTGTGTTAAACATTGTCATGGCAAAATTTCACCTTACCAGGTGTAGATACATACATGTTTCTTGCAAAGAGGGCTTTGTCAGCGTGGTCAGCACACACACATGCTAATAGGTATGACATATAAGCACAAGTCCTTTATTCATAAAAGGGACAGCTGCTGCATAAACCACGAGTCTCACTATGCAGTTGTGAGAGATGGTGAGAATACAGATTAGCACAGATATCTAATATGATAGAATGAGTGGCTCATCTGAATTGAACCTTCCTTCAGGAGGTTTTAGGAGGGAGAGAGGGAGGAAGTAGACTGGTCAGGGATTGACATCTATTGAATTCACAAGAGAGGGTGTTGGAAGACAGGCAATTTTATGTGAATATCTCATCGACGTAAATGCCTTGGCCTTTACTGCAGCTTTAACTAAGGGGGTTTCAATACCTCTCAGAGTAAGGAAACTAATAGACAAAAGGCGAAGTAACTGACATGTGGGGCCCTGTGGCTACCTAAAGCAGAACAACCCCAGGGGAAAGAGCCATATATGCTATGCAACAGTTAGGTCAAACCTACTGCACTTCCTGTGTGAAAGCCAGCAGCATGATGTGCTGTCTTGCTGCTTTGGATGGCCAATACTGCCACATGACCATCTCCCAATTGCAGGATATTTGTTTCTCAGATCAGTGCTCTACAATGACATCACAGATTGCTTACAGTTTGCCATTTTTATAAACATAAGCCCAAGGAAAAGACATTTAGATTTAGGATATGATGAATGATGTTTAAAAGAAATAAAGACACTCTTAAGCAGTAGTCACAAGGACAATTATTTTATGAGCTACGTCTTCCTCCTTAAATATGCATTAAAATGCATTATTTTTTAATCTTTTTAATTATTTAATTATTTAAAAGATTTTGTATGGCCCAATCTTGGACCACAGCGTCTTTATTTTCCTCCCTGTCCATATCTCTTGGATTACTGTAAACAAAGCAATGTTATCTCAGCAATTCATAATTACACAATCCTCTCCTCTGGCTGGAAATAATGTGTGAGGAGAGCAATGTTAGTTTTTGTGGTTCTCTTGCCCTTACGCGTGGCTAGGACAGAATTTTTGCCTTCCAGTGCAGTTATCACGAAGGGTCCCAACATATCTGCCTCCAGCTTTCCCCCTTTCCTCTGCTCCTGGCGAATATTATTTTCGGAGCACCTCATCCCCTACTTTGAAATGGTCCTCCTGGCCCCTTTCTGTTTTTCTTTTTTTGACTTTATCCTGGCTTTTTTTCATGTTTTGTTGAACTGCACGAAATACATCTTTTAGTTTTTTTTAGTCCTTCACCCAGTTTCTCCCTCTGCACCAGGCCGCAGACTTTATCTTCTGTGACCTGCCAACAAACCACAGTTTGAATATGGTGGAAATGGATGATCCAAATTCAAGCTTTAAAAAAAAGGATGAGAACATTACAGAATAAAATAATGAGGACTATATTTTGATGTCAGCTGCTTGTTTGTGCAAAGAGAGAACATTGTTGATTGCAGAACCGTGTCCCATCGGGTGGGGTTCTCTGCCACCAGTTTGTTACAGGCATTTGGTATGATGAAGCCACCTCTTTTTTCACAAAGTATATCACTACTGATTACCTGTTCAGAAAGGAATCAGGCCATCAGTTTATTATTCTATGAAGAGCTCAAATTCATGTAGGTATTGAATACAAAACATACCTCTGTATTGTGCCATTCAGTTTCAGTTTCAAGGCCATTGGTCTGTGGATGATAGGGAGAGTGCAGGCTTCTCTCTATTCCCAGCCTCTCACACAGGCTAGAGTTGACCTGGAAATGATAATTTGGTTAAACACGAAATGGTTATGCGCAGCATTAATCCTACATATTGGGGATTCATAATGCATCATCATTATACCTTGTTGCGAAACTCGAAACCCTGGTCTGTTAGCAGTCTTTTGGGTGCACCAAATTTGTAAAATAAATCAAGAATACAACTGGTCACCTCATCTGCTGTTTTTCTCTTTCTCTCTCTCGGTATGCCTCGGCCCATTTGGTGAAATAATCAACCACTACACATATGTACTGATTGCCACCATCTGTTTCTGTGAGTTTTCACTAGGTCCATCATACCAACCAATTCAAGCGGTTCTGTTACCTGGGAGAAAGAAACATTGACTTAGGAGTTACACAATTGTTCAGGTGTTTGAAAGTTGACAATATAAGTTTCCTTTACCTCTAACGGTTGGTACTCTGACTTCTCTTTGAGGTTGGCCCTCTTGGACTGGCACTGTGGACACTGAGTAATCTAAACAGACCAACGGCATTTCAAACTTCTGGTCAATACAATATAGTAAATATTTAGAGTACGATTGCATACAGAATCAGCAATTTTTCAATTACACACATTCTACTGGTCTGTGCTCTACTTTTGACCCTGAATATGTACAACACTTGATTATCTTTAAGACAACTCACTCACTTGCGAATGTCCTCTTCCATGCCAGGCCAATATTACCGAGCTATGATGGCACTGTGTTTTTTTTTCACCCCACAGTGAACACCAATATCGTGAAACTCAAACTGTTTATTTGCTCCCTCTGCAGTTGAGACAACCTTATTAGTGAGGTGCTCCGATTTGTCTTTTCTGCGCCTGCAGATGTAGTACTGTTGGATAACCTGCAATTTATGTGAATCTCTTATCAACGCAGGAGCCTGGATGGTCATTGTAGGCCTCGCAGGAGGAAGTTAATACCATGCTTGGGCATCGGAAGAGGCCCCATATCTCACAGCCGAGTCAGCAAAAGGGCTTTACATAGAAAAAGGTGAAGTAAGAGCAGCTGGAAGAGGCCCACCTAAGAAAGCAGAACTACCTTAGGGGAAGGGGGGCAGAAGACAGCCGGATAAATCCTGCTGTAAGTCCTGGGTGGAAGCTGGCAGGAAGTTAAATATAATATGCCTATGTGGCTAGATATGCAGAGGGACCAGTCCTATCTCAGTTGCAAAATCAAGATACGCAGATGAAGCCGATAATTTGGGGAAATTCCGCAAGGTCAAAGGTCAATTTAGTTACGAATGTGTTTATTTTAATATGACATAGTAATGCTCCAGGCTCTGGAGGATCTTCGGGCGTGCTTGGACTGTACAGACTGGGATGTCTTCAGGACTGCTACTAACAGTCTGGATGATCACTGGAGCTATGTGAAGTCCCTTCCTGCTTCAAGCGCTCCTTGATCATCCCGGTCCCCAAGAAATCCTCCATCACAGGATTAAATGACTACAGACCCGTCGCTCTGACGTCTGTGGTCATGAAGTCCTTTGAGAGGCTGGTGTTGACCCATCTGAAGGACATCACAGGGCCCCTGCTGGACCCCCTGCAGTTTGCCTACCGTGCAAACAGGTCGGTGGATGATGCAGTAAATATGGGACTACACCATATTCTGCAACACCTCGACTCCCCAGGGAGATATGCGAGGGTTCTGTTTGTGGACTTCAGCTCTGCATTCAACACGATCATCCCGGAGGTTCTTCAACCCAAACTCTCCCAGCTCACCGTGCCAGCCCCCACCTGCCGGTGGATCACAAACTTCCTGACAGACAGGACGCAGCAGGTGAGGCTGGGAAAAATCATATCCAGCACCCGGACTATAAGCACTGGCGCCCCCCAGGGATGTGTGCTCTCTCCACTGCTCTTCTCCCTCTACACCAACGACTGCACCTCAGGGGAGCCATCTGTTAAACTCCTGAAGTTCGCAGACGACACAACGGTCATCGGCCTCATCAGCGACGGCGACGAGTCTGTGTACAGACGGGAGGTTGAACAGCTGGTCCTCTGGTGTGGTCAGAACCACCTGGAGCTGAACAAGGCCAAAACTGTAGAGATGACAGTAGACTTCAGGAGGAGCCCCCCAACACTACCCCCCCTAACAATACACAACAGCACTGTTTCTGCGGTGGAGACCTTCAAGTTTCTGGGATCCACAATCTCCCGGGACCTGAAGTGGACTGCCAACATCAACACCATCCGGAAAAAGGCCCAGCAGAGGCTGTACTTCCTGCGCCAGCTCAGGAAGTTCAACCTGCCTCAGGAGCTGCTGATCCTGTTTTACTCCGCCATCATCCAGTCTGTCCTCTGCTCTTCCATCACTGTGTGGTTTGGATCGGCCACCAAACAGGACAGAGTCAGACTCCAACGGATCGTCAGGTCTGCAGAGAGAACCATTGGTTCCAGCCTGCCCTCCATCCTGGACTTGCACACCGCCAGAGTCAGGAAGCGGGCTGTAAAGATCACCACAGACCCCTCACACCCTGGACACAAGCTGTTCCAACTCCTCCCCTCTGGAAGGCGCTACAGAGCACTGTACGCCAAAACCACCAGACACAGAAACAGCTTCTTCCCACTGGCCGTCACTCTAATGAACAGTTAAACAGACTCTTCATCTGCACTATCTGCACTTTTTTGTTGTTTTACTACTGTCTTTAATGTCCTTTTTATATTTTTTATATTTATCTTGTATATTGTGTGTGAAAAAAGTACAAAGAGCAAGTGAAACCGGAGTCAAATTCCATGCATGTGCAAATTTACATGGCCATTAAAGCTGATTCTGATTCAGATTCAGATTCTGAGTTCACAGAGGCTGTAACTTCCTACATCAGCTTCTGTGAGGACAGCTGTGTTCCAACCAGCTCCAGGGTGAGTTACAACAACGACAAACCCTGGTTCACAGCGGAACTCAGGAAGCTAAGACTGCACAAGGACCAGGCATTCAGGAGTGGGGACAAGGACTTGTACACAGAGTCAAAATACAGGTTTAGCAAGGCGGTGAGAGATGCTAAACGACTGTACTCTGAGAAACTGCAACAACAGCTCTCAGCAAGTGACTCTGCTTCTGTCTGGAGAGGGCTCAGGCAGATCACCAACTACAAGCCGAAAAACCCCCACGCCATGAACGACCTCCGCCTGGCAGACGAGCTGAACGAGTTCTACTGTCGCTTTGAAAGACAATGGAGCAGTCCTGACGCCATGCCCCACAGGCCCATCAACCAGCCACAGACCATCATCTCCCCCTCCCCCAGCCCATCGGGGGCTCACACCTCCCCAGTGACGACCCTCACTATTCTGGAGAGGGACGTCAACAGGCTCTTTAAAAAGCAGAACCCCCGCAAAGCAGCGGGCCCGGACTCTGTCTCCCCCTCCACCCTGAAGCACTGTGCTGACCAGCTGTCTCCGGTGTTCACTGAGATCTTCAACACCTCCCTGGAGACATGCCACGTGCCAGCCTGCTTCAAGGCCTCCACCATCATCCCCGTCCCCAAGAAACCCAGGATCACAGGACTCAATGACTACAGGCCCGTCGCCCTGACCTCTGTGGTCATGAAGTCTTTTGAGCGCCTGGTCTTGTCACACCTCAAAACCCTGACTGACCCACTCCTGGACCCTCTGCAGTTCGCCTACAGGGGCAACAGGTCTGTAGACGATGCTGTCAACATGGCCCTCCACCACATCCTCCAGCATCTGGACTCCCCGGGAACCTACGCCAGGATCCTGTTCGTGGACTTCAGCTCTGCCTTTAACACCATCATCCCGTCTCTGCTGCAGGACAAGCTCTCCCAGCTGCATGTGCCCGACTCCACCTGCAGGTGGATCACAGACTTCCTGACTGACAGGAAGCAGCACGTGAAGCTGGGGAAACACGTCTCAGGCTCTCGGTCCACCAGCACCGGTTCCCACCAAGGATGCGTTCTTTCCCCTCTGCTCTTCTCGCTGTACACCAACAGCTGCACCTCCAGTCACCAGTCCGTCAAGCTCCTGAAGTTCGCGGATGACACCACCCTCAGTGGACTCATCTCTGGTGGGGACGAGTCTGCCTACAGGTGGGAGACTGACCACCTGGAGACCTGGTGCAGCCAGAACAACCTGGAGCTCAACGCTCTGAAAACAGTGGAGATGGTTGTGGACTTCAGGAAGAACGCAGCCCCACCCGCCCCTCTCATCCTGTGTGACTCCCCCGTCGACGCTGTGGAGTACTTCCGCTTCCTGGGCTCCATCATTTCCCAGGACCTCAAGTGGGAGCTGAACATCAGCTCCATCGCCAAGAAGGCCCAGCAGAGGATGTTCTTCCTGAGGCAGCTGAAGAAATTCAACCTGTCGAAGAAAATGATGGTGCACTTCTACACTGGCATCGTTGAGTCCATCCTCTGCTCCTCCATCACCGTCTGGCACACCGCAGCCACTGCCAAGGACAAGGCCAGGCTGCGGCGCATCATCCACTCTGCTGAGAGGGTGATTGGCTGTAATCTGCCATCCCTCCAGGACTTGTTCGCCTCCAGGACTCTGAGGCGAGCCAGGAAGATTGTAGCTGACCCCTCTCACCCTGGACATAACCTGTTCGAGTCCCTCCCCTCTGGCAGGAGGCTGAGGTCCATCAGGACCAACACCTCACGCCACACAAACAGTTTCTTCCCGTCGCCAGTCGGGCTCATCAACAGGGCTCGGGTCCCCCACTGACTGACTCTGTCACCCCCAGTTATTTTTATTTTTTATTTTTTATTTTTATTCTTATTCTTATTTTCATTTTTATTTTTCCTCTTCTTTCTTTCTCCTTACCGGTCACTCCTCTGCACACTTCATATTTAAACACTCATGCCACTTAACATACACTTTTAACTTAAACACACACGTCACTTTAACGTACACTCACATTAACGTATCTGTTGTCTGAGCACTTTATCTTATCTTATCTTACACTTATTTAATACCCATTGCACTGTTGTTGTCGTTGATTGTTGATTGTTGTTTGTCTCGTCTAACGTCCCATGTCCAATGTATGCACCTTCCACCTCGAAAAATTCCTCGTTTGTGAAAACGAGGAATTTTAACAGTAATTTTAACTGCAATAAACAGTTTCTGATTCTGATTCTGATTCTGAGAGAGATCACTGTGCCTAGATGACCTCTGGCTCTTACGCCAGGCACCGCTGTGTGCTTCCAGGCTGGGAGAGGGATTTGTAAGTATTAGATCCCCGTGCAAGAGTTTGTCATAAATGTATTATTTTGTAGTTTGATAACAGCTGATAGCACAAGATAAATAAGGTAGTCCCTCTCTCGAGAACGGAGCCGTGTGTGACGGTCTGTTCTCGTTGTGTTCGGTGACTTATTTTCCTCTTCTGTTTTAAGGCTGGGTAAAAGGAGCTTAACTCCATACTTAAAACCAGGTTGTAATATCTCTGCGGAGATTTTCTGTTCGAGGCCAGAGGTGGGTGACCCGTGCGTCGAGCCCAGTGCGGTTGGCTGGTGTTCTGAGACACGGACTTGACCCTTCACTGTGGTCCCGTGTCCCGCGGGGCTCTCTGCGCATCTGTCACCTCTCGAGCCGTTCGAGCATCTCTCTCTCCCCCTTTTAAATTAAACCCTTAAAAAATAAACAGTTTTCCTTGCAGGACTAACACTTACACTGCATATATAACGCGCACCAGCAGGCTGTTTAACAGTACAGATCTCCATCTGGTGTTTAAATGGCATAGTATTAGAGTCATTGGGAGTTGTACCATATCAGATGATCATTGTGTTCTAAAGTCCATGTGCCATGCATCCTTACCCTTTATCCTGAAGGTGTTCGCGCTCCGCTTAATGAAATACTTGTTGGAGAATAGTAGGATCCATTCTACCAATAAATCTACTCTGTCTGTCTATCGCTGTCTCAATCTTAATCTCTCGCCTCACAAACCCACAAAGTTGTGACATGTTACACCACTTTACATACCATGCCCTAATCATTTGAAATGCCGACACCTGATGCACCAGGCTCTTAAATGAATGGCTCTTGAACACCTGTGGATGATATTACTTTGATAGTTGAATGGTGTTAACGCACACAGACAGACAGACACTAAAACACGCACACACATTCATGACAAATGACTTGGAGATATGCAGTCAAAGGCATTGTGACACCTCCTGTCTGTCCGTCGCCCTTTTGAAAATCAAAGCTCCATGGATTAACTGTAATTTAACATTAAACCCAAATGAGGATTTTTTTAATGAAATAATGCTCTTACTAATACTGTGACTACTGCTGGCTATATTTATAGTATTACTACTACTACTGCTACTACTACTACTACTACTACTACTACTACTACTACTAATATTACTTATTTGAATGCTACTAATACCCTACTAATAATAATACCTCTACGACTACTAATATTTCTACTACTACTCCAACTGCTATTACTACTAAAAGTAGTACGACTACGACGACGACTACTACTACTACGACTACTACTACTACTACTTCTACTCATACTACTTTTATTTCAACTAATACTACTACTACTACTGCTGCTGCTGCTATTACTTCTACTATTATTGCTGATGGAACTGTTTATTCTACTTCACCACTGATACTTCTGCTGCTGCTTCTACTTCTACCACTACTAAAACCGCTGACACTACTACTCATGTTGCAACCACTACTACTACTACTACTACTACTTCTACTACGACAACAACTTCTAAAGTGTAAAAGTTTAGCGTCCAGCTTCTCCTGCATTGTATTTCAGCTCCAGGTGATACAGTTTTGCTTCAAACTTTTCCAGTTCTGCATTTCAAATACAAGGATTTTTATCGGTTCAGTTCAATGCTTTTTGGCTTCAACACTTTTCAGCAGGTAGTTTCTCTTTTCTGTATTTTGAGCAATTTATTCCAAATATTTCAGCTTTCAGCATTGTAACGTTTTTTCAGCAGGAAATGCTTTTTCTAGTTAGTATCGCACTTTTTACCTGGCATTCTGTAACAAAAACAGAGTTAACAATATATTTAAGTCTCCTCAGCGTCTCAGCCACAGCCTCACGAACAGGTAGTGAATTTTACAGTAAACTGTTCCGTTTATAGTCTTTAAAGAGATACCCTGAAAAGAATGTGACAGAGAGGCTAAGCGATCGAAATGTTTATTTCCTAGTTAGTCAACATGGGTCCTGAGAGGCCACTCCTACGACACATCTGCCCCACGCACGCGAACAGAAACAAGTTCATTAAAAAAACTGTTAATTTCGAACACCGGGAAACCTCGCCGATCTTTCTTTGAAGGCCACGAGCTCACCGTTGAAATTGGATGTAATTCCCGGTGGGATTGAATGTTCAATTATCTCGTGCTCAGTCCTGACGACAGACGTCTGAGCGCCCGGTGGGTGCGGCATCTGTGCGTCGCCGGCAATTTCGGCACAGTTTTCTGGAACAAGAATATATTCCTCTCTCCCTCCCCCTCTCCCCCAATCTCCAATGAGCCTCTTTAAAACTTGAAATAAAAGATAAACGGTTTTGAAATATCACTATATGCAGCAGCGAACGTTTAACATCACAAGACATATAGATAGTATATATATATATATATAGATAGTATATATATATATATATATATATATATATATATATATATATATATATATATATACACACACACACACACACAGTATATACACTCACCTAAAGGATTATTAGGAACACCATACTAATACTGTGTTTGACCCCCTTTCGCCTTCAGAACTGCCTTAATTCTACGTGGCATTGATTCAACAAGGTGCTGAAAGCATTCTTTAGAAATGTTGGCCCATATTGATAGGATAGCATCTTGCAGTTGATGGAGATTTGTGGGATGCACATCCAGGGCACGAAGCTCCCGTTCCACCACATCCCAAAGATGCTCTATTGGGTTGAGATCTGGTGACTGTGGGGGCCATTTTAGTACAGTGAACTCATTGTCATGTTCAAGAAACCAATTTGAAATGATTCGAGCTTTGTGACATGGTGCATTATCCTGCTGGAAGTAGCCATCAGAGGATGGGTACATGGTGGCCATAAAGGGATGGACATGGTCAGAAACAATGCTCAGGTAGGCCGTGGCATTTAAACGATGCCCAATTGGCACTAAGGGGCCTAAAGTGTGCCAAGAAAACATCCCCCACACCATTACACCACCACCACCAGCCTGCACAGTGGTAACAAGGCATGATGGATCCATGTTCTCATTCGGTTTACGCCAAATTCTGACTCTACCATCTGAATGTCTCAACAGAAATCGAGACTCATCAGACCAGGCAACATTTTCCAGTCTTCAACTGTCCAATTTTGGTGAGCTCTTGCAAATTGTAGCCTCTTTTTCCTATTTGTAGTGGAGATGAGTGGTACCCGGTGGGGTCTTCTGCTGTTGTAGCCCATCCGCCTCAAGGTTGTGCGTGTTGTGGCTTCACAAATGCTTTGCTGCATACCTCGGTTGTAACGAGTGGTTATTTCAGTCAAAGTTGCTCTTCTATCAGCTTGAATCAGTCGGCCCATTCTCCTCTGACCTCTAGCATCAACAAGGCATTTTCGCCCACAGGACTGCCGCATACTGGATGTTTTTCCCTTTTCACACCATTCTTTGTAAACCCTAGAAATGGTTGTGCGTGAAAATCCCAGTAATTGAGCAGATTGTGAAATACTCAGACCGGCCTGTCTGGCACCAACAACCATGCCACGCTCAAAATTGCTTAAATCACCTTTCTTTCCCATTCTGACATTCAGTTTGGAGTTCAGGAGATTGTCTTGACCAGGACCACACCCCTAAATGCATTGAAGCAACTGCCATGTGATTGGTTGATTAGATAATTGCATTAATGAGAAATTGAACAGGTGTTCCTAATAATCCTTTAGGTGAGTGTATATATAACAACCTAAAACGGTTGACCTATATAAGAATATAAGATACTCGTAAGAATTTAAAATTCCCATGACAACATGAACTCCAATAACTCTGACAAAAATTGAAAGGACATTTGGACAGGTGGGTTTTTTAACCAAATCTCATGGACAAAGCCGTTTTTAGTGTTATTTCAACCAATGCATTGACAAAGTTAAATCAGGAAGTCAAAGAACTTGTAAACAAGATCTCACCGAGTATTCAATGCCAACTTATGGTACTTTTCAGTCTTTGATACTGTGAATAAATTTTTTGACTGATGTTCAAAGAAGTACTTTGGTTGGATAGAGAGATGATATGAAAAAGTAATTAGTATCGCAGGTGTGTGAAAAATGCTCTGGACAAAAACAGTTGTATAAGTCAATGAAGAACACTTCTCAACTTTTCCACCCAAATCAAAATGTATAATAAAAGGTCACTGACTGTAGGGCAGAAGGCTCCACCACACCACCATTGTTGCCCTTTTCTTTGTTCCGCCCTTCTCACTTCAAATATTTTCGTCACGCCCATCCCTTCAAATTTCAGGAAACCAAAACGGAATCAGAAATGAAACTTAACACATGACAGCCGCCTTCCTCCCGCTCAGCCATGGCAGAGCCCCTCATCACCCTGAAGGCGAACCGCCTTTACTGTCAAGTCTGCGGCGAGCTTTTCAGGAATCCCGCAACTATTCCTTGCGGCCACAGCTTCTGCATGCTGTGCATCCTCAACCGCCTGGATCGCGACGAGAGGCAGAAACGCGCCTGCGTGTGTCCTGAATGCGGGCACGGGTTCCCCCGCAGGCCTCGGCCGATCAGGAACACAACTTTAGCCGACTTGGTGAGGGACATGGAGAAGCGGGACGCCAAGAGGAAACACCCGGGGGAGTCCACGCAGGCCCCGAAGAGAGCCACCGTGAGCTGTGTCGAGGCAGTAACTTCATCTGGAAGCAATCTGTGCGTGAGGCACAGGTGTCCTCTGGATATCTACTGCTGCACCGACGAGCGGATCATATGTGCGGAGTGCGCCTCAGCCGAGCACACGGGACACACCATCGGGTACGTGCGAGAAGAAAGGAGGAGAAAACAGGTACGTGCAGCAAACCAACAGAAACACAAGGAATAGTGCCATTTCTGACTTTAAAACAAAAGTATTTATGTATGTTGACTATGTTTTCGGGTTGCCACTTCTCAGGAACGACTTGAGAGAATTTGCCATAACTCACTAATTGTGACAATATTTCACCCACATGTATAATTGGATGAAGTAATGGCATTGCATATCCATAAGGTCAAAGGTCAACCTCACTTTGACAGTTATTTTCTGTCCAATATTTAATGCCACAATAATTCAGGAACAGAAGGTGAAAATGTGATAGTATAAATATTTGTTTTATAATAAAGACCAATGAAATGAGAATACTTGTAAATTGTAAAAGTTATTTCTCGTGGCTTTGTCTTTGGACTTACATACTGTAATAAAATGGTACTGTCATTTGTGTAGCAATTTTACTTTAAAAAAAAAAAATTCTTTTTTGATTTTTGCGATATTTGATTGTGGTAGAAGAGACACAGATATGCAATGTGGAGGATTGTTTAAGTCTGTTAAAACAAGTCTTTTGTGTTAAACATGAATTCCAATAACTGATGGTGATTCTTAACAGCCAAAAATTGTAGATACACTTATGTGAATTAATCAAATGTTTCATAGAGAAAGCCACCAAACTACATTAAGCACTTCCAACAGGCACAAAAAGCATGCCATATTGACACGCCTTCTCATACTGACAAGGCTTCATAAAACTAAACAAGTAATGTGTGTTTCTGTCCAACACACACTGAAGGAGGAGCTGAGGATCATACAAACAAGATCCAAGCAGATTCTCCAGGAACAAGAAAAGAAATGTAAGAACATGGGGAAGACTCTCAAACAGATTCAGGTGAGGAGAACATGTGTATACGGTGTATCCTCTGTATCCCAAATGGAATAGATGCAGGACTCCTCAGCTCTCACACATATGTATACAACAGGAGGAGGCGAGAGAGACACAGGACTCCTGTGAAAGCGTCTTGGCCGGCATCATTGACTCCATCCAGAGACATTACATGTCAGTGAGGGAGCTGATCAGAGGACAAGAGGAGGAGGCAGCAGCTCAGGTCGAGATCTCCCTACAGACCCTGCATGTGAAGATGGAGGATATGAGGAAGAGAGATGCTGAGCTGGATCGTCTGGCACAGACTGACAGCGATGCTCTTTTCTTGCAGGTACTTTGATCACAATTATGTTGATGTGAACTGAATCTGTATCATAGATGATGCTCTAATTCTCTGTTTCTTTTCCAACCCTCTTTCTTCACAGGGCTGGCCGTCAATGCAGCACCTCTGTGAAAAAGACTATCTCCATCCTCTCCTTGAGGATTCAGAGGATCCTCTTCTCCCCTTTGAGTTTACAAAGAGAGCCGTCAATCAGCTCGGGGAGCAACTGGAGGAATTTTGCGACCAAAGATTTGCCTTAATCTCTCAAACTGGTATGTATCTTTGTTGATGTGGAAATATTTTACCTTCAATCTTATTCAATATGTACACAGTAGTTCTATATTTCATGGCTTTTTCATGGCTATTTATTCAATATAGCTGACGGTGGAGAGCAGCAGGAATCGGAAGAAGAGTCAGAGGACGACGACATGCAGCAAAGATGTGAAGCCAGTAACACGCAGTCCAATGGTCTGGTCTAACGTTATCATTATTATTATTATTATTATTATGATGATTATTATTTTAACTTCAGAGGAAGGTTGTAAACCTCGTCTGTGGATTAAAACATATTTCCCACCATGTGAAACACAGCCATTTGTAAAGTCATTAAAATTCTTAAATGCAGCAAATCTCCCGAGAGATAAAACTTTCAAAACCCCAAATGAAGTTTGCAAATTGTATGCAAAAACACTCTTTTATCACTAAAAGAGCTCAACGTGTTTCAACATATCTTTCTTTAGTGGAGGCAGCTCCTGTTGATGTGTGGATCCTGCTGTGAATTTTTTATAAAATTCCCCTCGATTGTATTGGGGTGGAGACGGATATCTCAAAACCTGGGAAAGAAAATGTTTTCCTTTTTGTTGAACTGACCGTTTAAGATCAAGGCTTTTATTGTGACAGACGTTTTAGACGGGTGCTATTAATATAATAAAAAAAGACTCACTGGCATAGCTTACTGGGATACAACTTGAATAAGATAAAATAAAATAAAATAAGATAATCCTTTCTTAGTCCCGCAGTGGGGAAATTGCAGGATTACAGCAGCAAGCGATAGTAATAAAATAAAAAAATAGTAATAAATATAAGTAAACAATAAAACAGTAACAAATAATCCACAATAGCACTATTATATATACACACAGAATAAACAAGTATTTAAACATGTATTTATACTGGTTAAAGTGGTATGGAGCCATCGTTGGTGTTATAAGTAGCACCTGTGCTTTTCCTTCTATGACAAGTTGAGTCTGTCAGCAGTGACCCTTAATGAAGCTCTTAAATGGTCTCTAGGTCTCTCTGGAGCGACCAACATGACTGAACAGAACGTGGAGCCTAAAACCAGAGCAGAGTTCCTGCAGTGTGAGTCTGTCTTCTGATGCACCAACAGCCCGATTATCAACCCTTTGCTCCACATACCTGAACCACTCACATGCAGGCAGACAGCGGTGGAAAAGTAACTAAGTACATTAATAACAACCAGATACTTATGTTTTACTCCACTACATATCAGAAGGAAATATTGTACTTTTCACATTTATGACAGCTGTAGTCACTTTTCCGTTTCAGTTTTTACTTAAAAAACAAATAAGAAGCCTATATCATAATCATATTGTTAAAATTGCTTGTAATCTTACAAAAAAGTAATTTTTACAGTATTAATCTGAATAAATGTTAATGTCTCAAAGAGGTAAAGAAGCCATAACATAACAAAGACAAAAAACAAATGTACATTAATGCAGCAGAACTTACTTTTTTTCATCTCACCTCTCAGATTCATCTTGTTGAACCTTAAATTGGGAACCACTAACTTTATATGAAGAAGTTAAAATAAGCTCCACTTTGACCAGCTGCAACAGCAACTTGTTCCTTGCACATTGATACATTTGTATTAATAATCTAATAATGTCATATATATTAATATATCAGTCACTGATTTCTGCAGATCTTTTCATACGTCTGTATTTTTACTTAAATAGTCAGAACTTTTACTTCCTAAACTAAAGGATCTGAATACGTCCTCCACTACTGTAAGTAGACCGCGTCAACCACAACTGTGTTCCCAAAGTGCTAATTGTATATTCACGTTTGTTGTCATCACCTCAGATGCCTGTTGCCTCAGCCTGGACCCCACCACAGCTCATGAGAACCTGGCTATTTCTGCAGGAGACAAAGAAGTGAGGCTGAGCCCTCTCAAGGGGAAGAGCCCAGCTGTTCGTTACCCGCAAAGGTTCCTCCACCGAAAGCAGGTGCTGTGCAGGGAGGGACTGCAGGCCGAGCGCTGCTACTATGAGATAGAGGTGGAAGGAGACAAGGCTGAGATCGCCCTCGCCTACAAAGGAATAGACAGAAAATCTCGCTCCCAACAGTCAGCTTTTGGGGCAAATGCCATATCCTGGAGTCTTGATCGCTCCGCAAATTACTCTGTGAGCCACAGAGCCGACAGCGTCCAGCTCACAACATGCCCCAGTCAACGCAGGCTCGGCGTCTATCTGAACTTCAAAGAGGGAACTCTTTCATTCTACGAGGTGTCAGGCAGAATGATGTTTCTTTACAAGATTGAAGCTGAATTTACAGAGCCTCTGTATCCGGGCTTCTGGCTCGGAGAGAAATGTTGCATCAGGATCTGTGATTTGAGACTGGGTGAACTGTGAACTATACCTGAGAGAAAGGGCCGGTTTGAAGGTTGGTTGTTTCCTATGGGGTTTCCCAACATCAAGTAGTCCCAAAAGTCCCTCTGGAGCCACATCTTGACAGATTGTTAGGTTGATGAAACGGGACACAATTACATATTTGTGTACATTGGAAGTAACAGTAATACAGTGGAAACGGAATAATGTAACTGCCCTCATACAACATATCATTGTGCTTTTTTATTTGTAAAAAACTAACCTCTGCAGGTACCCGGACCCGATTTGGAAACCACCGTCTTAAAGTTTATTACTTGAACAATTGACTTTTTCTCGATAATGAAACTAAACAGATGCATTAACAAACATAACACAGCATTCTCTTACATGTTGTACATCATACTTTCTTAAACTTAATATTATTTTCATGTCTGCTTGCTGTTGTTTTGTTTTTTTGTAAACCCATTTTTTGTAAACCCATTTAAAACTATTACACACAGAAGCTACATGTGCAGGTGTTTTTAATCTGAAAACAGTTAGCGGCTACATAGAACAACATGGGTAACTAATTAATATCTGTATTTATTTAATTCTGCTTCATTTTCAATAACAACGATAAGAAATGTTGTGAAACAAGAGCTAGCCATGCTAGCAGCAATGTGAGGCTGTTCTCAGGTGCAGGTGCTTTGAGGTAAATGCTAATGTCAGCTCGCTCACAATGACAAAGCAAACATGCTGATAGTAAACAGGTAACATTTTCATCATCATAATTGAAATAATTTGCTTAGTAACATTCCTGACAATGTCACGTTCCCAATGTAAACTTCTAAATTGCATTTTTTTTGTTGTTATTTCAAACCTGAAAAAAAACAACAGCAGCTTGTCCACTCTTTATTATTAATATTTTTGGTTCACATTTCTTTTTACAATAATTGTCAGTATGATACAATCATAATATGACTGAGGAGAGAGAGAGAGAGAGAGAGAAGCTGTAAAGAGACATTTATAAACGTGTCTCCTGTACAGACAGTGTTTGAAACGTGTGCTCAGTAAGGCCCTGCACCCTCAGGTAAAAGAAGGAATCCACACACATACATACACATGTATATATATATATATATATAGTTCACACTCACACACTCACACACATTTATTATATTTACATACGCACATACACTTCAGCACTTGTAAGGAAAAGTCTTAACATTCCTGTGGCTGTAAGGGGCAGCTCCTAATCATTACTATTATCTGACACTAATGTGTCAATCTTAAATTGTTCTGCAGTTTAATAACTTGATATTGCTTTTACACCATGAGGACAACAAAACAAACCCTAACTTCTTTTTGCAGTCCGAGTGAAAAAAAAGTGCATTAATCACATTCATTATTACTTTATATTGCATTTACTGCTAAAACAGTAACTTTTTAAGACAATGATATACTTCACATGGATAGATTCTATCTTGATTACACAAGATTATTTACAGACTTGAACAACAGGGAGATCTCTACATGACACACTCTCAGCAGGAAGCGCCTGGCTCACACGGACTAAAACAAGACGAGATAAAACAAGACATGAAGTTTAGAGCCACACTAAACAGCAAGACAGTGATGCTCTTTACACCCAGAACACAAAACTGCTGCTTGGATGCAAAATGAAGTAACAAATCTAGCTCTAAAGGGGCAATAAATGGGACAGTTTTGAATTCTGGATGCCGTGTGATTGCATACCAAGTTACGACGTGAGCGTGGTGTGTGCTCATGTGGACCTAGATGTATCAGTCCATCTCCAGTAATGTGACAAAAGAAATAAGGACACAACAAACACATAACAATGGCTGTTCTGTCAAAATAAACTGGAATGTGCTCCTTTTGGTTTGGCTCAACTTTTTAAGTCTAAAAGAACAACACCATTTGTCAAACTGGCTGCAAGCCACGCTGGCAGTTACATCTTAATCAAATCCAATATTAACACTGATAAATTCAGCTAACGTAAAAGGAGCACCGTTTTTTTGGTCTGATATTTCCTGTTAATGAACTGACCAAATAGGCAAAACTTTAAAAGCTAATTTAGGCTTTTTAAATGACTACAAGCCAAACAGTGGGGTGTATAACCCCACTGTTTGGCTTGTAGTCACTTGTAGTCATGTAATACTCCAAAAGGTTTTCCTGACTTGTAGAATTTGAACCAAAGCTTGTTCGCATTTAACATGTATGCTGGCAGCTATTGGATTTGTTACCGTGGTGATATTTAATATATCATTTAACATGTTAGGTTACTTAATCATGCTAATCATTTTGTCAGGATAAAGGTAACAGCATGTTAGCATGCTTTCATACAACTAGCAGGGCAACCTGCTAACATGTAGCATGAAGCTATCTTAGCATTCATCTCAATGTGGCTGAGGCAGACTGGAGTTATTTTGAGAGATATCCTGTCATGAACTAAAGTGTCGCACAACTGGAAAAGTTTGACCGGCTGGATGGCGTTGTGGTCAACGGAGGTTGTGCTAGTGTGGCTAAAAACAGCTAAAGTGATGGGACAGGTGAGGGGACATCACCTCACACCTGCAGTTGCAGCCAGAAGAACACACAGCTCTCATGAACACAGCAGACAACCAGCTGCTGTCCATAAAGACGACACTTCACACCACACATCGACCTCCCAGCAGCATTTTCACATCGCACAAAACGAAATAGCTACACAAACTACAAAATAGACAAGTCTTTAGATATACAATTTACATAACCGTCACAGAAGATGAAAATATATACCGATCACTTTTAAAAGATAAATCTTTGTTGTTCATCACATCTACAATGCAAATATACAGGAATATAAATATAGTCCATTTGATCCTTAACGCCATAGCTTTGAATATTGTGATAAAAAAATAAATAAAGGTATCCTCTTCCATGTAACAGGAACTTGAGTGTGCTCAGTGTGAACTTGTTGACAGTTTTGCACAACTTTTTGCTCCCAGTGTACAATAATGAATCGGTTCAACCAGGAGTCAAAGGTCTTCATCACAAAGAAGACGTGGTGGTTTCAATAACACTTAATGAGGTCTATTATTCCACACATATACAGAAACTGTGTGCATTTTGTGTTGTTTGTGCATGTATGAACAGTTTGTCCAAGGCTTACAGAAGTTCATACTAAGTTATTTGATGAGTTTAATATTACATCATTTGGATTTGTGTTCCTTCAGTTCCTAATTTTTTTGGTCCATTGCGGATTTTCCTATTTCATAATTATAATGTGTTTGGTCCAAAGTGGATAAAGTTTGTGCTCTTAAATAAATATCTCTTGCTTTCTCCTTGTATGGGACATATTAGTCGGCAGCAATTATTTTAATTCCAAGTGTGCATAAGTCTTTAAAACATTACGGGTTAGTAATTCACTTTGTGTGAAATCTCTTTTGTGCTTTTGTAGCCTAGTAGGAAAAAACTGCATAAAAAGCGAGGAATCAACATTTGTTTCAAACTCTCATGAAAAAGCTGTGCTTTGTGTTACTGAATGATAACGAGTGCCTTGTCTTTCAGTCTTATGTGCTTAAAACAAGTGTTGGAAGTGGCTCACTTTCCACACGATTCAGCATATCCCATCTGTTTCTTTTTTAACATAAATATGTATATTTAAAATGTGATGTAGTCTATTATGTACTCTTTGGTGGAGGAACTGAAATTATTTCATAATGTGTGTGTAACGGATGATGAAATCATTATATCCTCTATCATATTACTATACTGCATATTACTGTTTACAATATTGGCTACACACAAAACACAGAGGGACATGGGAATGGGACATACAGGGATGTCTTTAGAGCAGCCTTAAGTTTAGTTTACATTACACAGAGCCCTGAAAACAGATCCACGTGATGAAAAGTGTTTTCTAGCTCAAACATCAGAACAGAGGTGCTTGTGTAGACATACTGTCTGCACTGACTGAAATCACTGCATAAGACTTCATAGAAAAGAACTTAGACTGTATGGCTTTGACACACTGTACCACTACGGAGGACAGGCTTTAATCCATAAAATATTTAAACTCACATTCAACTCACATTCATCTTCTTTCAGATCCCCTGCACTGTGCCGACGGGGATATGCATTAGACTGTGTGTGTGTGTGTGTGTGTGTGTGTGTGTGTGTGTGTGTGTGTGTGTGTGTGTGTGTGAGAGGGCTGTGTCTGCTGAGGATCCTTATACTAAGGCAAAGAAAAGCAGATCACAGAACTAAACCATTTGATGTTATATACAGAATAGGTACAGATGTCCAGTGTGTTACTGTCAATCTCATTCTGATGTGTGTTACTGTTAAGAGTGAATTTTGTCTTTTTTTTTTACCTCCTGCTGCAGGTGTTTCCTTGGTGTTATTTTAAGAAGCTTGTGTTCAGATAAATTGGGAGGAGTACAGTTGTGTGGCATTAGTAGGGCAGTGGGGGGATTCTTGGCCCTGCAGTGACCCCCGGTGGAGACTTTATGGCTGGCCGGTGAACTGTGCTACAGGACTGGGTGTCAGAGGGTTGTTTGGACAGCAGTCAAGAGTCAGACTCTGGTGTGGCGGGTGTGGTCGGTGTCGTCGGTGTGGTGGGGCTGATGGCAGCGTTCTGGTAGCTCGTACCGTAGCAGATGTTTGGAGACAGTGAGTTGGTGTCCAGGGGTTTGGTTCCTCCTGGAGTCAGGAAGCTGCGAGCTGGTGCTGATGACGGTGCTTCACCGGGCTTGGCGCCGAGAATGAATCTGGACTCGTCCTGCTCCTCCAGGTTGGATATGTCCTTCATCATGGTTTTACGGTAGGAGACAGACAGCTTGTTGGAGCCGTCTGACATCAGGTTGAAGCGACGGGCGATGTAGACAACAGGAAGAGGAAGCATGGCCACGAAGATGAGAGCGAAGCACATGAACAGTGCCCAGGGAGGATAGCTCTGGAAGCGTTCCTGGGCCTGCAGACACACACACACACACACACACACAGACAATTATTCATAAGACAAAGATTTACTTTCTCTCAATGACGGGGAGCAAAATAATGAAAATCTTTGCCTTCAAATTCCCCAAAGAATGAGCAGGGGAAATTATCATCCGGCACCATCATCAGATCACAATTGTATTTATTCTAATACTTTAGACAAATTAATCCCATTTCCATCAACCTCAGCTGTACGTTTTGTGACAATAAGTTTAGCTTCACTGTTGCTAGACACATATTTGTCAATACGACTTTTGTACCAATTCCTTAGGACAAAAAGGACATCCAAAAAATGCAAACAAGATATTAAAGTTACCCTCTGACTCCAGACCTGGTGGTCAAGGACATCTTAAAAATTGTAGATTCAAACCTCAAACAGTAAAGGCATCTTGCCAACACACACACACACACACACACACACACACACACACACACACACACACACACACACACACACACACACACACACACACACACACACACACACACACACACACACACACACACACACAGAGACTGACCAGCTCTTCGACCCAGGCATTGTATCCCGGTGGACTGATGGCCATCTCTACGACAGTGGCTGAGATGAGCACAATGAGACACAGAGGGGAGACGTACTTCCACAGGTAGAAATAGATTATACATGGTCGAAAACCCAACATGTCCTCCAGATCCTGCATGAACCTGACGGAGAAAGAACAACAACATTACAATTATGTATAGGACCCTTTGTACAATTTGTATGCTTATTTAACACTCCTATGTTCAGACACATACACACAAACACTACAGTACCTTTTTGTGCCATAAATCCAAGCGACAGACACATTCTCCAGGATGACCACTACTGTGAGAGGCAGTCCGGCAGAGTAATCATCAAACATTGTGACAAAGTAATTCCCTGAGCGTTGAACAAACAACAGGCCAAGGAAGAAAGCCACAATGCAGCAACACACTGAAACAAACACACAGAAGAAGAAGAAATTAGCACTCCTTCAGAGGAAAATAAAAGGATTTGTTTACTTTGAGTGTTTTGCATTCAGTACACTCGGAGCAATAATACAAAGCCCGTTGCTAGATGTGCTTTAATGCAGTGCTGAGTAAGGAGATTCAACTACTAATAGCACACATTGTCCGGTCAGTGGGGCAGGTACCTGTGAAAAGCTCCTTCTGGACCTTGTAGGTGTCGAGGACAGGTGTGGTGATGCCGGTCATGGTGCCAATCATGCTGCCCAGACCGAGGTTGATGAGCATGAAGAAGAACATTACTGACCAGAACGGAGACGCCGGGAAATGGGTCATGGCCTCTGTGAAGGCGATGAAGGCCAGGCCGGTGCCCTGAACAGACTGCAGAGAGGCGGTCAGAGGACTGAAATCAAGTAACAGACAGACAGGTGGGAAAAGAGTCGGCTGTAGGGGGGCTCTGCCGAAGACTTGCCTTGTTGAGCTCGTCCTCCAGGAGACAAGGCTCCAGACCTAGCTGGGCGAAGCCGTCCTCTTTCACTGTCTTGATGACGCCGTATATCTCAGCGTAGTCTGATGTGGAGAGTTGGGAGAAGTTCACATGTGGAGGGATGAGATCGTGGCTCAGGACGCTAGAGTTGAGGTATCCCAGGATCTTCTCTGCATTCCTACAGCGATAAAAGAAACATAATCCACAGGTATCAAGCAAACTCAAACATGTTCATATTATATAGAGGCAAGGGCTGGACTGTATATAATAACAACTTTATTTATTGTGCATCTTTTTAAAACAAAGTTACAAAGTGCTTAACAATAAAAACATGATAAAAGTCATTCAGATCCAGAACTTTAGACATAAACAAGATCAAATAATTTAACCACAAGTTAATTAAAAGTCATCAGATAAAAGTGAGTCAGTTAAGAAGAGATTTAAAGGAAGACGTTGAGGTAGAGTAATACATACTGTATGAATAATGAGTTACGCTACTTCCAGAGGTGGATTTATGTGCAGTATATAAAGTCTGCTTGGACTTGAGTACGACAATGACAAGATAATAAGTACATATTAAGAAAGAAAGAAATGATCCTTTATTAATCCCCTTGGGGAAATTCTTCTCTGCATTTGACCCATCCCTGGTTGGGGAGCAATGTGCACAATGTGTATATTACACTGTACTATATTTGACATGTTTGTGTGCATAAAGGATTTCCTTCACCCATTTACTCTCATGATGTTTTTAAATATTAGTCGTGCGCTGTGAAAATTCAGGCTAAATGTTTTTGTTCATCTCCAGTTAGCAAACAAGTGGCTGAGGTGGTCAAGCTTTGTTTTTGTGCTCTTATTTAATATTTTTGACTTAAATATTTGTACATACAGCAGGAATAGTGCTTGTGGATGAATAGCTTCTGCAGGTGTTGAACTTACTCTACGACACACTTTTCATTCATGATGTTGGCCTTGAAGCCCAGCACGGCGAACACTACCAGCGTGGCCAGAATGGAGGTGAGGAAGTTGATGACAGAGACGAGCACCGCGTCAAAATGACAGTTGTTATCGATCTTATTGTAACTGGAGAAGGCTATGACTCCTCCAAACCCCAGACCCAGGGCGAAGAACACCTGGGTGGCCGCCTCCCTCCACACCTGCGGCTCCAGCATCTTCTCCAACTGTGAGAGATCGAAAGAGAAAGTCAGATTGTTTAGCATTTGTCAGCATGGTTGATTAAAAATAGTGCAAGGGAGAAAGTCTCACCTTGGGAGTGAACATGTGAGCGATGCCGTCCACTGAGCCCTTCAGCATCAATCCTCGGACCAGAAAACAGAACAGCACCACGTAGGGGAAAAGAGAGCTGAAGTACATCACCTGGGGAAGAGGGAAATAGAAACATTCGGTGGTCTCCTTCATGTTTTCTGTCATCACGTCATACATTTCTGCCTTTTCCTCTCCGCTACCTTCCCAGAGGAGGCGATTCCTCTGATGACGGCGAGGCAGACGATGATCCAGGCCACCAGCAGAGACAGGACCATTTTCCAGTTGAGGCCGCCGCTCTCTGCGATGGTGCTGGTGGTGTTCAGAGTCTGACGGTACCAGAAGTAGGTTGTGGCCGAGCTTTTCTCACACTCTGGCTCCACAACTACATGTTTTGCAGACAGAGGGAGATGAAGCTTTAGTTTGGGTGTTAATGAGTACGAAGGAAGAGAAATTGGGTGTGAAGATGCCGCAGGGAGGTTTGGATATCTTGGAGAGGGCAGAGGGAGAAATATAATGAGTGTTTGCTCGAGTCAATATCTCAATTCCCAGCTGGTTTACACCTCTCGGACGCTAAGGGAGCTAAACAAGGTCATCTGTGTGCTTAGTATGCAAAGCCCGACCTTGCAATTCACAACATCTGAGATTTCTTTTACAGTACACACAGTACATTACCTCGGGGGAAATTATAGTATTATATATACTGTGTGGGAGTTTAGAGTTAACAGTGTTGTGTTTCTCCACTGAATATTGCCGGATGGTGCAGATTCACACACAAAACCCACATAAACACATACAGGTTCAGTTGTATGACCAGCTACATCCGAAGAAAACTATTGGCCTCTGCTAAATTGATTACTGTCTTGTTCCATCATGATGCTTTGTCTGCCACACTGGAGTTAAAGGAAAGCACACATACTGTGAAAGGTTTTACACTCTGACTCTCTGCTCCCTGTCTTTCTGCCAGCAGCCTCGCAGAGTCACACACGCTGAGAGTTTCTCGGCTGGCCCCGAGGTTATGTTATTATCGCCTCTAATCAAATGAACTCCGGAGGGTTTTAATCTGGATTATAGCCGTGAAGTCCTGACAGAAAGTTGTAAGGAAGTTAACGCAATTTGTCTGATCTGATTGCTGTAGGTTTGTTGAAAGGCTGAGGCTGCAAACGTAATCCCAGAGCTTGTAGCAAGGTGGCCTATTGAGGAATAATTGGGAGAAGAACCATGTAGATACTTTTAAAAGATTGACTATAACTATGACACAACATTATCTTGAAAATGTACGCATTCTTTATATTAGAGAGTAAAGCATTCATGTCAGCAGGTCGATTGGGAGCAAAGAACACAAACTGGTCAGTTTTTTTTTTTTTTATGCCCATGAAGAATAAACCCAGTAGTTCCTTTGGGACATTTTCTGCATGTATCTAACATGCTGGGCAGTAAAACTCATTTGATTTCCTGAGCCTTTGATTCAATACAATGACCTCATCCACACTTGGGTCCAAACTGAAATATCTCAACAACTACTGATTGATTTTCATGGAATTTTGAGACATTTATGGTTCCCAGATGAGAAATCGCAATGACTTTGGTGAACCTCAAAATGTTCCTCTAGCCCCACCAGACGGTTGACTTTTTTAAATTTTAAGTAAAATATCTCCCGCTAAACTAACGACATTCGAATCAGCCTCAGCTGCACTTAGCAAATGTGAGCATGTTAACAGACTAAACTGAGATGGTGAACATATTAATTATTATACTCGCTAAACATCAGCCTGTTAGCATGCAGAGATTAGCATTTAGCTCAAAGCACTGCAGTGTTGAAGGGCATGCTAGCATGGCTGTAGAGCCATCCTCTTGTTTTGTCTATTTAGGTTTGATATATTTAATTCTAATCTATAATATATATAATATTGATTTCACTTTTGTCTTTGTTGTGCTTTTAAATGTTTTTCTCATGCACTTATTTGCTTTATACAAACCACCTCATAGTAACCTTCTTTGTCTCTTAGTATTTGGTATTTACGGTCACTCACTGGAAAGTGTCCCGTTCCTTCTGATGGGACATTCGCTCCATGGAAGAGGATACTGGAAGGACTGGAAGAAATAAAAGATGCTCCAGCCGATGATCACATTATAATAGAGGCCCACAAAGCCACACACCTGGATAGACAGACAGAAGGACAGACAGACAGTTTTAAGGTCTCAATCTTCATACCTCCACTAAACTGTATAATGCAGTGTGAGAAAAGTATGCAAATGAGGCCTCGTGCTTTGTGTATGTTCCATGTTGCTGTCAATCTCCAGAGCAGTCTTGCCAGCCCGGACGTTCATGAGCTAAATAAGGCTGAGGAAAGCATGAATAATTAAAGTGCTCTCTTTCAACACTGATCTTCTCCGAGATATTTATAGCTACTTCTGCGTCAGCCGTGCAACTCTAACAAAAGGCTACCTTTCACTCTCAAGCGCATCAATACCTCTCATAATAAACTCAAGAAAGCCTGCGGCAGTGTGAAGGTTGTTGTGGAGATTCCAGATGTTCCTATAACTGTATCCTGCTCACTGCTGTATGAGTTTCATGGTAGTTACATGCTAAGAACATGCAAACCATACGTCAGGCAGACAACAGGCATATACTATTATAAATACTCATACTGGTGCATATTCAGCAGATGTGCTTCTTTTATTTACTGCAGGCGTTCCTCCATTAACCTCCCTGATTCTTATCACCTTTTCTCTCTAAGAAAGTGTTATCCAGTGTATGTTTTAGGCTTACTGCTGTAGAGGTCATAGATGATTCTGAAAATGGAAATGAGTGCCTTCCCCCCCCTCACCATCAGACTGGACATCCCTATACCGCCCAGACTGGGACAAACGTAGTTCCAGACCCCAATGCTCCCACGCCGGATCTTCTGACCCACAGCCAGCTCCAAGAAGAAGAGCGGGATGCCGATGAGGAGGAGGAGGATGAAGTAGGGAACCAGATAGGCACCTGAAAAACAGGGAGGCACATTGCATTCGGTATATCAAGGCAAAAGTGTCAATTTGTAAAAAACTCAAATGAAGACACGTCTCAGACAGAGACAAAGGGAAGTAGACTAATATGGTTGGTTGGTAAACTAACACAGAAAAACAGTGATGTCCGTCCTTAATTTGAATGACTTGTGTTGTGGTTGTATTTGTCTAACAACTGCAAAGATATTTCTAATGAAAAATAAACAAAACACATGTATTAATGAACAGAAATGTTGTTGTTGCTGTGGGAATTAAAGAGTATCCTTTTTCCAGATTATGTAAGAGTGGATTATTCCTTAAATTTGATCTTTTACTTTAAATATCACATACTTCTCTTAATGGCGAAACACTTTTCACAGTGTACCCTACTGTCTTTTATTGAGATCAGTTCTTCCCTTGTTTGCTCCTCATCATTTGTTTGTCTGTAGTCGGTGGTGCTGACGTGTTATTAGACTGCTATCTGTTGCCCTCATTTACATGCCAGGACCAAAATGTTCAATACAATGCAATCCAATACGACAGAACATCATACAAGTTTAAAAAATGACGACAGAAATGAATCCGCACCTTTCTGAATCAGTGATATGTTGATTGTTGATTGTGATATGTTGATTGGTTATCCTATAAAGGAATTTGGAGTAAATGGGCTAAAATATGTAAATATACTGATATAATCCTTTAACAATGTGAGTATAATCATTGCTGTTTTAATACCAGTGACATTTGTTCAGCAATTCAACTGTTTTGCATCAGTTTAACTTGCAAAAAGTGATCCATTGAGATATATTTACCCATCCCCCTCCCACACCGTAAGGTCCTCGACTCCACTGACAAATATTCTTTGAATTTCATTTGAATTTAGATGGAAGTCTAAATTTGTCCCTCTGCAGCTTAATCCAGAGCGGCATAATCAGGATGCAACTGTGTTCCATGTGAAGGGGGATTCTTCATCCGGGACTTATAGCAGGCAAACACGTACGACTACTAATACGTCAAAAGTGGGAATTACATTTGGTAGTGGGTGGTGTAATGAGGCAGAAAGAGAAGAGAGGAGGCAAAAAGCTAAATCGAGAAGGCTGAAATAGAGAGAATAGTGAGGTTAGATATGGTCAGGAGTTTTGGTCTTTGCCAGGATTTTAAAATCCACTCCATTACAGATTATATAATGTGATATACGGCAGCATAAGGATGTGATAGAGGATGTTAATGGAAGAAGATAAAGACATGATGAGGTAGCATCAATGAGAGAGAAGCCCACACAGCGATAACCCCCGAACAACTTAGACCTTAAAATGTGTCTGTAATTGGCTGCCAGACACACAATAACTGAGTGAAAAATAGCCGCTCATCAGGAAGTTTAACCTGACAGGACTGGGAGTCTACGGTCAGTAAATCCTCCCTATAGGCAATACATTTTGCCGACATGCAGTAAATCAAACACAGGCAGCAAATACAACAACATTAAAGGCTTGGAGCCTTTAATGTTGTTGTATATGTTGTGAAAAGTAGCATTGATGACAAGATGTTTTTCCACCTATGTGAACTCAGGTTTACACTGTTTACACCTCTGGTTACATGCAGCCACAGACCAAAATAAACCCTCATCACTATACAGTTACAATTTTTATCAAGCTAGTATCAGTGGAGCCCGGCCTGCCCTGTCGGCAGTATTAATCAATAGTGCAGCTATATTTAGACTTTGCTGTTTTCTGTCCTGAATGGAAGCTCCATGTAGTTTGTGAGGGTAACTGGAACACAGCTGGACAAGAAGCTGAGCTAGATTGCTATCTATCTATCTATCTATCTATCTATCTATCTATCTATCTATCTATCTATCTATCTATCTATCTATCTATCTATCTATCTATCTATCTATCTATCTATCTATCTATCTATCTATCTATCTATCTATCTATCTATCTATCTATCTATCTATCTATCTATCTATCTATCTATCTGTCTGTCTGTCTGTCTGTCTGTCTGTCTGTCTGTCTGTCAAAGGCTGCAAAATGACTTTAATGCTTAAGACTAGCTGGGCGAACCCATATTATTTTTGGGTAAAACCCAAGCAGTTGAAGCAGTCATTGTGCCGTCAAAACTTTTTTTGCAGCCAGAAGTGAAGCTAAAGCGAACACTGCATATTTTAGGCGACCAAAAATGTTCATGAACTGAAAACACCCCATGAAGGGTGAACGTTGTAAGACCAAAACACGGAACACAACTAGACCAGACAACACAGTGGTAGCAAGCTGTCAATCACAAGGTAGCCACGCACTAAAGCATACTCTGCTTTATCGTCTATTTTATTCTAAATGGGATCATAATTTACTAAATGAACATCATTCTGTATTGAATAAGACTTGAAACCAGTGATTGAGACCATTAACTCATGTTTATTGAGGTAATAAATCAAGTGAGAAGTTCTTCTTTTTGTAGCCAGATGAGTCGCCCCCTGATGGCCATTTGAAAGAAGTAAGTTTAAGGACTTCCACATTGGCTTCACTTTTCAAACCCGGTGGTTGCCGCGGGGTAAAACTACTTCAACATGTCCTGCTTAGCACAGTCATGCTGACTTTATGATGCTAACATGCTGATATTTAGCAGGTGTACTGTTAAGCATTTTCACAATCTTTGATTATTGTGCTGATGTTTGAAAATTGGCATTAAACTAAACGTACAGCTGAGGCTGGTGGGAACATTCTTAGTTTTGAAGGTCTTTGGTCATAAGATTTGGTGTTTAGTCATATTTGAAAAATGTATACTTTGGATCAAAGCGGATCAAAGTTATTGCAAATTATCCTGAAGGGAATCATGCATATGTCACATCTATTCCACCTTCCACCTCATGGAAAACATGCCTAAAGATGCTTATGTTTACAACCTGTATGTGATTATACTCTTCTATCGTTTGAATATTAAGAAATAAGTGAAGATCTTAGTCTATATGTATATTCTCAGTGTCCCTGGTTGGAGTGATTATGGAGAGACATTAATATGTGTCATATTTTCTTTTTTTGTTATGATAAAAAAAGGTTGTTGTAAAAAACTCTCACTGGGGGCTTTAAGTTAGGATGAATTTACTGATATCAAAAACCTCTAAGAGAGTAAATAAACTCTGTAAAATGTGAACCTAAGTACATTGACAGTAAATGTGATGACTGTGAATGTGCAACACTGCAGCTTGGACTAATTCAAGTAACTTACCTCCTCCGTTCTTCTGGCACAGGTAAGGGAAGCGCCACACGTTCCCCAGGCCCACAGAGAAGCCCACCTGAGCCAGGATGTACTGCAGTTTGCTGTTCCAGGCGGGGCGCCCATCGTTTTCAGGAACCTCTATCTGCGGGACCTTTTTCCCGGCGGCCCCTCCAACGTTCAGGGCGCTGTTCTTGTAGTCGAGCGTCTCCTCGTGTGCGAGCAGATCGGCCACCGACTCTGTGACGTGCTCATGGCTCTGCTCGCGCTGTGTCACCTTGCTGTTCTTCGGCATCAGGGAGGCTGAGGGTCGGGAGGGGGGCGGGGGTGGTGAGAGAACGAGAGAGCGAGTCTGTTGGGAACAGAAGGAGATGGTACAGACAGAGAGTGGGGGAGAGGTGGATGGATGTAGCTATGAGAGATGCTGAGCAGTGACAGCTGGATCTTCGGTCTGGGCCTCAATCCTGCACCAGAAAGACAGAAAGGTCAAATTGAAAATTGTGTTTCAAGGACTATCATCAATAATTAAGATGTAATATTCGTATATTATTGGACAAAAATCCCATAAATAGTCTCCATTTCAAATAAATGACTGCCGGGTTTGTGCCCTTGTCAAGGCTCATTTAATGTACTGTAGTTTTAAGCTTCCTTTTCCTGGCTGTGATCCTTAAATAACACTTCACGAAGTCGCTGACACAATTATTCCTCCATTTAGTGCTTGGTTAGGCTCATAATGAGACAATGGATTGTAACACCTGGTTATGCCTCTCCAGAGCCATGAAGGATGTCAACATAAAGACAGGGGACCATTCGTCACACTTGTGTGTTAACTTAACCCGATTCTTTCAACAAAACTCAGCTGGGACATTTTTACGCCACAGCTTTTTGTCTCTCACAAAATGTTTGTGGTTTAAAAAAAACAACCCAATCCTGCAAATTGTTCTATTTAATTTCCCTGTTCGGCAAAGCTTAACTTTAGTGCTTTTTTCCCTGTAATTCCCCTAATCCTCTGAAGCCTGGCTGCAACATCCAGCCTCACCCCTCTTTCAGGGAGTGGTTGGTTCAACCCAAACGAAATGGAGGAAGTGAACATGATGCTCCGGATGAAGCAGGTGCCGTCATGTGGTCTCTTGATCCACATCACGAGTCCCTGTGCAGGCTCATTACTTATTGAGTGAGTCATTTCTCCATTATAAAAATCTGCCATCCACTGACATGCACAACTGCAACGGTTGTTTGAACGTTGTTTCACATGCAGAGGAAAAGATAAATGAAACAGCCGACTATGAATACAGAAGTCACAATTTATTTTCCTGATCAAATCATTTAAGTCCTGTCAAAGCAGAGGGGACATGCATGACCAAGGAAACTGGGGCTGAATGAAGATGCTGCTCCATCGCGAGTGTGACACAACAGCATCGATGCACACGAGCCTTCATCGTCACAACACTCACTTCTTACATCAGCCTCCAACAAACTCTGTAACCACCAGCAGATAAGAAACATGAACTTCACACAAACACTCTCAGAGCTCCTCGAGGTCACAAGAATGATAAAAAAAACACACCGGAAATTCCTTATCTCGTGCTCAGAATGTGCATTTTGTTTACTTGTTTATGCATTTTTCATCCCGCACCAGATATCCTCATCTGTGCATGTCAAGATGAGCCTGTGATGCAATAATCCATGTCCATTCACAAGTCTTCATAATCCTGTGTGCATTAACCGTAAAGCCCCCGGCATTGCCTCTCTGTCTTGTCATTCAATCCCATCCTACAGCATACAAGACACGTAATATCAATCAGAGGCTGCATCATCCAGCCAACGTTGAGAGATGAAAACACCCAATGAATAATCCGCCTGGAAAAGCCCCCCAACACACAGTTTACATGACTCCAGCAGATACTAAGAGTCTGACTGCGTGTAATCATTTCATACCACTGACATGTTTTTCACGGTGGGAGGAAGCAAATCTTTGGTTGTGCTTGCAATGTTACCTCTCTCCTGTGTCAAAAGAAGATCTAGTGCAGAGTTAAAAACTGATGAATTATATTCTCCATAAATGCATACCTGGCACAGAAAATCTATTCTTTTGCATTCCTCAAAACAAGGGAAAGTTCCCACTAAATGTGCATCTTCTCTAAATGACTTGGACTCCTGCTTATTCTGTCGAAATGTCACATCAACACCAGAGGGTGCAAAGTAGAGTTGTTTTCTGTACAACAATAATTCGGTTAAATTTAGGAAGCAGTGTCTTATGTACAATACAGCGGTTTGTCATCTGCGTATGCAGCTATCTTCTGTTGTGACTCCATGTTCATGCATGATACTCTAACAATGGATGTATCCAGAAGAGTACTTTCTCAATTCATGAAATAAAACTCCAGGAAAAAAAGGAAAAACGTCTGTCACAAATTCCTAAAGCCAAAGTTGATGTCTTCAAATAGCTTGTTTTGTCCAATTAACAGTCTGAAACCCAAAGATATCCGGTCACGTGACAAAGTAAAGCTGTGTATCCTCACCCATCACAGTTTTCACTGTCAAACAAGTTGTGTTTGAATAGATAGTAATGAGGTTTAAACACTTCCAGTAACACAATATAACACAAAACCAAGGATTTCAAAACTGCATCAGCTTCAGTCCTGTTGAAATGTCCGTCTATTGATTGATTATTGATTGATTACCAGCCCCCACAGTTAGTTAATCAGCTGTTTCACACTTGGAGGTATTACACATCTGAAGCCTTTAACAGGCAGCTCATTACTTAACTGGCAACAGCCCTTAGATATCAGCTTTAATAAATACATGGCATGGACTAAAGATATAGAGTTGTACTTTTATTTTCTCCATAAACACCTTTTTAACAGTAAAATATAGTTGAGCCGAGAAGCTGCAGGTTGAGAATGCTCTCACTTATGAACACACAGCACTGATCACTCATGTCAGCCGGTGACACATCTGGTGCTGATGCTGAGAGCCCAGTGTTTCCATCTCGGGAGTCATGCAACGACTTTTAAACACGCATAATCAAGGTCAAAGACAATATTCAGTGACCTCTGTGTAGACCACACTACATTTCGACCACGAGGCAAATTAAAGGCTCCACGAACTTCACATGACTCAAAACAATCTGCGTTTAAGACGTAAAACAAAGCAGATTGAAACTATTTTCCAGCTGTCTGTGAACTTTGTTTATTTCAATGCAGGTGATAACACCTAAGACGAGAGAGGTGCACAGCGGAGGGATGTTAGGAATACATTATTTCTCACCGTGAGTCTTTTTGCAGCGGTCAACAATATCCAGGGTTGATTATGAACGCAGAAAACGAGTGGAGAAGCATGAATACATCCGCCGGACAGCACTTGTGTGTCGGTGTGGTGCCGACTGAGCGCTCGCAGGACTAGTGGCGGACGGAGGATCACGTGCTGCTCTGCCGACAATTAACATGCAGGGTGGAGGGTCCGGGACGCACCGTGACGCACAAAGTGCTGCTCATCAACGATGACAAATTATCACCTGCTACTCACTTGTTGTTTGAGACCTCCACTCATCACAGCATCTGTGCAATGGGAAGGTGGGACGCTGAGAGAGAAAAGAGGGATTTGTCAAGGTTATCCACTCCTACCTGAGGAAGTGATGGTCTGACGTAGCTTTCGCCATTTCAATTGATACAAAAGTCAAGCCATATGACACTGGTTTGTCAGGATACAGAAAACACAATCAGATGGTATACAAAATTAGGTTTGAAAACACAGTTGTATCCTTAAACCTAAAACAGTGCTTGCTCGTAAGATAAACACACGAGCAAGCCATTTTCCACTGCTCAACAATGAATAAGCATTAATAATAAATAGATGAACAATGAATAATAGGGAAAGGGAGAAAATTATATTGTGCACTTGAAGAGAAAACGTGTGACCAGTGATGTAAGACATTGACCTAAACTTATATAAGATTAAATAAAACCTACTTCATTCATGCATTATGCCGCAAAATTAGCTGAACATCGTTTATTTAGGACGCATGTGTTAGCTCAGCCGCTCTGAACGCAGGACAACCTGCTCTCTTCAGCTCTCAACATGGCGACAGCTGAGCTGGCGGCGAGAAGCTAACGGTGCTAACAGCAGTGCAAGCATCAGCAACAGTGCTGACAGAGCTAACGTGTTTACCTGAGGGGGGACTGGTGGGTTTGGTGCTACCATTCCACCATGAGGTCGTCAGTCGGACAGCTTGATTGACTGTGACTGTTGTGTGAGCCCAGTCCAGAGGCTAAAGTGAGCTAGCTAGTGGGACACATGTGCTAACATGCAATAAGCAATGCACATTAGCTCTAATTACAACACATACAGCGGGAGAGCATATTACTTGTCTATATATTTACATTGCAAATAGTTGTTTGCCGCTATAATGCTCTGAATATCTGATAGAACATTTTAGCATTACTTACTGTAAATATAGGATTTGTGCTTTTATTATAAAGTTAGCATTAGTGTATAAAACAATTACAAGTAAAAGGTATGCATAGAGTGGCCCCTGTCAGTGTGGATAGTTAAATCTATATGATTGCATCAGATTTCTTAAACTGATAATACAGTCTGTGCTACATGTAAAAGCAGCCTCATCTCAACAGCTGTCAAATAAATGTAATGGAGTAGAAGAGCAAAGATGAATATTGACATAGTCAAGTAAAGTGCAAATACCTCAAAATGAAACTTTTTTGGGGACATATATCCACTCTAGAAGAGAATACACATTTAATTATCTTCATAGATGACTACTCTAATAATCTGTGATTTACAGCTTTATCTCCCTCATCAAACTTTGGACTTGCACCAGGTGGTCGTTTCTCTATTAGACATTGGACATGCGACACGACTGCAGCAGACACAGTCACCCAGGGGCCATAAATCATGCACCGTCCGCCAGAGTATTCTTCAACACCACCGAGATCGGGGCGGAAGATATTGCAGAGGGGCCATTTTTCATCCTGACCCTATGATTTTATTTTGTTGTCCGTTCCAACATGTCTACCTTAAATAAGTTTGTTCTCACTTGCTTCTTGATATTTCTCCTCATCTGCATCAATTTCATGTATCAGTGTGGACGTTGGTCTAAGTGATGATACGGAACACAGAAGAGTAAACATGTGGCATCAAGAGGATTTAAACTTTGTGGGAACAAAAAAGCATTCACACAGATTGAACTGATATAAGACGAGACCTCTCCAGTACTTTTGAACCATAGAGTCCTATCTCATTCTCTCTGTATTTGTGCCTGGCAGTAGGATGTTGTTCAAACAATTTTTATTTTCCAGAGCATCCAAGACGATTTCAGGTTCTGATCTGTTTTTAGCATTTCTACAGCCGGTCCTTGGCGACGTTTTTGACGCACCTTCTTCGAGCTGACTGCTGGAAGCAGTTGCCACAGCAACCTCATGATCATGTCTCATCTGTCTCATGTCTCATCTCTGCACTGTCCTTTCTGCATACAGTCTGCATACATTGCTTCATTCTATAGTTCAGAATCAGAATCAGAATCAAAATCAGCTTTAATGGCCATGTAAATTTGCACATACATGGAATTTGACTCCGGTTTCACTTGCTCTTCGTACTTTTTTCACACACAATATACAAGATACATATAAAAAATATAAAAAGGACATTAAAGACAGTAGTAAAACAACAAAAAAGTGCAGATAGTGCAGATGAAGAGTCTGTTTAACTGTTCATTAGAGTGACGGCCAGTGGGAAGAAGCTAGTTGGGAACAACTATATGCATTTCACACACACACATGTTACCTCGACTTAAACTACGGTCTCTGAACTTTCTGTGGGATCTATAGGTGACACATGGATTTTAATATTTCTTAAATCCAAATACTAGTTGTACTATACAGATAACTTATCCTCCCACTGTGTTTACTCTCTCTCTCTCTCTACTTTCCTCTTTTCATAGTATGTTTTGGAAGTGTAAAGTGGATTAAAGATCAGCATCTGTTTTCTCACACCATTTTTTCGTTCACAACCTTTTTCGTCACCTTATCTCATGGGAAAAATATCTGACAAGAAGAATCTGAGATGAAAATAGACACGTCTAAGACAGCCCACTTTTACAGGAACAAGTCTAACTCAATGATAAAGTCTGATGAAGACAGTTTTAGAACAAGGATTCCAATCATGTAGCACAACAATGACAGTAAACACGGTACAAACTAGTACTGAGGTGCTCTTGATCCCTGCAGTTCAGCCTCAACTGCTGCAGGGCATCTGCTAAGTGGACAGGGGTGTCCATAATTTTTAGGTGTTTTATTAAGCCTGCATCAGGAGCCTAGCAGGCCTGTGGGACTGTTGGCACTGCAGCGCTATATGCCCTCTCTGGTTAGCAAATGACCGTACAGTCCCATCTGGGTTGGAGGAGCTGCAGTCTTATTTTAATTTACCTGATGTCCTTTAAACCTCAAGTCTTCTTGGTTCTTGTTTATTCAGCACCAGCTGTAAACAGCCATGCTAGCAGCTCTGTGAGGCCGTACTAAATAGAACGGTACTAAATATAAACACTGGTGTTTTGAGCTAATGCTAAAGCTAAGCTTTCAGTCAAGGAAAATGCTAACACTATTTTAGTTTAGTGTGTTACTATGATAGCTTTAGCTAATTATCATTAAACACAAAGTCCAGCTGAGGCTAATGTGAATGTCATTAGCATAGCAGGATTTTGGTCATAAAGACACAAACACAAAACAGATGATGGGACTTGATGAAACGTCAAAGGATCACCAAATTTATTACAATTGATCCTGAGGGAGACATGGATATCTGTGCCAAATTTCAGCAATCTAAGTTGTTGAAATATTTCACTCAAACCACCAATGTCAAACTCATGTAAACCTCTTAAGGGAAAGTCAAGGGCTCATCAAAGCATGTAGGATTTATCCTCTGGGAACCATATGACTGTCCAAAAAGAATGGCAATCTATCCAGTAGTTGTTGAGACATTTCACTTAAGATCACAATAGGGGCCTAATCGACAGACAGACTAGCATTTATATCCGTAAGGCCACGTTGCTATCAGGACCAATACACTCAGCATCAACTAAACGCCAGGAAAGCTTGAGCGACAGTGTTTCCTGTCAGAGTTAATTTCACAGTCTTGAACATTTCCTGTTAACAAACTTTCAATGCTGGGTGATGCAGTTATTCTTAGATTTTTATATTCATTCGCATCCTTTTTCTCAGTCCCAGTCCCTATGCAGTGTCCTTTTATCTCTGGAATTTTTACTTCAAATATCTTCCATAATATTGGTTATATCTCATGGTCTTTGGTGTCTAACTTCAGCACCCTTTCACAGAACATTTCCACTCCTCTCTGTTCACCTTCAGTCGCCTCTAACTTCACATTGTCTCCCTGCCGCTTTGCAGCACCCGCTTACGTTTCTGTTCCCCCACGCCCATTTCCACTCACGTGCACTCATGCATTCTGCATCTGCACCAGCACATCCGCCCAGTACTTTTCCTTCTCTCCACTCTCATTTATATTCCGCCCTCCCCATCCCTTTGCTCTCCTCCCCTCATCTTCCCTCCCTCCCTCCCTCCTGTTTCTCCCCTTGTGTTTTGTGCTGTCTGGGTCACTCTCAGTTCCTAAAAAAAGATTCACTCTGCACTGGGCTTTGTGGTATCACTTATCTAGTTCATTATTCTGAGTACAAGCACTTGAACAAACATATTACATCTACACTGCAAATCCTGCTGAAAGCAAGTGAATGTGAACACTTTTGACGGATGCAAATGGAGTATTCAAAGCGATCAACGTCTACAATTGTCAGTGTGGCCGATACACTGATAATTCCCTGACGCTCGTTCTCTCACAATACTACTTCATTAACATCACGCAAAACCTGTGAATACAAACATATTGTTTTGAGGAAAGACAAAAACAAGAACTTGTCATGTATTATTCATCTTTCCTTTAGATAAGGAAAGTATATGATGCTATTTAAGTCATGCATAACTTGGTTTTACTGTAAAAAACACTCAACAGTCTTGGCTTTCTGCTTAATCTCACACTGTTGTAACATATCCTGCTTTCCCAGCATGCATCAGTGCACGGGTACATGCTAGTGTTGTGCAGGTGTTCAGACAGTGGAGAAAGTGGGTCATGTCGGGCTCTGAGAAACACACTGCGGTGCTCTGCCATACGGCAACACTCCAAGACAGTATGTTTATTTACACTGGATGTAATCAGAAACTGTTACTGCTTGAGGGGTATTGTCATTAAATGAAGATACAATGAGAAACTTTACACACAGCAAAATCGGAAGTGTTAAATTAACTGGCATAGTGTTAAAATCAACACTATGCCAGTGTTTATATAATCCACTCGGGTTCAGAGTTAAATATACACTTTGGATAGTGTTAATATTTTAACTCTTTCATAGTGTTAAATATCTAACACTCACAGTGTTGTCTTATGACACATAAAAGTGAAAAAGGTGACGGGGTTTCATTATATTATTAAGTGATTATATTATGCGCTCACAACTGGCCAGCAGGTATGAATTTTTCATAACCCTTCATACCAGTGGTGCATGCATAGCCGTAACGACTATTGTCACTCTTCCGCAGGCTGCAAAATGTAATGTTCTCAGTCAAATTTTATGTTCACAGTCAGAGCTACTTACGTCTCAGGGATAGAACTTGACTCGTGGTTTAACCGCCAAACTGCATGCTGGGTAAAGCCCGCTCACTCAGTCGCACAGGAAGTCAAGGCATTGCGTTAACTCACCGAAACAATCCTGCCCACATAGCTATTTCAACACTGCAAGTGCTCAATTAACACCCAAAACAACACTGATCAACTCAAAATATTTTACACTGGAAAATTAACACTAAGTAACACTACTGATTTTGCTGTGCAGATGAATGCGTTTAAAAACCAGGTGGGTGCCATGATACGGTGAAGTGATGTGACACTGTAGGTGGCTCCTATTTTCACACACATGATGGGGAATTCATCAAGGGGTGTGTGCCGATTTAAGTGAGACAGGTGAAGGAGTGGGTGTCCTTTGGTTGCCAGGAATACACAAACAGATCTGTTACGAAGCATCTGTCACACATGAAAGCTGGGGTGCAGTGGGTCAGGCTGTTCACCTTAATGCAACGCACAAAAATAGAAACTCATTCAAAGCTGTATTTTCTGCCATAATCCTTTGCAGATTCCCCCTTTTAATAGCTCATTAACAAAAACCCTCACATGCCTTTCTGTATTTGATGGATGAAACTCCTTACTGTTGCAGTAAATTCAAGTTTTTGTATTTCATTGAGTTCATTGCTGCAGTCTCTGAAAACATTACTGTGTAAGCACATTTTTGTTGACACACACTGATGGATGAATGCTTTAATTAAGGACAAACAGCTGACCTGGATATTGGGAAGAGATTTAAAGCAGGAACACATTTCCCCGCTCATACTATCTTTATAAACACACTTAAACCCATTTTAATACTGGGTGGCAGATTGCCTTGGTGGGCCTGCGCGGGGGACATGTGACGGTCTATAGAGGAACTTCACCAGATGGTCTCTCAAAGAGGGGCCAGTCCAGTTCACGAGGTTGAGGGCAAAGCTTCTGTCCCCATTTTTTTTGGACAACATAATCCTTTTAAAATATCCCTCGGGTCAGTGAGACAAAAAAGGAAATCCAGATTAAAAGTTATCGAGAACAAAGAATTGAAATAACTCTAACACAATCAGAAGGGAGATGATGTCCTTTTTGTTGAAAATTATCAAGAGGTGTATATGTATATCATACTTTACAACAAAGTTTCAAAACATATATATATATATATATATATGTATATATATATATATATATATATATATATATATATATATATATATATATATATTCTTCAGGACTTTTACATCTGTTTTTAAGAATCTCACGAAGCTCAGATAAAGAAATAGGAATTAAGCTGAATAAACAGACTTTGGCATGCACTGGTGTGTGTATATGTTTGCATGTGTGTCACAAAAGGTACTGAATAGTCTGCTTTTTAGTCCATAAGGCAACACAGTTTAATTGGACGACCATCTCTACCCCGGCTGTCATGCAGGCTGTAATCCTACGCGTGGGAGCGCCCTACATAGATGCTTCAGCATTTTATTTCTGTTTATTATTAATAATGAAAGTGTCCACACATCCAAAAATAGCCCACAACATAGATATCTGTAGTATGAATTATGGCCTAGGCTGCAATACAGTTTGGGTTGGTGCGGCGTAATTACTGTAAGAAAAACACGAGCAAAAAGGTGAATTGAAATGGAAATGAACTCAAGTTCGCCTTTTAAACAAATTTCATTCAAAATGATCTGAGGGGGCACGTTATCATGTGATTAAATGAAGAGACTGGGAGGTTCATTATACATTCTTGAACTATGAGAGAATGTAACATAAATTATGACTTTGTATAGATATCATCAAATTAATTAAATGATATTATATGATATGGGAATATTCGCTGCAAAGTATAGTTTTCATGATTTTTGCACTACTGTAATGTATCCATTTGACGTGTGTGTATCTTTTGTTTTCTTCCATATTTCATTAAATGATTTAATAAAATAAAGAAAATACACAGCATTATAAAATTTAAACTTTTGAAGTTGACGTCTAAAAATGTAGAGGATTCTAGTGTGTGATAAGGACATGTTTTTAATTTGGACAGTTTTCATAACAAATTACATCAAATATTATTTTAAAAAAGTAATTGAAGTTTGAACATTTTTGTTGGTTTTGAAGAGCATATGATGTTTTATATTTAAGTTACATGAGTTTTTTCATGTTTTATTCTGAGTAGTGATGGAAAATATTCAGTACAAGTCTTCCAGGAAATAGACTGAACATAGAGACAGTCTGGCGGAGGTTTCTAAGTGAACTCTTTCTCTCTACTACCTGGCAGCCACTCAGGAGACTTCCAGTCAATAATCAGGATACACAAGTTTTTGTCAGGCTCGACGGTTAGTGCTTTACCTTCCTGTTTCAGTGACAAGCTGCTACTGATGTGGTTGTTAGGAGGAACTGATCTGCCCCCTACTGGTGGACTTTGGTAAACACGTGTTTGTTCAGTATGGAGCAGGCGGACAGGAGCTTAGTTTATATACACGCACGCACGCACACACACACACACACACACACACACACACACACACACACACACACACACACACACACACACACACACACACACACACACACTGAATTAACTCATATTGTCATCAAAACATAATTTTGTTCTGTCTAAAATAATCAATAGGACAGAAAATACAAGAAAAATATACACACTGTGACATTAAACAACACTACCTACCCCACCAATTTATTTATTTTGCATCTTTGCCACAACATAGCAAATATATCATCCACAACTACAACATTAGAAATATGTATTTAATTGAAAGAAAGAGAGAAGTGTGAAAGCATACAGTATACAATGTATTTTATCTGCAGTAGCAATCCATCCCATATGACTAAAGCCACACAGTATTAACACGGTCACTTGCATGGATCATACAGTGTTGTGGATAACTACTACCTACCTATAATGTATAATAAGAGGGGTATACTGAATGCTTTCATGCACTATATATAAAGATCAAGAGTTCCACATAACTTTTGTATCAGGCATGCATTATATTCTATCCAGTACATACCTATATACAGTATATGGCACAGACACAGGGAATGTATTTATATTTTATATTCTATTGTAAATTGAATGTTTCTATTTCATGCACTGTGTTGATTGTTGTTGTTTGTCTTTGTATGCACCACCAGCAAAGACAAATTCCTCGTATGTTTCACATACCTGGCAAAAACTGGTTCTGATTCTGATCTGGTTCTGTATTATGTATAGACAGCTGGTCCTTAACAAGGCCTTGGGCTGCACCCCAAAATGCTTGATAGATCCTAGCTGTATATCTAGTCTGACTGTCCACTCTCCCCTAATGTAAATGAAGTGTTGTTTTCCAGTCATGTATGACTCAATAACAGTCAGTGTCCTCACGTCAAGGTCACAATGCAGCCGATACAAATACTTTGACAGACCAACTATTCTTCTCTGCCTTCAGGACTGTACTCTGACCCCACAGCAGAGCCGCACCCTTGTTTATGATAGGCGAGCAGACTTCCTGCTCCCGCGTGTGACAACCCGCTCAGCCAATCAGCTTCTTCTACAGGCGCGTAGGCGGGACTTCCTGTACAGTAGTGCAAAGTAGTCCAACATGGCGGTTATGTCGCTCGCTTAAGTGTGTGTGGGAACCGCGAAAGATAAGTCAATTACGATCTATTTCCAGTGACAGAGAGTAGATTAAACGAAGTGAGTGTGTAGCCTGCGTACATCGGCTTTAGGGAAATGAAGGGAAAAGAGCGGTCGCCGGTGAAGAAACGCTCTCGGGCGCCGGAGGAGGGCAGAGACCGAGGAGGAAGCCACCCGGGCGGCAAGAAGAGCGGGGCGCTGTCGACGGTCGGCAGCAACAACGGCAACGGCGCTGCTCACAGCGGGGCTCCGTCCCGGAGAAGTTTACACAGTGAGAAAAGAGACATGCGGGATCCAGACGGACATAATTCATCCAGTCGGACTAGCAGCGGGTACGACTACCAAGTTGTTCCGGGAAACAAGCCGTACGCAGGCGCTGAAGTCGACGCGGAAACATCCCGGTCCGGCGCACGCAGCGACCCGCGGCCTCCGTCAAACCCAGAAAACGAGTACAAGACTCTCAAAATAAGCGAGCTGGGCAACCAGCTGAACGACGAGGAGATAGAGGATGGATTGTTTCACGAGTTCAAGAGGTTTGGGGACGTTAGTGTGAAGATAAGTCGAGAAAACGACGACAGGGTGGCGTATGTGAACTTCAGGAGGCCGGATGACGCCCGCTCGGCCAAACACGCCCGCGGCAAGCTGGTGCTGTACGACCGGCCTCTGAAGATAGAGACGGTGTACACGAACAGGCTCCCAAGTCGCTCCCCTGTTTCAAAAGACAATTTCTCTCCAGGACCCAGGCATCTCCACTCTCAGAGGGCCCTTTCTCCCACTGGGATGGGATACAGAGACTACCGAATACAGCAGCTGGCCCTGGGCCGTCTCCCCCACCCTCCTCCTCCTGCTGCTCCTCCACCTCCACCACCTCACATCAGAGATCTGGAAAGAGACAGAGACTTTTCAGTGTACGATGCCAGGAATAGACCCCCGTTCATCCCCGAATGTGCTGTTTTCCGTGAGGATGACCTGATGACCCCCGAGGATGACCAGAGGGCCAACAGGACTTTGTTTCTGGGCAATCTGGACGTCGGTGTGACGGAGAGCGACCTGAGGAGGGCGTTCGACAGGTTTGGGATGATAACAGAAGTGGATATAAAGCGGGCAGTGCGAGGCCAGAGCAACACCTATGGGTTCATCAAGTTTGAGAATCTTGACATGGCTCATCGTGCCAAAGTAGCGATGTCGGGGAAAGTGGTGGGCCACAACCCAATTAAAATTGGATACGGTAAACCCACACCCACGACCAGGCTGTGGGTGGGGGGCCTTGGACCCTGGGTTCCAGTCGCTGCTCTAGCCAAGGAGTTTGACCGCTTTGGTACCATCAGGACTATAGACTACAGGAAAGGTGAAGTGTGGGCTTACATCCAGTATGAAAGTTTGGACGCTGCTCAGGCTGCATGTACTCACATGAGAGGCTTTCCTCTCGGCGGCCCCGACAGGAGACTGAGAGTGGATTTTGCGGATACAGAGCACCGCTACCAGCAGCAGCAGCAGTACCTGCAGCTCCCACTCCCCCTGCCGCCGCACTATGACTTTGTTCCTGACCCCTTTGCCCACCGCCTTACAGACTCCGTGAGAGGGAGGGACAGGTCCCCTCCACTTCCTGCTCGCTTCAGAGACAGGGGCCCGTACACCAGCGCTGAATGGTCTGGCCTGGGTGTCCACGATAGAATGCGAGGAGCAGGCTTTGATCCCATAGATCGTCTTGAAAGGCGTTCCCATGAGCCCTGGCCAATCGACCGTGATTTACAAAGCAGAGATATAAGCCGCAAAAGGAGACATTCACCTGACCACGTCGACTTTGGTCTGCGTCGTCACGGCAACTCGTTAGAGCGCAGCCCCGACGGGATCGGCCGAGATGGGGGACCCTGCGCTGACCCTGAACGCCTGCCTCGCTCTGGCAGAACCTCCCCTGTCAGAGAGCGCCAGAACACTGGCTTTGGAGACAAGAGAAGAAAAACACTTACCCCGCCTGCACCAGGCTCCTGCTCTGAGAAGGACCGCAAAATCAAAGCAGGTGACTCCTCCAAAAGCCCGGCTAAGAAGGAGGATCGCTTGGAACATCCTCCCTCCTCCAAGTCTGGACAGCAGTCCAAACCGGCAGCTGGAGGACAGAAGCTAAGTCAGATCTGGCAGGGTGTCCTCCTGCTGAAGAATAGCAGCTTTCCCACATCACTGCACCTGCTGGAGGGGGACATGGCCGTGGCTACCAGTCTGCTGCTGCAGGGCCCCAAAGGGGGTCCAGCGTCCCAGCTGAAGATCAGCCAGCGCCTGCGACTGGACCAACCCAAGATAGATGAAGTTTCACGCCGCATCAAAGCCGCCGGCTCGAGCGGATATGCCATCCTTCTGGCCGTGCCCGGAAAATGTGAAGACGGAGGGATCCAGGACGGCAACAGCTCGGCCGAGAGACCGCTCAAGAATCTGGTGTCCTACCTGAAGCAGAAGGAGGCCGCCGGCATCATCAGCCTCCCTGTGGGGGGCGCCCGCGACAAGGACCACGGAGGAGTCCTTCACGCTTTCCCCCCATGTGAATTCTCACAGCAGTTTGTGGATGCCTCTGCCAAAGCCTTTGCCAAATCAGAGGATGACTACATGGTGATGGTCATTATCAGAGGAGCGTCATGATGGAAAAAAAAATATTCTAAATGTCTCTTTTCACACCCATGAACTGTTAAACTGTGAGTTGTAAAACAGGGAGAAGTAATAACAACAACAACAGAGTAACAGGAAATGATGTTTAATGATAACTTTATATTCCCTAACCTGCATGGTAGCTTGTATCTCATCCTGTGGAAGGTTTATAGAAATGAAAGGCACGTTGAATTTAAAAAGGTTTTGATAAATTGATACATTACATTAATAATTCAGGTGACATGCTGCTTTCTGCTATTCAGTTAACAGATTAATGTACTTGAAGGGTATTCTTCTAAAGTAATTTAGAGCAAGCTACAGTGTGAATCAATGCTATATTTTGCCTTATCTCATTTAAAAAGAAACACAATTCCTTTATATGATTTGATGCAATGAGTATTTTTGCTTTAATTTAATCTGTTATCAGCATAGATTCAACCGGCTAGTGTCGACACATTTGTAGTGCTATAAATGTCTGTACAGTCAGCCTTTGAAAAAAGAAAATTAAACCAAACTCCTGCATATGATTTAGGATGTATATCCATTTGCTCTAAAGCTTTACCTATTGCTCATTAATAGGATTACTCCAGATGTGCATCTGTATTACTTTTTTTCTGACCCAGTAAACATTTTGATTCGAAGTGTCATTATATAACAGCTTTTCTATTTTTGTCATTTTGGGCCAGTCCTGCTTAAAGCTAAAGAAAATTGTGGAAATACATTGTGTTAAATTACAGTAGGGCGTTAAAGGTTTTAGTACAGTAGATTACTTTAACATCAGCGCTCCTGTCTGAGCCACATCTGGAGGTTTATGTGATATAAGGTGACGGTTTCACTCAGCAGTAGATGTATGGAGGGTTGGACACAAGCAGCAATCACCTGTACATCATAATGCAGTTCAACACAATAACCTTACAAAGAACAGTGCCCTTAAGAAGCTAATTATGTTTAAAATTGTATTTAGAGAGATGATTTTAAGCTCTCTGTTTATGTTTGACCCAGAGGTGTGCTATTGAACTGCATTGTAGCATAAACAAATATTTAGGGCTGGAACTGCTGATTATTTACATTATTGATTAAGCTACCGGTTCTTTTCTTGGTTAAATAAATGCTTATTTGGTCTATATTACATTAGAAAAAAGTGAAAAATTGTGATGTTTTCATGTCTTCAAATAGCCTTTTTTTTTGGTCCTACAACTCCCAAACCAAAGAAGAAAACAAAGATATATTAATAGATACCTCCTTGATTAAACAATTATTATAATTGTTGTAGAGAAAGTGTTTATCAATTGTCTAATCAAGCTGGGTAATATTTTGTATGTGATCATATCATCCAGGTTTGTTTTTGTGTCCACCCCTTTTTATATTGTACTTTTATTGGCATCATTTCTTAATTTAGTTAAACAGTAATTGGTTGCTCAAATTCTTCACTTTTTTATGTTTTAATCCAGTAATTACAATTACTAGTCCAGAAAACCATGTACTGTTTAAGAAAAAGATGATATAACCTCTAAATTAAAAGGCTCTATGTAGGTTATGTGCATCTCTAAAGACTGATCAGGAGTCGACAAGTAGAAACTATTGTTAAACTCTCGGTGGACTTCTGAATGAGTGAGAGGAGAGGAGGCCAATCTCCAGTGGCCTTACACACGCCTTCCTCTGAAAGGACTGTTAATTATTATATTTCATGCTTTGGTTTGAGTACTGCCTTTCAAATGGAGCAAAGAAATGAATTGTGCTGTATACTCAGGATATCTGGAGAGAGAAATGGAGAACATCAGTGCTCACGGGCCTAAGACGTATACCTAACTGTCAAAGAGCAACAAGCACTTGATAGATTTTGTCTCAATAAATTTACTCTTTCGTGGGAAACACGACTGCCTTGGAAGACAACTTTTGTGACCTTTTCTGTTCTTGGAATTGTCTATCAAACTCAAAAGGCTTTATCACTTTGACAGCAGGAGCCTTCCCAGCAGAAAGGAGAGGAAGTGTGAGAATCAGCCTCCCGGTTCTGAGTTTTCATTTTGGTGATCGCCATTTGTTGAATGACTTCTTGGTGAGGAGCTTCATTCAAAGTGAAATTGACCACACTAGAATGCTTTTTTTTCAGTCCTCAAAGGCAAATCAAGTCACTCTCTCTCTTCAGATATGTGGCTCATCTCTCAGTCGCCTCTGGCCCGTTTGTTCGGAGGTGTGGCTGAGAACCATCTGGTTTGTCGCTCGCCAAGTTTTGCCAAAATCACCCCGGGTCGCGTCGATCTGACAGCCTCTCGGTGGAAGCACAGCGGCGTCCGAAGGTCCTCGGCCTCCGTTCTCATCCGGCTCCAGCAGCACAGAGTATTGTTTGCAGCAGCTCAAAAAGGAGAGTTCATTTGTTTATTTGCTTGTTGTTCTTGCGTTGGAGTTTTGAAGAAGATCTCTGTGCTTTAGGGCCAGACTTCAAACGTGTCTCATCCTGTGCCGGAGAAGATGTTGAGACGGTGACACGTCATCTGCTATATTTCCCTTTTTAAATGGAAAGGAAACACAACTGAGGAGAAAAGAATGCCAGTCCCGCGCTGGGATTCATAATTATTTGTTTATGTTGATCTGAATAACACACTTAACTGCATATGAAAAGCAAAGTGAAGAGTATCCTGACATATTTGAGTCGGGACGTTTCTCATCAAGACTGCTGTTCCTGCTCATCGCTGCTTCGTCTCCAAGCAAAAGGGACTCGAGCAGCTTCAAGTATCCACGCGGCGCCACGGCTGGGATTCAGGGTCTTCTGGTGCTGTAAAAGGTTTGAGTCTCAGCCGGGCTGCTCCTGTTGCACAGGTGAAGTATCAAGATGACCTGAACTACAGCCGTGGGTACGTATTCAATGTGCAAGACTACAAACACACGAGGCCCTTTTTAACAAAAAAAAAATGATTAAACTTTCCTGAAAGAGGACATTAATGCTCAGAAGAGGGAAAGTTCTCAAAAATGACTAAGATTAATGTCCCTAAAATAAATACCAAACTAATACCCACAACACAGAGCTTTTGTTGAGACAGTTGGAGACGTTGATTTAAAAAAAAAAAAAGAAAAAGAAAGAAAAACTGTCAGTCAGTGCTGATGAGGGTCGACTTAGGACTTTTTTTATTGCTGCTTCAACCGTAAGTATATTTACATATTTTTTGACACTTCTATTTGTCAAATTACAAATGCTTTTGCAGTGTTCTCAAAAGTACTCCGATCCTTTACCTAAATAATGGGGACAACAGTATATTTTATTAGGCCATATGGTTTGTATAATAATCAGTACTTGTACTTGTCTGATATGAGATGTTGTGACCTTGCTCATAGCTGAATGTGAATAAGTAGCAACAAGTTACTACTTATTAACAGTTAACAGGTCAAAACAAGAGACCAGAGACAAACTGCATTAGTAGGCAGCAATAACTAGCCAAGTAGCTTTCTTTAAAATGATAGTTTAAGTAAGATATTTCAAGTTGTGATAATTAATTAAAAAAATATGTAAAAGCTTTCTGGTTCGAAAAGGTTTAGATGACCTTTAATCACATGATGAGAACAAACTGAGTCGTTTTGATGGCGCTGTCCTAGATAATCTATCACATAGTGCGGATTAGTAAATCAAATATGTAAATGAAATATGGCCAGAGTGTATTTTTAGAGATTTTAGAAGGCTGACATAAACAGTATGGGTGTGTACAATAAATATGCATTACCCTCGTCAGAAGCTAAACACTAGAAACGGGAGAGTCGGGATGAGATAATGGAAATCAGGGCAATAAAGGCGAGTGAAGAGGAACTACAGGAGTCAGTGAGGTCGATGCTTTATCTTTACTTCATACCTGAAGCTGTACAAGCTTTAGTTCACACAGTCGGCGCCGACTTCTTTGTTCTGCCCCTGATTTTACCTTGTCGTCATATCAACTTGAAGGACTCTGCTGTGTTTTAAACATGAACACGTGACTCTGAACCTGAACGGGTTTAAAACATATCACTGATAAACAATCTACGACGTATTTAGTGTGGATTATTAGCCTGCGTTGTCAAAATTAGGCACATTTTCGACAATTTCAGCATAAAAAAAAAAACTATTGATCCTGTATAATGTGTATTTCAGAAAATCAACAAAACATGAACTCTGTGTGGGATTAACACCATGAACGTAGAGCTAGCCTGAAGATAATCATGTCATCTTTTCTTTTCTCTTTAACCTTTTTTTCCAACTAGCACCTCAACATTTATTTTCATAATATCATCTGGTTATAATTGAAATGTTGAGTATTTCAGGTCGTCACCTCAGTTTGGAGAGGAGAAAAGAGGAAACCTCTTCCTGTCTTCTTTGAAAAGACTCCTAATGACCTGCAGTGTGATGAATGAGCTCGATGCAGCTTCAGTGAACTCTGAAGTTAGAAGTGAACGTTCAAGGAATTCATCAGACGAGAGAAACTATGCATTGGTGAGTACAATTTAAATTTGTTTTAAAATGTGCACTTCTCAAATTGAACCTGCTAGTATTATTGTAATAATGTAAATTGCATTTGTACTTGAATAAAAGTAGCTTTTCTTGAAACACATTCTGACGTTGTGTCTTTCTTTGAAATGTCTTTGCATTTGTGTGTGTGGTTTTTATACTCGGTCCTGTAGAGGGCAGAGTTAAACTACCAGAGCACATGAACAGAAGACGTGCCTTCAGGGGGAAACGATACAGTATCAGTGTGTCCTTTCTAAAAGTAATGCGATAAGCTTATCCAGTTGATTTATGGTTGATGGCTGAGGAACTTTATTTTGCGACGGTAAACTTATTTCACACTAATGTCAAATACTCTTTATCTTTAAAAAGCCATTAATTCTTGAAACCCCCCTCAATGTGACAGCGCACTATTCTATGACGCAGAGGGACCTTTACAGTTTCTGTAGTCAATAACAGTTTACAGTTATTTCCGTAAGTACACACAGTCGATGAGAAAAGTCAGCAGAAAGTCATTCAGAACGCCGTCTGGGAAAGGTCAAACCTCTGCAGTCTGCCGCCACTTATAAAACACACTTGTGACTGAGAGTGAAGGCGTTGAATGAAACGTTCTTTTAGTCGACCATCCAATGAAGGATGTTTCTGCTGAAGTGAACTGGATGCCACTTCAAAGCCTGACACATGGAAACCTTTTGTTCAATCAGATTTATCTTCTGTACTGTATTGGATACCTGTGCTAAGAACACACCTAAAACACACCTAAAACCATAACACAGAACTGGACTGCCCTTTATTCATTTAAAATGTAATCTGATCGGTCTTTTATCCCACAGACGACCAAATCAAATAGTTTCATGAAGCTGTAGGTTTGTTTTCGTCAGTGAGTTTTATACATGTTGGTTTAAAACAGGCTTGTAAATATACAAAAGACATTTTTTACTATAACTCTTCACTGTATGTATGCAACGCATCTAAGTTTTGTTTGACACATATGTGTATACACTATATGTGTGTGTGTGTGTGTGTGTGTGTGTGTGTGTGTGTGTGTGTGTGTGTGTGTATGTATGTATATGTATATATATATGTGTGTGTGTATGTGTATAAACCTCACTGATGAAAACAACCTACAGCTTCATTAAACTATTTGAGTTTAGTCGTCTGTTTTTTATTTTAATAATATGATCTTAATTATGAATCATTAACTAAAATAGTCAATTGAAAAGGTGAAACACATTTTGTAGTCATTTATATTCAACAAACCGTGAACCCCTAACTGTTTATTTTATTTCAGCTGGGTGTGTAATGTGGATTTCTGGTCCAAGTTTACTTTGAATAAAGAACTGAGTAAACTTATATTATTTACTTAACGCTAAATTGATTGACATTAAATGAAAAGGCATTGGGATCAAAGCGCTCTGCTCCTATTGTTTCCTTTATCTGAATTCACACATTCACCACTCTGTAAAATGGTTTATATAAATATAGTTGGATAATGTATTACCTCTTGTGAAATCCTTTATTCTATTCAAAGTATTAACTGAAATATTCATGTTTTTTTGTCATTTATATTCAACAAACCTATAACACGTAACTGTTTATTTTATTTCATCTGGGTGTGTTGACTTTTAATGTGGATTTCTGGTCCAAGTTTACTTTGAATAAATAACTGAGTAAACTTATATTATTTACTTAATGTTAAATTGATTGACATTAGATTAAAAGGCACTAGGATCAAAGCACTCTGCTCCTTTTGTTTCCTTTATCTGAATTCATTCAGCGCTGGTTTCTTATCAGTTCAGCTGTATTGAATGTTACTGTAAAAAGGAGGAGTTTAGTTTAACCTCTACATAAAAAGAACATCTGCACTGTGAGATCTTTATTGAGTCGCTTTAGACATGATGAAGTCTGCCTTTGTTTTACTAACGTTCGTGGCTGTCTCACAGGGAATTATCAGGTAAGATATACAACAAACTTTCACTTATGATAATATAAAAGTATGTTATTTACCATATTTTAGAGTGTTGTCGCTGAAGGAGTTTTTCAATGTCAATAGATGTAAAATTTCAGAATTAGTGATGAAATTCAGAGCAAATTAGAACAGAATAGAGATGATGCTCACTAAGATGTATTTAAAGAATATTTGACTAAATAATACAACCCTGGTAAGCTTGGCAATCTTGAGGTAAAATTAAACTTTGAAAACGTGTCTAAAAAATATATTTTATATAGATTGTTGCTTTATAAATTTATTAGATATAATTTTATTCTACTGGTCGATTGTTTCACTTTTTTGAAGGCCTTTTATAAAGGTTTAATAATTTCAGATTTTCTTTATAAGAGAAAAAAAATGCATTCACACAAATAAAGACATATGTAATACTTTAAAAATAAATCAGCATTCATATTGTGGTATTACAATTATTTAGGCTACAATTTTTAAGATGAAAATGATCGAGTATCAAGCATTGACTTTATATATATTTTTTCATATGCTGAATGAGTTAGTGAATTAGTAGCACCAGCACCTGCATGGCATTACTGCCATCGGTGTGTGACAAACTGTAAAGTGCTTTGGATAAAACCGTGAGACAAACTCTTGACCTTTTCGAGCTCAGAACTCTTTTGTTTATTTTACCGTCCTACTTCCCGAAATCACTCAAGCTGAAACTCCTTTTTAGGATAAGTTATGAGGGCTGACATATTCTCAAAACATGTTTGAGAGTGTGCAATCAGATAACTGTTGAACTGCCTGTTCAGGATTCCCATGATGAGAGGGAAGTCAGCCAGGCAGCAGCTGGAGGAGAGAGGCCTGCTGGAAGAGTACAGGAGGAAGTTTCCACACAACCCAGCAGCAGAGTTTCTTCCGAGGGACGAGCAGAGTTTGGTGCCCATGACCTTCGACCCAGATGTAAGTAGCACGGAACCACTGTGTACTGTGCCCGGTTCAATCATGGAATGCATGATCTCACTAGATAATCTTATTTTTGGCAAAGACAACATACTATGGAGAGATTGGTATCGGGACCCCACCTCAGATCTTTACGGTTCTCTTTGACACCGGCTCCTCCGACCTGTGGGTTCCCTCTGTGAGCTGCACCAGCTCTGCTTGTGGTGAGTTTCATGACAAAACATCATTTAATATAGTGATGATCCTGCATGTGTTTCAGGCCACCAAATCGATTTATGTTTTCAGACATTTTTAACCAAAAATGTTAAACTGGTTCACTTTTCTTATTTGCTTTTGTTATGTCATATATGATAGTAAACTCTAAAACCTATAAAGAAACAATTTGAATACCTTAGGCTCTGGGAAAGTATAATCCACTTTTTGAATTATTTTTGGTGCACTTTTTAAACAAAATGATTCATCAATAATGAAAATAAATGTTAGTTGCAGCCCTACTTTTTAAAATATTACTGAATTGACAATATGTGCATACTCTGAAGCCTTTTTAACTGAAGATGTCTTTGTGTATGAAGCAAGAAATAATGAGATATACTCTGTCACTGTTTCTCTCTCTCTTTCTGTCAGACAAACATTCAAAGTTCAACAGCTCGGCATCCTCCACTTTTCAGGCAGGCACCAAGACTTTCCACATCTCGTATTACAGTGGATATACATCAGGGAATACTGGATATGAACTCATAAAGGTGAGGACAAAACATTCACATTGCATTCTTTACCAACTACTGAGTAACTAAAAATCTACTTTTACTAACATATTGTGCTTTTTACTGCACTATATTTATTTGAGAGCTACAATTACTAGTTACTTTACAGATTCCTATTTTGGTTTGTGAAAAAGCAGTTTGTAGTTGGGGCTCCTTGACACGTTTAAGACGTCTATGAGTTGCTCTGCGTATGGCTTCATTAAAGTCATTATTGGACCTCGCAATATTTCACAAAAAAGCAAGTCTTTATAAAAAATTAAAAAAGTTTCAGCACCTACTAAAGTAAAGGGTCCGAGTACTTCTTCCAGCATTTCTGCCGAGATGCACCATGCGCTTGTACCACACAGTACGTGATCTGTTCCTATAACACTACTATTTGCACTTCCTAATCAGATTGGCAACCTCTTCGTGGAACACCAGATCTTTGGCATCACTGAAACAGAGGCAGGTTTCCTGGACTTTGTGCCCTGGGATGGGATTCTTGGTCTGGCCTTCCCTGGTCTGTCCAGTGAGGGAGGCACACCTTTATTTAACAACCTGTGGAACCAGGGCAAAATCGACCAGTACATGTTCTCCATGTACCTGAGCAGGTGAGGTCTCCTTTGGGTCACAAACAGACAAATACAAAATGCTGCAAATCTGCTGACTGCTGACTGTGTTTATGAATAGCGCAGTGCTCATTTTCTTAAAAGAAAATCTCTGTACCACCAGTTCTGTAGAGGGCAGTATGTTGATTCTGGGAGGAGAGGATTCCTCATATTACACTGGAACCTTGCAGTGGATCCCCCTGTATAAGGCCACTAACTATTGGGACATTGAAATACAAAGGTAGTATCCTTTTCAGGTTTAAATGTCCATCTTGTGTTTTAAACATCGTGGCCACTTCACAATTAACATCATTTGGAGGTCTTCTTCTTGCCTTTGATGTATGTAACAGATGCATACTTCCTTTATGTTGCAGCATCACCATCAACGGGAACACGGTTGCGTGCTCCGGGGGTTGTGTAGCGTCGGTGGACTCTGGCACTTCTCTTATCATCGGCCCTGGCAAAGATATTAACAACATCAATGGTTGGTTGGGAGCCTCCTCAGATCCGACTGGTGAAGTGAGTGTTTTTAATGTTCTATATTATAGTACATATTTCAGTAAACTGCTCTGGGTAAAAAAATTAAAATTAAGAAAAAGTAACATGTTGTTGATCTGTCTCTCAGGCTACAGTGAGCTGCGGTATCACAAGTTACTTGCCAGAAATTGTGTTCAACATCAACGGCTACAACTTGGCTCTTCCTCCATCTGCCTACATCATAAAGGTTTGGGTTTTAACCACTTTCAGAGGCATACTTAAAGAGTTAATTATTGTAACTATGGCTTTATCAATGTAAATAAATCATGTATTAAGAAATTCATAATGTGTTCCATTGTTAGGAGCAATGTTGGCTTTAGAGATTAATATAGTCATTTATGAATATGGACAAGGCTCAAGCCAAGGCTTTGATAAATAGTTTTAGGTAATGTATATTCTCCTCCTATAGAGCTTTGCTTTGTGTTTTTAGCTCTTTGATGAATCAGGACAACCCATACGAAGGAAATTACAACCATTGCTTTCTTAAAAAGAGCTGCAAGACATCTGAATACAAATCTGTCTGTTGACAAGTTTACAACTCAAGCATTTATGGATATTTATAAGGAGATAAATCCACAGCCCTTTATTATTGGCATGAACTATGAATGGATTATGGTCTGGAGGTTCTGCAGCTTGTTTCCAGAAGTAAGTGGTTGAAGGAAGTGTGTTATTGTTGGACTACAGAGTCGGCTAAAAGACAAAGACTATTGAGCAGCAGCCAAAGAGAATTCTCACAGCATGTTTTGAATGATTTAAAGCTAAATAAATGAAAACCAGATTCAAATTTAAGTTGACACACACACACACACACACACACACACACACACACACACACACACACACACACACACACACACACACACACACACACACACACACAGTTCTCTGTAGATTTCAATATGCTTAAACACAGTGTAGAGATCAAAGGTACAGGATGCTAAAGACACAGACACAAAGCTAAACAAATACAAGCACACTTAAACAACGGTGTAGCTATTACAAGCAGGCAAGAGCGGGTCCACAAATTACATGTATTCAGGTCAGTTTGTTATATATATATATACATTCAGTTGTCTGTTTAAAGCAACATTTAAATCCTGCAATAAATCCTACCATCATGAAGGTCATACATGTTCAGTTTTCTGTTATACTGACAGGAGATTTTACTATTTTCTACATTTGCATAAATGAGGGTAGGCTAAATAAATATCTAGAACACTTCTTTATATTGTGCAATGCAGTTCCATCACACCAAAATCATTCTATAACTTGTATGTATGCATTATTAGAAAGTGGATTTTCGTCAATAAAGCAGTTCAAGAACTATCTTCAGCAGATGTATGTCGATACTGTAGCATTTAGATATCCCGAGGTGATTAAGCTGACCTGCTCTCTGTCCTCTCTCCTCAGTCTGCGTCTGGGTGCAGAACAGGCTTTGCACCTGGCTCCTGGATCCTGGGTGAGGTCTTCATGCGGCAGTTCTACACTGCTTTCGATGTCGGCAGCAACAGGGTGGGCTTTGCTCAGGCTGTGTGAAGAGCTGAGCCAGTTTAAAGTTATTTACTTTATTTTGATAACCATGATTCGCTGCAAAACAAACTATCCTATAATAGCATTCATGTTTGTGAATCCATCCAATAAAATATGACTTAAAGTCAGCATCTCTCTGTTGTGAAGGAGGAATTGCGGGTATAGTACAGTTCTCCCAGAATATTCTGCAAAGGCAAGAATCAACCTAAATATTTTACTCTATTATGGATCTGTCTTTTGGTGGCCACTAGATGGCGGAGGACTCAGTGAGTCCTCCGCCATTCATGTGATTCTCCTGGGAGTGGCCTGAGGAGAGGATGAGTCATCATACTTAGAATTCAGTCTCTAAAACAGAACCTACCGCCCGTCATTCATTGTCATCGGGCGCCAGCTTACATTCATGCCGTCTGTGTCTGTGATGTTCAGTGATCTGAGCTTTTCTTTAGACTGCTGCATTTGTTCTAATTATAATCTGTGATTTACGGGGATGTCATTCAGCTCTTTTCCATTTCAACATGTGCATCAACACACTGATTGTTAACCCTCTATGAACACTTTTCTTTCAGTTATTATTTCAATTTTTTTATTAAATAATGAAATACCTTTAAACTCAGAATTGTATGCTGCATTGCTGCAGTGTATTTTCCAAACCTTTCAATCTAGTTGCACACACCTGGCTGGTGTTGTGTGGTGGGTAAACATAGTAACATGAGGAGCACGGACATCCCTGCAGACCTGCTCAATCATTCATCCTGCAGAGGGGCTCCAGGGCCGCAGGTGAGGTTTCACACTGCGGCGTCTGTCAGAAAGATGGACCGACTTCTTTACAAAAAAGGATCTCTAAATAATAATTCTGCGCAGTCATGTGAAGAAATGTGACGTCGCTTGTCCCACACAATGGTGTTTCTTCTTGCTACAACTACAACATTAAGAGGACATTTCTTTCTCTGGTATCTGAGGCCTGAATTATACGTCAAACATCAGGAGGCCAGTGTATTACTGATCCATCTGGCTGTTCTCTTCTGTCAGAGGAGAGTGAATACAGATCAGAGGGCTCACTCTGCTCAGGGAGATCCTCCGGTCAACAAGCCAAATAAGGGTGAGAATCCAGCAGCACCGAATGTTGCCAGAAGAAAGTAAGTCTGAGCTGCAGGTGCAATACAATGCGACTTCCTGGGTGTCAATTTCTCAAAATGTCAAACTATCAGTAACTTAATCATGCACTCTGTTGACATATTTTTGTAGTTTATGAAATACAGAAACGGAACAATAATATACAATATATAATACAGCAAATAATAAAATACAATAAGTCCTTATACAGGATTGCATATATTGAAATTAAAGTGTGTGGCATACATAAATACAGTTACCTCAACATACTAATAACAATATAACTGTTTTGACTTAACACTAAACAAGTAGATTATTCATTCTCAAACTATGACACATTCTTTGGTGATAAGTATCTTTCAGAGGACAAAGGAAATAGTACATGCCTACAGTAGCAATGTGCCCCTTTGAGAGACATAAGTCAATGAAGTTCCTCATGATGTTGCTACATTATACAGTAATACTACTAGGCCACGCTGCTATGATGGTCTTCAGTGACACATTTAATTAAGGCATTGATTCACCTAAATTGTCTTGAAAAAGAACCATGAGAAGGGACAGGATAAGAGTAACTGTTCCTTCAAAATATAAGTACATTTACAATACATTGCTACATTTATCATCTGCGGGATTGCTGTATTTTGTTATTATTCTGTTAGTATGAATAATTAGGTTTATATTGTATTATTAGCAGTGCTACTTTAAACTGTGTGACAATAATTCAGAGCCAGAGTGGCTTTAAGTTTGTGAAAACATCATCTGAACCAATCTCCTGTTCTTTTTTGGTTTTATATAAACAATGGAGACACAGCTTTGGTTCGACACCGTTCTAGTTATGATGTGAGCCTCTAAAACCCGCAACTTGAAGGTATTTCAGCAATGTAACTGAAAGAAGACGTGTTTGAAAACGGCTTCCTTTCATTTCAGTTTATCTGCGTCAGGAAGCCTGCGTGCTAGCTGCACTTGGAGCTGCTATTTCTGACTGTTTATGAGACTGCTGGCTGGCTGGCATTTGTTGAGGGTTGGGCACTAAAGCATTCAGTAGATGGTACTCGCTCTCAGTTGTTTCCCTTGGGTGATGCTTCCCGGCTGTTAACTGTCCAGTGTGACAGGATGTACATGTTTCTTTTCATCTATCCATTCTAAACTAGAACTGACGTTAAAGCATTTTTTAACATGATTAAGCTTTTTTTAACCGTTCAAAATTGAGAATAGAGGCTGAACTCAGCAGAAGCTACACTGATAGTGGACAGCTGTCAACTGTGAATATCTGCAGGTCTAATTATTTTTTTATAAGATCTCTTTAAAAATGTCATGAATGCAAATTCAGCCTAAAATGGTTAGAATATGCAGACATGTTGCAAAAAGGACCATAATATTTGCAGTGTCACCTGGAAAGGACCGTGCACTTGTCTGTTAATAGTCCATTTTTGTTATGATAATTTTTCTTATTATGGAGAAACAATTTAAATTGTATTTAATATAAACTTGGATTTCTGAATAAAGTGAATTCAAGTAAAAATATGATGTATCACTAAAGGCTGGGTTAATGATTCTGAATCTAAAATGACTTAAAATAGACTTGAATACAAAGAAGTATTAAAAAAAAGCATCTCAACAGAAGCTCAGTTACTGCAAACACACATATTATTAATTGAATCACATTCAAATCAGAAATAATATTGATAGATAAAATTGCATAAGAGTAATCCTTACAGTATCATCTCCTGTAAACACAGACCAAACCAAACCGGAATGTAAAACATCGCATAGAGTTTAAACATCTTGCAGTGCTAATTATGTGAGCTCTGCAAGCTCTGCATAAAAATAGCTTCTCTTTCAAGCAGCAATTTTTGTCCAACATCTTCAAAACTTCCAACCTTTGTAGTGTCATCATCCCCAGTGCAAGCTGGATAACTTTTATTCAAAGCACAGCCTCTATACTATAGCAAGCTGTTGTCATGCTGTTTGCTTTCTCTGAGTAATCAGTTAGTATTTGTATATTTCTTATTTCTAATAAGATATATATTTATATTTTCAACATATTTTACAACTGTTATATTCCTACGTGCAGAGCAATTTCTTGCAGGGCCAGCCAATGGTTTGCCGTAAAAGTGACACTATTGCAAATATTAAGAGCATTAGTTGTATTTTTTGAATAGCAATTTAGCTTCAGCAATAAAACAAACAATTGCAATTCTGTGCGACAACTGAGATAAATGCAATCAAAATAGTTTACGTCACAAATGCTTTGAACCAAATTTCTCTGCATTATCAGAATGTTTTGTGGTGTTTCTAAATTGTTTTTAGCTGTGAAAGACAACTAAAGCTTTAACTTTTGAATCTTGCTCACATTCAAAGCATAGACTTCTGTAGAGCAGCCTCATTACCCTCCGGCGAGGCCTCTGACTTTTACACCACCATGGGGGTATCGGAGCACACAGAGCTCACAGACTCTGCGTCAGACCTCCGTCTCTCCCTGTTGTCCCCCTGCCACTCCTCATCTTCCTCGCCTATTGGGTTCAACCTCCCATTCTGCTCCAGCTGGTCCTTAGGTTGCAGAAAGGCGCCATGTTTGTTGACGAAGCCTCCGCCTTCCACTCTGTCTTGCCCCGTCTCCTGTGCGTGAGAGATGCTAACGGTTGAAGAGTGGAGGCTGTCTCTGGGGTCACTTTTCTCAAGACCCTGACCTGGACAACAAGCGTAGTGGCAGGGTGTGAGATAGAGGTAGATGAGAACCATAACTAAACTGACCAGACATCCTATGAGGGTGGTGTAGGCGGTTTTTAGGTTCTCCAGCACCCCATTCTCAGTGGAATTAAACACCTTTACAGTTACATACACTGTCTCATTGAAGGTTTCACTGGTGGCATAGCAAGTGTAGACCCCAGAGTCCTCGGCTTTCAGGGGCCCAATCTTGAGACTGTCGTCATCATCAGTACGCACCACAGCAGTCTTGTATGCTGGAGACACTGGGATGTTTCCAGGTAGCACCCAGCTCTTCGTCATGTTCCTCTCCCTGGTGTCACAGTCCAGGACTAGGGACTGATCCAAGTAGGCTATTTTCTCCATAGCCATGACCTCAGTGCAGTTCAAAAACACCTTGTTCAGATCCATTATGCCAATTTTCTCTTTCTGCAGGCCTGGTAACAGACAAGTGTGGCTTTCCCTGAAGTCCATGGCCGAGCTGAGCTCCTTGAGGTACCAGCGTGCTACTACTTTGTACACCTCGCAGCTGCAGGGCAGAGGGTTGTTATGAAAGTACAGGCCATTCTTGATCCAGGCGGGCAGAGCCTGGAGTTCATTGAGGGGCAGGGCTTTGATTCGATTAGAGGACACATCCAGCAGTCTGAGAGTGTCCAGGAGGCCCCGCTCCTTCACCAGCTCCAAGGGGAAGCGTGAGATCAGGTTGTGGCTCAGGTAGAGCCGCTGCAGGCTGTTGAGACCAGAGAAGGCAGTGCGATCAATCTGAGAGATGTGGTTGCTGTAGAGCAGCAGCACCTCCAGGTGCTCAAGCGGCTCAAAAATTAACTCGTCCAGTTGGCGGATTTCATTAGAGGAAAGGTCCAGGTAGTGAAGCTTTTTCACATTCGCAAAGGCCTCAGAGGAGAGGAAGGTGAGGCCATTGTGGCTGAGAAGCAGGCTGTGCAGTCTGTCGAGTGTGACAGGGGTCCAATCGGCACGTAGCTTGGTGATGGTGTTGAAGCTGAGGTCCAGAACAGCTGTATATTGTGGAAGAGCGATGGGAGCGTTGGTTAGATTCATCTTGGAGCAGCTGATGATGTTGCTAGCACACACACAAGTCTTGTGACAGTCCAGAGGGCTTCCTATTAGCTGGGCACTGACTCTTACTGTTGGCAACAATAGAGCCAGAGGTAGAACTGCGATAAAGCTCCTTCCTCTGAACAGCGCTTCAGTAGCACCATGGGAAATCCAGAGTGACCCCCCCATCATGTTAAGGTTATAAACTATAGCAGTCTGGATGTCTTCTAGTCTTTGGGGGAGATTCGTGGAGCTGCATGGATAATGAGATCAATAAATCAGCACTGTTTTACAGAGGATCCAAATGACAGATATTTTGTATTTTTGTTAATGCTCACAACATCTCATGCTGTAATGCACCCAGGGGTGCATTTCAGAAACTCTTAACTAGACACCTGCTTTGAATATTATCAGCTGATATAATGGGCAATATAAGCAGTTGTCAGCTTCAGAGTTATGGGTTAGAAGCCTGTTATACGTACTATGGGTGATCACCAATACAAATACAAAAAGATGCCGCCAATCTCTTGAAATCATAGTAATTATGACTGGAGTGATGGAAAGCTCAAACAAACACATAACTTTGATGGGGAAGACTGCTGTTTGTGTCCTGTGCATGGATGTAAAACGAGAGCTGGATACAGCATTGGAGGTGGAGAGAGGTGATCAATGAAAGTTGATCAGTGGATGACGGCCCAAAAATTAAACTGCCGGCTATAAAATTACCTGAATCTTCTGCATTCATGAATCAGATGTCTCGTTCACAATGTAAGTCTATGGGAACATTTGATGGACCTAGAAGTTATAAGTCCATGCTTTGGCCACTTTGGCCACTTTGGCAAATTTGCTTCAAACCCTGCCCGCTCATCCTGGGGAACTTGCAAAAGCTCTGCTAAGCCTCACCACCTGAGTAGCTAACCTTAACCACTCGAGGTCAACGCTAACCTCAACCATCTCGCCAGAGTTTTTCAAATCGAGGGCTATCATCTAGACAGGAACCAGGCTGGGGGCTCGGTCCTGTGTGAAACCAAAAGAGGATGTTGATTTATTTTTATTTATACATAAGTTATGTAACAAGCATACACATTCTTCACCTAAAAACCTAACCAATTAGTTTTGTTTTCCAGACCTATTTGTTCTGTTTTAATTCACAACATTAAGTTTCACTTTCACAACGTGCCCGGCTGAAGCATTTAGATAACGCCCATTCTATTGGCTGACAACGATAAGGGAGCACCAGCTGGTCAAAAGGTTAGATGATGGAAGGGCAGCAAAACAAATATGACGTCATAACACATTTGATGAAATTAGCGAAATGAATCTCAGCGTCATATAGAATAAAATATATATCCTGAAAGAGTATTTTCATGCTGTAGTTTGTTTGATCTGCCTCCTGCGACCAGCATCAAATCTCCTCATTGTGTCCCAGCAGGCTGAGGTGTCCCGCCCGCTAGTTCCTTTACCTTTTCTTGGTTTCTAAAGATCCGAAGAGAAAAGAGGAGAGTCTTCAACAGTCTGCTGGAGGCGATCCGCTACAGGACAGTCGCATCCTCTTCATCGCAGCAGCAGCGATCTCCAGACGCACAGGATGACCGGGAAGAAGCCGGTCTGCGGTCCGCACTGATGAGGAAATGCAACCATCTGATAGTTGATCTGAGGGGCGCAAACAGCAGAGGGGGTGTGTCTCTCTCCCTCTCCACATTTATAAGTGCTAGACTATATTAGGCTACACTTCATCCTCAGATGATCAAGTGCTCTGTTATTAGGCTGACAGCCATAACAGCAACATCTATTCAGTATTTAAAATCTGTATTAAACATGTTGAACGATGCTTTCCATGCCGTGTGGTACACATCTGGGACTGAACTGGCTTTAACATGAGCTCCAGATCGATGCGGGCTGGTTTTCCCTGTAGTCATTTCTTTGTCCACGGCTCGTTACATTATTATATTTTTCATTATCACGATGCATCTTTTTTAAGACACAGGGGAGACCTCGGGGGTGATGTAATTTGTCCTTTCTTTTGATGAAGTCCTTCCCTCTGGTTCATCTTATCACTCTGGTGAAGGACAGGGCAAATGTGTGAACTGCAGCTGCAGCAGTCTTTAACACAGGACGTGATGTGCATGCAGCAGTGTGCGGGGGATCAATATCAGTATGTTAAAATAAACAGCTTAGGCTCTTGTTAATGAGCTTTTAATACAGTCACTTCATTACATACGTATGATTTATACATGATGCCGTAGCTTGTACCATTTATTTAAATGATCATATAATTTAGACTCTTTCCACCTTGAGTTGACCAGCTTGTCTTTGAGTTCAACTGTTTTTATATTCCTTCTCCCACTTCCTGTGCAATGTGAGTTTCCTATCTCATAATATCTGACCCCAGGTTTGTAATGTGATTATTTGATTATACGCAGGAAAATGCAACATATAAGCACAAAACCAAAACAATGAAGGTCTTTGTGGCCACTGCTGGCACAAAAGATGGTTTTGAACACACCATTGTCATATCATCGTCATTTAAGTTGATGTGGTGAACTTGTTAACAAACAGTTGGGATATTTACACATCCAGCTGTTACTCAGCAACATTATCGTTAATTTGGAGCTGAGTTTGTGTCCACTCTATTCACTCTCTTTAAGCTCTGGGTTTGATCTCCACCACCTCCTGAGCGATGAGAGCAGTGAGAGTGAACCAAATCAGTAAGATGCAGAAACAATGAGCTGAAACTCCCCATCTCCATGAAGCAGAGGGACCCTAACCTCATCAGCCCTAGGGTCCCCCAATAGGCAAGGCAAGTTTATTTGTATAGCACATTTCAACAACAAGGCGATTCAAAGTGCTTCACATAAAACCATTAAGAGCATCAAAACATAATGCAGAGAAAACAGGATTTAAAACAGTTAAGAAAACATTAAAACAGTAGAAAACAGGATTTTAAACAGTTAAGAAAACATTAAAACAGTCAAAAAGCTAAATAAAAAATAAAAATTGAATAAAAGTTGCAGTGCAGTTTAAGAAATAAAATGCAATAGTGAGATGCAGCAATTGAATCTGGATCAATTAAAGGCAACAGCAAACAGAAAAGTCTTCAATCTGCATTTAAAGGAGCTGAGGGTCTCAGCAGACCTGCAGCTTTCAGGGACCTTGTTCCAGATATGTGAAGCAGAAAACCTGAACGCTGCTTCTCCATGTTTAGTTCTGACTCTTGGAACAGAAAGTAGACCCGTCCCAGACGACCTGAGGGGTTGGGATGGTTCATAAGGTAGCAGCAGATCACAAACATACTTAGGCCCTAAACCATTCAGTGCTTTATAAACCAGCAGCAGGATTTTAAAGTCAATTCTTTGTTTGACAGGAAGCCAGTGCAAAGACCTCAGAACTGGTGTGATGTGATCCACTTTCCTGGTCTTAGTGAGGACTCGAGCTGCAGCGTTCTGAATCAGCTGCAGCTTTCTGATTGACTTTTTACAGAGGCCTGTGCACACACCGTTACAGTAGTCCAGTCTACTGAAGATAAATGCATGGACAAATTTCTCCAAATCCTGTTGAGACATAAGTCCTCTAACCCTTGATATATTCTTCAGGTGGTAGTAGGCTGATTTTGTAATTGTCTTGATATGGCTGTTCAGGTTGAGGTCTGAATCCATAACTACACCTAGATTTCTGGCTTGGTTTGAGGTTTTTAACGTCAGTGATTGAAGCTGAGCGCTGACTTTCAATCGTTCGTCCTTGGGACCAAAAACAATTACTTCTGTTTTATCTTTGTTTAATTGAAGAAAATTCTGGCACATCCAGTTATTGATTTCTTCAATGCATTTAGCCAGCCCTTGTATGCCTTGTATGGCTAAATGCCAATAGGGATACCCGAGGGCTTCTACAGGTGTTCTACAGCTCATATGACCTTGATATGAATACCAGCCCCTATTGTCCTTGATCTCTAAAGAATCAGCAACTCCTTGCCTTTAAAAATAAAAATAAAAATAAAAAATATATATATTATTTATTTTTTGCATAAATATGATCAAAAGTCAAGAATCTGATCAAAAAATTAGTCCTCGGTCGCTCCCCAAGTTTTTTTAATTGTATTTTTGGTGACTTCCCATCATCTCCCAGAGTAATACTGCACCTCTTTAGAAAGATTAAGACCTAAATCATCCAAATATGCAATAATAATCACAATAAACACAAGCAATGACATGTTTTCAAGCCTTTCCAGTCAAAAAATCATGTTATTCGGTTCAGAAATAAAGAAATGAGCCATTTTTACCTAAATCTTCGTCGCACCATAAACAAACACCACTTAAAATGACCGTCTGCTTCCGCTTGTGTCATCTGACGCGCTTTCAGATGCGTTTGAGGAACGATGAAACTGTAGTACCTCGAAACACCGAGGAAGAAATCGAAGAAAAATAGCCGTTGCTTTCTCGCGCACAGTCTCTACGGTTACATACGTGGTACGTTTTTCGAAATCCGTCGTTGTTAGGGGTACTAAATTAGCTCAGTCATGTTGAGGAGCTTTACTTTATTACGTAATTATACAAATATAACGATCTTTTTTGTTAAATGTAGTGCATCGTTTCTCTTCTCACAAGGGTTTAGAGTACTTTAGCCGTTTACATGTATTAAATCGGACCTGTGGTTGATGATTTAGAAGCGTTTGAGTAAAAATAAAAAGCACTTCCTCATTATCGAAAAATCGGGGGGGGGGGGGGGGGGGGGGGGGGGGGGGGGGGGGGGGGGGGGGGGGGGGGGGCTCAGGGGACTCCGGCGAATGGGGCTAAAGATTCAAATTACCCCTTTCACGTTGTCATTTGATACAATGTTTTTATAAATGTTTTGATTATAGCTGCTTTAAAATTGTACTTTGACACAAGAGCCAAAGATTAGATAATAAACCAGGACCAACAGTACATTAAGGCACTTGCCAAATAAGGATATTGTCTTCAATTAGATTATCTCAACCCAGGTGACACAAAGTTTGACCTCCGTGGTCCCATACAGGGCAGATGCCAACTTTGCCCGGTTGGTAATCCGACTGTGATAGTAGTTCATTGTTATTCACACCAGCTGCCCTGGGATATAGTTGTAAGTTTATACATAGTCCAGTGCACATTTACTGCAACTAAACTGGATACACGTATTGTATTGATGAGATAACTTGCATGCAGGAAGATTCAAATACACACGCACAAAACACAGCACATAGAGTAGAAGTCAGTTTGATTCATGTTGAGGTTTACATCTGATATTAGACAGGAACATTTGCATGCAGGACACAATATAACAAATCTAAGCTATAAAAGGCTATGAAGCACAAGGCGACACACTGGTGCTGAACACCACAAGAGGAATACCAGAACACACATGACTGGAGTCTAAAGCTGAAGAAGGTGAAAAGGGCAACGAGGCAGAAGTCGACATGACAGACGACCAGCCAGCTCATGTACATTAAAATACCTCGTTATCAATCTTCTGAGCACAAGGTCACCTCGCAGAGACACCCTCACATAAAAAGTGATGTGAGGATTAAATGGTCCACAAATCTGGTTGCTATGGCTGCCAAGGGTAGGAGGTGATGGTGGAGAAAGCAAACAATGAGAGCACCATGTGCAGTCTGAAATGATTGTAATGTAATGGGTGAAGAGAGTGAACACATGGGACCATATTATGTCAGCTCAGAGCAAAGGTTTGACGCACACTCGACATTGACCTGCAAGTCTTTAATTAGAAGGGTTAAACTGTGACAAGATTTTGGACAAGATTTCAACTGTGCATCGAGTCACACTGTGTGTATCCACTAACAGGACAATGTTGCATTGTCCAGATAGTTTTACATCCCAGACTTTAATTAATCTTGTCCACATCCTGTCAAAATAAATAAACCACAGGTCAAAACACATAATAATGCAACCCACCTTTGAACAATCTTCAGAATTGGCTGAAAGGTTTTACTCAAAGCTATGTTCATGTTAACATGGAAAAGGAAAAAAGGAAATTAAGTCATACAATTTGTACTCTACTTTTACATTTAAATGCCATCATGACCTTGCAGTAATAAATTATTGCTTCCCTGTTAAATTAACCAGATTACTCAAAGTCAAAGATACTTTGAATTCTAAGGATTCAAATAAACCTGTCTTACAGGCACAGAGGACAAGATATATTAGCATTTTATATTACACATCCATTTGGAAGCTTTCTTCTAATGGAGGATGAACACTTTTAACATGACAAGCAAGAAAGACAATATATTAAACTAAAAAATCTTAGAAACATTTATGTGGAGTCTTTCCACCTCTGGGAAATGCTAAATTTAGCCTGTCCTTCCTTCTGATACATCCTTTATATTTTACAATGGATAAGATCCAATGCTTACAGGGATGTGATGAATGCATCAACATTTGGATAATGATACAAGCTTGATCAACATGTTTGCACAAATAAACTCTTACAAATGAGAAATTGGCTAAAACATTCATGACCTTCTGGAGAATGCTGTGTAAGGATCAGCTCATGGAGTGCTGTAATGATGAATATTATTTTATAGTATCATCAATAAAGGTGCATAAAGGAGACTGAGTTTGTGGACTTATGGGTGCATTTATAAGAGATTTAGAGGACATCTGTTTTATCCTAAATACTGCTGCAGTTTGTGCGTCATTATATGCAGTGCCCTTCATTCAGGGCCAGAATTCAACTGTTCTCATGCTGGAGCTGCTAAACATTATGGGAAAGTGTAAAGCATGCTGTATTGTGTGTAAATTGAAAAGAAAAATGATGATTCATTGAGCGTTAGCTCTTGAAACTTGAAACACCAAGGTCTTACTCCACTCTACAAAGTCACATGTCGCCACAACGTGTTTTTAGTTTACGACTTAGGAGAATTATCTCAACCCACAAAAAAGCATTGAGCCTTATTTGAAAATGTGAAAATGACCAAATATAAAGATACATGGCTTTCACTAGACTTCAAAAACATATACCATGATTACTTGAGGTCGAGCGAGATATGGAGCTGTGTCGCTAAAAACCAAGCTGTGCAGGCGCAATGCATCTGCAATCTCCACTGTATAATAATGTGACATTGGTCTCAGTAGCAGTAATTACCCGTCATTACCACACACACACACACACACACACACACACACACACACACACACACACACACACACACACACACACACACACACACACACACACACACACAAAACAGGCACATTATTCCACTTCTGCAGCTGCTATGATGCAGGGAATGTGGCCTTGTGTGTTAATTTGCAAGTATGATGTACTTAGGCTCAAATCCCAACAAATAGTCTTTAAATCCCACAAAACAATTCATTCCAACAGTACAAACATTGTCTGTGCAGTCAAAACCTGATATATCTTATTCCTCTGTAATATACCTCCATTGTTTTCCAAAAACTATTACAAACATTGCTGCACCGGCTGACATGGCCCTTTAATATGATGAACATGGGCACTGTAGTTTATTACTGTAAATGCTCACAAGCTTACCAAATATGTAAAGCCCCATGCCCCCTATATAGGTTGAATTTTACACATGATAGTTAAACTGTGTAAAACATGACAATAATCATGAGCAAATATATTGATGTTACACATCAAATTAAACAAGAGAACCTGGGCTACAATAATCAGTCAGCCATTTCAACACATCTCAAACATCAACTAAAATAATTATTAAAATATCATAATCATAATTTTGTCATGAGTCAGCCCACTCGGCATGTTTCCGGAACTAGCAACCCGTAGCTCGGTGCTATCAGAAAAACAAAACAAAGAACACAGCAACATGAATCGCTTTATCGCTTTACAGTCAGCAAATGCTGCCTACCTTTGTTGATTAGAAAAAGAAAAACGCATTTTCCCCGGTAAATCCACACTGATATAAGTGTATTGAACACCATAAGTAATATTAGTGAAATATAAGGTTTGGTACATGAGAAAATTCAAATGGCACAGATTTTGGAGACCTCGCTTGAATTCTCTCTGTACTAAACCCTCTCTAACTTTGTTCTGCTTCACTTTTTCAAAGTCAAACTTTTCAGAGAGACTGTTCACATATTGTGCTGATTATGATTTGGGACCTTAGTGAAGCATAATTTCAAAGAGATAATCATCCTGAAAGTGCTTTTTTCTATAGGCGGACCTGAAACTTCTATCTTTGCTGTGTTTCAATCTTTATTATAACACCAACATTATTAAAATAGCTCTTGTGGTTGCAGAGATACACCCTTTTTAGTTTGGGTATGTTATTTCAAGCAGAATACTAAAAAATACCTCGGTTTTTGCCATGGGGCTTAAAAGGTTAATCCGCTGTTGAAATTAGTCCCCAACAAACACCCTATATACATCAGCCTGAGTAACAGTTTCAAAAAACTATAGTGCGACCTGTTTTAGAAAAATAATGACATAATTGTGACCTGTTTTTCCTCTTGGAGCTAATGGGCTTGAGGCTGAGAGCCACATACAGTTTGGAGAAGTTTGGAAGACCTGAGAGATTGATGTGCTGGTTGGTTTAGGTTGATTTTATGGGATTTGTTGACAATAACAAAACATTGAGCATATCGCCGCCTTTATTTATCTATCTATCTTTATGAAGACAATCTTCACAAAGGACATAACTGATGCAGCCTTTTCTTGAACAAAAATCCCAATTATTAATTCTACAGTTACAGGCTCTCTGGTGAATGTAGTATTTCTATCTTCATTATCTTCATTATTGTGGTTTTCTGTTCTAGAACGAGTCGTGCAGAAACAGGATGTCCATGAGGCCGATTCAACCTGATGAGCTTTCGCTCAGGAAGTATCAGGTAGCAGGGTTGATTTCGGCCGAGGCCTGGTGGATGGGCGTTCCTCACTCTGGAGGTTTATAGTTCTCTCTTGTGAATTATAAATGAGGTATGCTCTGGGGCAGTGGCAGCATGCTGTGGCAATATTCATCCAGCCCACGACGCTGCATCAGCAAAATGAGATCAACGTCTTTCCTCAAGAAGAGCTGCTTGTTGAACCACAGCTGGAATAATAATTTATGTGATTGTTTTGTAAGAACCGCTACTGGTTATGTTACATTGTTACTGTCAGGGGGATGAAATACTATATTTTTGTTCATGATATAAACTGGTGTGCTATGATGCTTTCATATGCATCATATATAATGCATGTTTGGAAAAACAGTACAATAAATAAATAAACGTTTTTATAGAATCCTTGTATAATTATTGAGGTTAGGGATCACAACAGGTTCTTATGTACTCTACTGTTGAATTGCAGGCAGGGAAAAGGTTTACAGTCTCTGGCTTTCTCATAGTTCTTTTAACTGAGACTAATTCTGGGTGACTGCAGAATAACATGGCAATATATAAAAAACTGTAACACGCACGAGTGCATGTTATATGAAAAACACGTTATGCTGTTTGTGTTTAATTAAAAAGATAAAGGTACAACTTTGTCTTGTTCCTTGACTTCATTTAAAGCTCAGATTTATATTTACTTGTACACTGAATTGAAACAACAAAGATATTACAGCTCGCATATTTTTGAAGTTGTTATGGGGTTTTAGTTGCATATTTTGTCTTTTTAACCTCATTTTCCTCTCTGAAGGATCCATAGTAATTATATGACAGTAATGTGTCAGATGTACCACACATTGAAATGAATGCAAAGCCACAGAGAGAATAGATGAACAAATTAATAAAGCCCTCGGTGAGAAAATAACAGCAAAACAAGAACATTTACATAGTTTCTTTGTGTTAGAGAAGAACAATTAGGTTCTGTATAATCTCGCACATGATTTTAAAACAAGATACACTAGACATAACACTATCTAATGCTCCAAAACCCAGCAATAAAATCCTAGTTTTACAGTTATTATGATCTTTTAATGTTCGGCAGGTTTCTATATGATGTTCATGTGTTCTTGTGATGTGTCAATACTACCTGTTTAATTACAAGAACGTACACAGTACCGTGTGCAGGATAATGTGTCTCGATACAACTGTATCACAGTTGTGTTCAGGAACATGCATGTTTAATTGAGCTTTTTGATGTGGATAAGTGCATGAGGCTATTTATAATAATGCATTACCAAAACAGGTGTTAGAGCTTTTACTGTAATCTCAGTTGCAGTGGGTGAAGCAGGCAGCTACTGTACCACACGCACAACATAATGGACACACTGCCACCATCTGGCATAGCCGACATGTTCAGGGGCCTGATCAAGAGGCAGGTTTACTGAGTTATATGGATAACTTTACAACAACAACAAAAAAACACAATCTTTAAACATATTATCCAGACAACTCAGATATCTGCTTCTTGGAACAGAACTCCTGCAATGCTTAACAGACTAAAAGAAGACTGTCTAATTAGTTTAATGCCTAATTTATTTAAGAACGAACACATATTTCTGTTGTGCAATTTTTCTTCCTCCACTCATTTTCGCTGCTAAAGATGGCAATCTCATAGCAATAAAGGCGCCCTCATGCATTTTGTTGGAACATATTATGAAGCAGAGAGACACGGTTGTCATGAAATATGACACATGCTTTTATTTGCTTTTATCACTTACTACAAATCTCTTACTCTCAGAAACGTTTATAGCGCATCAGATCATAAACGCTGACTGAAAGAACCAAAAGAACTTGCACATTGTCAATCACTTGGACTCACTTTATTTAGGAGGTAATTTGTTAATTCAGTACTTCACAGAATTTTTTAATTGTGTCACAAGGACTTTAGTTTCTTTTATAATTTTTTTATATTATATTATATTAGTCGCACAGTGGGGACATTTCAGGATTACAGCAGCAAACATATATAATAATTTATATTATTTAGTTTATAATATAAATATAATAAACAGTAGAAAACAGTAAAATCTACAATCCCATATACATACACATACTGACAGAATACAAATATAACTGTGATTATGATTATGTTTTGTCAGATCATCATCATTGCTATTCAGTGTCTTGTTACCTGTCTGTGGACACACTGGCATTTGGACTCTTGGTCCCTGTCAGCTTTGAAAATAAATACTTGAATTCATCCGATTGTCTCCTCATCTCTCTGCATTTGGGTTCAATTCCTGTTACCTGCATTACCAAACGTGACAAATGGACTGAATTGCAGTTGTTGGTGTCAAACCTTCTGAACTCCAAGAGTTCCTTCAAATAGAGTCTTTTGGATTGACAGAGAGGAAACCATCATCATCATCATCATTCCAAAAACAATACATTCATGTCATTGATGAGACACAGCCATTTGCCTCATAGCAGTTATCTGCCTTAAAATAATTCAATGCGAACTGATTCCAGAGGAAAAACTTCACTGCAGCACAGTGATTCAGAAAAAAACCCTCAATATTATGAATGACTCAGAACATCATTTATAATTTCCAACGTACAATACATAAAGCTCCAGGCTGGTGAACGTTAACTGACGGCATAACAAGCAGTCGAATAATCGATTAGTTGACAGAAAACTAATCAGCATATTTTTTTTTTTTTTACAATAGATTGATTGAATTATGGTGTAAAATTAATGCAAAAATGGCATAAAATGCTGTTTACTGCCTCTCAAATATGGACATTTCCTGCTTTTCTTTGCATTATATCATAAACTGAATGACTTTGGGTTTTGGATTAAGAAATCAAGACGTTTGCCAAACATTTGTCGCTATTTTCTGACATTTTATAGATCAAACAATCGATTAATAGAAAAATAATCTGCAGATTAATCGTGAAGAGATTCTGTGCTTCACTCATGTGCAGGTGTTGCAGAGCTTGACTGAACCACCTCTTTGTGCGATTGCCTTGATGTTGTTGAACACAGAGCTGCTTAATGTTCTCCCATGCCTCGACACACCCGTGTGCTAAACGTGCATTTGAATTGGACTTGATTGTTTGTGTAGGTTGCTCTAATTATGTTTTTGGTAAATGTAATGGCATTATATTATTTTCAGTGCGGAGTGATTTTTGTGCGTCCATATCTATGGGTGGCTATTATTGGCAGTCGGAGCTCTCTGGGGTTAGTGCGCCGTCCTTTTGCTATTTCTGAGTGCGAATGCGGGAGTCTATTTTCAAGGTTGCCATGGAAACCATTGTATTTGTGGTGGCAGCGATTGGTCCTGCCAGCCGAGCAAGACTCGGCTATTTTTGTCATGAGTCAAAACCTGATGCACACACACACACACACACACACACACACACACACACACACACACACACACACACACACACACACACACACACACACACACACTCAGGTGTGCATGCCTGAATACAGATAAAAACAGACACTCACACAATGCGCAAAACCACACCACACACTTGTTTTGTTGTTTTAGTCGTACACTGTTTAAGAGGCGTTATGTGTTACACGAGCATGTCTCCCAACTCGCCTCAGCACTGCCAGACATCTTGATTCATCTTCACCATGACAACAGTAGTAATCACTATCCATTAAATATCTCCACCCGACTGCATTGTGTTTTCTTATGTTCTGCTGTCCAGGCAAAGTATTGACAGGAAGAGACAGATGACATTAGCCTGTGATCAGGTTTTAAAGATCATAGGTTATTAAAGGCTCTCGTGAAATTCAAAATAGAGGAATCTGATTAAATGGTGATGGTCGTCTCCTACTGTGATGTATAAGATCTTTGAGAGTAAAGGATATTTGGATTCTGAGATTGTGGACAAAAATATATTTTTACAGTCTTACAGTTAATATTGTGATATGTGCTCAAGCTGCAAGTTACATCATAAAGTCATTTTCATTATCGATTATATTCTTGATTAATCAATCAATTAGTCAGTTACAGTGGCAAATACCCATCACAATTTGCCTGGGCTGAATGTAAAACATTACTCTCTTTTGCTTTTTGTCCGACTAACCATCCAAAATGCAAAGATATTAACTTTACAATCACACAAAAAGACAAAGAAAAGCAGAACATCCTCTTATTTGAGGAGCTGGTACCAGAGAATGTTTGATGACGGCAACAATCGTTTTTCAAAATATTTGTCATAATGTAAGTAATTTTTTGCCAATATACGCATCAACAAACTATTGCAGCTCCAGTATGCAGTGTGATACATCAAGTTGTAAGATAAAATAAAGCTTTAATACCACTTAGCTCTAACTTCATCTATGAAGTTCACTGATTTGTGGGCTGAAAGCACCAACATGTTTTATATTAGTACCACAGGGACTTAACCAGTGGCATTACTACAATCAGGCTATTAGTGAACTACATTAAACAATCAGTTCAGGAGAGGTGCTGCAAATTGAAACACGCTTTTCAACGGTGTGAGAGGTCCAAGACGTGATGCTAAGAAATGCAAATGTAATGTGTGTTATCAATAACTTGATAAATGAAAAATGAAACACCTGGGATTAGGCAGCTCCGTGGTTGCTCCTTTAGAAGAGTAGCTTCACCCATAATAGCCCAGATTTCATTGTCCTCCACTGACAGAGCAATGAGATGGACTGTATATGAAAAAGATCACCGTGGCAACAAGAGCCCCAGTTTGAGAAGATGGGATTGTGGAGGCTGAGGCCTGGCCTAATCAATGCCTCACTGTGTCGGTAAATCTTGTCCTGGAGGGCACTTAAATCCATGAAATTACAACCCAAATCATTACTGGCTGACTTGAATAAGTAAACTGGGAGAGGAACAAGAAATAAGGGATTAGATAAGAGGGTGAGTTATCGTGAATTGTGCATATTCCTATTTTTGAGTAAAGAGGTCACTAGGAGGTTATCTGTTAAGTGTTCAAGCATCCCAGAATATGTTCCACAAAACTACATGTTCATGGCTGTGCTAGTGGTCCTATAGGCTGTCACGCTATTACACACCAGAAAAAAACGCCTTGGGTGAATGAAAAATGGAGAGACAACTTTGCCATTCTTCAGTGGTCGAGGCTCTTGTAACATGTACAGGCCTACAGTTTTCATGGTAGCACTCTAACTGTAGATATGACATGAACATATAGCATGTTGTTATGTTAAAGTAATAGGACAGGCCTAAATCTGAAGCAGGCAGGAATCAGCTTTATTGGCCATGTGTTTGTACACATACATGGAATTTGACTTTGGTTACACTTTGCTCTCGTCGTACATATGATATACGATAAACAAGATAAATATACAAAATACATTAAAGACAACAGAGTAGAACACAGAAACTAAGCATCAACATTAACATTGAACTAGTATGTAAAATATAAATATATATCAAATAATATAGGGACAATGACAATGGACAATGAATTAGTGCAGAAAGGTGGTAATAGTCCAGATAGAGGTGTCTGTTAATTTAATTTAATTAGAGGGATACTTATAGATTCTAATACTATTTAAGATTAATATGATGATATATGTATATTACAATATTGGAGCTACGTTTTCATCGTGGACATTAGGCGCTCATCAAACTCATGACAATCCAGTAATTGTTGAGATATATTAATTTAACACATATCCTCAGATATTACAGTATTTTTTGAGAAGCGTTGGACTTACATGAATATTTCATCACTCGTACCACCCTGATGAAAAAATCAGCTTACCATGTTAATAACTACAGCAACAACATAACATTTCCCCTTCATCATATTCAGTTTCTAATTTCTGAAGGTACATTTTGCAAAGCAGTGAGGGCACTAGGACCCTGTGGAGACAGCAGCTCTGGTCCTGTTTCTCGCTGCCTCCTGCTCCATCTCTGCAGTCACTGTGTGTGAGTGGAGGGGGAAAGCCGAGTGTGAGCTGGTGTCTCTTTGCATGCATTTACATCAGCATCTTTTCAGAAAAGCCTCTGCTGCCACAGCTCAAGTCATCCGGGAAGGAGGATGCACAGCACATATCAAGGGATGGGAAGACAAACAGGCTCGTTTAGTGGGAAGTTCCTCAACAGCATTCACAAGGTGCAATGATTGATGCCCACTGGGTACCTCAGCAGTAGGAGCTACACCAGGTTTCCATCCTCAGAGACCAAAAGCAGCAGACAGCTTGCATCGGGAAATACTCAGATTCAGGTACATGGTGCTCTCTCTCTGTTTCTTCCCCTCACGCTCCCTGATTCTCACCACATTTTCTTGCTTGCTCTCACCCTCTTCTTCTACCCTGATGATTACATACTGCTGAGTGCAAAGATACATCTAATTCAATGGTGATGTGATATATAGAATGTGGAGCTTAAACAGTGGGTGTAATGCATTAATGATTAATATATAAATGAGTAGGCGGTAAGTCATGACTAACCCTGGCAGGAGGGTTAAACTGAATTGGGAGTACCCCTATGTGTGCTTCAGAGATGTTGCTCACTGAAGGCAATCATTCATAGGTGAGGAGGGAGGTTAGAGCTCAATTTTAAACCTCAATCACTGCAGACAGGAGGCAGAACATCCTGGGCTTTTGTTAAATCTGTGGCAGAGAGCATGTATAGCTACAAGGATTTCATTGATCTGCCACATACTTATAGAGACAGCCACTGCATGTCTGTTTGTTGTCTGCAATAGCTAGGCATAGCTAATATGCAGGCAGCCTCTGCAGCCCATGAATACCCTCAAGTTTTCCAATTGAAACACTACATTCACTCATACGGGGGCTTCTTTAGAGACAGAAATACTATTGGACATGTACAAATGTTGTGTTTTGTTTTGCCATACACAATCCATTTACACCCTGGGTATATATATTCACCAAGAGCTAACACAGAAGGTGTAGATGTGATGGGAAAAGGGCTGTCACCTTCAGTATTTGTTGACAGGATTGTTTTGGGGAAATTAGCATGCATTCGTGCATTGACAGGAAGTGTGCTTGATAAGCATTAATCACAGTTTCTCAGCTAAGGAGCAGACTGGATTTATCTTTATTTATTTAGTGTAGAGAAGGTAGTTCAAAGTTCAAGTTATTTTTTTTCTAGCGGATCAGTATGATCATGCATGTTTGATTTGGGCATCATGATTTGTTTGCAGATTTATTAACTATAATCTGTTCAAGTAGCTCAACTCTTTTGCGTGCTGATTTATGATTGTTAAAATAATTTCACTCCTTCAGTTTTCTCAGCATGTTGCTAAAAAGGTTTGAGGACTGGTTTTGGATTACCTTAACAGATATTTGAGAAGCTATGGAGGATGTTCTAATCCGAGTGTATTAATCTTAATGTAGCTGGGGCAAACTCAGCACGAGCAACTGATTGGAAGGATTAGTTCATACAACCCTAAAGAGCAAATAAGGAGAATACACATGCAAACTCAGATGAACACACAATTTATTTCCATCTCTCCTTCTTGTTTTTAGGGTGGGTTGTGACTGACAGCAGACATGAAGACTTTCTAAATGGACAGGAATCATACGATCTGAACTTGCAGCATCATCCTCGGGACTACAAGGCAGCTTTTGACCTCATTTTCTAGCCGCTGTTTTCTGGCCGTACTTCCTGGCTTTGAAGGATGGGTGATGGGCCTGTGACTGCTCCTGCCTGCCTGCTTCACCCCAGCCTTCAATGGAGCCGATGTGGAACTCCTCCCACCCACCTCCACAGCTCATCTCCAACATGTCTGCCTCCTTTCTGCCTGAGGGCTGGGCTCTGTCCCAGTCGCTAACCCTGCTGGCCATGCTGCTCATGGATCTGCTGGCTGTGGTGAGTAATGTGGCTGTCATGGCGGTCATTGCCAAGGCCCCACAGCTCCACAAGTTTGCCTTTGTGTTCCACCTGTGCGTGGTGGACTTGCTGGCAGCCCTGGTGCTGATGCCCCTTGGCATGCTTTCAAGCCGAGCCTTCTTCGGGGAGGCCCTGTGCCGGAGCTACCTCTTTCTTAGTGTGTGCCTGGTTAGCGCTGCCATCCTCTCTATCTCTGTCATCAATGTTGAGCGTTATTACTACATCATACACCCGATGCGCTATGAAGTAAAAATGACTGTTGGCCTGGTAGCGTCAGTGCTGGTGGGGATATGGGTCAATGCCCTGGCCATGTCTGCTCTGCCGCTGCTCGCTTGGTTCCTGCAAGGTGGAAGAACTCCTCTTCTTGAGAGTAGTGGGGTTGCTGGAGGAGGAGGAGGAGGAGGGGCAGTCCCATCTCCACCTGCTCAGGGTCACAGGCGCTGCTCACTCCATTGGACAGGGGGCGGCTCAAACCGCTTGGCCTTCATGGCCCTGTTTACTTTAGTGTATTTCCTGTGTCCACTACTGGTCATTCTTGTTGTGTACTGCAATATGTTCAAAGTGGCTCGGGTAGCAGCCATGCACCACGGGCCTCTTCCTACCTGGATGGACACGCCTCGACGCCAACGGTCAGAATCACTCAGCAGCCGATCCACGATGGTTACCAGCTCTGGGACAGGGACCGGGACAGACAGAGCCACTCCGCAACGTCCCTTTGGGGGAGGTAAGGCTGCAGCAGTGTTGGCAGCAGTGGGTGGGCAATTCCTTTGTTGCTGGCTGCCCTACTTTACTTTCCACCTGTATTCAGCACTGTCTGCCAGCCCTCCAGCCACACTAGCATCTCTGGAGGAGGTGGTCACCTGGATTGGTTACTTCTGCTTCACCTCCAATCCCTTCTTCTATGGCTGTCTCAACAGACAGATCCGGGAGGAGCTGGGAAAGCATCTGCCTTGTCTGTTTCGTCGAGCAGGATTTGAAATGGAGGACAGACTGCCCAGCCGTGAAGGATCCATAGAGGAGAATTTCCTCCAGTTTCTTCAGGGCACCGGCTGCAACATGGATCCTCAAAACTCTCACAGCACCTCCAGCCCGAAAGGGGAGGCCTGCTGCCCTGTGGCACAGTCCCAACCACCCGAGCCAGCACAGTCCATACCGATAGATTTCCGTATCCCTGGACAGATTGCAGAGGAGACATCAGAGTTTATTGAGTCTGAGCAGGCAAAAAACCACCACATATATACAGAAAATTAAGTTTTTAAATGTCTGAAAATCATTCAGTTTCAGGAGTTATTTCTGTGAAAACATGTTTCTCTATTTCTAAACTGAATCCAACAGGTAGCTCAGTTAATTGAAACAACTTTAAATTGTATTTTGAATCATTGCACTTTGCCTCATCAGTTTCATTCTTTAACAGTTACAATGATACAATTAATTGCAGTTGTTTGAGATGTGTTTGAAACTGTTGTTTGTGAACAGGGAAATTACTTCTAGATCTTTAAAATGGCAACAATGGCCTTCCACACAACCACTCAGCTCTGTACAGTAAACAACTTTTATGACTACTATTGGTGTAACTAGCTTTTTAAACATAAAAATAGCATTCATTACATGTTTGATTCTATGAAGGTAACTGAATACATGTTTTAATAAAATTCCTTCTTATCAGAAAATTAGGGAACGATTGCTGAAATGAATTACATTATTGTGCAGTGAAGCCTTTGGTATTCAGAAATGAAGATGAAACAGTTCCACATAATCAACTGATACTGTATTTGTAACTGCCAAATCAATCATTTTTGAGTCTCCAGTAAGTTGATCTTTTCTAAGAAGTAATATTGAAGAAAACAGCAATAAAATACACAAAATTATGAGTATTTAGGGGATTCATTGAGGGAAAAGCACTTCTGTCACTTTTGATGGGTAGCCGTGCTTTCGTCAGAGATAATGCCACTCTTAACCCTGATGCCAATCTGATTATAATCGATTAGCAGATATACATATTGTGGCCTAACTCTCATGGAATTGCTACGAGTTGTTTACAGATAACCAATTGGTGTTCTCCTTTCTTTGGTGCTTGTCCAAACACATCTTTTTTTCTTTGATTTCCTAAAAAGTAGATCTCTACCCAGTTTAGGATGCAGGTTGACTTGACTCATTTTAAGGGTCACCCAGCTTTCTGCCATGTGATGTATTTACCAGTGTATTTGGATACATATCATTAAGATCTGTATTCTCTTGATGCACTGCATTACGCTCAAATATGATTATATTTCTTACATTTGTTTAATGTATCAAATTGTATGTTATGTTTAGTAAAACTGTATAAGTTTAAGTTGTGTGTATCACTCAGCATGCACTTTTTTTGTATTAGTGAGTGTATGTATTTGTTATGAATTGCATTACAATGAGGCAGATGTATTTTGATAGGTTTGCAATCCTTTTTTGTTGTTGTGGAGATTTTTTATCCTGGAAGGAGAATACATTTAGATTTAGTTTGACTACCCTGCTCATCAGGGTTTTTACAGTACCTCACATGCAGGAAAAATAAACATTATTTTATAGTCCTGCACAGTTCAAAGTGAAGTTTTTGATGATGAAATGAAGTTGTATTTTATAGCAAACTGTTAGAGATAAATACAAGAAACTATATGTGGAAACGTTTGATTGAAACGACTTTCTTATGTAATGTCGATACAGGGTTTTTAAGATATTTTTTGAGTGACAATGCCAATCCAAAATCAAAAACTTGTCGGGCTTAATATCCTCTTTTCATTATGTCTAAATATCACAAACTGTGAATGGTGTTGTACGTTTGTGTTAAGATTTTCACTTGTTCAAAGATTTTTTTTTTATGCTGTGATAAAAAAAATTAAAGAATGACTTCCACTGTACTGCAATGATATGAATGCGTTTTAGAAAAGTACACGGCTAAACCTTGAGTGAGCGATACTGTTGTAATAAAGAGTTTCTATGTTTGTAAAACATTTTGGATGCATTCTCTATATTTTTACCAACATTAGGGGGCTGATGCTGTCACACATCCATTTATTCCACACATCCATTGACCTTCAGGTAACATTTAACTTCAAAAGGCTAAAGCCAGTGATATTACCTTCAACAGAAAGTAAAGCTATACTTGTAAAAAGACAGATAGATTGATTGATTGACAGATATATAGATTGATAGATAAATATATAGATTGATTGGTTGATAGATAGATTGATATATATATATATATATATATATATATATATATATATATATATATATATATAGAGAGATATTGATAGATAGATAGATATATAGATTGATTGATAGATTATAGATTGATTGATACATAGATAGATAGATAGATAGATAGATAGATAGATAGATAGATAGATAGATAGATAGATAGATAGATAGATAGATATATAGATAGATTGATTGATTGATAGATTGATTGATTTCTGTTGGAAGATACTGGTGTGCGACAGGCCTCACACCTCAGCGATGGACCTTAGTCAAACCGCCCCCAGCTTCACCAGGATCTGCCATCCCCATGGCAATTATTACCTAGTGACATTTCTCAGTGCTGGAGTGGGAGGGAGGAGGAGCGTGCTATTGGGAATCCAACAAGACACCCTAATTTGAGACTTCTTAAAATACATTCTGTAGACTAAACCGGAGCTGACTTTTGTGTTGTTGTTATTTCTTTCACAACTTCTGGCTTGCTCGAGTGAGTCTCTCAAGCTGGAAAATGAAATAACTCTCTATTCTCCATTCTGCTGTTGAGAATTACTCTTGATTATTTCTTGGCCATTTTTGACTGCTTAACCTTGATATCTATGGTTTTTGCATTTAAACTTTAAGACTTTTATCCCTGTATTTACATTACATTTTAGTTTTTTGTAACAGGAAATGAATTCCTGTGCTATTAAATAAATTTAAAATGGTACTGATATGATAAAGTATTGTCACCGATAGCAGCAGTTGTTTACGATAAAATAATATCGAACCTAATTTGTCACCAAAGAAATGCAAAATAAAGCAGAAATATTGTTGAAAATGCACTAGCTAACAGCTAACTGTAAACAGATGAAAACCCCAAATACAAGAACAATACAAGTTACAGACAAAAGATACAACTATTTCAGGTGAGATTAGAAGGTGGAGACTGCATGTGATGGCTAGATCACCAAAGGAAAAATGTAATCTGCTGTAAAGGTGTTCTCCCAAAATGAGTTGTGATTGTTGAGGGCCTTGTCCTGTAAGGGGCAATGCTGTCGCAGAACAAACCCAAAACGTTGACTGAAGATGTTTCCTGTCACTGGTTATCACAAACAAGTGAAAGCAGAGGAACAACAGGGATACAATGTATCCAAGCCAGTTGGATACTAGTCATACATACTTAGATGAGGACATAGACACAGAGATCTATAAAACAACAATTTGATTTTTTTGTTTCCACCAAATTCCCAGGCATATTGTCAGCAGAAAAATAAAGTTGGGGAGAGACAGAAGGGAAGACTTGAGGAGAGATCTGAGAAATAGAAGTAACATTGAGAGAGGAATAAGACACACACAGGCAGAATAAAAGTGAACATTACAAACCCAAAAAGGCTCAGATTATTTCAACATTTGCAGCTACTACATCAATAATGGGATTGCTATGGGATATTTAAATGATTGTACTGTTTAACATAATGATGGTGTTAGTATGAGCATTTTAAACACTTTGGCCGGGTTGCACCAACATGGATTAAATTAATCCTGGTTTAGAGTTAATCTAGGGTTAGTAAATCTAGGTTTAAACTGGTTTATAATTAATCAGAGATGTGTTGCACATCATAATTCTAACCCTGTATTAGTTAAACTAGTTTAAACAAGGGTTAAAACAGGATTAGTTTATGTTGCCGTGGAAAAATTCCGTTACTAATACCGTTAGTTACCGTTCATAGCTACCACTACAGCGGCTATAGCTAATAAACTCTGTCACTCTAGCTAGCTGTTATGGCACGTCAAAGAGGGTCAAACTTTTCAACATTTGAAAAGATGTTGCTGAGCAAGTTAATGGAGGAGTTTAACTCCAGCTACTAGGAGCTGGAGAAGTGGTGGCACAGCAAAATTCCTCTCACTTCCATGCTTGATTGCTGGTCCAACCTTCCCATTGATGTATATGACAGACTCCTTTGTGAATCTATACCGCTGTGAAAACTCGCTGTTGTCATAAAATTCAATTGGGTTTAACCTATCTCTAATTTTCCTGCGAGGAACTCTTTCCTCTAACCCCATCCAGCGAAGATATGCAGCCATGTTGTCAATAAAACAGAGATAAACCTCCTCCAGGGGTGGTTTAAATATAACTGCTAATCCAGGTTTAGTCTAGGTTTAAAATAACTGGTGCAACAGATTTGATTTTAATCTAGATTTAAATGGAAATTAAACAGAGATCGCCAAAGGGTTAGAGTTACCCAGGATTAATTGTAAACTAAGGTTAAACTACGTTTAAAGTTTGGTGCAACTGGATTAAAAGACAAACCTGGTTTAAACCTAGTTTAAGAGTTAATCCTTGTTGGTGCAACCCAGCCTGTGTCTGTTAAACAACAACACACGGTTTAATGAAATGTTGGACTTCAGCCTTGAAAGCACTGAGTCAGCCAACACATCTGTTCTCATTTTTATTTTCCTGGTAGTCTTCCAGTTTGCTTTTGCAAATAGTCTGTCTGGGTTTTGCTTTTTGCTTTTAATTCCATTGTGGACTTTTACTTGTAATAGTGTTTTTACATTGTGGTATTGCTTACTTGAATAAAATATCTGAGTAACTTTTTTCTCAGGGTCTCCAAGCAAAATGAGAACTCCAGTTAAATGTCCAAATATTAGTTTAGCTGTGTAGAGCAGGGAGTTTCCCTGATGATGTATCTGATGTTTACTGGCTCTACACAGCAAAACTAATATAACACAGGGCTTATGAATCCATGTTGTGTGTGTCTGAGCTTTGGACTCTGATTACCTTAAACCACGACACAAACTCAAAGCGGGCGGCTCCTTCCTTCTTTTGAGGAAATTGCCTTGACGTCGAAACAAAAACCTGACGTTACTACTCGAGCACAGGTAAAGATGATTGACTTTAACGAGCTATTGCCTATCTTAAATGGGTATCACGTTAATTCAAGTGTATCGCTGACGGCGAACGTTATATAAATTGATGGCATGTCGACGCCACGGTCAATAAATAGCCAGTTCACGTAACCTAAACAGTTAGTGACGTTAACGGTTAGTCACGTTAACAGTTAGTTCCGTTAACAGTTAGTCAGTCACGTTATTGGAGGTTAAACTGAAGTTTGAATTATAACTTTAAGCAGCGTATTTAGTGTGGTGACGTAAACGAAACGCACAATTTAACAGTGACGCGTTATAGTAAACCGTATAGGACAGTTACTCACATCTAAGAGAGTGTAACTACTGATATCTTACCAGCTAACTCGTGTTATCTATTGTCTGTGTGTTTTCTCCAGGACATTTCCGGTCTCGCGCTTCTAAGGGGCTACTTCAGCTCCCAGCTGGTCCTCAACAATGTCAGGCGGTAAGTCCGCATGCAGTGACACAATGTGAATACCTTTCAAAACAAGTACGTTAACGGGACCAAGTTCGTTTCAAGTTAAATGAACCTAAAAGGTCTCAAGGCAACTGCGTGCTTACAGCAGCTTACAACTGCATTAATGTACTTTATGTAGGGTGACCAGATTTGAGTTTGTGAAAAAGAGGACACTTCGTTCCGGGGGGGGGGGGGGGGGGGGGGGGGAGAGGCGGGGGGTAGCCCTAGTGTGTAGCATGCCGTGAACTTACATTTACGTTGAGATCGGTCGACCAATGACAGTTCTCTCTACAGTCAGAGCTTGCGCAAGAAGGTGGAACGTGAGGGAGATACCATTTCCAAAACTTGTAAGGGGGTAATAACTATTTTCCCCGATGTAGCAAAATCCCGGACGTTTTTGTAATCCGAAAAAAAGAGGACGTATGGTCACCCTAACTTTATGCCACTACCCTGCAGCCACTAAAGTGTCTTGTACATCCTCTGACACAGGCTTTATATGTAGGGATAATCAATCATTCAATCAATCAAACTTTATTTCACACTCAAGGTCCAGATAATACAAAACATTCAATAGAATAAAATACATACAAAAGCACAATACATACACCTACCAATGTCGTATAAAGAGACAGCTAAGTACTACTACTAAATACTTGCATACAGAAGTCATCAGTTATAAAGACCAAAATATAAAATGCAGAAAGTATTGTTTTGGAGAATACCCTGGGTAACAGTTACATGCTCACTATGATATGACCAAGGTGGTGGCATCCTATACTAACCGTCCCATGAATGCTTCCTACGTCTCCAATTCATTAATGTTTTGATGTGGTGACCTGCTTTTGTTTATAATAAAACTCTCTCAAAGATTGCACATTGTGAACACACTGACATAATAGAGCACTACAAATACTGCATCAAAATCTCATTAAGTAAAAAAAGAAAAAGAACAAATAGCAATTTGCAAGTAGTTACTATCAGTTCTGATGATTAGCAGCTCTGCTTTTAGTAGGAATATACCATTGCTCTGTTTTGTAAAATGCCAAAACACTCCTGGGTTAGCTTTTCTCATGCATAGATTTGGCAAGATCAGCATTTGAATGCAAAGTATACTTAATCTAATTAGATTCAATTATGCTTTGTTCAGTTTGGTTTGATGGTGTTTTGCATTTCACATTTCCTATGAAAGGCTATGTATGGAAAGAAAGAACACTGTGTTTTTGGTGTATGGTCTCTGCAAACAAATGCTGAATTTCATGAGCTTTGCTCAGAAGGAGTGGAAAAAATAAATCCCCAAGCAGCCATTGATATGCACAGTGGTCTCATTTGAGCAAAAGGGTGAGTAGACAGAAAGCGTAACCAAACAGAAGAGGCAAAGATAAAACCAAAGAAGGAGTAACGGGAACCATCAGGCTAACATATTTGCCTGTTGCTTCCAGGTAAGGCTTTGAACATTTTAGTAATTTGGTTTGAGCAATATGTGTGACATAGTTATGGGAGTAGTCAAGATTTTTGTTTCAGACAAAAGTCGGCCCCTGTTTTTTACCCTTTGCTGCTGCTGCTGCTGCTGCTGCTGCTGCTGCTGCTGCTGCAGATGGTGAGCGTCAGCTCTCTTACAAAACTGGGTCAGATTTCAGAAAAGGCTGGAGAGTAGACACCCAAAAACAAGATTTTTATTCTAACTTGGGAAAGATGAACTTTGAATTATTTCACTTTTGTCAGTCACCCACCAGGATATATAACTTTAGATGATGTTTTAGCCAAGCTTATTTGACAGAAACGTTGGATTTTTGTTACTTGATTGTTGTACTGCATGTACAGGTCTGTTTTCAATCGGCAGGACATAGTTTAAACAGGGTTTCCGTCGTCTGTGTTTTGGTCCTAAAGCCACACACTATTTAATTCTAACAGAGAATCATTTGTAGATTGAGTTTTGCTTTAAGAGATCTGTGTGTAGTTTTTGTGTTTTGAGGGTGAGATCTTAGGCACAGTTGTTGAGCATTTAGTTCACAGTTAATCAAGTTCAGTCTTAGAGACCAGATTACTTGCAAAAATGTTGAGCATAATCCTTTAGTTGCGTCATCAATTCAGTTGTATTCTGAAGTGTAAATAGAGGACGGTGGTCGAGTAAAGGAATGATTGAGTGATTGTGAGTTATGTTCAATGCCGGGGAGTTAAAGGACTACAGCTGCAGTATATTTCAAACTATCTCTGTGCCAGGACTATTCCTGTAAACTGTGCTCCACTAGTGTTGTTGTAGTTAAAATGATCACAGATAAGATACTACATGATCAGCTGCATTCAGATAATGGCAAAGCTCCGAAATGCTGTGTTTATTGTTTAAGTTAGTAAACATTTTTGCTGTCTAGTGTCTGTACTATTTGATAAACTGAAGCGGGTTGAACAACAAATTGTATGCTCAGAATGGACAAACATGTTTTTGTCTAAATGCATTACCTTTTCATACCACTAGATGGGGATCTTTCCTTTTTTTGTAGCTCTGTTGCTCTGACAACTCTATCAAGAAATGGGATACCAAAGTTCCACAATACAATGTCAGGCCAATTTTACAAAGTCAATAGTCAGTGTCCTCCGGCTTCAGTAATATACAGTAGATGTGATGCAGCTTTTGAATATTTGTTTATTGATGACATGAAAAATCCTTAATCTAAAAGGATTCTACTGAGCTGTTTTAGTGGTAGCCAGTGTAGGATAGTCCTAGAAAAGCTTATCATTTTGAAAAAACTAATTAGAGTCAGAGCTCTGCTGACTTGTTGAAGCTTGTGTGATTACAACACTTTAAATAGCAGTGTGTAATAATAATGAATGCTCCTAAACTACAGGATCCACACAAGAGAAAGTTGTGTGTGTAGTGTAGCACTACTAGCCTTGCTGGGCATTGGCTGCCACTATTTATAATACATCATGTCAGGTGGGGTGACTCCCCTCAGAAGTTTCCAGAAAAGAAGATTGAGAGTTCACTAGTCAGCTTACACAATAAGATGAGATCTGTATTCTTCGGCTTTTGTTGTCGCTTGTCGTTCATCCGGATCCCTCTCTCTTCGTTGAATACTTTAATTGCTATTTTTAGATGAGTGGAACACTTTTGTCCTTCACTCACCTTGGTGCTCAGCTGGCTGGGTGTTGTCGGGTCTCCATGCTTGCTGGCTGTCATGCCAGCCGCACACTTTGATCTGCAATGCCCTCCTCTGTGGCGTTCCTCTCCTGCATCGGCTATAGGAAGCTTATTCCCTGGTTGCTAGGGCAACCGAGGTGGATGGCCCCCAGCAAGGGCCGGGTAAGCCTTGGGCTGCCGTTTAGCTCGTCGCTGTGCGGCATGCCTGCTGACCTGCTGCTGGCTAGGAGGAGGAGCCAACTCTGCAGAGGAGCTTCTCCCTGCCCAGTATGGGTGCTGCCGCCCCGCTGCCCCACCGTGAGACAGAGCTCCAGCGTTAGCGCTCGTCTCTCCCTCTGCTGGCCACTGCGCTGCTCTGACTCGCTCTGCTCCAGCAGGAACAGGAGCACAGGCAGCAAGATGTCATCCTCTTCCTCCTCTTCCAACAATGATGGACAAGGGAAGCCTAAACCTAAATCCCCGTTTCGTAAGAGGGGGAGCCTGCAGAGCACCACCAGCCCGGGTGAGTGTGGGAGAGATGGGTCCCATAGAGGAATGCATGAGTTCACAGCTCCAAATGAATGTGGAGTTAAATGCTCGTGCAGTGGCATTTAAGAATCCATGCAGCTCACCAGGAGCAATAGGGGAAGATATTGAGTCTTCAGAGGCGGGGACCACTGCAACTCTAGTTTCTTGCTTAGTTTAGTTTTGAATCTGTTGTTGAGACTTTGGTTTAATTTGTTTGAAGCTGTGACTGATGTTGTATGTTTAGAATTCAGCATGCAGACTTTGTGTGGAACTGTAATGCAATTCACAATCAAGAATATTTGAACTAAATAAACTAGGTCTGCAATTGAGGTAATCTATCGATACCATGGTTTTTATAATCAGTTTTTATAATTTTTTTAGTTGTTTGAACTGTCAGAAAATACGGACAAAAGCATATAGCTTACTACTCTAGCTAATACTCAGAGCTGCAAACCCTTTTCTTGGTGATGCATGAGTCAAGAAATGCTTGGCACTTTGAAATGATCAATCAATCAATAACTAAAATTGTTGATTAGTTTTAGCAATTGACTCATCAATTAGTCATCAAATCTTGTCGGCTCTAAACTAAACACTAATCTTGACTGTGCAGGAACTGACACTGTACTGTAAATACGTTAGTACATTACTTCAATAAATACACTAAGACACAACAAAACTTAAAAACATTGTGGATCTATTGTACAATAGGATCTTCATTTTTATCGTGTTTCACATAGATATCTGTTATGTGGATTGTCCGCTTAAATAGATATGCACCCATTATTATATTGATTATTTCTTCTCGGTTGACCAACTGAACATTGTAAAAACTGTTATAAAGTCATTATTTTTAAACATATATTTTACTTGTTTGCATGTATTGGAGATATAATTTCAAAAGTTGGCAGTTTATGAAGTTTGAAGGTATTTTTGGATGATTCCTGAATTTTAAAGGGATACTCTTACCCTTAACAACAGTTTATCATGCGTCTACTGGCTACTCCTTATCTCATCAGCTTGGGTTACACACAGCAGTGCAATCGTTTTATCTGCACCTCTCTCATGACAACCATTCCCTCTCCAACTGTTTGACCAAAATGCCATTTAAATTATATAAGTGACCATGTTGAGAAAGAAAAAAAACTCATCATATCACATTGAAGTTGTATTCCTCCATTAGCAGCCCAGATGTGATCACTAGAATGAACTTTGATTCAGTCTCATTGAGTATTTCTTTAGTGACAATGACTTCTGGACACAATTTCAATTTAATTGCACAGTTCATATAACAAAATATAGGAAATGCCAATTCCCTTTTCATAGTGCTTCATTACTTAACTTATATTTATAAAAGTTAAACTGTGAAATAGTTCAATCTCAGCTGCCATTTTATGAATAAAGATATTGTTATTTACATTTGAATAGCATTTTAATGTCACCTGCAGGCTTGTATCTTACTGGCACATGGTGGTGTATTAATTAGTTTGATGTAATTGTCTATTCACAAGGTGTGCGTGGGGGTTTCAATAGATGTGTAAAGGGATAGGATACGGGTCAAATGATCGTAGCTCTGTGATTACCTTTGAAGATGATGCTAACTGACTCTGTGGGGAGAGGCTAGAAAGTTAGAGCAGCAACGTATCTGAGGCAATTAAACGTTAATATTGATTTAATTTCAAGCTACTTCCTCAGTGATCCACAGCACAAATGTTGAGTGTTTGAGATGCTGCAGCAGATCACACGCAGTAACTCATATTGATACACACTATACTGTATTTGCTGAGGAAGCCTGTCTTTGCTGCAGTAATAAATAACTTAGAGGTCTCTCCATCCATGCAGTTATTTAAGTCTTCTCAATTAGCCGCTTGGCTGAACCCACTGCACTCCCAGTCTGTCATAAGAGCCACATGTAGGCCACCCATTACAATACTTCCATCTGACCACAACAGTCAGTTACCATTGTTGATGCCAAATTACTGCTGCAGAAAAATCTGCTGCAGCGTAAGCAGTTGGTATTACGCCCATGTTATGAACTGAAGCCTTTGGTATTTACTCTGTTACTTATTGTAGCACCCTCAGAAATAGCTCTGCTCCACAGCGTCTTTCCTCTCCAAGAAGGAGGGTTAGCTTTTTTTCTCATACATTTTAATCTCCTTCACTCCTGCACGTTTGAAACAGTTCTTTAATGGAAGTGTTGGTGTTGATTTGCTGGTGGAAACATCGATTACTCAGTCAGTTTTCTCATCTGCAGGAATCTATCTTTGCCTGCCGGCTGCTCTCTCCCACTGGACCTTCATTGCATCACATGAAGCAGAATATGTAATGCTCTGGCTTTGCAGCCAAAGCTATATGACGTGAGGTATAGAGGCTATTAAAATCTGCCAGAGAGGTGGAGGGAATCCCTCTCTCTTGAATGAGTCACTGCTGCGCTTTCTGTTGTGATCTGATCTCATACAGATGCTCTTACCTTGATCTTTACTACCTTACTGGCCTTTAACGTGACACTATCATCCGTACCTTTCATCTGTATGCTGTTTGGCGGTATCGCCCCCCTGTTCTGGTTGATTATCAGAAATCCTGTTCCGGTCATGACATGGCTCTGTGGACTTGAATTATGTGTATTCTCTATTTCAGGACTTGCCATGTGGGCTCTGTTCCATTACCCCTGGGTGGCTTTCCTTACTGAATTATTAGCACATCTACACATTGTTGCCTTATAGACTTTAACCTGCACAACCTGAAACTCGTGACACCAGGAGACACTGTTCTCATAATCCCAGAGTTGAGATTGTGGGCGTTAAAGCATATTGTAGGAGTTACCTACTCCTGCTGAAAAGGGATTTCTTTCTTTACTTCTGAGATACGAAGCAGAACTTCACTGTCACTGCACAATTGAATGTATCATTTATATGGTGAAACTGTTCTGCACTTTTCCATTTCATCACTAGAGGGAGTTTCTGAAACAAAAGTGCTTTGTACAGTCAGACCATGGGTTTTCAACAAGTGGCTGGTTGTCAGTGTCATTGGCTGTTATGCAGTCAGACATGAGTGAGGACCAGTTTCCTCTGTGTTTGGGTGGAACATTCCATGGCTTTCTTCTGCTATTAATAGCTTGGTTGCTTCCCATGTAACAGAGTAATTGTGTCAGTTCTGGAAAAGGATTTTGGAGGACCAGGAACCAAGGCCTCGAAAGCTGTGTCACCAACAGGTGGGCCTGTTGTTGCTGGGGCAAGTAGATAACCAGCAGAGCCACCCACAAGATCTGTCATTGTAATCGTCACAACAACATGAGCACACACACACACACACACACACACACACACACACACACACACACACACACACACACACACACACACACACACACACATGCTCAGAGCAGCGAGACTCATCATGCCATTAGACACACCATGTCTCACTGGGTGGATTTGCAGACTGGCAGACAGACAGTGTTTATGTGCATGATTATGGTGGTTAGTATTTCATTGCTCAAGTACAGTTAAGCTGCTTTGGTCTGTCTCTGCTCTCAGCATGGCTGCTTATGAAGATCAATTGTCATTTAAAGCACCTCACTGATCACAGATGAACCAGCGTCAGCTGATGGTTGGTTCCTGAGTGGCTATTTATTGTCCTGTGACCTCAGTGAGTCAGTGAATCGCATGCCCACCGCTCCGCTGGTCACTTAATGATCTCCACTAATGCATTGTGAAAAGATACAAACAATCATTCAGTGGTTTTTATCACACGCACACAGTTTACTGATCATCCGTGAGCTCTAAGTCACACATCCTTGGAGAGTGGGGTGAGATGTGGGCTATAAATCAGGAGATGATACAACTTGTCACTTCTTATTAAACCATTGGTTCAGTCAGGCAGTTTCTGTCCACCCTGAAATCAAGTTGTTCAGCTGTTCTTTATTGTTTGATATCATGTAGCAAATTCTTTTGTCATTGTATTTGCATTTTTGCATTACTGGGCGTATCAGACCACTGAAATGAGCTTTCCTACTAAAACTTATGTCAAGAACTGAAATGAATAGTCGATTGACTGAAATAGATCAGCAATTGTTTTGATAATTTATTAAAAAAGTCATTTTTCATTCAGCATCTGGTTCCTGCTTCTCAATTATGAGGCTTTTCTCTGTTGTATATCAATGTACATATTTTTGGTTCTTAAACTGTTGGTCAGACAAAACAAGATGTCACCTTAGCTTTAACTTTGCATATCCATAGTGATTCATCAATTATACAGACTTTCTGTAGACTATTTAGCATTTATAACATTCTGTCATCACAGTTATACCAAATAAATAAGAAAATAAATAAAAACAAGAATGGTAAAGTAGAGATATCAGTCATGAATTGTGTGCATGCACATGAGAGTCTGTCTCTTTATGTACATAGAAACCGGTCTTGTGTTATCAGAAGCCTCCTCACTGAACCATCTCTGTGATGCAACTCTCTTTTTATTACCTTGGCTTGGATCCCTGACTCACCTTTGGTCACAGGAATGGGATATTAACCTCTCAATGTTCGAGCAAAGCTAAGTAGAGTGTGCTACATGTTGACAGTGACAGGTGACAGTGTTCCTCTTTGCTATATTCAGATATGGTGAGAGAGCTGCACTGAGAGATGTGGCAAGAGGTTTGGTGACCGGACAGGGCTCTGGATGAGCACAGTGGATGGGAGGGGGAATGTGTGTATCTGTTTCCTTTTAGAGTGTGTGATTGTTGGTGTGTGTGCAGTGGCCGTTTACGTGTGTGCATGTGGGAGTATATGGTCAGTGTTTTTCTGTATTTGCCGTGTAATGGGCTCCAGGGAGGATTTATTGTTTTGAGAACATTCCTGATGGCCTTAGAAATAAAGATACACAGGATCAGTCTGAATGCTAAGAGGCCATGAGTATTGTGTTTGAATGTTTGGCCTGTTTTATTCACATGAGAATTTCTATGCAGGGTGAGATTAGGTTTGCTTGACAAGGGCCTTAACAATAATGCCAGCTGTTCTCTCCTCTGGGAGAAAGGGAGTCAAAAACGGTGCACAGCTACTCCCCCTGGTCTGTTGATTAGTGTCTCGGGAACAAGATGTGTGGAAACAACCGAGGTAATAGCAGGAAAGCTCAAGCTGGGGCTAAAAATGACACCAAACCACAGGCTGTTTACAAGAAATGTGGTTTGAAGAAAGAAAGTAGACTTGTTGTCTAGCTTTTAACAGCAAACTTCTCAGCTTGCTCTGATTTTACTGATGTACGCAAGCAGTGTTATCAATGGAAAAACACATGCTCCTCATCATAATCATTTACCCTAAACAAGGGAGGACGTTTTAATCTGTAAACTCAGAACAGAAAGTCAAAGTTCACAGAAATATGTTACATGATAAATCCCAACAAGCACTATAGCATATAATGTAATATGTTATGAATGTAAGGTTTATGTTCACAATTCTACAAAGACAAATACAAATCATGAATCAATTATGTGTATTCAGTAGCTGCCTGTTTTTATGCTAAAACTGGCTTTGGCCGGCTCAATGTCTTGTGCGGAAAAAAAGAAGCAAAAAATCGGGAGGTATTCTCTTCTTTAAGAGTACATAACTGTTCTAGGTTAGTTAGTTAGCCAGGATCGCACAACTATTTTTAAGCTTTGCACTCAACTTTTGCACAAAATATACACCACCACCACCACAGGTATGCATGGAATGAGGACACGTCTCTTTGCTTTATCCAAGTCATGAGAAATGTACCTCTAGGCATACACAATTCTTATTTATTCATGATGATTTGTGTGTTTTTATGAAATGTGCGATTACTTAAACGTAAGAGGGGGAGCTCTTGCACAAATGAAGTTAATCTTTTTTATTTTATCACTAAGATGTGACAAATGTAGATCAGGATATAGGTCCATTCACTAATATTGTTCACATTTAAGATGACTGTAAAGGTGTCAAATATGCTTAAGAAATCATATTTTTAGCTTTGTAAAACTTTTAATCACATGTTTACTAAACCCAGGCTCCATCACTCCGAGAGGGTGCAGCAAGCAGTAGTAAGTTCACGGCCTGGGGGAAGCGACAACGTCCGGGTGAGGGGTGCTGTGAAGCTGATAATGCCGCACGCCACTTTCACTTTTCAAGCCGGATTAGATAATGTTTAGTTCGGAGTGCAGTTAGTGACAGTGTTGGCTCCATGGCCTGCCCACTTAGTACTCTGCAGAAAGAATGTGGAAACATTACATAACACCACATTTAGGTCCGTCATATAACCGGCCATTGTGTAAATAGGTCAATTTCTTTTCTTTTTTTTAAACAGTGGGTGGGCAGGTGTTGATTGTGGTTAGTATCTATGATATTTCTACGATGTGGAGGTAACGTTTCTTCTGTTAAAATTCATTTCAAATCTTAGTCGATCGTGCAAACATGCAACTTTGAAACAAGGAGGAGAGGAGATCTCACATTTAGACACTCGCAGGCACAAAGACGTGGCCTGTCAATCTCTCTGCCTGTCAAACTGGTTTCTATTGAGTTGGGATGAAAGATGAAAAACAAACTCTCTCTCATGAGTCAGAGAAGTGGAGCAACATTGTCATTGTAGTTTCCTGCGAGTCTTGTGTACTGTATATTGTTGGCTCGATTTGCTTTCCAGCTGGATCCTTTGTATGTGATGTTATTGCATACATTTGAAGTTTCTGTGTCTGTGTGCCTATATTTGTTTGACCTTCATCTTTAGAATTCCTTGATGATCTTAATTTAACATAAAAAAGAAGCTGAGCACATTTCTTATACACTGTGAAATACAGCAGACAGGCCTCCCTCGTGCCGTACAGACAGCAGTCATGTGAGAAAGGAAGGAAGCAGCTGCATCATGTGATCAGTGCAGAAAGTAACACGGCATGTTAATGAGCTCGCTAGCATGTACATACCTAGGGTGACCAGACGTCCTCTTTTCCCCGGACATGTCCTCTTTTCGAGACCTAAAAAAAGCGTCCGGCAGGGATTCCAAAAACGTCCGGGATTTTGCTACGTGCGGGAAAATAGTTATTACCCCCTTACAAGTTTTGGAAATGGTATCTCCCTCACGTTCCACCTTCTTGCGCAAGCTCTGACTGTAGAGAGAACTGTCATTGGTCGACCGATCTCAACGTAAATGTAAGTTCACGGCATGCTACACACTACTGCTAACCCCCCCCCCCCCCGGAGCGAAGTGTCCTCTTTTTCACAAACTCAAATCTGGTCACCCTAACATACCTATGCTCAGTCATACTAATATTGACCTCACAAACACAAGTAATTACACTGAAGACGTTGCATTTAAACATCTGATAATCACATTCATATTATCTAAATTATTATAAATTCAGTTTATTTGACTACATGGGGAATTTGACTCGCTACATGGTTGCATCAACAGAGACTCGCCAACAGCAAGCAGAATAAAAAATATCTGCACGTAATGACAGTAAAATAGTAACAGCAATAGAACAGATCATATTAATAAGTAAGAGCAACTTATCAAGAAAAACAACAAGCCAAATATTAAATTACAGTGCTACAGTGTTGGTAACTACATTTGAGGCAAATCAATGGTTAGAATGCAAATTAAGTGATTTTATTACACATATTAAAAAGGAATCTTTGAATCTATGTGTAACTAAACATGCATTTTAATGGACATAAAATAATGTTTTTTTTAAATACTGTTATTCATAACACGATTTAAAGTTCAAAGATTGAAGTGGTGCGTGATGAATAAGAAGTGGGAGGTAGAGAAGAAGTGGAAGTGGCCAGGGATGCTTGGCCTCCTCCATTTTACAGCACAACAGAGCCTAAAGTGGTTCACTCCAGTCCCTCCCCTTTTCTGCCACGTGGTATGTTCCAACTCGGTATTTAAATCCGGGAGCTTGAAGGCTGTGCTGTTCATGCACTGAAAACCGGTGTAATCCAGGAAGCAGCTGAGAGGCAGCGGCAGAGAGAGAGAGAATCAGAGGAAAGAGCGGAGAAAAAAAAAGCTTCGCCAGCACACTGGAGGTGGCGACTGTTAAACAGAAGAGCAAAGAGAAAAAGAGTGGGGGTTGTCTGATCCTGCTGTTAGAGCATCTTGTGTTTAGGAGGGAGCGTATGCTGTCTCTCTCTTGTCTCTCTTTGCTGTCATTCTCTCTGCTCCACTGTGCCAGCGGGGGGAGGGTGCATCGGTCGTCCCAGGCCTAGTTACATGTCCCAGCATCCCGCAGGAGCTCAGTCAAGGCCACTGCGACCGTAACCGAGACTGTGAGAACAGGACAAGACAGGGAGATAGAGGTACTGTAACCTATGCGCTCAATGATGACCAGCATCATATACTGTAAAACATGTTAATGAAAATACTGTTATGCTAGAAGTTACTGCAGTTCTGTGTGAGGCATGGCGCTTATCACTCCATAAATACTGCACAAGCAAGCGCGTAGTGACAGATGAGGTGTCAGTAAACAGTTGCTGTGTACTGGAATAAGCTGACAGCATGTAGAAAACAGTGGGAGGAAATTAAGGAATTAAGTGTGGATTGTCTTAAAGAAAGAGAGAGAAATACGTCATGCATCTGTTAGGTTGCTTGCTTGCTGTGATGCTGATATTCGGGAAGCTTGATGTGTGCCTTAGTTTATTGCAGAGTGTGGCTGTTGCAGTGAGTGAACATTTTGGGCATCTAGTCCCTGCTGGTGTTTGCTACTGTCCTATATGATGCAGTAATATTGCCCAGTGGATTAATCACTGGAATCAGACACAAGCAAAGCATATATAGTTTATGGCACGATAAGAGTGTGCAATAAATCAGGCATTTGCAGCAGTTTCAGTTGCTGATAAGGTGCCAATGATGCTGGAAGAAAATAAGTATCTTATTCAGAGCTGCGCCTTCACCAACACTGTTCACTCTTCAGGTAGTTTGTGTGAACAGACAGATACTGTAAACTGCAGGGGTCTCCGTTTTTAATAGTCTACCTGGACATGTTTGTTGACCTCCCTGATGTTTATAAGCGCAGTGTTTTTGTGAGAACAGCTGACATCTGTTCTGTGTGTTGGCGTATGTGGCAATGGCGAGTCAGATCTTACTCCTCTTAGAGGCTGTTTATGTTATAGAAAGCTGTGGAGTAGCAGTAAAGGTAGATGTCTCTCACCACTGCACTGAGAATTATCTTCTTTTTCTGCATTGAAATTTATTTTTGTCTCTACAGCAGCAAAAAATAGAAAGAAAATCATTCCCTGACTGTTTATAGTGAATTTGCTGGATATATTTTTAGCTGGCAAATGTAATCAGCATTGTTGGTTCCCTTGTACTGATCCCTACTACTGATACTATTTATTGTTTACAACAAGACCCAGTGTAAAGGTTTATTCTCATCTGTGGTTGCTAAGAAACATCTGAACATCTGAAGTGGTGTCATCATCAACTCTTCCTCTCAGGTAATAAAGTGAAATCTCTTTCTAAACATTGGAGCCACATGTGCATTAGACCCAAAAGAAAAAACTAAAACACATTACTGCAGGAGGACACTAATGCATATTCTTATGCAATCAACAGATTATCTTGTTCTCAGATGCCCATCATGCATTGCTGCTGCGTGACATCCCTGGCTGTACATGACGTTTACTGTTGAAACAAACAACAGGCTCACTCGTGTTTGCATTAGTATTTAATATCACTATATCACAATATATAAGTAGACAGCCTTTATTAATTATATAATAATTGTTCTCAATGGTTTAATAATGGTACACAAAAGCTGATTGTGTTGGAGTTCACAATTACGGGCACAAACATATGGTCAGCTGTGTAACAATAAGAAGAAGGGCTGGGCAATATTTCAATATTATTTGTTTATTGATTGTCAGCAGAATTATATTGTAATGAGACTATATTTACGTCAATGTTCTACAACTTTCTATTGTCAAAGCTAATGTAATTCAGCAAACTGTAATTAATAAGTATGTTTTTGATGTTGGAAAGTGGAACACAATTTAAACATCAGCTAGATTATATTTTCTGTGATTTTGAACTAATTTGCCATGCCATGATATATAGCTGTGCATGTTGTGACAATGATATAAATTATGTTGCCATTCTTCTCACCTTAGTCGAAGCATTGAAAATGAGTATTAGAATTATTTTTGACAACTTGGGCCACTGGTGGCAGGGTGTGCTTAGTTTAAAAATAGGTTAACAAGAATGAAGAGGCATTGTTTGCTTAGCACAATAGTTAATTTCTCCCTGCTGCTATAGTCACCTTCATTTCTGGATAAAAGCACACCTGCTAAACACTTAATGCAAAATAACGTGACATTTTCCTTTGAGAGTCGACCTCTTGTCACTATAGCATGAAGCCAGCAGAGATCCAGCGCCCTGCTTGTTGGTTATCTGGGTAAAAAGGAGAACAATCAATTATCTATTGCATAACAAACTGAAACTCACTGCCAGGTCACAGTGACAAAAGGGAACTGCATGCAGGCTGGCATTGTAAGGTTACAGGCAAGATGTACATTTAAAATAAAAGTATACTTCTCATTATTTCTTTGAGACATATATAACATGTCATTGGCTGTAAAGTCATGTTGGGGCAAAGAACAGAGCAAGGACTGCCGCAGCATGTTCGCTGTTGCGCCATGTGCTTGACGGGTTGAAATTCATGCGGCAGTGCAAGGCCAGATGTATTCAGCAACATGCCAGTAACCTTGGGTCTTGTTATTGTGGTGAAGACATTGCACTGATAATAGTTGTCTAACATCTGTCATCTCTACAGTGGCTGCCAAATCTCATTCATTCTCTGTGATTTAATGTTTATCATGATGGGAAGCTTTGATAGTGTCAAAATCTGCTTACGTCATATTACAAAAACTAAAAGTTGTCAAATTGTTACAGGCTGGTGCAGTACCCGTTCGTGGACGTGGACGTTCGGAGCGAGTGCTCGCTATCGCTTGTTCATTCCAAGTTTATTAATATTGTTGCATGTCCAAATTGAATCAACTTCGGCACTGCATGCCCTTGGGTCCCCAGCAATTCACCCACCAAGTGTGATGTTAATCACATGGACAGTTCTCGAGATATGCGTTCCCTTATATACCCCGTACATAGAAATCCCTTACTTTATAGTCGGATTGATCTGGTCATGAGATATTTTCAAGGATATAACTGTACAATGTTTTGGTTGACTACTGCCAAAACTAGTCTTCTGCTGCTTTCGTCCTGCATGATTGGGAGGATGAGACACACTGGAAAGATTGTATTGATCCTTATCGAGCAGAACCAGCTCCACAGATTCTAGATGGCTGTCTCTCTGGAAGGGTTCAAAAGAACAAGTGGGTAGCGCACGTGGGCGGTGTGCAGACTCAGGTCCCAGGGATGTGAGAGAAAGCTGAGATGGAGAGCTTTGTCAATATTACTCACTGGTCTAAGAAATTATCTAACAAAGACTACATGAAGATGGATTGTCTGACGCATTTCATTCTAAAATAGAAGAGACACACTCACAGAGTAAACGGCGGGTTTGAGGTGAGGCTAGAGCCTGGGTTTGTTTGCCAGCCTGTGTGCCAAAATACATTCGTGTGCAATTTGGATTGGTGGTTTGGGGGGGAAAAATAAAACAGTGCTTAGGTCAAGGCTTAAAATAAATACTACCAAAAACAGGAAATGATGGTGTTTTTTCCTATGTTGATCCATACTCGCCCAAATGAGATGCACAGTTTGAGTTTGTCTCAAGGACAAGCCCACAGCCAACAGCCTAACTGTTTACTATTGTTGGAGTCCACCATAGCCGAAACATTGCACACATTCATCTTTATTGACTGTCTTAAAAAATATATATATATTGTTACATAATAGTCAAGAAAAATGAACAGTACCCTTTTCATTGACCTGTCTAGTTACTATTTAAACATCTTTTTTTTAAATGAACTGTTAACTGAATTAATCATACAAGCCTTTATGACTAATACGCGTTTCTTAAAGTTTTATATCCATAGTTGTGTGTTTTTATGTTTGTCTCCTGGCTGTGTTTTTGTTTGTTTTGCATGTCAGTAGTAGAGTGATTTTTGAAAGAGGTATCACAGTGCAGAGCAGAATATGAGCCAAAAGGTTCATTGTTCTACTTTACTTTATTATTGATTTTGTAGTCTGGTGAGTTCCTCCCAGTCTGTTTGTATGTACTTGTTTAGATGTATTTAGTGTTGTTTGTGCTCACTACTACCAGTCAAGTCGCTTGTATTTATATTTTTACAAATCGCAATCAATCAAGATCATTTGTCTCAAGGGGCTTTACAAACTGTACAGCATACGACAGGCTCTATCTTTAGACCTTAGACCTATACTACCATAATGTCACTGAGATAAATAGAGTTGGGGGTGCTGTGATCATTTGTGGTGGACAGGCAGGGGGATTACATGGATACTATAATAGGAATTACTCTGTTTGTGTGTTTGTCTGTATACTTGAAGTTATCTGTTTGTTCATGAAAATATCCACACACGTCTGTGCACTGTGCATGTATTCTGATAAATTGACCATATTAGTTTATTGCAGAAATATATACAGAGGCGTATGGTGTATGTTGGCCATTATGTTGGCAGCAAGAAAGCATTTCCAGTACATATATGACAAAGATATGATAGATTTAATTTAGAGAGTTTTGCCAAAGTTTATTTTTAAACAATAAAATGGTCTACTCAAGGCATATTGTGGTCACATTTCTTTCAAAATCAAATGTATGGCATCCTTTTCAAAAATGTGGAGTTTTTTTAAACTCTCATATCTACCTCAAAAATACAGTATTGGTTGGGCTGTAATAATGTATTTTCAAACACTCTTTTAATGTCCTTGAGCATATGGTTGTCAGCGGATCTTATCAAAGCTGTAACTCACATCCTGTAGAACTTCTATATGCCACATTGAAATGTTTTACTGCCATGCTACTACAGTGTACTGTGGAGAGGTACTCGGCCCGTCCATTCCTGACTTCACGGCCTTGGAGGCAGACAGCAGATGGCAACTGCTAATTGTCACAGGCCAGGCACCAATTATAGAGGAGAGAACGCCCCACTCCTAAATTCACAGACTTATTATGAGTGAGTGAGTTACTGTGTGTGCACATAAATATGGTTCTCGTTAAATTATGGGTCTCTTAAAGTGAAATGTACGGCTTTTATTTTAGAAAGTACACCGAAATCAGTAAATTTGCTGTTCCTCATCGTCCCTAATTCTTTGGAGACAAAGGTATTTGGTCTTTTTGTGGTTTTCCTCTCTTGCCTTTGATTTATTCTGGTGTGGAGCTGGCGTCACCTGTTTCCAGCAGGTCTAATGTAGGGAAGGCCCCTCTGTATCATTCACAGGAGTTTGTACGCATGTGTCAGTGTGTAGGGTAATTCTTTACAAGTGTGTGTGCATGCCTGTGTGTGATTGAAGTGACACAGTATCTATAGGTACAGCCGCCTATCCTTAAGCTGGCTTCTGTTCTTGGACATAACACAAGGATTTTCCTGCAGACACAGCCGCTGTCACCAGAGCTTCATAGGTAATCATGATCATGCACTATTTGCATTCGTTTAACTTCTGGCTCCCTGTTCGCAGCTGTCTTTGCGTTCGACGTCTTCAGTGTAGTTACAAATTGGCAAATGTGTCCATGTAGCTGAAGGAAGGAAACAAAGGAAGTTCTCTTGGTCAAAGATTGCTCAATCTTGAAAACTATTGTGAGGCTGTATTTGGTCGTGTCTCGTGAGATCAGTTATATGTTTCAGCAACTTTTGTAGTAACTGGTGGAAGATGTCAGTGATTGAAGTGACATAGAAGTTCTACATAAAAGTAAGTGATAAGAGCGGTTGTTTGAATTAGCTGTTTGTCCAAAGTCTGTAGTTTTTAATTAAATGAATGTGAACTTATACTGCATGAGTCTAAGCTGCACTCAGTCCGAGCCAACTTGGTGCTTTCTAAAATCATAGGTTTCGCCACTCAAACCACCATACAATCTGTGGTAATGGTGATGGTACTAGTCAGCTTTGTCTGTTTTTACATATTTGTCTGTCTCTATTTAAAACATTTTAAAGTTAGTATAGACATTGGTATCATTGCCATTGAATTAGCTCTGAGCCGACAAAGCACCCAGAGGATCCATGTGTATCTGAACCCCAACGTGTTCTGTCAATTGCTTCCCATTGCACATGATGTTGGATGCAGTTAGCTGTACACTATGAGTAATTGAACACTACGAAGAGTCCAAGTTATATGTGTGTCTGTGGTTTGAGAGGGGTCCTGTAGATTGGAAATCCATTTCTGTCAAAGCTTTTTCAACAGTAAACATGGTAAAGTACACGCCGAAGGTACTGTGACATTACTGACTCTGACTTTGCAGAAAAGAGAAATATGATCTTTCCCACGAAACACTGAAAGGATGAGTTCAAGATGGATTGTTTAAATTGCATTGCGTGTCTCCAGATTCAGAAAATTAAAAAAAGTAGCTATCTCTGGAACAAAAGGTCTATTCAGTAGACAATATAAAAGTTTGACTTTGCTGAGATTTTACATAGCTAAGAAAATTTGCTTCGATTACAGAGAAATGTTCTTGGATTACTGCTCAAATTACTTTTTTTATTTCTTAATTCTTTTTTACAAATGACAAACTCTGTCTTTGTCTGCTTACAGACCTGTGTGGTGCATCTGTGAAACCCCTCAAGCCCCAGAGATCACTTCCAGGGACGCCTGTTTCTCTCACACATCCAATCGACCTGCGAACATCAATGGAAGAAAAATACAAAGAGATTGCTGAGGTAAGAATTCAAAGCCACACTGATGACATTAGAGTTTTTAGGTACAGCTTTGTACCAGGTTTTCGGACATTCAGATATTTGAGTTAGCTGTTACTTGTATTTGTCTGAATGTGGAATTTGCCAGTTATGTAAATACATGTTGGCTTTGACTCCAAAATAATAATACAACATATGTTAAAATGAATAACTGTATATTGCCAGCTGGCTTCTGTCTGGAGTGTGATTTCAGCTTCCAGTATCTTACCAGTTTAACACAAGCATATTTGGTTTTGTTCCTTTACCGAATTAACCCCTAAGTAATTAAAACTGCATTCCTGTAAAATTAAGAACATTGCAAGTTCATCAAAGTTTTATTATTTTCAATCATGCCAGTTCATTATCTGCCTTTTTCTGGCTTTATTTGAAGTTAAATATAGCAGGGGTTTGTGTGAGGCCCAGAGTCCTCTATAAGTCCACAGGTGCATGGAAGTTGTCCTGTTTTATGACACCATATAATGTTTGTTTGCACTAAGGAGCTGTTCACGCGCAGCATGACAGAGAGTGAGATGCGAACTGCACCTTATGAGTTCCCGGAGGACAGCCCCATCGAACAGCTGGAGGAGCGACGGCACCGCCTAGAGAGGCAAATCAGCCAGGACATCAAGTGAGGAAATGCAAACACACTGCACACACAAAGCCAGTTAAATAAACTCTGAACATCATCTCTGACAGACAAAGCTCTCCCCTACCCTCACCTTTTAAACACAGTCTTGCTTTCTCCCATGCACACATGCTTATCAGCTTCCAACATGCCAGTCTGTGGGCTAACTAACCTCAGCAATCGGCTAACAGGGCTATCCAGCACATTGCACCTGTTCTGGTTTTCAATCTTCTTCTGTGCAAAGGTTTTATGAGGAGGTGGGTTCTGTCTCGGTTGCCGAGGATGAAGCTGTCTGCACCAATAAGCCAATCGATCGTCTTGGTGGTTCTCTGACAGGCCACCCTGCAAGCCCCTGTTTACCAATCAGGGTGTACTACTATTAACTTAGGATATGTTTGTGTTTGATCACTTAATAGCTTGTGCTTTGTAAAGATTTGTATATATGTAAATGTATATGTGTGTGAGAGAGTGCTTGTTTGTGTGTGTGTGTGTGTGCATATATCTGGTCTCTTTGCCTTTGTGTGTTTAATTTCTTCTCACTACCTGTGATGCCAATCTGCCCCTGCCTTGCCTACGCTATCCTGCGCCACTGCATATCACCGCAAGGCTTGAGCCAGAAATTTTGCTCCGTGCCAAACAGGACTTCATGAAAATCGACAGTGATGCAGACCTAGAGTGAGTGAGATCTGCTTCAGTATGTACTGTATGATTTGTGTAGTGATTTTCTCTTTGGGTGTTTATTTTCTTTCAGTTCATCTCTATTTGGCTTATATTCTTAGAAATGTGCATGGCAGCTACTTACCTGAATCTTTTATTATTTCTAATTACTATAAACGTATCACTGTCTAGTCTAAAAGTATTTAGTAATTGTTGGTTGAAAGTACTTTTCTATGGGACCACTGACAGATTATCAGCATATTGAGATAGATCACATCTTCCCCCTGCTGGTGACTAGATGTACAAATCCGTACCTTGTTCTTTTGCTTTTTGCTCTCTCTAAAGACAAGAAGTCTCAGTACAGTTGGCAGCTCTGTAGGCTAATTATTTAAGTTTATAATATAGATGCATTGACATATAGTATAGTGGATTTGAAAAGTATTCATATTTATTCTCTTTCTGTCTACTTAATTTACCATTATTTTCTTCTTTTTTTCTCGGTTTTTAAACACTAGTACCCCATGGCAAAGATCTTTAGAGTAATATATTAAGATTAACACACTGAAGTACCCCATCTTGTTGTCAGACCTGTAATGAGATGAAGTTAAATGTGGATGTACTCTTTTTAACTAATTTCTAACTAATTAGAGAAGTCTTGTTGCAAATTCAATAGACTTCAAATATAAAACAGTGTTTGAGACATGCATATAGAAAAGGGTATACACTTTATTTCAAAGCATGCAAAGTTTGCAGGAACGCAGTGGGTCCATCATTATGATATAAGATGTTGATCAAGACCCCAAAAACTGAACCACTGAAACCACCTGTGGACAGACTCTCCATCCAGTCCCCAGTGTCTGAAATAATCTACAGAATACCGGTCAACCTTACCGTGTGCAAAGCTGCCATATCAATCACAATTTATAATGTTTCTATGAAATATAGAATAAGGGTCTGAACGTGTATGTAAATGAGGAAATTTCATTTTTTCTTTTTTGGAGGGGTGTAAAAATGATCTTCTCCGACATTTACTTTTCTGCTCCTGCATCCACATATTCTCCTTCTCTATATCTGTTCTGCCTTTGCCTACCTTTCTCTTGTTTTAAACTCTCTCCTTCTTACCGTCTGTATCCTTCAAGGTTATTGAATGAGAATAGTTTGGACACGGTTGATGATGGCTTTAGGGAAAGAGCACTGCCAATGGAGAGAGAATATCAGCGGGTGTCAATATCTGGAGAGGAGAAGTGTGGGGTGAGGAGATTTTTTCAAGTGATTTTTAAATGTTTTTTATCAGCAATTAAACTCAACTATTGTAAGGTAATCCTATTTTCATATTGATATCTTCCCAGGTGCCATTCACTGACCTGGTAGATGCTGCGAAGTGTGTGGTGAAGGCATTATTCATACGGGAGAAGTACATAAAGCGATCCATGCAATCCTTTTGTAAGACAACAGCTCATGCCTTGCAGGACCTCGGGATAAAGCCTCTGGATCTGACATACTATGACGATATAGCAGAGACCCCTGTAGATGCTGGTATTTCATGCACACACCAAACATATTATATTACAGTTAGAAATAGCCATGACTATAAGTGTATATCAGAATGGACACAGCCACATGGTGGAGGCAACCCATTCCTTTGGCTTGTTCTGAATCAAAGTGTTTTGTTGAATTTCACAGAGATGACCGTTCGTATCCGTTTTACAAGGATGTTGAAAGTTCTTTTCTCCAGAACCACTGACAGATTATCAGTTTATTGCGATGGATCACATCTCGCCCCTGCTATACAGTAGCAGGGGAAAAACGTTTGACTGCCGAGCTATACACTTTAAAAAAACTTGACGGTCCTTCAGATGAGCCTTGCAGGCAACTCATAAATGGGTATATACTGTATATGTTGGGCGACTGTGGCTCAGTGGTTAGCATGCCCCTCTTTCAATCAGAGGGTCTGTGGTTCGAACCCTGGCTCTGCTAGTCCAAGTCGTTGTATCCCTGAGCAAGACACTTAACCCATAATTGCTCCCCGTTGCTGTGTGTATAGAGCAAACATGTAAGTCTTTTTGGATAAAAGCGTCAATGAAATGTAATGTACATATGCCAGAAAGAAACTGAAGAATTTGCTAAAATAATCTCCCGCTTAACACCCTGAACTAGTTGACAAAACAATTAAGAAAAAAGAAACACTCTCAACAGCTGTTTTTTTAAATTTTGAATCAGTTTGCCAAATTCTAATTTAATTGTGATTCTTAAATGAAAACACAGTAGTCACTCAGGACCATTATGTAATACAAATTCTCATTTATATGAGCAGTTCCCAAGTCATTGTTTATATTAATTTAATTTAAAAAAAATTCTAGCATGGATGTACAGTATAACATAATTAATTAATCAATTTCATTTTTTTCCCCAGATGCACCCGTTCACCCACCTGTCTCAAAGACACACCCCTATGACAAAGACCCCAAGAATTTGCCGACAGACACAGGATATGGTTGCAAGATGGTGGATGGAGTTGTCCATGTTTACAGCAAGAAAACCAACATGGACAAGTATGCTTTTGTACCTGACAACAAGTTAGTTAGAAAACTAAGGTTGCCTGTTTGTATCACTTTTATACTGTTCTCCTTTTCAGAAGCACAGAACTGGACCTGACCTATCCTGACCTGACGGAGTATATTGGGGACATGAATGTTATGATGGCCCTCATTATCAACGGCCCAGTGTGAGTGTTTCTTTGATACCATCATTCTACAAATGTCATTGTTAAAATGCTGTGTTTATTTTCAATTAAATATTCCTGTGTTTCCTCTACATGGTGTTAACAGGAAGTCTTTCTGCTACCGCCGCCTGCAGTACCTGAGCTCTAAATTCCAGATGCACATCCTCCTGAATGAGATGAAGGAGCTGGCAGCTCAGAAGAAAGTTCCACACAGAGACTTCTACAACATACGAAAGGCAAGAGCCAACCAAAGGCAATCTATCGCTACTTTTTTGATATCATCCAGTGACTGTTGTTAGTTGACTGGACTTCAACTAGAGGACTGAACCTAAGGCTGAGATCCTCAGAGAAGGTCATATCTGCCTCTTACATATTCTGCTCTGCCCTAACTACAGGTGGACACACACATTCATGCATCATCCTGCATGAATCAGAAGCACCTGCTGCGATTCATCAAGAGATCCATGAAGAAATACCCAGAGGAGATCGTTCACATTGAGCGTGGCCATGGCCAGACCCTCAAGGAGGTGTTTGAGAGCATGAACTTGACGGCCTTTGATCTGAGTGTAGACACTCTCGACATGCATGCGGTGAGATATTATTGTATGTTCTGTTTGTGCCAACATACCATGTGATCATGGTCCTGTATCATTTAATAAAGAAATACAAATATAAATAAGAGCAGCTGTATCTAACTAAAGTTGTGCTACATATTTTGAGAATATGTGTACAAAGGAATACTGAAAAATTATGTTTGACAGGTTTTGTTTCACTTATCAGGACCGTAACACGTTCCATCGGTTTGACAAGTTCAACGCCAAATACAACCCCATTGGAGAATCCATCCTGAGAGAGATCTTCATTAAGACTGACAACTGCATTGAAGGAAAATACTTTGCACACATCGTCAAGGTGTGAAGTAATTCATATGTACAAAATGATTACATACATCATCCAAACATGTTATCATACATACATAAACTGATGCATTGATATCTCCTGTCACTATTTGTCCAGGAGGTGATGTTCGACCTGGAGGAGAGTAAGTACCAGAACTCTGAGCTACGCCTGTCAATCTACGGTCGCTCCAGAGATGAATGGGATAAGCTGGCTCAGTGGGCCCTCAAACATCGCGTGTACTCTGATAATGTGCGTTGGCTTATCCAGGTGCCCCGTCTTTTGTAAGTACTCCCTCCACTTTGCTTTACCTTGAAGTTGTACTTTTGTCAGGGGTGGTGAAAACATGGTTGTAAGGAGAGCACGAACCAAAAGGAATTAATTGGTCTAATTTCGGAAGTTAGGTCCTTGAATGAGAGACAAGCTGCTTCTCAACTAGTGTAGACATGGGTTATATCTTCTAGGCTCGACTATTAAACCAATATTTTAAATGTATTAGTCTTTAAAAATAAAAAAAACAATAATCATCTGATGTCATTGTCCAATCACTCCAGTGATGTTTACAAAACAAAGAAGCAGCTGGCTAATTTCCAGGAGATGTTGGAGAATATCTTCATGCCTCTGTTTGAAGTCACGATCGACCCGCGCAGTCATCCCGAGCTGCATCTCTTCCTGGAGCATGTGAGTATCACTTCACAAGAAATCCAAGCTATCCTGATGATGCTCCTGTTTTGTTTCTATCCTGTTTATTGTATGTGTGTCCACAGGTGGTGGGCTTTGACAGCGTGGACGATGAGTCCAAACCTGAGCATCACATCTTCAACCTTGACAGTCCGCTGCCAGAAAACTGGACAGAAGAAGCCAACCCACCTTACTCCTACTACCTCTACTACACCTATGCCAACATGACTGTGCTCAACCACCTGCGAAGGTATGGCCCAACTGGACTGATTTATAACACACAATAATCCTTCTTAAACCACACATCCATTCATTTCAATGCAACATCGTTTACAAAACATGAAGTTTTAATGTTGTTTTTGTAAATATATTTGACTGACACAGGCAGAGAGGCTTTCACATGTTTGTGCTGCGACCTCACTGTGGGGAGGCGGGGCCGATCCACCACCTGGTGTCAGGTTTCATGTTGTCAGAGAACATCTCCCACGGACTGCTGCTCAGAAAGGTCAGGAGCGGCCATCTTGGATTGCTTCTAAAAGACTGCTATGGAAATGTTTGATTTTACTATATTGAAATAACATTGTTCGTATAAATGCTAGCTGTGTTCTAAAACTAATTTGGAAAGTTTGCTTAAAGATTTCATCTTTGTTGAATCTTCCCATTTTGCAAACCTGATGGTATCAGCTTAATTAAAGTCCATGGCAATGTTTTGTAACTATTGGATGGGACTGCAATACCATTTTGGAAGCACAAAGAGATATACAAACTATTGGGTACCGCTTGGCCTTACATATACATATTTAAGATTCATTTTTCTCTCTCATGTTCTCTATTCTCTTTGCTGTTTTTATTACTGTTTTACTGTTTCTTTATATAACATGTTATTTTTTATTTTTATTTTACTATGTGTCTCTTGTGTGCACTTTACCTGTCTGCTGCTTTAATCCTGCAATTTCCCCACTGCGGGACTAATAAATGAATATCTTATATATCTTATCTTATCCAGGCCCCGGTGCTACAGTATCTTTACTACCTGGCTCAAATTGGCATCGCCATGTCCCCACTGAGTAACAACAGCCTGTTTCTCAGTTACCATCGCAACCCGCTGCCAGAGTACCTGTCCAGAGGCCTCGTGATCTCTCTGTCCACTGATGATCCTCTTCAGTTCCACTTCACCAAGGTCAGTGTGAAGGACGTTTGTCTGACTCTACACATGACCTACATTTAAGGTAGACAATGCAAAATGATGGTCAGAAGTGATGAGGCTCTGTGTGTTTTTCTGGATCCAGGAGCCTCTGATGGAGGAGTACAGCATCGCTACTCAGGTGTGGAAACTAAGTTCCTGTGACATGTGTGAGCTGGCAAGAAACAGTGTCCTCATGAGTGGGTTTTCACACAAGGTAAACTAATTTGTAACAATTCTCATGTTGTGTATTTAAACATGTGGCATACACTCACTTTATTACAATCTAATGCAATTCAATACAACAGCTCTGCCATTAACTCTTCCTTTTATGAAGTTTATAATGTTCAGTTTTTAGTTACACTGTCAGAAATGCATCAATTCCATTTTTTCTTAAATGTGGTGTTCTTCTGGACTCCTGGCCAATCATATTGCTTCAATGCTGCACAGGGCAGGTCTTGCCAAGAAGAGCAGTGGGGCTGCGGTCGAAACGTTTTTTTTGACAGTGACAACCATTTGGTTTTATTGTATTCGTATTTATTAATTTGGAACATACAAATCAGTAAAACAAAAAGCACAAATAACACACATGTAATATTTGTTAATTTGTTTGTTTTTAACGACCATTAAATATAGTAAATGGTCAATAAACAAATTCTCATAAACAACATAAATTAACAAATATTACATGTCCGTAAAGAAGTAGGGAGTAATACACACATCTACCCTTTTCCATAACTCCAATAATTAACTCAATATTTATCATATATCATATTGGTAATGAAGTAATATCGGAAAAGATGTTCAGAGGTAATTTTTTTACTTTTCGACTGTAGCCTGGGATTCATAATAACACCCCTCAGACCCGTTAGTAGTAGGGGACATTTTTAATCTAAAATGAATGACAAAAAGAGTTATCAGTCATATCTTGTCTTTCTTTCTGTGTTTCACACGTATCTGAGCTTTCACCTCATGTAGCTTCTCTTAATTCCAGGCCAAAAGCTACTGGCTGGGCCCCACTTATTCTCAGGAGGGTCCTGTGAGCAACGACATCCGTCGTACCAACGTCCCTGATATCCGCGTGGCGTACCGCAGCGAGACACTCTCTGAGGAGCTGCAGCTCATCACTCAAGCTGTGCACACTGAAGAGCTGGACATCATCAATGAGGAGGACTCTCTGTCCATGGGCCCTCTCCCGGGACCACGTTGAAGTCGTAATAACCTAGACTTGTCCTGTGAATCCTCAACTCTGTGGTCCACCCAGCATGACGCTGAAGAGACGTGGTGTGAGGGTAATTCACCACCAACCATCCCTATAGAAGTATGCCGCACACACAGCTACACAGCTACCAAAAAGTCCAGGATACAGAGCTGCCAGAGCACTACAGCTTCTACATTCTTTCTATTTCTTGTGTTTGAATCATTTTTAGGTTTCAGTTAAGGACTTTAACCCCATATTGTTAAAGTCCCAAATGCATAGTCAGTGTTGTCCCCAGATCATTTGTATAACCGGTTTCTGCTGCTCTCTGTGGCATGTTCAGTCTCAGTTAGCTTATGAGGTTAGCAGAGATGACCAGTAACTAAATCAGAGAGAAGAGAATGCAGCTTCTGTCTGAATGCTGCAGTTCTGGATATCAGCCATGCATTGTGCTTAGTGTGGTTTCAAATCTTTTATTTGCCAAATGCACACAAAGAATAATTCTTCCGTGATTTTAATGAGCTCAGAAAGTGACATATAAGGGAGAAACTCCTTCGAGTCCGTACGAGAAGCAGACTTCCTGGTGGTCGACTGCAGACATTCCATGAAGCAAACAGTTAGCTACAAATTAATCCAATAATAATTTATTTTATGGTGTATTTCTACCAACTTTTCGTTGATATAAAGAGATATAAAGATATACAAAGGTGAATGGGCATAGTATATTTTAACCACAGCACAAATAAGTTTGATATAGATTCAGCATTGTCTGTAAAGTTACTCTTAAAGTTACTTCACTATGTCGATGAATATATGGACCCTAACTTCCCTCCTTTTGTTCCTATTTTCACTCATTCCTTACGGACAAACTAGAAAGTTTGAGTTGTCCCCCCTTTGCATGCATTGCACTGTACATATGCACCCAGCCAAGACTTCACTGTGCCTTTTCATTTTTAGCTTTGGGCTAAAAATTCCCAGTTTTGCATATGTTTTCCTCAGTCATGTACAGTAGGCCTGTATGCTGTTGTAATATCCGCACCGATGGAACTGAAACCACCTAGCCGCATGCTCGGTGTAAAATAGCTTTTTACCTTGGCCTTCGTTTGACATGGAAGATTGACTTGTTTGTAATTCTCTGTTGTTGTTTTTTGTTGTTGTGCATGCCTGCATGAGTGATGGATGGCAGGAGAGAATCAGTTGTTTACAGCGAGCTGTAATGTAAAGCATCTTAACTAATTCAGGGCTGCCGACCAGCTTTTCGAGTCAGACGTCTGTTTGCAGCTAAACAGATTTAAATTCAGCATTGTTCACCATGCAGAAAGGAGCAAACCATGCTGGGACATGGTTCAGAATGTTGCATGGTTCTTGTAGCATTTTGCTGATTTAAAACGGCCCAAATCTGATCAAAGCTGGGATCACATTTTGTATGGAACAGCACCCCCATCTTCATGTTATCACCACTCTACCTGTCGCTGGACACGGTCCAACTTCCCATCAAACTGTGAGCATTCTTCTCAAACCTAGATGCTATTGTTGAGTATTGAATTAGAAAACATCAGCCTTGTTAGTTGAATAACCAGTTTCAGTATACATACATGTTTTGCTTTATAGATGATTAGGATGAAAGATGAGAACCTGCATTTGTTCAGCAAGAATACAGCAGCTGTGTGTTCGAGGGTTACCCCCGAGTTGTGCGCTGAACATGGTGAGATGTGCGTGTTTGTTGGATTTCATGTATAAAGTGTATTTTTTTAAGGGGGATATAGAGATACAACATTTTATATTCACATTATATTGATCTCAAGGTTTAACACTTAGTTGTGTTGCCATTGATCCTTGTGAATTAGCATAATGTCATGAAAACCAGACACAATGTTTGAATGTCTGTTATTATTTTACTCGCGCTGTTCTTCTTCACATTTTGATTGTTATTCCTGATCGTTCTCAGTTCGTGATTCATTGTTGTTTAACAGGTACATGATAGATACCTATAGATACCATGATAGATAGTCATTCCAACAGCTACCTACACACGCACATACAGTACATACTAAAATTACCCCTCATTTTTATGTCACGTCAATAGAGTTGTCTTTGTCTGATTGGGGCATTGATCTACTGACTTGTCCAGTAGCATCGGTCCAGAGACGGAAGCACAAAGGATTACTATGTTCATGTACTGCAGCTTCATTCTGTTAACGCCCGTTCTTAGTTTGAATGTTTAGCAGCCATATTTTTGACTACTTTAACAGTTTACTTTAACATTTTGTGAGGTAATTATGGGAATAAGTGTTTGATGACAACGCTTTATCACTGAGAGACAATTATAATCCGACTGCAACCTTTTCCATCCATTCATCTTTATGTTTATTCTGTATTTACGTCCCCTTTATGGTTTCACGTTGTCTTTCACATTCACCACAGAGCCACTTGTCTGCACTCACAACATAGTGTAGTATACCTCACCAATATTAATCTCTGATAGTTGTCATGTTGGTGCTCTGTGCTATAGCAACAGCACACCAGATTGACAGATCTTTAAAACTGAGTTTCTCCACAAAGAATCTGAGAAAAGCACCACTTTGAATCTGTTGTTTACCAGAGATGCGCTCACAAGTGTCTTTAAAATAAAACAGCATAAAAAAATGGCTAATCAACTCAAGAAACGTTAGTCAAGACAAAAACAACTGATTAGTCGACTAATCAACTAAGACGGGGCAGCCCTATTTTTTTCAGTAATTCATTATTTTTATTGTTTTGTCTATAAAATATGAGAAAACTATGACAAATGGCCTTCATAATTCCATGTATAGATGTTTTTAAATAGTTTATTTCAGTCCAACAGTCCATAAATCAACACATCTCATGAAGTTTCTTTGTTTTTACATAATCTTGTCACTTTTACTTTTTACTAATTTTATGTCCATTGATCTGTATCCATATTATTGCCTGGAATGGATTGCCAGTGTTTAGCAGGTGCTTCTGATAAGGTTCATTTGTAATGTCTGAACAATTAAATAAAGCATGTTTATTCACTAAAACGTTGTGTCCGATAACTTTGATTTACAGAGCAAATTATGACCACAGCTTTTTGCTTTTTCAACATCTTTATATAATTTAGGCACTTTGCTAAATGTCTTCCTATACACTGTTATCATAGTATTGCTGGATACATTGTCTAATGCACTTTAACACTTGATCTAATTACTTGTTAACTGATTTTAGGACATTTCTGAATGACACCAGACAACTCGACTAATATACATTTCAAAATTACATTTATATTATTTCATACAATGTTTCGGAGGATAATATATCCTCCGAAACATTGTTGTAAACTTAACCTCACTTTTTATTGCTTAATATTATCTGAAATTATATCTATTTGGTAAAATTGGTGACTTGTTTCGGACCGTGATGATTTCTTATCCTCCTCTGATGTTCTCTTGTTGGTCTCGTTTAAATGGCAACCTACGGTGTTGAAACACAAAACAGTCAGAGGGTTTTGTTGTGTTTTCACCAGAGTGGAGTGTGAAGACAAATGAAGCTGCACTGTGCGAGTCACTTACAGCCATGGCGGACTTGACCGCTTGTAACTGGAAGAAGACCCTCCCTCCTTCCTCTGGACACACGGTCTTCAGCTCCTCTCTGGTCATCCCCAGCAGCATAGAGCCGCTCAGTCCGCCCAGACAGCGAACAGTGCTGCAAGAGACAAGTCATACTGGTCTGTTGTTCATCAATTCTGGGGTTCATTCTAACAGGAGAGGAACTGTATCACTTCACCAAAATGGATGTGAGTTGGTTGTTGAGTGCAGATATTTTAAGTTGCCACTGAAGTTAATTTGAAAAATAAATTTAAAAAAACAGCAAAGTATTTAGGGTTGCACCATAAAATGGTATAATCATCTGTAAAAATTTAAGCAGAAGAGGTCAACATATCTTACATTTTTGTCTCTAATAAGGCAACTCAATCGTGTCTTTCACTAAACCCACCTCTACCTAAACCCCACACCTCCAGTTTGTAATAAAGCCTTTCTGTTCAAATTCATCAGTTATCCAAAGCAGTGAAGAGAAACACAAAACACATTGTTCTTAAAGTGACTGGTCAAAGTATTTTAATTTGTAATGTCAGTCATAGACTTTACCTTTAATGATGCATTTACTTCCAGCTAGAACTTGTTTACGTTTAGGTATAATTTAATGTACTTTTTGTGAGACAACACACAGGTTTTATTTATCAACTTAAATGAATTAATGATCTAGCTTTATCTAGCTTTATTGTAAATGTTAATTGAATATAAAATGTAATGACTTACATTTTACTAAAGCCCTTGTCTTCCAGCCAGGCTTTCACTTCTGCAGACTTGGACTTCTTTGTGAGGACAGGAGCACCTCCAGTATGCTGAGAAAATGTAATAATGATAGTCCGATGTGATTTTACTGAAATGTAAAGATATACTAAACATATACACATAAAATGTACATTATATACATACACAATATTAAGTATATGAAAGAAAGCTACCAGGCATATCTATTTAGTCATATTTTACATGTTATCATTCTGGTAATATTTACACTCCAAATTACTCAGGTAAATTTCAGCAAAAGGTCAAAATCCCTGAGAAGTGACACATTACACACACGCATATTGTGAAACTATAGTAAGTGCTGATTTACTGAAGGGAAACATTGACTTAAACAGTAATTGCATTCCCACCAGTGTTTGAGAAGACTGTTTTCTGGCAGTGAAGTTGCTGTTTTTCTTCACTCTCATTCCCAGAATCCCTCAGTGACTTTTTAAGTTCTTGAGGCTTCCTTTGATATTGAGTTCAAAGTTACCTGTGCTGTGTAAGTGGTGCCCTCGATAGTTTGCTTGTCATGAGCCTCTAGGACATTATTGGGTACAAAGCCCTCCTCCCCTCTGCTGTTCCTCACTTTCCACCACTGCTTCGACATGTCCAGCAGCTGTGGATGGACAAAGAAAAGAATAGAAATATGTGCATGTTGTTCTCTCTTTTGTAACCTGCGATAGAAGAGAAAGAGCAGTTGCTTCATGTCACTAACTCACCTCGACTATTTCTCCTTTTCTGACGGTGAGCTCTCTCTGGTTTCTTGAGATGAAGTCATTCGTAACTTGTATGCTACGCAGTTTTGACACACCTGAGCTGAAAAACACAAAGGGCGTAAAAAATGTAAAACATTCACATGATAATGAGTTGTACTTTATGTGCTTGTGCGTACCGTGTCTTTTGTGGGGGGAGAGATGATGGTGTCAACTTGTTGGAAGTCTACACAGAAAAAAAGACATGGTCTTGTTATGCTTTTCATATGTCTCCCTCTTTTCTCCAAACTAGTGGTCTATCAGCACTGGATGTTTGATGTGAAGGTTTACCTGGCTGGGTGCAGGTTGTTGATGCTCCTGTTGTTGATGCTCCTGTTGTTGATGCTCCTGCCGTCTCACAGGTTCCCTGGGTTCAGGTGCTGCAGTCACCTCAGGAGGCTGCCAGCCATCAGAGAACTCCAGAGTGTATGTTGGGATGTCCTCGTCATCCTCTGGCCATTTGGTGCTGGTAATATTATCAAAATCATAACTGATTATTATCCTTCCGCACAGCAGTCCGATATATTTTACTAAACCCAACTTAAATGTGAGTGTATAAGCAGTAGTCCACTGGTTGAAGAAGTATTCAAATATGTTACTTAAGTAAAAGTACCAATGCAACAATGTCAAACTACATTAAAGGTACAAAGTAGTAAGTTATACTCTGATTTTATGTTTTTTTTTAATGTAAAATCTCCATCTATTTAACTGCCAACTGAATGTAGTGCAGTCAAAAGTACATTTTCCTCAGAAATATAAAGTAGCACAAAATGGAAACACTATACTTCTAAACTGTTCTTAAGTACAGTGCTTGTACTAAATCCCCCCTACTGGAGGTGTGAAGTGAGATGAAGCTTAGATTTTGGTCCACCACTGTCCAGTGTCTCACCTGGGGATGTTCCAGGCGTCTCCTAGAGACTGCCACAGCTGGTCCTCCTCTACGGAGGCTTCTTCGCTCAGGAAACGGAAACACTGAGGCGTCAGCAGCGGTGCCACGATGGTCTGAGGCAGACCCTCGGCGCAGTGAGATGTCACCTGTAGAGGAAAAGCATAACTTACTTTGTAGTGCAGTAGTCATGTAATTAGGCCAGGTGCACCCAGAGGGTGTCTGCACACCGGATTACATCTCCCACAATGATTTGACGACACGACTGTCGACCAATATATTGGTTAGATTGATCAATCTCATGAATGGCACATTTTACAAACATACATATCACAGAAAATGTATTAAATATAAAGAGAAAATATATAAATGAAGTGACAAGACGAGTGAAGATAATTGATGTGAAAGGCTGAGCTAATTATACATATACAGACAAGAGAACCGGGTTTTACCTGTATTTTTAAATCATTCTGAAAATCATACATTGTGTTCAAGTTAAATTTTAAGAGATGTAGTCACTTACGAATGCTAATGTGGAGAATAAGGTGTGAACAAAATCAGGAGCGCTGGGATTACTAATCATTCTGTTGAGATCGCTCTGTCAAGGGAAACATTGTACTGTTACACAAACTGTACACTACAGAGTGAACAGGAATAACACAGACTGTGATATACTCTGTAAATGTGATTTAGGACACATACCACAAGGTTGAAACCACATTTGATCTTATGGAAACACACTTCAAATTCTGCTGCAGGGGGCATACCGTCCATGACTAAAGAACCAAAATAAATACATGATGAAGTCTCATAACTGATTACATTTTCTTGATAGAATCAACATTTTTATACAGAAAATTCCTTTACAAACTATCTAATGAAGCATAAGCGGAAGTTCAGTCAGGAACATTTATAATCTATATCTCTTTCTCTCCCTTTGTTTACTTTAAATTAACCAACCTGCTTCTGCACAGTTTCCTTAAACCATTACAATGTTCTCCTCTCTGCTGCGGTCAGTTGTCATTTCAGCACAATCGGTTGTCACCCTCCTCCACCCAGTCACCTCCAGTCAGCATCACAGTCTCCTCATTCATCATCAGATTGCAGCAACTCTCTTCACCACCATTAGTGTCTGAACTCCAGGGGAATTATGCCTTATCTGATTTAAGCATTACTACCCCTGTAATATCCTACTTCAGAATGGAGTCCAATTGTCAAAGACTTTGCACTATTCAATTTTTTATAAATTATTGTTAAATTCTAAGGCAGTCTCCCCTGATTGAACTGTCATTTAGATACAGTTTACATGTACATCTTCATTCAATTTCTGGATTAAATTACCTTTTCCTTTTTTCTTCTTCTTCTTTTTCTTTGCATTTTTAGCTACTACTGCAGCTACTTTTCCCATGAAGATTTCTATGTCACTTAAAAGATGATTCAAGATATCCTGTAAAGAAAGAAAAATAAATAACACAATTTACACATTCCTCTTCTTGTAAATGTGGAAAATTGACTAATAGCCAACTATGTCACAAGTTATACACTCACTACATTCCTGTCCAGTTCTGTGTATGAGCGTGGGGTAGATGGAGCTTCTTCTTCATTGGTTGAGTGCTGTGGTGATGGCACCTCCTCTCTGGGAGCTGAGGCCTCCTCCTCTTCCTCTTCCTCTTCCTCCTCCTCCTCCTGAGGTACAGCCAGTTCAGGCTCAGGGACGTTATCCTCCTCTATATGGACACAAGAAAAGGAAGGTATGTGTTGATTTTGACTATATTGTTAATAATCATATCAACAGTGATATCACTTCTAAACTGACTCACCATAGTCAGGAGCCATCCATTGGGGCGCTACATGAACTGCAGGCTTCTGCTCTTTAGGTTCATCAGATTTTTCAGCGTTATGAAGGTTTTTCATTCCCTGTTGTCCTCCTATTATATCTGCACTGCTGCTTCAAAATGTGTGAGAGGCATTTTTAGGAATACAATTAATTAATTAATCAAGTTTCAGGTATTTGTTCTCACTGACTTTAGGTTATTACCTGAGGTTTGAATCCTGTCTCCTGCGTGACAATGCTCCTAAAAGATCCCTCTGAACATAGTCAGCCTGTAAACAACCACAACAAAAACATACATTTACTCACTCATTCATTTCATTAAACAATCACAAATAAGATAGAATTCCACTTGTCCTCACCCTGACATCCTCACACTGGAACATGAAGACAGTGGTGGTGTGTTTTCCCCTGGGCCGGACCGACACTGTGAGCAGGGAGTTAAACACTCCAGCATCAAGCACAGCCTGGAGCTTCAGGATGTCGCCAAAAGCCATGGACTCCAGCTCCTCCTGAGAAAGCAGAACAGGTTTTTATACACATAAACCATGTCGTAGACCTCTGGATATACATTTATTTTAAAGGAAAAAACAGGGTGAAGTATCGTCAAATTCAGGTTTATTATCATCTGTATAGGAACCACTGTAATCTATACAATTAAAACAAACAGTATATTAGTACAGTGTTCTGCCACCATGAAGCTCTAGAACAGCTTCAATGATCCTTGCCTCCAGATCCTAAAGGTCAATAACTGAAAGGATCAACACCAATCTGCCAATAGATACAGACAGAAAAGAATGGGCCCCAGGAATGAACCTTGGGGTACACCATAAGGAGGGAACCAAAAAAGTCGTGACCTTTTAGGTAAAACCTAAACTAATCTAGAACTGTCGAAGAACTCAATCCCCATTTATAATTTTTTTTTAAAGAAGATTGTGATTAACTGTATCAAACGTAATACTTTCATGACTGTGGTATTCAATTGAGTTGAGATCTGTTGATTGGGAAGGCAATAACATTACATAACATGACATAACATAACAACACAACGTGACATAACATAATCTTTTGTCATGCTCATCTAACTATTCAGTGATCCTCTATACCCTGGGATTGCCATCCTGGAAGACATCCCATCATATTTGAGTTTCAACTTGTCACCTGTCTGAGGCCTCACATGCTGCTGACCTTGGTTTCAATGTCTGTGAGCAGCAGGTTGGCTCCTCGCACCTCCAGCTGCATGGTCTGACCCCACACACGACCCATCCCGTCCAGCAGCCTCAGCCGCTCCACGCAGTCTGCTACGCTTCTCAACCCCATCCCATCCAGGTCACAAGTGAACAAGTGCTGCAGCAGCAGAGAGGCATTACAACACAACATTTAACATGGTGTGATTGAGAAAGGGTCACATTTGTATGGATAGTGTTATACCTCCACTCTGTACTGAAATTTGTTCATCATCTTGTTCATTGATACTGCATACTCCATCCTTTGCACTGTTAATCGTCAACAAGAGCTCAGTGTTAGTCATGGAAATGAACACAACAGGTGTAACCACTGAATATGTTGAATGCAGGGGTGTTAACTTACAGTAAACTGACTTTGCACTGGGCCTCGACAGACTTGACACCTGTGATGAAACCTCATCTATAGAGTAAACACTGTCACAACAAATGCAAGTAAGTTACAACATTGATCTTCTGCCTATGAATAAAGTAATGAATTAAACAACCAATTGATCCATCAACAACATCAAATTGTGAAAGCCATACTTGGACTGGATTGATCCTGTGTAGCTGCTGGTGTCATTGCCAAAGGGACTGTTACTCCTGGACATGTTCAGCACTGACCTGACACACCTGCCATATCATACACGATATGAGTTATAAACACCATAAATCTGTAATGTCAGTGGTATGAGCTGTGTCAGCAGCCTGCATCTGAAATAAATCTATACATTATTTCTTTTGGGAAGTTTGTCGTATCATCAGTGTTTATTCAAAGTTGACAGGAGCTTAAAAATCTCAAGTTTTGTTAAGTTGTTATTGAGAAAAATACAACTTTTACAAATATCAAAAGCAAAATGAACCTTTGCTCAAACAACACCTTGATTATTAGCAATAAATACTAGTCACCTAGCAACACAGCACTGTGACCAACCTAACAACAACATCTCCATGGTGCTGTTGGGATATTTCAAGGGTTTGCATATTTTAAAGACCGTCTGTGTCTAACACAAATGTAGATCAAAACAAAAAAGGTAAATTACCTCTTTGAATACAACAAAACAAGCGCAATATTTGTCAAACACAAATGCTGTATGAATGGTTAAGTTAATATTACAGTAAGTCAGAAAAGTTGAAAACTAAGTTCTAATTACATCTGATTTGTTTCAATATATAATCAGAATCAGCTTTATTGGCCATTTGTGTTTACACATACATGGAATTTGACTCCGGTTTCACGTAGCTCTTCGTACTTATATACATACACAATGTACAATAAACAAGATAAATATAAAAAAGACATTAAAGACAACAGAGACAAAAAGACAATTAAAGACAACAGTAGTATCAGGAATAAAAGGAATATTATCGTGATCTAGAGTTTGTTTGAATTGTGTTAAATTAAATGCGAACACACAGAAAACATTAAATACAGATCACGTACACATAAAACAAAGACATATCCAATGTATTGTGGAGATTCATGGTGAAAAGCTCTTACCTTTGATTTCTGGTCGATGAATACTGTGTTATTATTTAGTACAAGTACAACTCATATTTTAATTCAGTACCTCCGTCGTCGACAAACACCCTCCAAACACCTAGGACTTCCTCATAAAGGAGAAGGACAAAGTCCACTGTCAGTAGCAAAGTGATCTGTGGGATTCTGAGTCGACGCAGTTAAGGGTGTGAGACCTTTAGTGTGGCATCCCGTCTGAGCAAAGGTTACCAGATATGGAAGAAATTATCCTGGAACAGCTTAAAGTTCTCCAGGTCTATAAATAGATTTGAGGGGATCAGCATTATGTCATTTGTTCATCTTACAATGTTGTGAATATGAGTATTGAGCTACAATGCTCCAACTCTTCTTTTGATTCTTCTTCCTCTTTAAAAACACACAATGTCTGCATCCTATCTTAGATAACTGCCTCCGACTCGTCAGGTTCACCTTACAGTGAATTAAAATATCTACAGAGAGAGGAGAGAAAGTGCATTGCAGCAATGATATTTACTGTTAATAACCTCTATTCCGGACATGTCATATCTTTGTAACTATCATTGTATTGTACTTTAGTTATATAATGTAAAAGAAAATCTACTTACAGCAGATATATTTAGATTCAAAATCCAGTTTTAAATGCTTTCATGTGTCTTCCCTAAGAACCATTTCTTCATATATTATACATGTGGGGTTATTACCAAAGAAAGAGCAGTTAGGGAATTTGAAAGGGAACTTCATCAGTGTTGGCAAGTTGTAGCACTTCACATCTTTCAGTACTGTGTCAATATACTTGGCAGACTGGCCCCTTGATTTGTAATGTCACACTGCCGAACATTAACTAGAAAACATTCCTTAGTGATGTAAGATAAGATAAGATAAAATAATACTTTATTAGTCCTGCAGTGGGGAAATTATAAGATTACAGCAGCAGTGCACACAAGAGACACATAGTAAATAAAACTGAACTGAACTGAAAGCAGAGTTCAGTTCATCTTGACCCAGTCTTTTCAGCGCCATCCGAGTGGAGCAATAACCGGTGGATCTTCGAATTGTTTTGGGTTCCTTTCCTTTTGTTTTCTTTCTGTGCTCTCACTCTTGACTCTCAGGGCCGCAGCCAAACAACAGCTTCCAGACAGGCATCAAGGCTTGTATGGTGGGAAGGAGGACACTGCGAGGAGGAGCAGGGGGGAAAGGGCAAACATTTCAATAATAATTGTTGATGTATAAAACTCATGTTGAACTATTTTTCTGGGTCAGACCTCCGAACCATCTGTGGCGACAAGCTCTGTCCATTCAATTGATTAATTGCCATTACATCGTTCATCAGGGATGAGAGTTTAGCCATCATCCTCCTGTCCCCCACCACCTCCACAGTATCCAGTGGACACCCCAGCACGCTGCTGGCCTTCTTTACAAGTTTGTTCAGTCTCTTCCTGTCAGCTGTCGTGATGCTGCTGCACCAGAAGACCACTACATAAAAGATGGCTGATGCCACCACAGAGTTGCAGGTCTTCAAGGACCTTCAACCATAAAATATATATATATATATATATATATATATATATATATATATACATACATATATATATATACATATATATATAATAATATCGCTCTACATGGTTCAATTTAGGACGTCACATATTTGCATGTTCACTCAAACATACCTTTCAAAGCCAACATGCATTGCAAACATTGCATTCTTGTCTAAAAGGGCTCTATAGGAAGTCTGATGCACTTTTGGGAAATCGCTGTTCCAACACCAAAATATTGGGCTAAGCTCTGGTTCACCTGGAGTACCTGTAGACACTGTCCTTATTGAACTATTCTACCCAGTCACTGGCCTTAAATGTAGAATATGATAAATAACAGTGTCAATCCAGGGGGGTTTATGTCATGCATGAATCCAGAAATATTCATTTCTGAGTTACTCACCAATAAAACCAAAACATTTTCGGGTTTGTTTTCCCCATACCTGTTCCAATGACCCGTCACTCTGTATTGGTCACGATAATGATATATTTGGCAAATGAATGTAACCAAACAAACAACCTGGTTTCAAACCCTGGTTCAAACCCTTTACTGATGCTGACACAAAGCACCAAAACACATTACTCAATGTTGAACTCATCCCAGACCTGCTGTTGTTAAACTGAACCACTGGGAGTCAGCAACGCTTCAAGAAGACATTCAGAAGACGTAGCTGCAGTTGACTCACAAATCAGGCAACCTGCAGCTATATTTGGAGCACAAAACAAACACTGTTTGTACAAGAATGCATTGCACAATGCTGAGATAATTTAATCTTCTCTGCCCAGAAACAAGTTTACTGTGTTAACAGTAATTCATAAACTCCCATTGTATTTGTGCTTTTTTTTTATTGATAAAATAAACATACAATCACAGGATGAAGTCTACTAGATGTACAACATAATTCAGCACCTCAAAGTGCAGTGGCATCCATATTCAAACTTATCCAAATAGATGAATGTTGTTTACTTAAAATGGCAGCCTGGATATAATAAATGACCTATACATCAAAGATGTGAATCAAAAAATAACCTACATTATAGATGGAAAAATAAACCAACTGAAGACAAACCTGGAAGCCAGGTGGCCAGAAAACTGATCGCAAACTAAATAAAGATGGACTGTTAAGTCATACATTTACAGAAAGAAAAAGCAAGCCATACTTTAATTCATATTTGGCTAATTCTATCCAACATATACAAATCCCATGCGAATTGTGTCGTTTCAAAACAAGATAAAAAATATATTCTGCACGGTTTCTCAACTCCAGGAAAGTTTGGTAATCACTGACCAGTTTTGGATAAATACAGCACAGGGCGAATCCTGTAACTCATTAACTATGTTAAATGTTCCATTGCATCAAGCAGGACTTTGACCCATGCAGTCACCACATCTGTCTATGGCACCTGCACACATAATGCAGAGTGATGCAGGATTGAGGACACTACTTTATATACAGAAAAGCCTCGTCACAGAACATCACTAGAGAAAAGCACAGGAATCCTACAGTATAGTGTGCACACTTCTAAATATGATTACACATAAGTACTTCTTTGCTCACGATAGGTGACTCCCAGTAGCAGTGTGAAACATAAAGTGATATATGTTTTATTTTAGTTCACAGTGTGCGCTGCTTCACTGTGCCTGCAGAGCCTGGACGATGTTCAAGCCTGGGCCGGGGGGCAACGTCCAGCCGTCCTGGCCCTGGTGGTTCTGCAGCAGGCAGTACAGCTGCTTTAGGTGGGTCACTATGTTGTCTTTGATATCAGGAATTGAGATCTGCAAGCGAACGCTGCCGCTGTCGAAGGACCGTGTGTTGTCTCCAGAAAACATCTCGCTCAGCATGCGGGCCACCACTGGAATGATCTGTAGGACAGAGGCGGGACAGAGGACCAGCATGAGTGACAGTCAGAGAAGAGTGCAGCTAATTGTGTCTTGTGGTTCACACGGATAAATATCCATCCTCAGTATGAGAAGATAAATATGAGTGTTGTGTTGGAGAAAGGAGTTAACCGCTGCAGCTTAAGTTGAAATAAGCAGATTCTATTGACTTTAATAGAGAGGAAAACAATTTTTAAATAAGATATTTACTACTTGTGGCATTTATAAAAGATCATTAACATGCAAATCATATTTTAAGCATTGAAATATTTCCACACAGATTACTATTACTTCCAACTTTTGTAAACAGAGATAAAGTTTGTTCATGCCCAGGTATGAAGTGAAGCTGATCACTGGCCTCTATTGTCCCGCGATGACCACTAAGATTCTTTACTTTTTGTTACAAACAACGATTCTCACCTGAACCATGATAAGTTTCCTCTCCTTGGGTCTCCCATCAGGCCACTCCTCTCCAAAACACAGGTTGATTTCAAAGTGAGGAGGGCTTTGTATCTGGCCGCGCTGGTGGGCTATCACTCCTTATATACCATACAAACAGTTATTAGTTATTACTATTATAATTCCTTCTCAGAGATTACATTTAAAGATCTGCAAAGATCATAATCTTAATCGAATCTACATACAACTCAAGTTGTTTTACTAATTGTTCCAATAAAAGTGAGAATTTTACTTACCACTGAGAAAAGACTCCAGGCAAAAGAGTTTGATCTTCCTCTGACGCTCTATAAGATTTGGAGCAGTTGGATTCGGAGCACAGGGGCCGGACCAGTACACTTTGCACTGGCAGAGACGCACTGCGTAGATATCGTGACCGCTGACCTCCAGGATTAGGCCTCTGTCCATCACATCCAGCAGGCGGTTAGTGAAAACCCTTTGCTTGTCATTGGTAATGTGCTCTGTGGTCGGAAAGCGTAGCTGCTCCAAGTTCACCGGCCCGAACAGCTCCTCCTGATTGACCATGGGGCCGAGGTCTCCGTAGAACAGCCTGCAGCCCTGCGGGTTGCTGACGTTCGCTGTGGGACACATCTCTTTCCCTCTGTACAGGAACTGCACCTCCAGGTCGGTCACTGGCACAGAGACAAATGTAGACATGTGTTAAAACCATGTTTGTCGTACAACGAACAACAAAGTTATGCTTCAAAACAGGGGCGGTTCACCCTAACAACATAAACAATTTTACAAATTACAATTTCTCCCACTGTACCTGAAGTGCCCCCAAAACATTAAGAGTTGGTTAGCTTTCATTAAATTATTCTATAATTTTCTGACTCGCAATGAATTGATCCTTCTAAAAAGGTATTGGCTGTGAGCCATAGACCTCAATTATTGTCATCAATAAGACACATTACGATGGACATGTGCAATGTAGTTTAGTTGGAGTCAATCTCTCACACACCATCCTGCTGCTGTAAACACTAAATCACAGCTCAAAATTGTCACCAACAAAAGGGACTATTAACTTGTTTTGGGGAATTGTTTAATTAAAATGGCAATGCCCAGCTGTTTTAGGAAAATACAGACTGGATTGAGCTATAGTAGCTACAGCCTGTGTACCCACACATCATCAACCTGTTACACTAAATCTATTCTACTTGACCAGGGGGGGAAACTAAGTTTGTGCTTTGGGGTGGTCTGTCTCTTTAATGATGTGTGGTGTTCACTGGATTTCAACAATACTAGAAGTGCTTACTCGGGAGGGAACTGATCCACATTTCTGGAGAGGCAAAGAAGGCGTCGGGTAGAGGAGGGGGTTGCATCACGTGATCGGGCAGAGGAGCAGGAGGCAACAGGGGAGTTGGCTGCATCTCCACATCCACAGGCTCCTCTTTAGGCCAGATCTTAACAGACTCCTCTTTGGGCCAGCAGCCCTCATTTGACGGGGGACAACTGGAAGGCTGTGACTCTGAGCTAGGAGACCACATAATAAGAGGAGAGGGACTGGTGCCTAAATGAGGAAAACGAAAAGAAATAATTAGCTGAATTAACAGAAATCAAACTTTACCGCTTTGCTTTATTTTTTTTATGTACAGCCAGGAAATGTGTGTAATGTGTTTGGAGAAATCATTCACCATTGGATGGGTATGGAGGGAGAGACTCTGGTGTATCTGGCATATCTTCCTCACCACCATCGTCCTCACGAGTAGGAGTCCAAGAACCAGCGTCTGAGGAGGCTGTGGGGTAAGCATTACCATACTGAATTTAGGAAAATGTGTAATTGAGGATAAAGAAAGTCTGTCATAGTGAACCAGCTCTTATTCACCTTGGTTAATGGAGGGCGGTGGGATGTCGCAGACATCATATATCTTCAAAGGGTTCATGGGAACCTCTTTGGTGCCATCGAAGACCAGATTGAATTCTCTGCTTTTGTTCAGGGCACATCTAAGCTGAGCTTTCCACTTTGCAGGATCAGGTTCATCAACTCCCTCTTGAAACTTCCCGGTCTCCACAGCCCACGCCTGGAGGAACATTTAAACATACAGAGGTTTCAATATCACAGTCCCGTTTTAACATTTCAGATTCCTGCACATGATCCACATAAATCTACTGCTTTTTTTTTTTTTTTTTAAAGGTAGCTGGTGCACTATGGCAGGTATCTGTCTAAAGAAATATCCAAGATAATGGACAATGATGTCATTGTGTACATAAGACATGGTTATGAACATATTTATAAAATATGCTGATTTAGCTATACCAGTAAATGTAGACAATTTAAGAGACTCAGCTTCCTGTAAGACTTCCTTAATCGTGGTGCATGTGCACAATGTGTGCTCAGTACCAAGAGGTTCTAGTTTTACCAACGTTACACCAAAACACTACAATTTCACTTTCCCATGTAGTTTGGCGTGTTCACAGGGACAAAGACAACACAATGCACTCATACAAGTAATGTACACAGTCCAGGAATAACTGCATACAATCTCATAGAAAAACAGGAGCGAGATGCCCCAACATCACTGTCTCAGATCTTTAATTGAAGCCACCCAGATTAGACCAAATACTAGTTGGCCTACCTACCTAACCAGCCCTTTAGCCCACATGCATGACCACATGGCTTTCCTAATGTTAGAGGCTTTATAGAGGGAGATGTAGGTCAGTTAAAATAACAGATGCTGCTTAAGATACATGCAAATATGTGATCGTTTTGTTCACTTAAACATGGGATGAAAAATAGACTAAAAAAACGTTAGTGAACAATTTACAAGTTGTGACAGTCTGTCTCGAGGTGAACAAACACGTCACTACACACATTCTTCCTTTAGCTCAACTTGTATTCCGATGGTGTAACTTAAGTTGAGCCTTCACCTTAAATATGGTGTCCTCGTCCTCGTGCTGGGGTGTGTGTCGTGTGGCGTGTTTCCATGGGATCCTGAAGCGCATGGCCTCACGGTCGATCCACACCAGGTCTGGGTATCGCCCGCTGTCCACCTGAGCGACCAGCCAGGGCTTCAGGCGCACGCGCCGAGGGGTGACCGACATCCCGGCTGAAAAGACAACACCGACCGGTGAGTCTCGCGGTGCACTGCTCCCGTGAGTCATGTCTTCACAGCCAGACCGCTTTCATACACTCAAGTGACAGACAAGGACGCGCAGCAGTGTTCACACGTTCCGGGGATTTTCCAAACATTTAAAAAACGGCCAAACTTTGACAGGCGGAATGACCTTTGGTTTCTTTAGTTATTCGTCGTAAAACCACGGGTTAGGTCATGCATGGTAGGTCAACATATCTTTAAAGGTGGAATAAATCCAAAACTCAAATGGACAAAGCGACCAAACACGATACTAAAGAAAGACACACATACCTGTGCCAAACCAGGAAGTTGGCGAACTCCGTCCTCGTCGGCCTGCTCGCCAGCAGCTGCCGATAAAACCGCGCTTCCTCCGTAAAACTGCTGCAGATTCCCTCAAATAAAAAAGTCACTGGTATTAACTCGGACGAATGCGGGTGCGAATAACAACAAATTATTCCCGGAGGACTCCGAAGAGCTGTTGTTGTTCACTCCGGCTCGGCCCGGCCCTTCCCCTCTTCTCTCCTCTCATCTCCTCTCCTCACCGAAACTCAGGTACGTGCGTGACGTCACACCGGTGTCACACCTTTTCTGTGCAGCTGAGTGGATATGGCTTCTCATGGAGCACGTGGACTGGACACTTTATTTTTCCATGCCAGCATCGTGAGCCAACCTCAACTCATAATACCGACAGAGAGAGAGAGACAATCTGATCAAGAATATAATCTCACAGATAAATTAATGCCTTTGTCAGAGAAATCTGAAACACACATTTTGACTTTGCTAAATTCATTTTGACAGCATTTACCACATTTTCATGGATGTTTTTCATCGATATATACGAGCATATATCATAATGCACAGAGACATTTAGGAAAAACTATTTTTTTCTCAAGGGAGCTAAATTACTGAATAATCCTTTAAGGAAAATGCTTGGGGGGGTTGGGGCCGTCTTTTTTGTTTTTCCCTCCACTGATGTGTATACAATTCACTTTCTTTCTTTTTTTTCAACGCACATATTTATATTTTTCTGCATCTCTTTGTTCTGAAGAGTGTGAGAAAAAAACACATTGTTTTATCTTAAAGGTTTACTATATGTGACCTACTTACATATCCATAAAGCAAAAAACACTGCACACTGGCAGAAAGCCGGCAGGCAGAGTGGGAGTTTCCACAGAAAAATATCAGTTAATTCATTGCGAAGTGGTATGAGACGGTTGATGATGATCTTGTCACTAATAGAAGACAAAACAGCCCAACAATAACAAGCCACTCCCTGAAACTACTCATGGTATTCTTTGAATGCGTGTGTCCGGCAGCTGCACACATTTTCCTTTGGGTTTCCTGGTTTCGACATAATATCCATAATAGGCCTGTTGCCATGTGTGTGATGATAATTTGCATCCTGAAATAGATGGCTTTCTGAGCCGATAGTGGCCGGGTGTGTTGGGTTGTTTTGGGTCCAAGTGCCAGCTGTAGACTCCCAAAGGATGAAGGACTTCCCGCAACGATGTGTGTATATGTTCCTAACCTCAGGGTCAGCATCCCATAACATAAAGGGGACTGTAGAGGGGTCACCAGATATTTTTAAAAAGCTAAACATATCCCACAAAATTAGGAAAATGTAATCAGACTTTGCTTTAATTTTTGCCATCTTGTTGTGGAATACTTAATACTCTTCTCTCTTCAGGCCACTGCAAATGAGTCAAATGGAAAAGGCAAAACTCCCAGACTGTCCACATTAATGTCATTTCCTGTGATGAGGGGTCAAGAGAAGATATTTTAGATGACTGTGATTTTTTTCCCAGTCATTCTCTCAGTCAAAGCCAGTTAGTTAGTACGAGAAGACCTAATAGAACATTTATGAAAACAAAGAATTAATACAGATCTATTACTGTAACATGCATATTGGATATGTGTATTGCTTAACACTTTAAAACAACATGTATTTGGTTACACAAAGTGCTCTCTGTACCATCGGTTCCATTTGTTCACATACCAGAATTAAGCATTTTCTTTCCTTTGCTTTCCTTAAACATAAATTATCCAGCCAACAAACCTGATAGCATCATAAACTAATCTAATGTGGAACTTTATTTTTAAGATAATCATAAAAACTTTAATCTAATGCTGTAGATTGAACAACATAATGTTTCAAAGCTTGCCAAGGTTGTGAAAAAGCTGCTTGTTGTTTCTAGTGTTCTTTAAGTTATAGATAGATTCAGACTAGAGACTGAAAGAAGAAAAGCAAAAGATTTTGATGAATGTACTTTTATTGTCAATTCTAAAATATACATTACATCTACCACAGTGTATAGTGGTAGTGGTCGTGGCAGCAGTAGTAGTAGTAGTAGTAGTAGTAGTAGTAGTAATAGTGGTAGTAGTACTAGTAGCAGTACTAGTAACAGTAGTAGTACTAGTAGCAGTATAGTACTACTCGTAGTAGCGGTAGTGGTAGTGGTAGTATAGTAGTAGCAGGTAGTGTTGTTTTTACATCTAATTCATTCAAAGTATAAAACTAAGGAGGACCGGAAATGACTTAAGTATAAATAAATAAATGCAGGAATAAATACAGGAATAAATAAATAAATGCTTAAATAAATGTATAAATAAATGCAGGAATAAATAAATAAATGCTTAAATAAATGTATAAATAAATAAATAAATAAATACAGGAATATATAAATATTAAGTTATACCTAAACAGGACATCATTAAATAAATCTATTTCTACATTTCTGTATTTATTCATTTATCTATGCCTGTATTTATGTGTCCACACGTATTTATACATTTATTTATTTCTGTATTTCTGTGTCCTTGTATGCAAATGAGCTGGGGCGGTCCGAACCTCTGTCTAAAGCATGATTGGTCACAGGAGTGCGATCACTCCTGGTATGTTGTGCTCTACTACTTCTGCCTTACACATGTTGTTGAAGTTGGCAAGCTCAGCTAACCGTTAGCAGAAGTCCAGATTTTCAATGCCCTGTACGCAGCATCAAGCCGGACGCGTATTTGTCCTCATTTTTGCATACCTGCAAACTTGTCACCTTACGGCGAAATTCGCCATTTTGAAATCAAAATATGTGAACTGGCCGGCCAGCGTTTCTGAGATTGGAGTGAGACACAGAGAAAATCTGATGTTGTGATCTTCGTAACAGAAGATCTTTGATGAGTCTTGGCCAATCAGCGTTAAGATGTCTCCAGCAGCCGTTTCTCAATACGCGTTCTTCTCTGTACTTGATGAGGTAACACACAACTGAAAGTTGACATTCTCTGAATACTACTGTTGTTGAGTCACAGCATGTGCTTTTAGGATGTTTTCAGGCGAGAAGTTAGTTGTTTAAGCATCAAATATTTGATTGGTTATTCAAGAATCAGCCAACTTAAAAAGATACGGCGACCAGTTGAGTTCCTGCTGAGGACGTGAATCCCACAGTACCGGGCCGTCAGCGCTGTGCTGCCCGCCGAGAGCAGCCTGATCCCGGCAGGACTTTTTGAAATGATCCGCTGGCTCCGGTTTCTCCGTAGCGGTTAAACATGAGATATAATTCTGTTTTGAGGGTCTAACGAGCAATCTTTATTAGTTTATTATTTATTCACAGTAAAGTTACATCAGTTTAACGGAGGGAAAGGTTAAGATTCATAACTTAAGATTTTAATTTAACTTTTACTTTGAACTACAGCGGTGTTTTATTACTTTTTACCGAATTGATTGCAATTATATAAAAATATATAAGTATATATATATATATAACAATACATAAAAAATACATATTAATTCATTGTTAATTACAATTAATAATTACATATTAATAATTACATATTAATAATATATTACATATATATAAGATATATATTACATATAAAAAATAAAAATACATATTAATTAGTTGATAAAGCAGGGTATGCTCCAAGGCAGGGGAGGCCAACCAGTCAGAGACTAAGAGACACATTTTTTACACATAAACATGGGCACACATGAACATCACCCCATCCCTTCCTCACACACACACAGACCTCTGCTCAGCCAGATTTATTGTAAATGTCACACACCAAGATGATAATGACAGAAATTGACTCCAACAGTACTAAGACCACAGGCCAGTCCTTTTCAACAATGAATATTGTGTGCACTGTCTCACACACACAAACTCTCAGTTCAACCAAGTCCACAAACAAAAATATAATAATTTACAATAGCGTTTTTCTTTTACTATGCATGTTGCTTAGTGGGACTTCTGGCATTCCTTGCCTTGAACAATCCTCTTCAAATCTGGCTTGTATTCCGTTGTTGGCACTCGAAGCAATTCTTTCACATGGGCAGGCACGTGCACAGATAGACCCCTAATGGTGCTCAAGCCCTTTTGCCCACCTGCCCTTTTGCCCTGGATGAGAAAAGTGCCCCTTCTGCTGGAGCCCAATTGTTTTCTTCATTCATCAGTATTTAAGAATAAAAATGACTCTCTCTGTCATCAATTCCCCCCAAATGTGTTTTGATATCTGACTGGGCATTTATTTGAGTTCTTGTGAGAATTTCTCCCCGACAGCCCCCGCCGCGCCCCCCCCCCCTCCTGAGGTCTGAGGAGAAGTTTGCCGAAATATTTCAAGGTGCGTCAGAGAAGCTGTGACTAGCGGGGCTTTCAAACAGTCCGTCTCCGCATTAAATGGGTCGACGTATTTTTTGCAAAATCAATAAAAAGATTTTAAGAGAAGAAGAAAAAACACAAACTTCGATATGAACGTAAGAGCCGCATGAAACCAGGCAAAGAGCCGCATGCGGCTCGGGAGCCGCGGGCTGGCCAGGCCTGCTCCGAGGAGATCAATTACAGTAAAAAGGGCTCACACCTCTCTTCACACTTAATAAAATCAAACTGCACCCCTCCTATGCAATTATTCACAGCCTCACAAAATACTGCATAGTGTCCTTCTTTTTGGTGTTATGGATATGGTCACCCTGGCCTAGACAGCTTTTTGACTTCATCTACAGGGGCCATGTGCCAGGGATCGGTTGCTTCTGTCTGGCTCCCCTACTTGACCAATCCTGTTTAACAATGAGGTTCGGACCGCCCCAGCTCATTTGCATACAAGGATACAGAAATACAGAAATAAATAAATTAAGAAATACGTGTGGACACATTAATACAGGCATAAATAAATGAAGAAATACAGAAATGTAGAAATAGATTCATTTAATGATGTCCTGTTTAGGTATAACTTATATTTATATATTCCTGTATTTATTTATACATTTATTCAAGCATTCATTTATTTATTCCTGTATTTATTTATACATTTATTTAAGCATTTATTTATTTATTCCTGTATTTATTTATACATTTATTTAAGCATTTATTTATTTATTCCTGTATTTATTCCTGCATTCATTTATTTATTTATTTATACTTAAGTCATTTCCGGTCCTCCATATAAAACAACTCAACAAAAATACCTACATCCCTGTAATGGCTCAGAAGAAGAGACATCTCAGGTGGCTCTACTATACAGTTTATAAAACATTACAATTAAGGAAGTTATCAGGTCTATTGTTTTCCCATAAACTACTAAAGTTCAATATGTATTTAATGTCCAACAGCATGTGATGGCTAAAATATATTGGCAGTTATTAAACATTGGACAGAAACCATGCAGAGTCCAACAGAGGATGCACCTGAGCACTGATTGTTAAAGTGTCTTTCCTTTTTATAAATGCAACTTTAATATTTGGGGTTGATGGAAAGTCTTTGCTGGCTCGTGAATATGTGAGGAACAATCCAAACAGTACAGCTGTGCTGCCCTTTGACCCACAGATTGATCCACATCCGTTGGTCCTGATGATTTGTGATCCTGAACTCCCCTCTTCAGTGGTGGCGCAGTTAAACACAAAAAGGTATCGGGGTCCATACAGTTGGAAGTATTAGATGTTGGTCCTCATCTCTCCTTGAATTTTTTGGACAATGTGTGTGAGGTCCAAACTCTCTGTTAGTGTGGTCAGCAGCAAGCTGTCATTCTGAACCCCCTCCATGAACTCTTCATAGGAAAGTTCCCCTGGGTAAAAAAAACACGTACTCTGAATTTACATCCTCTCTGCTGGTGATAACAGAGATTAATATTTAGTCAATAATTTGCCATGGTTGAGTATTTTCAGCTTTTTCCCTGTCCACTCCCAGCTGCCCAACTCTTGACTAAATATTTGGCCCTTGGTCCTTACCATCTCCGTTGATGTCAATCTTCTCAAACACCATGTTGGCAAAGTCCTCCGATGACATCTCACTAGGAATCCCATTGATTGCACGAATGGACTAGACATGACACAAAGAAGATCCTGTTAAAAACTGAGACATGTAATTGTTGCCTACATTTCTTCTACCAGTAGATGTCAGCTAAGTGACAGCTACTGGTCTCTGCACCTTGTTTCACTGCAGTTTGTCCCACGCTCCTCTAAGCTGGACGTGGGCTTTCTAAGCCATATCTCTGCCCGACCCGAGAGGTCTAAGCAGGTGTTTTTAGGACATTCCAACTTTAACATGAAGGCTCATGCCCACCTTAATTATCTGAAGCAGCTCCTCACGGTCGATACAGCCACTCCTGTCTACATCGTACAGTTTAAAGTACCAGCGGAGCTTCTGCTGCACTCCTCCCTTCAGCACCAGGCTCAGAGCAGCTACATACTCCATAAAATCAATGCAGCCGTCCTACAGAAGAAAAGGACATTATGGACATTGTCATGAGCAGAGCAGTGTGGCACTCAATGTATACTCCTGCCACATTCAAGTCTGTGCAAGTGACCATCAAATTGTGGAATTAGGCCTGTTGCCCACACATTCTATAGCTTATTTCAATGAAATGCACACAGATCTACACCTCCGTGAAAAAGAGGTTGCACCGTCCTGTTTTCAGGTTAGTTGGGTAAGTAGCGTCAATGGGATACGCTCTCTAATAGACTTAGTCTCTCTCAGTCTGATTTGTATTAACAGAAATAATCTCATGAAAACACTGGCAGGCACTGAGGAAAAACACAGTCACTGTTTCTTTGCTCTTACAATTTGCCGTAGGGAATGAACAGACATGAAATAGATGTACAGGTGGAAATAAAGTACATGCAAACAAGTATCAATCTTTGTGTTTTCTCTGATGAGGATGATGAGGATCATTTTAATCCTCGTTTTTTTGGTAATAGTAGCAGCAGATAATCAAGCTAAAATATATATTATGATTAGGATCTGGATTGTTATTCAATAATAGCAGTGTTACTAAATAAATAAATAAAGGTAATGAGCACTAAACTTCTGTCTTTTTGTACAAAGGGTGCATTTTCAAAACATTTCATTGTCATTCCTATTCAGTAAGGATAAAAAGTAAATAAGCATACTTAATGATTTAGCTTTGCTTAACATTAAAATGTGTACAGTATATTACCCTGCCCAAATATTATAAATCAGCTTACATCATTCATATCAAACGTTGTAAACATGGTCTTAACGTAGGCGTTGGATGTGTCCGACAGGTTCCTCAGACCAAAGAACTGCTTGAACTCATAAAAGGTGAGAAGTCCAGATGGGCACTCGGTCATGAATTTTCTGTACCACTGATGACTCTCACAAGCTTGTAGTTCCTCCACAGCCAACCCAGTGCTGTTTCCCATGTCTGTTTATACATAAAAATTAAATAAATCTTGTAAAATCCATATAACCAGAAAGTATCGCATCCACCGAACATCCGTGCATGGCCAGTACGCAGACTAAAAACAGGCTGCTGTATGTGTGTATGTGTGTGTGTGTGTGTGTGTGTGTGTGTGTGTGTGTGTGTGTGTGTGTGTGTGTGTGTGTGTGTGTGTGTGTGTGTGTGCGTGCGTGCGTGCGGGCGCGCACGAGAGTGTGTGAGCCAATCATCCTTTTGTTGTAATCCACTTTGTTAGCAAGCAAAGACTTAACTTAACAATAGACCTCGGAGGAGAAATACATCCTAGTGTACAAAATGACACCAGCTGTCCGAAATTTTGTGAATCAAATATCAATTACCCTTGCTTATTAAGTTCTATGGAGGCATTATTATGCTTGATGAACTCTGCAAATCGTATGGATTCATTACCTATACACTATATTACTTACTATGTGTTCACCCGACCAAAAACATCTTCCATATTTAGTTTGATTTGTCTCCTTTCATGTAGGATAGATTACTATTAATTTTCCTTGTGAAAGATTATCCAACACGTCTCTCCTTAGCACGTATTCTGATTGTTAGTGGCCAGAAGTAAGCCTACTAAGCATATGTTTTCTGTTACTGTGAATATATATTTTAATATTTATCCCCCTTGTTGCTGTTTTTTGAATGCTTCTTTTTGTTCTCTTCCTGGTTTGTATTATGTACATGCTGACATAGCAGTATATACTAAGGAATGTGTGTTCTCAATTAGATTGTATGTATCTGCTTTCCTGTCATGTTCTGTTCTGTTGTTTCATAAACACTTTACAGCCATGCTGGCAGCTCTGTACTTGAGGCTCACATCAGCATGCTAACATGCTTATGATGATAATACATAGCATGTTGATGTTTAGCATGGATAACGTTTTCCTTTGGCATCGTGTTGGTTTACTGTGTTATCATGGTAACATTTGCTAATTAGCACTAAATAGTAAGTACCATAAATAGGAATTATTGTGCGTGGACCTGCTTGGTTGTGTTCTTTAATGTCAATGTGCTGTCATTGTCTCGCAGGTGAAATAGGAGCGAGCAACGTGGTCTAATGCTGTTCAGAGGGCCTGCTGGGAGTGAAGAATTCGGTCAGTCAACTCAACACTGTGAATGTGTTACACCTCTGTAACTGCAGACATGGACATGACCTCAACCGCACAGCGAGCAGGTCATCGACACATAGGAGAAAAAATTAAGTAAACTCTAAGGTACGTATGGGTAAGTAAACAAGGAAACCAACCATAAAATGCAGCGTTCCTTTTTTTTAAATACACACACATACAGTGTGCTTTGGACATTAAGTTATGAAAGCTCTTTGTGGCAAACAATAGTTAAAACATATTTAGCCATATTCATAAACCTTCTTTCCTTAAGACTTCTCACAGTGATCTATAGCTTCATTGGATTGACGCCACTGCTTTTGACCCTCTTAAAGCTCCTCCATCTGCTCTCGTTTACAGTTGCGGCTGCTGGTTTGTTTGACTGGACCAGGATGTCAAAAAACTGTAAACATCCCCTGCTACTGAAATAATTAGATTTTATGGTCCTCATAAAATAGAGCCAGAGATTGTGTTCAAGCAAGATGTTACAGCATGATAAAGGTTCTGGTCACTCAATTTATATTGAGAAAACAATCATACTTAAGAGTATGTAGCAGTAGAAAATTGTCTTATTTGCCTTGATTTGAATATGTCGGCTTCTACCAATCGATAGAGGTTAATAACATTTTGCTTTACTGCTTTATTGTTTGCTTCATTGATTTTGTTGTGGTTGAGATAAGTGAGTTAGCCACAAAAATGTTAATCTGTCATCTCTGGACAGATTTTACTCAGTGGTGCAGGAATGAGTCCTAACCCAGAAATTATTTAGTAATGGTGTACTTCCAGTTCCTCTCAAAGTCAGTTTTTTTATGGGTTTTGGGGTTAGATAAAAACAAGTAGACACAAGTGTAGAATAACGATTCGTTCAACAATACAAAATGTGTCAGTAAAAACCCCTCTCATGAATATGGAAGCTTTTGAGTGTCTTAACAAAGATGGTTTCTAACGAGGCTAAATAAGCTATTGAACGTTATCACGTTATAGTCAGCCTTCACAGCCTCGTTGTGTTTTCTTGCACTCATGCAACCGTGGTGTAGTTTGTTTACAGCCTAATGGTAGCTTTTCACTTCATTATGTTCAATTGTGAAGATTATCTTGGTGAACGAGAGGGGTTTCTTTGCCACGGAGTTTATTTTGAGCAATAATCCAAAAAACAATGGAAAAATCCATTTAGCTTTGTGTAGGGGGAATCAGTGCGATGCTAACTTCTGAGGTTGGCCTACAGAAATACGTCATAGAGTCACCCTATATAGATAATAAATAAACATGCAGAGCAAATGGAAGACTAATGTTGTTAAACACAATGTAATGCAACACTATATCAGGTACACATTAAAACACATACAGTACATAGAGCAAGCAACATATTCATAAACAAACATAAATCAGACATGCACGTAGGCTCACTGACCTCACTGTGAACAGTTTCCATTGGAAGCCCTCTCTTTGGAAGAAATACTGCTGACGCAAATGAAAACTGCTTTAGATAAGAATCTGAAACACTTTGTAACAGCTGTCACCTTAACTGCACACATTCTTCCACAAAATGAAATTGCTTCTGATATCATCTTCAGTTTTGTTTCCATTTACCTCTCGTCATGCTTGGAATGCAAAATATTTATGGTATTTTGGTCTGCACCAGGAAACAGCTATGTTTCTATAAAACACAACACACCATGTGTATCAACCGTGTTCATATGCAATTACAAATCTGCCATCATTGAATGTGTGTAATGTGTCAAAAACATAACTGAATGCCTGAATAATTAAATTAAGGAATGTCCCAAAGAGCTCATGATGTGCATTTCACAATATCCTTGGTAGAGTTGTACTTTACAATATTTTCAGCACTGGGAAGCAGCTAAAGCGCCAAAGGCTCTTGCCGTCACATTCTTCACATTTCAGCCAGCATCAGTCGGCGTGGTGCAGAGCGACCGGATGAACCGGTTCGGTTGTCTCCAGGGCAACTGAAGGTGAGACAGACAGAATCGACAGAAATGATTGACTGGCTTTCTAGCCAGGTGATTATTTTGTAACCCACTATTATTTAATTAAAGCACAAGGTCAAAACTGCTCCTACTTAAACTTGCTTCAGTAATTACGGATTATTAAGTTAATAACACTGATATTTAAATGTAAGTGTCATCTTACATTTGCCATAAATCTGATCAAGGAAAGAGATCAATTGTCCTTACTGGAATATTACAATATTAGTAAGATTCACGGATCCGTACAAACCATAATCTATCATAAAAAACAGTAGTGGAAGAAGTATAGATCTTTTACTTTACTTTACTTAGGTTGAAGTATCAGAAAAATGTACTAAATACTTGACACAATTGTTTTACTTAACTATGCTGTTTCTTTGACTTTCAGCCTGGTCTCGTCAGCTGATGACACACCTGAGCCTGCTGGGAGAGCCAGCTAAGACCATCTGAACATGGAGCCCCGTCGCTCCCTTGCCAGTTGGCTGCTCTCCTGTGGCCAACACTACTGCTTATTTGTTTTGGTTGTTTAAGTTAGTGGTATAAATGAATGTCTATTTATTGCTTTTAACTCGTCTGGTCTCCATCCATGTTGCAGCCTTTGAGCCTGGTCGTAACAATCTATAGTACAATATATGTACTGAATGCCAATGTATGATATACATAAGTGTACAGACATAAATTAGTAACTGCAGCTGTAAAATACAAGTAGAGAAGTGAAATGTACAGTATATTCCCTCTGAAATGTATTGCAGTTGAGGCAGAAAATGTAAAGTAAAAAGACTTCCAGCCTAGTTATAGTTATACCTGGAAGTTCCAGATATAACTAATATAGTATAAGTAAATGTACTTAGTTACTGGTAATATCTTGGTGTAACAAAGCTCTTAATTTTCAGTCGGTAGGTGCTGCGGTAGATTCGCTGTCATGCGTCAGCTCAGTCTGAGCTTTAGATGAGTCTTGATCCTCTTTAACATCGCATCCTGCTTACGTAGGTCAGCATCCTGAAGTAAATAACTCCACAGAGTTCACCTAATACCTATAGCGATATCACATATTTATAATGAAGATGCAAAAAGGAGATTCAAATCTTGATCATCAGACTACAGATGTAAGTAAAACAAATAAGGTGGAGTATAGAAGTATAGAAATATAGAAGTATAGAAAGCTTATGATGGAAATACTCAAGTAAAGTATTTGTACTTTAGTTAGTTACTTTACAATACTGGCGTTATAGAAGTAAAGTAGAATACAGTTTCCACTATTTACTTATGACCAGAATGATTATGACACATAATAGACACGTCAACACATTAAAAGCAGATAACCATTTTATTTCCCATCAACATCTTACTTCCTGTTAGTGACCCATACAACACAAAACTTTATTTCGCTATTCTGTATGTGCAGCAACTTTAAAACTGTGTTCCTTCCTAATCATGTTTATTATGGTTAGCTTATCAAATTGGCCTGATGTCTCTACCAAATTAAACACTGTTACATACCACAGAGCTTTAGAGGCCAGCTGAGAGCAGGAACGGCTCACTCAGCGCGCAGGTAAGATTTATGCTGGAATGAGAAAAGGAGAGTCACGGCCTCACCTGTTGGGAGTGTACAAAGACAGGGAGGCACAGTGAAAAAAAGGTGGGCGGGGTTAACTCCATTTTTTTCTGTATGGCCCAAATAGTTAGCACCAAACCATCGGAGTCAGATTTACCTGCTGCGGTGCAGCTGTCGCGAAACTATCACCTGCGCTTCACCTCGGATTTACCTGTTGATTCAAAATGCGTCAGTAATCCTGCCGTCCAGTTGTATCGACACGCCAACTAATCAATAATCATGAAGAGGGGGACGTTGAATTTTCTGGGTCGAAAGAATCAGTCTCTTTTCGACACCAATACCAAATTCAAGGACATGGGTGAGTAGCCAACACTGCGCACGGGGCCCATTGACTATAACAGAGAACACGCATTCACTTTAACGAGTCGCTAAAGAATAACACGACCTTTGTACTTAATGTTGTCACGAAGCTCCCATATGTACACGTAAGGTGCTGCCTGTTGGTCCTAAAGGAAATCTCAACAGTGGTTTGGCATGTTAATGACATGTCCTCCTGATGCTCATGTCGCTGCGGATGCCATCAATGTGATTCATCCATGAAAAACCTGTTTTCGAATGTTCGAGTCCCTTCTTCTTGGTATGGCTGTGACCTTGCATGTCTGGCTTCTCACTGACCTGTGCTCTGCCCATTCTTTACTTCACTTACTGTGATTTAGTGTTGCCTCAACAATGCTTCGAGGGAAACAGGGGGTTGTGTGTGGATGTCTAGAATCTTCAACCACGGAAAACTGGAATAGAATATTGTCAAGATCCAATACTCAGTCAAAGTAATTGTGTCTAAAACAGCTGCATTTAGTGTGTTTGTTCAACTGTTTAGACATTGTCTGAGAGTAGATAATCTAAGTATGAGTCAGCTTTAATTTCAGGAAAAACACAAAATTATATCTAATGGTGATTGTGGTCTCACCTACAATTAGTGAAAATGACAGATGACTTTTTTTTTTAAATACCTTGAGGGATTGGAAAGTTGTTTTAGTACTTTAAGAACATATAACAGCATATATACATATCATTACAAATGAGTCATCTCCATTTGCTGAGGAAGACCATGAGATGTGGTTCAAAAGCTCTAGAAAAATATAGTAAGTGGACCTTGAGTTCATTGTTTAGTGCCAAACAATAAAAGCATAGTGTGAAATTATGTATTTATACGATTGTAGTGCTTAGCGTCCAAGACCAGGAAAAGACATCTTACACCATTATATAACACCAGACAGTATCCAGGCTCACATGTTGAGATCAGTTTACAGACAAACTAACCAGGTGTCTGGTGCATTAGTTCCATTTGATTGGCAAGAGCAGGAAACACAAGAAGGATTGCTTCATGCAAAACTGCAACTTGAGAGGGAATATTTGTCTATTTAAATGAGGCAGGTGCACAATGAGGAAACTAATAAGTTGGACTGGTTCAACACCCCTGACAATTCTTTCGCTAATTGTTTGTACTGAGTTCATCCCACAGTTGTATTTGGATTGTAACAGGATGGTTAAACTAAATGTGTAAAGAAAAAACACTTTGCGTTCCATCCTTGTTTATAATGTGAAGCCCTTTGGTCTCTCTGCAATGAAAGGTGTTGCCATTGATGGTTGACAGTAGATGCAAACTATGTATCTCTCAATGCCAAGTTCCTTTAATCTGTCACTTGTTGGACAGGCTCGTTGACTGACACTGGAAAGAACAGAGAAGGAATGTGCTGACATTTTCTTTTCTCCAACCGACTTCAGTCTAGCAGAGGGGTGTCTCATTGTTTCACATATAGAGTTTGAAACGTTAAGTGATTGTGTCTTTGTCTCACTGCTCATTCAACACATCTTTACCTTTTGCCTGATGGCGCTTTGAACTGAACACAAAGACCAACGGACAACTTTCTCACCATTTCCACAAAACACTGGTACACTTATAGAAACACCTCTTTGCCGCTTTGACTTCAAAATGCTTCATTGTGCTCTGCTGATTGCACTACAAACAGAAAACATTAATGTCAAGCCGACATTTGATACACATTCTTTTGAATAGAGTAAAATTAAAACGGTCAAATCCTGAGATCAATTTTCAAAGTGTTGCAAGCAACAGATGGACTCCAATTTGAAAATATGATTAACATTATTGTGTCTTATGCTGCATGTTGTGTTGTTGTAATTCAATTCAGTTACCAGCATAATGAAACTCTCACTTCAACACAACGCTGGAGTATAAACAAAGATGGCAGTCATCTGTTCAGCTTCCTATAACTATTTAGTTGTCACCAACAAAACTGCCTTTAACAGCAGATGGGATCTCAACTAAGAGGCCACTTTGGTATGTCATTACCTGCAAAAGGACCAGCATGTACTCATCTTCACAAGAGAAAAGAGCAATAGACACATAGACAAGGTGCGGTTTTGCATGGTGAAATGTACTGGAGGCTTTCTGAGTTTTATTTGAAACACTGAAAAATGTATTTCTGAAAAATAATCGTGAATACTGCATACTATCAGTAATTATGTGTATGTATTGTTCTTTTAAATCAAAAGATGTTGTGTCTCACACCAACCACATTGTTTGTACTCGCTGGCCAAATCATTCTCAGAGATTTGAGCAGAAATTGAATAGGCTAAAAGCACTGAGTGTATACAGTACAAATCCTTTGCTCTTTATTTTCTTAGACAATGTAGAGCTGGTGCTGGAGTCAGGAGCGATCCCCGAGTCAGGAACTGCCAGTGTGCGGGCCAGACCCACCGTCAATCATCACGCTGTGAGTATCTCAGTAAAGCTTCATGGTGCATGGCCTGAACATATTCTCATTCATCACTCAGTTTCAGACATTAGAATAACATTAAATATGCGTCACTCTGAGCAGTCGTTTACATGCAATTGAAGGATTACTTCATCTTGTACTCTGTATCTGCAAAGCTGCACAGATGCAAATGAACTGATAAAGAACAGTTTAGTGCTTGACTGTGTTCGAATCTGGGTCATCTTAAACAATCACAGGGACAGGACAAGTAAACCAACACGTGTTAATCAATAATTTGTAATTTTGTCAGTTGAACATTGACGACAGTTGAATTTCTGTCCATTTTTGTTTGTTTGGGGAGAGTCACTTTTAGTTCTAATAACTATAATATATCCTCATGCGGGAGTGAGAACACTGACATTGTTCTTTAAATCATATGCCGGCGTAGGCTGTGAAAGATGGCATACCTCCTAATGTGATGTCATTCCACAACAAGAGAATGTATCACCATCCAGGTGCATTACATATACTGTATATTAGTTCTGTAAAACAAAAGCTAGATCTGCAGATGTATTTTTCAAAAATCAAGAGCAACGCATAAACAGTAAAGTTCAGTGGAATTCTAAAACTGGAAACTTGAAGTTAAGAGATTACGGCAAAAATTGCAGTCAGTGATTCATACATTTCATAGAAACAGCCACATTTGATTTTGTGTTATTGATGATGTAACATCAGAGGTGGAAAGTAATTAAGTACATTAACTTAAGTACTTAGTTTTGTACTTTGCGTAACTTCATTTGAATATACTTTCACTTCACCACATTTCAGAGAAAAGTACTTCCCTTTGTACAGCACTATATTTCTCTGACAGCTACAATTACTATTTATTTTTCAGATTTATAGACATATGATATTATTTTACAATACATTGTTAAAGATAATCCAAGAACATTTTGCTGATAAAAGTTTTGGATTTTTACTAAAGTAGAATTTTGAATTCAAGACTTCTACTTATGATGAAGTATATTTTACATCGTGGTATTGCTACTTTTACTTGGTAAAAGATCCCGTGGCCGCCAGGCCTCCCATTATGTTATCATGGCGCAGATATAAATAAAGAGCTCACACACCTCAGAGTTTGGGAGTGTTCGGTGAATGTGTCAGTGGCATGTGTTGGCCGTGGCACACCTAGAAGCACATGGGCAGGATAGCTGCGACTGCTGCGACAGATGAAAGTGAGTCATAGTGCAGGGAACAAACAGATGAAAACAAACTGGATCATACGCCATCTTTACTGACACGCCCTCAACCTGTAGCGTAGTGTTCATACTTTCCAAGAAGCTACACAAGTGTCCTGTGGTTATTAGACAAGAGAGAGAAGTGTCATTTGAAGCGTGACATCAGGCAGATCTCCAATGTATGTAAATCTGAAAGACAAGCATTTAAAGGACTAAAAAGCAGTATACCAGCCACTTTTAAATCCTAAATTATTACCAGCCTCATTAATAATGCATGTTCTAAGTGAAACTGGTGCGAGTTTGTTGCTTTAGCAGATTACTCAAAGAGCCTGCAACACATTAATGTCAAGAGATACAGCAGTAAAAATACCTTTTGTGGTGCTGGAATGATTGTTTTTTTTATTTGCCCTTTCGAAGGGCATATAATCCGTTAATTCTCATGGACTTGTATTGTGTCAACACAGTCTGTGTTTATTTTGGGTGACCATGACGAGAACAGAAAATCATACTCACACACGCACATACAAGCCCACAGATTTCTAAGTGACAGCCTGCAATTTTCCCAGCCAGGCCCACGTTAACACTAGGACAATGTGATGAATAAAGGTGTATCTTACAGTATGAATCACCGAGTGCGCCTCATGAGTGAAGTATGCAGAGTATAAAGATTATCCGGTTTAATCATCTCAAACCTAAGAATAGCTTAAAAAATGCACTTATTTTCTTTCAGAGCACATTTTATTATATTCACTATAAATCATTATATATATATTATTATTTTATAGATTTAACTTGAAATTATTTGCAATTACAGCTATACATTAGGTTCTTCATAATACCCAGCCCTGAGAGCCACTAAAGTGAGATGTATTCTGCTGTTCTTGAACCATGCTCTTTTTCTTGTATCTCAGATGTTGAAATATCAACATTTTCACATTTTCTTTGTTTTCACAGTTCTTATCAGAGAGTTTTCAAGGGATTAACGTCCCGACACCCAAAGTCCCCCTCCTCCCCCCTATCAACGGTCAAAGGACCAACGGTTCAGGTGAGCGTCTACCTATCGCAAATATGTACTTTAAGTTTAACTTGGGAAACACTAGAATTTCATTATTTACACTCTGAAGGTCCCAGATCTTTTGCAGTGTTTTTGCTCTGACTCACTTGATGGATCACAGCAATCAAAATGTCTCCGTAAAGGGTTGAAAATACCGGGCAGGTAAATGTTTGTTCAGGTTGTTGCTCAATAACCCTCCTGAATGTGTCCAAACTGCCATACCAGATGCCAAGCATATTTACAAAATGGGAGCGTTAGCATTAACAAAGTGGATCTCATTTGTTTCATTTTAGCTGTGAGTAATTCTACATGTAAGTAATTTTACTCTATCACTTGTTGATCTGACTTTAAACTAATTCCTTTCAGCTTGGGTTGGGTGATAATTCAAAATGATAGTTTATCGTCTTTCATTGGAATCATATTGTGATGAAATCATATATCAAGATATTGTGATACATAATGATGTTGTCTAAATTAATAATAACGAGCACATAATACAAAACCATGTTATTTCATTTATTTTTATTTATTTTCCAGAAAACATGCTATATCGTGATATATATATATATATTGTTATCGAGATATACATTATATAGGGGGTTAGCAAGGCTCCAATTTTTTCTGTTGACCACCAGGTTTTACTCTAGTTATTCCAGCACAGTTATTGCTTGTAATTTTTTTGTTTTCATGAACAACATAAAACAAATCTGGACGAGGATTGTTTGAGCGTTTTTTCAGTAGTCGCTATTTAACATTTCTCACATACTTGTGAACACTTCTACAAATACTTGAAATATGATCAATATTGTAATTGCTCCTGCTTCACAGTGTACAACAGTGCCGAACACTTTTCTCAGTTATTTTCTCTTTTCTTTCTTCCCTTAGTTGGTGGAGATCACTTGTTCAATGGAACTGTTATCTCTGTGCCTGACCTCGGAGAGGAAGGAATATTTGTTCCTCCTCCTCCCGCTATGGCTCCTCCACCCCCTCCAGGGATGCCTTTTATCCCTCCACCAGACTTCATGGGTGACCTGAACAGTCTAAATGTGGCCTCCCTTCACTCTCTATCCATGCCCGATCCATCCCCGACCTCACTGGGACCTTTCATTGAGGGGGAAGACTTAACCTTCATAAAACCGCCAGCAATGGCTCCGCCAAAGCCACCATCTACTTGCTCAAGTGGCTCTCTATCATCTGTCCCCATTTCCAGTCCCCCGCCAGCCAAAGTTCCTGAGCGTCCAACATTTTCCCCACCCCTGCCGCCTTCTGAAAAGCAACCTAAGAACCCACCTCCAAAACCCATTAGACTGTCCTCTATATCCAACTTTGACTCCCCACCAGAGAGTCCTGCCCCACCTCCTCCCATGCAGACAACCACCCTGTCCACTTTCAATCCCCAAAACGCAGCAAAGCTTTACTATGTTCCTCAGACCTCAATTCTCAGTGGGTATGAAGAGAAAGACACAAGACGCAAGCAGATGTTACTCCTGGAAGATTCTGCATCCGTTAACTCTGTCCCAGTTCTTGTCCAGGTGGATGGGAAAGCCCCTAAAGTGGCTACACCGTATAAACCAGCTCCCAGAATTGTAGAGGAGCTGAAGGAGAACTTACAAATGACCCAACCCTCTCAATCACCGCCGCCTGTGCCAAAAAAAGAGGTGAAAAAAGAAATAATTTCAGTACAGCCCAAAAAAGAAATAATTTCAGTACAGCCCAAAAAAGAAATAGTTTCAGTACAGCCCAAAGAAGACAAACCCCTCCAGACTCTACAACTGACTGCACTACAGCTGCTGAAACTAAATGGTACTCGGGTGAATTCAGAGCCCATCAAGGACAAATTTGTAAGTTCTCCAAGTCAAAGTCGCAATTTCAGTCCGATAATAGATCATAAACTACGGAACCTGAAGAGTAGTGAAAACCACGGGGCACGAGATGGACCTGCAGCGTCCCCGCTGACTCTTTTATTGGCGGCTAAAGAAAGAGACAAACATAAATCGAGTCACCCTCTGTCGCGCGAAAACAGCGGCAAGATGATTGAGCAGCCTAGTGCAAGCATTCACCCGAGTGACACTCGTCCCAATTCCTTTATTGTCACCCCAAGGTCCAGCTCATCCTCCTCTCTATCATCTCTGGAAAGAATACAGGAGAGTCTAAAGTCTGTCAGTCCTGTGGTCGATACGCAAACAATTAGGGATCCAGTCAAATTCAGCAATCCTGCTGTAGTCAAGGACTTGATGCCATCCGTCAGTTCAGCTCTCAGTAGAACGGCTGCATCCCCAAGTACGACCAACCTGGTTGAGCAGAAGCTAAAGGCAATGCAAAGTCCCTCAAATTATCAACCCACACAGCCTGAGGAGTTAATTATGCCATTACTCCCTCCGCCACCAGAGTTTGATGATTTTGACGGTTTTGACGACATTATGGAGCCGCCTCCTTCTGTCCCTCCACCTGACCCTCCCATGAAAAAGGCACCAACACTAAATGAGATCCCTCTCCCTCCATCTCATGTTCCACCTCCTCCCCCCAAACTCCAACCCCCAGCAGCTCCAAAACTCCCACCTCCTGACTTCGACGTCAAACCAAAGCTTCAACCCATGACAAAACCTAAGTTGGCCCCTGCTCAGCTCCCACCCACTCTTTCACCCAACCAGGCCACGCTCCTGAGCATCCTTCAAAAGAAGATGTCAGAAATGGACCACAAAATGGCCCCAGCGAACGAGGCAGAGTCCACTTCTGATGACTGGGGCACCCCCCTGTCCGATGAGGACAATAGTGTCCCTGTTGTCCGCAGAGCCGCCCCACAGAGCAAGCAATTCCCCAACAAAGCAGCAACACTGAATATGCAGGAGCTGGAGAGTAAAGTGGCCAAAAAATATCAGGAAACCTCTTCAGTGAAAGTTCCCAACAGGTAAGAGTGCTAAAAAATGAAACCTTGACTTTTCTGAGACAGCCCAGTCTGTCTTCAGAATCAACACATAATCATGAATGTGTTTTCTTTTCAGCAACGGGACGCAGTCAACACATCAGTATGGTATGACCTTTACTGTTCGGCCTGGAACCAAGCAGCCCATTACTCTTGTCAGTAAAGGGGATCCGTAGTGAGACGCTTTAATGAGACAGGTGTTCTTCTGTTTAGCACACATTGCATGGGGTGGAAAAGCACTTTGAACAAATGATACTCGCAAGTATGTTAAGAATGTTGCATAGCAATGGTCTACTGAGTTCTGAATGTATTTCTCAATCTTTGGAGAACACACTGTCAAATCGTGTTTTCTGTTTTGTATTATATTTTTGTCTGTTTTTTTTTTAAACTTTTTTTTTTGTTTTGGCTGCTGCTGCTTTTTATTCAGTGTATAGGTTCATGTTGTATATGTTGCCTTTTTAACCAAAGCTTGTTATCAGTCTTCATGCCACATGGGTTATATTCATGAGAAAAATAATATTCAAAGTTATTCATAGTTATTCATAGTTCGTATGGTGAGTGAAAATGAATCTACAATACTCTCAACAAATTCCTGACAAAGGCTTTGACAGATACATCTGTAAACTTGATTTTAAAATACAATAGTAATGTACAGTGCAACTATTGTGGTTCATGCTGCAGTTACATGTCCCATAACTGAAATGATCTTCCACTGTTACATACACATGTAGGTCCTCTGTAACAAAGCCAACAGTTTTGGGGCGGCTGTAGCTCAGGGGGATGAGTGGTCGTCCCGCAACCACAAGGTAGCCGGCTCGATCCCCAGTCCCTGAGCAAGACACTTAACCCCTAATTGTTCCCCGTTGCTGTGTCTACGGTGTATAGAGCAAAAATGTAAGTCGCTTTGGATAAAAGCGTCAGCTAAATGTAATGTAGTTAATTCAGACGAGTGTGTAGCATTGCTTCTCATATTTATTGATCTTGGAAATGCTTTGCGATCTGTAAAATAGTTATTCTTCTGCAGTAAATGTTGTGCCAATGTATCTACACTCAGCTGTACATATCAGTTTATATAAGATGACAAAAGTACTTAGATGTTGTATGATGTAGTTTATGTACCTTAAGTTTGTACAATCAAAATATTTAAAATGTTGGTTGTAAAGTCGAAACCATACACCAAATGTTGTCCAACAACTAATCCGAAAAATAAATCCAAGCAGTAATTGCATGTTTTTAATAAAGGTCCTTGAGTTTTTTTAGTGCACAGTATTTAATAATTTGTGTTAGCATCAAGACATCTTCGTCACAAAAAGACAAAATTGAAAATTACGTTGCGCTTTTGGGTGTGCATATGAAAAATAACTGGAATGACAGTTGCACTGTGGCACCAACATGACGATTTTAATCAGCAATATCTTGAATAAACGTTTCTCTTTCTGTCTTGGGCTATTCAAGTTATTTCAAGATCCACACACGTGGCAGATATTTGTCTCAGTTTGAAATCCTTTGTGAAATTGATCTAATCTAGTAAATCAATATAATACAGCAATTATACATATATCGATATTGACAATAACCACACCATTTTCATCATACTATTCAAAATGGTGCAGTAAATGCTGGTGAAGTCAAGTCAGTTTGTGGGTTTCTAAATAAATACATTAAAGCTAATAATATGTTTTGCTACTGAATTTAACAATATTTCCATATTTCCAACAGGTAAACTCTATCCCCAGTAGTAGTACACTTGAGTCAACCCTTCGTTCGTGGCTATGACACGCAGACACATTGAATTTGACCAGAGCTAAAGAATATTGTATAACTTTAGCTTCTGTGATTGCGTTGATCAAAATAACTCTGCTTGCTAAACTCAGTGTTGTATAAAGTACCCAAAAGCCGTACTTGAGTAAAAGTAAAGATACTTTACTGGAAAATTACTCCAGTAAAAGTAAAAGTCACCTATTAAAATACTACTTGAGTAAAAGTCTTAAAGTATCTGATATTTTCTGTACTTAAGTATCAAAAGTATTTTTCTGATATAAAATGTACTTAAGTATTGAAAGTAAAAGTACAAGTACATGCTTTTAATAAAAAAGCAATGGGTCAGAATTTTGAGAATTATGAAGTTTATTCTTTTAAGTGCTGTGGCCACCGTGACCAAGGACAAGGAGTTGTGTTGATAAAATAACCATATATATTATGTTCAACATAATATATTGTACCTAAGTATACTTTTGCATCTACTATGAACTTATCATCGTAATTCTCCAAAAAGCAATATGACACTATGAAGGAGTTGTAACAGTGTGGTTATAAGTATGCTCATTCTGCCCGGTAACAGTCCGTGGGTCCCTTGGTACCGGGCCCCTTGGTACCGGGTCCCTTGGTACCGGACCGTGGGGCCCTTGATACCAGGCCCCTTGGTACTGGGCCGCACAGAAAGAATGAATGAAAAATGTAAGTTAAATTAAAAAAGTCCGGAAAAATGTTTTATTGTGAAAAATGACCAGATACATTCGTCTGTGGTGACCTCAGACGGAACCTCTTGACACATGTCAATATGTTACCCTAAAAATGAAACTTAAATCTGTTTCAACTCTGCCGGTGATCTGGATTAAAACCAAGGCAAAGTATCCTGAGATCGCCAAAAAAGCATGAAAACCTGCTTTCATTTCAACATCCTGTCTTTGTGCAGCGCGTTATAAGTTAAGCAGTAGACTGGACTAAAGGTTTAGTTAGCAGTAGAGTCAGTAGACTGGACTAAAGGTTTAGTTAGCAGTAGAGTCAGTAGACTGGACTAAAGGTTTAGTTAGGAGTAGACTGGACATAACGAACACACGTCAGGTGTCGTTGTCTCCTGTCTCTCCGAGGTCGGACCGGTCCGTGACAGTTTGGTCTTCACGTAACCGGTCTGTGGCGCATAAAGGTTTGGGAGCGCTGGACTAGAGGATGTAGAGGGCTAATGCATAATATTGTGATTCGCAAAACCTGCTTGGTCGAGTCTGTGTTCCACCACAGTCCCGGATGTGTTTTTCTTTCTTTCTAGAGATAGATTTGATTTTGTAGCGAGTAACGAAGGTTTCAGGAGAAATGTATCGGAGTAAAAGTATCAGTTTTCTTTGCAAAATGTAGTGAAGTAAAAGTAAAAGTAAACAGAAATATAAATAGTAAAGTAGAGTACAGATATCCCAAAAAACTACTTAAGTACAGTAACGAAGTATTTCTACTTCGTTACTATACACCACTGGCTAAACTACAATACTTTGTGTGAGCTAACATCAGATTAATGAATGGAAATGTATATGCTTGGTAATACATGTAAGACTGAATTGGGAGAATGTTTTTAGCAACGGAGTTTACTTGTGTCAAACAGGCTAGAAAGCTAACGGTTAAATGAACTGGTGTGCTAATGCTAATCGCTGCTAGCAGGCCAGAATTACGGGAGATTTTCTGCCCCTTCGACGTCATTGGGTTAAAAGGATCCTTCAAAATAAGAGTTTACACAAAGGTATGGTAACTGATCTTATTATAGACTTTTTTTTAATTAAGTTTGATGATGTAACTTAATATTGCCTAATTCATGTTGGTTTAACAGTGGCAATTATAAGTCAAGCTCATATTATGATACATACTTTAAATACCTATCCATTACTTACTTGGTTTTCATGTAAAATGAGGTTGTTCAATACTGTACCTGGTTATACCGGCAAGGAGAGTAATTCTACAGTTTACTAATCTGTAATGTTTAATCCCTGTTAAAGAAAGATGCCAAACAATGCATGGAAAGGAGAACTTGGCCAATACCTAGTAGAGCAATTCAATTTTACAATCACCTAAATGCTAGTGACCCCCAATATATATATACCATCAAACAGGCCTAACTTGCCAAGAGTTAAAGTTAGATAAGAGTCCACTCAACCAGCTGGTCCTGAGGCTTGTCTGGACAATATGCCCCGGAGGACAGCCCAAACCAAACAAAGTCATGTTACTTTTTCTGGTAAGGCGCTGCCCTGTCTACTTTAATGATGGAGGCAAGACAATGTTCCTGAATTCATGCATGGTGAGCTTAATATATATATTGACAATTAAAATGTACCAAACTGCTATAACAAGAGAAGTAATTTAGCAAACCCAACATAATGAAAACAATAACTTTCCATTATAGCTGGTCTGATTTGAGTAAATTGTATTGGCCACAACACATTGTACTGGTGCCATGTGCAAATGATTGCTCCATCTAAATCCAGTCTGTCAGACCACAGATTAGCAACGACACTATAGTCGCTACAAATTACACATGTAATCTTGTTAATTTCTGCGCAAACAGCCCACTTTGTCCCACATGGGCACTTCCCTCATTTGACCCACAGTGGGCTTATCAATGTACAGTATATGTCTATATGATTTATAGTATGTGGATTATAGCAGCCATTCTCAACCAGCTGGCGCCTCAGAGTGCAATGTAGTGGGCTATGAAGGTACTGCAAAATGGTTAAAATAAATAAAAGAATGAAACAGTTACTTTTAAGTTACAATATGCTCAAGAACTCACAACTAAAACATCAAATGTATATTTTCAATATTTTCATATTTGAACACCACCACACACCAATATATGCAGCAGTGATGGGTGATGGTAAGCAGAATAAGTATTTTGGTCATTACGGCTGACATTAGCACACCTATTGACAATTTTTTTTTCTCATTTATTTGAGTAGGTGGTCCGCAGAATTGTTTTAAGAATCAGTATCGTTAAAAAAGTTTGAGAACTACTCATATAGTAAACCTCACGGACACAATGTATAAAGAGGTGAAATCCCGCCCAATTCAGAAAATAAATATATTTTAATATTTATATTTATATTTTATATTAAAAAAAAAAAAATATATATATATATATATATATATATATATATATATAAATTCTTTTCATCCCTAATACTTTCAAAATTCCTTCTTTGAGTCTTGCATTTGTTAGCATAAAATAAATTCCAGCAAATACAAAGAAATGTCAAACTGCTCTTGCTATCAACATTAAGTTACCTTTAATGTAAAATTATGCCATACAAATGGGTTGCCTCAAGTGTAATTACACGAACATGAAAGACGTGGATAGAGAAAACGTAAGTAACGTAGCAGTGCACTGAGGCCAGGACTGGGAGAGCAAATAATATTCTGCACATATGTGGAATACCAAATGGCAATGAAACACTTTAATCCATACTTCCCGACTGACAGATTTAACTTTTTAGATATTATGGACACCCCTCAAAAATAGGGGGGGGGGAGGAGGAGAGAGTAGTCAATGTGTCAAATGTGCTCTTTCCAAGGCGTGTGTGCGTATCTGTGTGTCTAAGAGGAAGAGTTGGGAGCTTCAGCAGCTGGATCCACCGTGTGGTGAAGCACAAGGTGATCCCAGCCGATGGTTGTGAGAGTGTTGGAACCACCATGGAGCCAACACACACCTTTGACAAAGTCCTGGTGTCGCCGATCTTTGAGTCTACAGAGGAAGAAAATATGATTACTATTTATTTATTTTTAATGGTAGAGGACTTTAACCAGATGTTTAGTATTTAACTGCAAAAACTCACATTTCTTGCAGTTCACCGTTCAAAACAACAAGGGAACAATCATCACTTATGGAAGCGAGCAAGGAGGCACTGGGAGGGAAAGAAATGTCAACAAAGTTAAGATTTTGTGGAGGAACAATGGAAGAGCTTATGATAATATGTTAGAATTGATTACCTATGTGTAGAGAAGGCAAGTCCATTGACTCTACGGCTGTGGACGCTCTGCATCCGGGCCGGCTCTGTTCCCAGGAAATCCTTCACCGTGACTCTGCCCAACTCATCACCTAAGGCACAATAAATATAAATCAGAAACGAGGGGACTGACCATTTAATGTATCCGTCAGTCAATAATCTGCTGCTGGGCCTTACCAAAAGCAATGGTGCTTCTGTGGTGTGGGTGCCAGGCTACAGTGGTAGGGGAGCAGCTGGGGGACTCTACATCTGAAACAACAATGGAATATAAATAATATTTAAAAAAAGATTGTGTCTTGACAAGATGTACTATTAGATTTGTGGGAACAACAGTCACATCAGTCAAGGCTTGTTAAATCAGACAAAGAACCACCACTTGCTGATAATACACTTATCTGTCAGCAAAACTCATTAACTATGTTAACAACATTAATTTCAGCACTGCCAGAAATGTCTGGATCTGGTTGTTTAAGCTGGACATGTTGCTCACCTATTCTTGAGGCTGGTTTGTCTGGCTTTCTCCTGTCCCACATCAGCACACGGCCATCCTGAGGGATGGAGGATAACAGGTCAATTTTGATGAAGACAAGTATAGTTTTACAGTTTGTTGTCTGCTCTTTATTACTTATGGACAGCATTCATTAAAGCTTTGTGTTGCAACACAAGATGAAAAGAGATTCATCCTTATTAATATGCACGTTTCTGTAAGTTGCTCCAAAATGTAGTTCAGGCAGTTATTGAATTGTTAAATGTTGTGTTTTAAACAATGCATATCAACTGTTATTCTGTGTCTTACCTGACCACAGGAGATGAAGAGAGACTCCTCTGTAGGACTGCAAGCAACACAGCTGACTGGCTGTGTGTGCACTGGAGAAAGAAACATATTGTTAGTTATGTTTATACTAGATTCATGAATAAGCTTCTTTTTTTTTTTTTTTTACAACTACTGACATTTCAAAATACAATTTTAAATGGGGCCATTTATTCTACAATCCTAATTTGTAAATGACTAGAAAGAACACACTGTATATTTTTGCCAAAACTTTAGAATGCTTAAAATTTATGTTAATGATACTACATTTCAAATCGGCATTAAAATGCACATAACCAGCAATTATAGGACACTGGCTGAATTCACACAGGCTGAATTCTCTTAATAAAAATTAAGTTTCAAAAGATGAGTGCAGCGTTTTAGTAAATCCCCCCAAAAAAATCTTAGACCTGAATCAAAAGAATATATTTTGTTCTTTAAACCCATTGCAGATAAATGGTTCTTATGATGGTGATTTTTTGGTGATTTAGCCTTCTACTTGACTTTAGTAAAAAAATAAATGACTATGACAAAGTAAAAAAAAAAAATTCAACTAAATAGAATTGGATTGATTAAAAAATAACTACATTCTTTTTTACGACTATCTAGATATTCCGAGTCGTGAGATGTCCCCTCACCATTGTAGGTAGTGACAGCAGTCTCCTGACTGAGATCCCAGACTTTAATTCTGTTGGGGAAAGGGAAAGTGCATTTTGATGAGAAAGGTGTGAAAAAAAAGAAGTGACAACCAAAATCACAATGCCCAAGTTTAACACATAATCAATCAACATGCTTCCGTTCTGCAACCGCACATGTATGTGTGAAGAATGGCGTCTTACCGACAGTCCATGCTGCCAGTGACAACACTGTTTGCTCCAGTAACTGGGCTCACGGTGGTGACAATGTGATCATGCTCATGTTTGGTGAAGCGATTCACCAGTAGACGTTCATCCTCTGCCAGTTCCCAGAGCTCCAAGGCACCTGCACAGAAACCAGTCAAACAAAATTACAGTAAACAAAATCACATTTAAGACCAGTGTTTGATAAATTATTACTATGAATCTGCTTCATACCCGAGTCTGATGCAACAACAATAGCCTTTTCTGATACCCATTTGACATCTGTGACTCCAGTCTCAGTCTGCACACCAGCTTTGCAGAGGTCCTCATTGGGGGCCTGTTTAGGGTCACTGTAGATCCAAACGGATCCCTGCCAGCTCCTGCCAGTGAGACTGGAGGCACCAAGCAGCAGAGTACCATCTGTGAAGAGAGCCAACAAAGGGAAATAAAAAACAATGTTTAAAACAGCTATATTTGGAAAAATGGACTAAACTGAATTATTAAGAGTCATTCTCTAATTTGGCTAGCATCCCATTTACAAAGTAGCAAACACAATTAGCGAAATGCGATTTGTTTGTTAAGAACTAGCCACCTGCAACACACTAGAGAATCCAACTCAGCTAGGCTGCTATGCGTGTGCACAACTTGTTTACATATATAGTATAGACCTTTGTTATTCAACATATTGACGGATTGTATGTCCGCCAAATGACCAGAGGCCCCTGGCACATCAGTACACACAGACTCGGACTAATAACAACCAACTAGCGGCACCACGTGTTTACCTGTGTCACCTTCCACTAGCTGCCCTGTGACCTGACGTACCTGCTCTGTATTGCGCCGAGCTCAGATGCTTCTCCATGCATGCCGGAGCATTAGGGGGGACGTTCCAGCGGTTTTCCTTGATCATGCTGGTATCCACTGCACTTTTCATTAGGTGACGTGATCAATGGCTACAGATGAACTTTCCCGAACAACTTTAGCGCGTTTTCTACGTTAGCTAGCTAGGCTCTTACTGGCCGCGTGTAGAGACACCGCAGTTTTCGTCTTTGGTTTATTTTGGAAAGAAAGATAACACGTTCGCTAAAGTTGTCGTTTGCAGGATGAATGAACGAATGAGCAGCATCACATGGGGCCGATATGAACAGACACTTCCTGCTCCGGGTCTCTTCTTCTACTGCTGCGTCTCATTCTTCTTCTTCGTTTCTTTTTAGGCGGATTCTTTTTAGGCAGATTTTTGGTGCATACCGCCACCCACCACAGCGGAGTGTGAAAACAGGATCCATTTACTTTACATTAGACTGTAAAATACATGAATAAACTATTCTATTAAACAATCCTGTGTTTATTAAACACATCTAGCAGTGGCTGTCATGTCACATTGCTGATATCTTCTGGAGTTAACAAGGTTTAAAACAAATTAATAGATTGATTTAATTTGATTATAAACAACATACACAGCATACTCTTGTGCAGCTGTTTGCAAAAAGGAAACAACAAAGATGAATATAAAATATCTAAATATTATATAAAATTAATGAATTATAAATACATATTACATGTAAACTATGTGTATTATCTTTCACATAGTTTACATGGGCCTGGCCAGGATGAAATCTCTCCTAAACCTACCAAGAAAAGAAAAAAAGACTCTCTGTCCTATCTTGAGACTATTAAAAAGGAGTTATGCTCTAGCCGACTGTCAGTAAGTTGTGTTCTCGTTATTCTTTTTTATTTGAACATCATGTATACTTGATGTTTATTGCAGTGCTCACCAGTCTTTACCATTGTATTTATATACAGATGTTCTTCACCAAGAAACAAGGCCATGGCTTAAAAAACAGAGTTGTATCTCTCGGCCTGCTGAGGCCAAATGTCTTTGGTCAATTCCAGTAGCTTGTTTTCCTCAACTTGACATGAATGCTTCAAAGGCAAAGTGTATTATGATAGGAACATCAGACAGCATCAACCTGGTTTCAAACACCTCTGTAAGTAAATTTCCAATTAATCATATATATATATATATATATATATATATATATATATATATATATATATATATGTCACCCAATGACTCATCAACTCCTCTCCTCATAGTAAGTTATATTTATTATTCTACAAATTGAATGACACTGAGCATAATGTATTTCCCTGGAATACAACTCTTTTGATCTGGACTTAACCTCAGCCATTTTCAGGATGTTAGATGGCACTACAGTTAATTCTTTTGGTGCCTGTGTATTGTTCTGATGTTTTGTCCTCATTGATACAATTAGTCATCTCTCAAAAATGTGGTATGACCTACCCACAATTTTAGGAGTGGCAATAGTGAACTCTCTTTCAGGGTGTGCAATAATTAAATGAAAATTCCTCTCGTTCTTCGTGAACACAGAAGCAGAACATCAACAAAACATCCACACTACCACACTTTGAAAATAGATCTTTAAATGTACCAATAGGCTGACATTTTAGTATAACATTACAGGAGTTCACAGGATTTGTAACACAACTTTAAGGAGTGACACATTCTGTTCAAATCATACATGGAAACAAGCGTCGATGATGGTAAAAGTGGCTAACATGAGCCAGTGTGGCTTTATGCACAATATGATTTAAAACAGGATTCATGTCAGTGACTCGACGCAGCTGGTGTTGCAGTTTAATGTAGGTTAGAAGGCTGATTTTGTTAAGTCGAAACGCAGAGGTTTAATGGCGAGTTGTAAAGTTGACTTCAACTAGCTGGGAACCGGATCTCTGATGCGCTCACTGCGCTATAAGCCACGTCGTAACTCACACGTTTAGTTTATCTTTTAATTGTGCCCCATGGTTTCTAAATTGTCAAGTCGTCACCCGTATGCGACCTGCATATCAAACTAATCCAACATTAAAGCGAGAAGAGGGGAAATAAGCATCGCAATCTTGTAAACCAGACGTATAAGAATCCGTTCACGCTTTTATTCTGAAGGGAAACAAACGGAAGTGGTGGTCAACTTGCTGCTGCCTTCACACTTATTTTTCTCGGTCTAAAATCGATAAGTGATTGGTTTTCTTGATTATTAAAGATTTTGGAAGTCTAGTAACGGGCTCCCAGAAGGTAAGCGCACACCTACTTCAAGGGGTTAACCTGCAACATGCCCCATCATGTGTCGTAGCTTCACTTAGCGGCAGCTTGGTAACGGTAGACGTTGTTACAGGGACGCCTTTGTCTCGTCTCTGACCAGCGTTAGGTGATGCTGACGGCTAACCGTGTAGCTAGCGTCCGCTGTTCCGTGGTCATTACCTGTCCACACCTGGGTGACAGGCGGTGGACAGCTGCCCGGGTTGCGTGCTAGCTTACTGCTCATGTGTGCCCACTGGCCGCAGCTGGGTGACATTAGGGAGAGCGGTTCACGTCTCGGTCGAGACCTCCAGCCAGCATCACTGTGTCCGTGGACGTAAATGGCATTCTTGGTGATTTAATAATGAGCTGGTGTGGTTGTCACCTTTTTATAATCTGACTATAAAGCGCTATACACCTTCAAGAAGGTCGGAGGGCCTTTTGGCAAAATAAAAAAACACTTGAATTCCTTATGTCTGTTGCCATTTTATTGCAGAATCTATCCAAATGTAACACCCAGGAGCAGTTGTCTCAAGTATAATATTTAATTATGGGTCAAAGCTAATTTGGGGTGATATGAAATTGTGTCTCCCATCCCTATGGCCCTGCTTCCAACACACATAATGTAATCATTTATACGGTATATTCTGTGACTTACAACAACAATATAAACTGTAACTCAGATATTTCTACATTTCCATTTTACAATGTAATACCATCTTGACAAATAGGCTCATGTTTCTTCAGGTACCTCTCCATCTCCCCCTTTAAAGAACAACATGTAAAAGCCATTCTAAATTCGATTTTTAGTCTATTTAATATAGACAATAGAAAACAATATCAAGATGATCAAACCATTTTACAGTATATGAGTCTTGTTGAAAATGAAAATCCATTTTGACGACATGGGAAGTCAAAATATATGTATTTGTAGCATTGGATAAAACACCAACTGCATATTGTGATTCACAATGTTAAAACAGATCCCACTCCACATCATCCATTGTAAATCACTGGGACAGGCCTGAATATTGATTAATGTTACCCAGCTTCTGACTTCTAGCAAACACAGCAACAACTTGAGGGAGCAAACCCACTGAGCAGGAGAGAGAAGCTCTGCCAGCTCGAGTTATAGTTATGAAATAAACTATGCTGTCATGTTTTACAATATCTTTTAATTGTTTATTATACAATCAGGGAAAATGTTTTGTGATGAATCATTAAGGAAGCACTATTTTTCGGGGAGCAACTATTGTGTTTCATGTGGCATGGATGGCAGCGCTCTCAGCAGGTGTCCCTCGTTGAGATTATCCACTCAGTCTCCATCGTGTACACATTGTTCAGATACTGTTGAAAACGGAGTATGTAATGTTTACAGCTCTAATGTAATATTTTCTCCATGCAGTAATATTTGTTACTTTTCTGGTTCTTTACCTCAGGGGTCGTCATGGCCTTGAAAAGGAGAAGGGCGACGTCCCCCTCTAGCAGTGTGAGTGGAGGCGATTTTGACGATCGTTCATCGTTAGTGTCTTCAATTGGGAGAAAGAGGAGAAGGACCTCAAACATTCCAACTGTGGATCCTGTAAATTTACAAATTTCAGTTTCAGTTCTTCTTTTAATACACTATCAGAATTATGCTACCACACTGATTAACTGGTTGGCATGGTGAAGGACGCAGATAGTGTCATTGTTTAATCCTTTCACTTGCAGATTGCTGTGTGTCATGAGCTGTATAATACAATCAGAGATTACAAGGACGATCAGGGCAGGATGTTGTGTGAGCTGTTCATCAGAGCCCCAAAACGAAGGTGAGGAAAGAGATGAGTGGTCACTATATGTGCATATACCTAGAACCTGATATTCCTTAAATATCTGTCAAGTTATTTAACACGAACATTAGAAGCACACAAATTACAAGATCCTTTTTCTTACAGGAATCAACCGGATTATTATCATGTGGTGTCTCAGCCTATTGATATGATGAAGATCCAGCAGAAATTAAAGATGGAGGAGTATGATGACGTTGAACAACTCACTAGTGACTTTCAACTGTTATTCAACAATGCAAAAACATATTACAAGGTTAAAAAAGAAACCAATTTATTATAAAATGAAAATTGTTAACAAGTCAGTCCGCACAAAATGAAATGATGATATACACCAACATGAATATGAATTGCTTGTGTCTGTCTAGTCTGACAGTCCTGAATACAGAGCAGCCTGTAAACTTTGGGATCTTTACCTGCGAACCAAAAATGAATTTGTTCAGCGGGGCGATGATGATGATGATGAAGATGGGTACGATGCGCACGACAATCCCGGAGGGTCGACTGAGGATGAGGTGACACTCGCTCGCATTACTGATAACACAGATTTATTATGAATACACACACTGCGAACAAAAAATGATCTGAATCTTAGAATCAAAGGGCCTCATGCAAGAAACACTTTTGTTCTGAAGTGACTTGTACGAGGAATTTGGGAGAACTTGCCCTATTCGCCTAATTCTCTCGGATTTTTTAATATTGCTTGGATACAAGTTTTTCACTAATGGATTGTGTTTTTAATTTAGTTAATTTGGATGACTTAGTGTGTCAGGCTTTTGGAAGAGATGTGTTAAGCACATCTCTAGACAGCGTCCTGATATTGCCAGAGGCAGATGGATAGTTCTTCACTTGCAGGTTTGTGAAAGTTTCCGTCCAGGGGAACATCGTCCGTTGCAATGTCTGATAGCACAACACAATCTATAATGGCGCGTATTCTTTTGTCCATCTCTGTGATGGAGACTTCCCATTGATACCCTCCTGCTGCAGTCATTGATTTTCTTGCTGTGGCTAGATGTTTTTTTGTGCCATTTTAATAACAAATAATTTGCTTATTTCAGTAACAGCACGACGACCTTCAGGTGACACTTCATTAATAGAAATTGTGATATTTTTTTCCCCATTCCTTGGCTTTAGCAGGCCCCTAATCCTGCTACTGACGCTTTTAAAAAGTATATATTTCCCTCTATGGATCTCCAAAAGCATGACTAAAATCTCCAAACATTTTCACGAATTACGCTGGTCATTCACAGTTATCTGAAGTTTGGAGCATTTGATTAATATGACGTGGCACAAGAGAAAGTTAAGATAACAAATGAAAATGTTTTTGCATGAGACCCATTGTTTCTAATCTGTTGAATCATTCCAACCAACATATCTACTATGATCGTGTTTTTAAATGTGATACTTACAACACAGATTTACCTAAGATTGAAGAAGATTTTTGCATTAATTTGGACAGTTGAGTATACTGCATGTCACTAAGGGTGATGTAGAATGTCCTGACCTAAACCGCGTGACCACTTGTGTGTGACAGAGTGCACCTACCTGTTTGAAAGAAGTCCTTGAGCAGCTCCTCGATGCGGTGGTGTCTCACAGTGAGCCCACTGGCCGTCTGGTCAGCGAGCTGTTTCAGAAGCTTCCATCCAAAATGGTACAAGCGCCTTCAGTATGACTTAAGACATTATCCATAACATTCGTGATTTGCCTTTGATGTGTAGTTTGCCTTTTTCTTTTAGCAATACCCGGATTATTATGCCATCATTAAGGAACCAATAGATCTGAAAGTCGTTGCTCAAAAGATTCAGGTATGCTGTTACACCTCCTGCATCAAATATGCACTATATTAAAAAAATAATGTTTAAACAACATTTTGTTGATAAAATGTCAAATACATTTATTTGCCTTTTTAGCTGAGCCACTACAGGAGTGTTAGTGCCATGGCTAAAGATATAGATTTGCTGGTCAAGAATGCCAAAACTTACAACGAGCCTGGATCGCAAGTGTTTAAGGTGAGTGTGTCAATGAGACCATGCCGCATATTCAATATCATTAGCAGTGTTTGACATGCAGACCAATGACCTGCTCATGTGTTACAGGATGCAAACACCATCAAAAAGATTTTTGCACAAAAGAAGTCTGAGATGGAACATGGAGAACCAATCAAGTCCAGCATTCGTATTAGGTGAATAGGAGACAACATTGGAATCAAGTCATTTTAGCGTTTGCTTTTAACTCTGTCGCCCTTGTTCTGTCTTTTTATATCAGGAATAGAAGGTCTGCCCAGGGAGACCGCCTCTCAGCTATCACCATGGCTCTTCAGTACGAAAGTGATGAGGAAGGCATACTCTCGGGTACATCGCTACGTCATTGGCTTCGGTTCATAAAACATCAGGATGCTTTGTACGTTGACATGTTGTAATTGATGGGTGTGTCATTTTTGATGATCTTCTCCTGTATTCGTCAGGTTCTGTCCACTATGATGAGGGTGAATCTGAAGCAGAGAGTATGACCTCTAACATGGACATGAATAATCCCATCTTCCAGCTATATGAGGCTGTGCGAGGTGCCAGGAACAGCCAGGGCCAGTTGATCTCTGAGCCTTTCCTGCAGCTGCCCTCTAGGAAGGACTACCCCGACTACTACCACCAGATCAGCCAACCCATCTGCCTCCTTCAGATCAAGTATGACGGAGCTAGTACTGATCTGATGTCTGTGTGTCTTTCATCTTTAATATTCAACAACATGGAAATTCATTTTTTTCCACTCGTAGTGATGTAACCACCTGAATTCAACACAGATTTGATATGTTGTGACAATTTATAGTACGTTAAAGTGGATTTTTAAAATTGAAATCCTTTTTAAAGTGAATTAAAAGTGCTCATTGGTTAAAAAAAAATACAAATAATAATAGCCTCTTAGAAAATAAAGCATTCAGTATTGATTTTAGAGATTTATCCAATTTAAAGTAAATATTTAAGTCATTTTAAATTAAGTATCATTTTATTTTTGTTTAATATTTTTACATAGTTTTCGTGTGTGTATATAGATCTCTTTATCAAGTACATTTTAGGTTACCTTTTCAAATGTTCTAGAGACGTTAATTAGGTATTTTTGATCAGTCTTAATAGATGCTGTGTATTCAGTGTCGGATAACAAATCTACCAGAAAAATTTAATATGTCCTACAACAAGTGTTTTTTTATATATTGTAATGGAAAAAGTATGTGGCAATAATATAGATATTTGTCTTTTTATACAACCTTTCCGAGCAGAAATCTCTCACACTATAGCTTCTAATCCATGTTCCATCGTTGATTTGTTTTATTTTGTTTCACCAACATTCTCTCTTTTTATTTCCTACCCCTACGGCATCACACACTCACTATACAGTACAGTATTTCTGTGCCCTCCTTTCCAAATGTGAGAGCCCGTAATTCCCCACAGGAACAAGATGAAGAACAATGAGTATGAGAGTGTTGAGCATATTGACTCTGATCTGATGCGGATGTTTGAGAATGCCAAACGCTACAATGTTCCTCACTCCTCCATCTACAAACGTGCACTCAAACTCCAACACGTTCAGCAGGTCAGTCCCAACTTACACCTTTTGCCAGCTTTGTGGTATTTTAAGAGGCGTTGTAGCGATTAGATGTGTGTTACCTGTTATCTTTGTAGATGAAGAGAAAGGAGCTGTTGCAGAGAGATGACGACGACGGAGACAGCATGCTCTCCTCTGCCACGTCTGACACCAGCAGCACAAAGATAAAAAGGTTTGCCCTTTTATTTACTCAATACGCTGAAGCTTCTTGTTTAATTGTGCGTAAAAGTAGAGTCACAGTTGATCTGCATTTGGTTTCCAGTCACAAGAAGAATACAAAGAAAAACCGAATGAAAGCTCTCTTTGCTGCTGTGGCTGAGGCACGAGAAGCTGGTACTGGTCGAAGGCTGTGTGACCTCTTCATGGTCAAGCCCTCGAAGAAGGACTATCCTGACTACTACAAGGTCATCCTGGAACCAATGGACCTCAGGAACATTGAGCACAACATCCGCTCAGACAAGTACATGACTGAAGATGCAATGGTGGAGGAAATGAAGCTGATGTTCCGCAATGCTCGACACTACAATGAAGAAGGCTCCCAGGTAAGATTTCTAATTACTTTTTGTCTAATTTAGCCTGAGAACAAAACAATTTTAGGAACCAGGAGCTTCCCATGACAAACTTCTTTGTTGCGTTCAAGGTCTACAACGATGCTGACATTCTAGAGAAGATTATGAAAGACAGACGCAGGGATCTTGGGCCAGTGACAGATGATGATGACATAATGTCCCCAAAGTTGAAAATAAGTACTTAACTTTGTTAGTACATCACTGCATCAAATCCAAGCAAATGCGTGTGAGTTTGTTATTATTAACACACACATACACTTTATTTGATTGCAGGAAAGAACAGCATTACACTGAAGAAGTCCAAGTACTTATCACCCTTACAGCAGAAGCTAAATGAGCTTTATGAGGCTGTCAAGAACTTCACAGATAAACGGGGCCGGCGCCTCAGCACAATCTTCCTGCGGCTGCCGTCTCGTGCCGAGCTTCCTGACTACTACATTGCCATCAAGAAACCTGTGGACATGGAGAAGATCAAGACCCACATGTTGGCTAACAAGTACCAGGATGTTGATGCACTGGTGGAGGACTTGGTGCTCATGTTCAACAATGCCTGTACTTACAACGAGCCTGAGTCTCTGATATACCGCGACGCCCTCATGCTGCACAGGGTGCTGTTAGAGACGAGGCGTGACCTGGAGGGAGGAGATGATGCCCATGTACCTGATGTGCCCCGCCTCATCCAGGATCTCATCCGCAGCCTCTTTGTCTCCGTGCTCGGCCACCAAGATGACGAGGGGCGCTGCTACAGTGATTCACTCGCTGAGATTCCCGCCCTAGATCCCTCAAATCCTGACAAGCAACCCCTCAATTTTGAGATTATCCGGACTAATGTAGATCGAGGCTCTTATAAGAGGCTGGATGTGTTTCAGGACCACATGTTTGAAGTGCTGGAAAAGGCTCGACGACTGAATAGGTGAAGTGTTGTTGACCTTCCTGTATAAAATCGAATCAGTCGTCTAATCACCTTTTTTTTGTTGTTGATTGTTGAAGGATTATTGAAAGCTAAAGTTGTGTTCCACCATATGTTTAGGACCGATTCTGAGATCTTTGAAGATGCTGTGGAACTGCAGCAGTTCTTCATCCGAATCAGAGATGAGCTGTGTAAGAACGGAGAGATCTTGATGTCTCCTGCTCTCAGCTACACCTCCAAACATCTGCATAGTGATGTGGAAAAGGAGAAGAAAGAGAAGCATCCCAAGGAGTTTGAGGAGGACAAAATCAAAAGAGAGGAGGAAAAAAGGGGTATTTTGATAAATATATAATAACGGTCACAGTACATAGAAGTTCTGTTATACATTGTCTCAGCACACACTGTGGCAATGATTCACTGAGTCACTTGTGAATTCCCAGAAGCTGAGAAGAGAGAGGACTCTGTTGGAGGATCATGGCAGTCTAGCCTGCAACGCACATACAGTCAAGACTGCAGCTTCAAAGACAGCATGTACCACGTGGGAGACTATGTTTATGTGGAGCCGGCAGAGCCAAATCTCCAGCCTCATATCATCTACATTGAACGCCTTTGGCAAGACGATACTGGTCAGTCTCCTTATTGCACTAATCAGACAATAATTAGTATTTTTTGTAGGAAAAGCATAATGATGTTGAATCATTATGTTCCTCAGATTTTGTATGAGGTTTCTTCAGTTAGTGTTTCAGTTCAGTTAGACATATCCTTTTTATTGAGAGCATTTCTAATTCATTCAGTTTTTTTCCACCTCTAATAAATGCAGGTGAGAAGTGGCTGTATGGCTGCTGGTTCTACAGACCGAATGAAACATTTCATCTCGCCACAAGGAAGTTCTTGGAGAAGGAAGTTTTTAAAAGCGACTATTACAACAAAGCTCCTGTCAGCAAGATTCTGGGCAAATGTGTGGTCATGTTTGTAAAGGTAAACGCTGTATGTTTGTTAGGTGTAGGTTTTGTTTGGAAGCATTGGCCATTTGATTGTGTATGTGTAGTGTTGACCAAACATGTATGTATGGTGTGTGGGATTCAAGGAGTACTTCAAACTTAACCCAGAAGGCTTCAGAGCTGAGGATGTCTACGTCTGTGAATCACGCTACTCGGCCAAGTCCAAGTCTTTCAAGAAGATCAAGATGTGGGCCATGCCCTTGAGCTCTGTTCGGTTTCATCCCAGAGAGGTCCCCCTACCTGTTGTCCGTGTAGCATCCATGTTTGCCCCCAAACAAGAGGAGAAACCGCCAGAGATGGTGGATGAAAGCAAAATGATAGATGGTATTGTAGACAAGGTAAATGCCAGGGGCTTTTTTCATGAGATATGACAGAATACACGTAAAATAATGCAGACTACTGTCAAGAAAACTATTTGTGTCTGCAGGAGAGGGAGGATGTTCCAATGGAAATGACCAATGGGGAGCCAGCGTGTCAGTACTTTGAGCAGCTCAGCTACAACAACCTGTTGCTGAAAGTGGGAGACTGTGTTTACATAGGTTCACATGGACTTGTGCGCCACCGAGTGGGCAGGTAGAGAACATACATTTCTTTTCAACTGACCATGGGACACATGGTCACCTCCGTCCCTTCAGTCGTTGACACAGGAACTCTATATTGTGTTATGGTTGGAAAATATGGAACACAGGGAGTTTGGCACAATGGCAAATTGATGTGTTGGTAATGTGTGTGTTTGTAAATATACAAATGTCTGATTTCTAATGTATCTAATGCAGCTTTTTTATATTAAACAGAATTGAGAAAATGTGGATGAGAGATGGAGCAGGCTACTTCTTTGGTCCAATCTTCATCCATCCAGAGGAAACAGAGCATGAGCCCACTAAGATGTTCTACAAGAAGGAAGTGTTCCTTAGCAACCTTGAGGAGACTTGCCCTATGACCTGCATCATAGGTATCCTCCTTACTGTACATGTTGAAGCGAGTACCGACATTCTGTTTTCACAAATGTATAATGTTTCATGTATGTAGTTGATAGAAATCATCATCAGTCTTCTTGTTTCACAGGGAAGTGTGTGGTGTCGTCCTTCAAAGACTACCTGTCGTGTCGGCCCACGGAAGTGCCTGAAGAGAACGTTCTACTCTGTGAGAGCCGCTATATCGAGAGTGAGAAGCAGATGAAGAAGTTTAAGGGTCTTAAGCGCTTTTCACTCTCTGGGAAAGTGGTGGAGGATGAAATTTACTATTTTAGGTAAAAAAAACTAAAACCTTTTACATACGGTACTTTTAATTATCTGTTAATGTTAGGAAAGACACAAATCTTTGTTAAAGATTTACAAAAAAACCATCATGCACTGTATTTCATCGTCCTGTGTCGGCTGCGTTATATCCTTGGTTGTGTTTCTTCATGATTTTCTATGGGTGTTTTCCAGTTATAGGAAAGGTTAGGGCCAATTTGAAAGGTGGATACATTGCACGGTTTATTTTTCTTATTGTCTTATCCAGGAAGCTAATCGTGCCCCAGAAGGAACCATCCCCTCTGCTGGACAAGAAAATTGAGAAACTGGAGGCTAAGTTTGCTGATATGACAGATGAGGAGCTCGAGGATCTTGGGGACGATGATGGCGAGCTAGGAGACCAGTCTCGTCCTCGGATGCAATCTTCCATCTCTAGTGAAATGGATATCATGCCTTACACTCCCCCGCAGGTCAGGGTGGGAAAGTATTTACTCACAAATGTAAATTTCCTCTGCAAAGTAACAAGCAATTATGTGGCTTTTAGCGTTCTCGTGAACACACTCCTGTGTTTGGTTGCAGTCCACACCAAAATCTATTAAGGGCCTTTCAAAGAAGGAGGGCTCAAAGCGAAAGATCAACATGAGTGGCTACATCCTGTTCAGCAGTGAGATGCGAGCGGTCATCAAAGCCCAACACCCAGACTTCTCCTTTGGGGAGCTGAGCCGTCTCGTTGGTACTGAGTGGAGAAACCTGGAGGGTTCCAAGAAGGCAGACTATGAAGGTGAGCGGAACTTTTTTTATTCTAGTCTTCACCCAATTGTGAACAACATGAAATGAAGACCTTATACTCTCCTTTATTGTTTTGCAGAGCGAGCAGCTAAAGTGGCAGAGCAGCAGGAGCGTGACAGGGCCCAGCATCAGACGTCCCCTAGAGCAGGTACCCCAGTAGGGGCACTGATGGGGGTGGTGCCTCCCCCAATGACCATGGGGATGCTAAATCCCAACATGATGCCTGCGTCAGGTAACCCCTCTAGATGCAGATGGATCCCCAGTGTACATTAGAAGGATGAGTGGAATGAGAAGCTGAACTGCTAGATGCATTCACATTTTATGTTTCCTAATCTCACCCATGTCTGCATGTTTGTGATGTTGCGTTGTTGTGATTTAATTTGATGTGGCCTCTAACATAATTTCACTTGATTGATTAGCCCAAACCTTTTGCACCCAAGCATTTTTCATCGATTCACATCCATCATAATGATCTGGTGATTAAATAATAGCATATATATTAACATATTTCTGCATGCTAAGTAGAGCAAGTAGTTGATGCATGTTTGACTAATGCATGTCGCTGTCTTGTGTTACTACTGTCCCTTCCTAAGAAGGTATGATGGGTGCATATAGGTCAGCTATGATGCCCCCGTGGGGCTACGGTGAAGGCATGGTTAGTATGACTGGCATGCCACCACATCTCATGGGGGTGCCTGTTTTTCATCAACATCTCCTGCCTGTTATGCCTGGCTTCCCCGGAATGCCGTACTTTGGTAAGAGTGCTGTCATAACCACCCCACTTGCCACGCAGTTGCTTCCTGTCTACCAATCTGACTTGCTGGAGGGGCTACCTGTACCAATAGGCTGAAGTCCTTAGGTTGACGACTGGTCAGTTGAGAGCATAGAGCCTCAACTGGGGTTCATTTTTATCCTCCTCATTACCACGAGACGTGTAGGTAATTAGGTCATGGAGAGAAAGTCAGTATCTCCCAAAAATATACCAGAATTTTGATTTAACATGTTCATAATTGGCATTCCTAAGTGTTCTAATATAGATTAAAATTACACGGTTTGATTTCAATAACACACTTTGAATTTAGTATTACCAGTATTAAGTGGCCTGCTGCATCTTTTGACAGTTTCTTGATGTTGAATACCCACAGGTGTTAATGGAATGGGAGGTGGTCCTGGAGCAGGAAACATTCATGGATCCCAGGTAATCTATCTGTAATCTGTAATCATTGCAAATAAAATCAGAGTGCAGATACATATTGCTACCTTGATACAGATCTGTGTTCAGAGAAGGATATGAGACTCTTGGAAAACATTTAAGAAATTATTTAGGCTATGTTCACAATAAAGCTATTCCAAAAAACGTTTACGACAAAGTTAAACAGCAGACAGAATATTTATAAAACATCCAATCCATCATATGAGACAGTCATATGTGCGCTGCAGGAGTAAAAAGATACACGATACTCCGCAGAGTTCCGGGTTCCGTTCTGAAATGTCCTGGTTCCAGATTGTCCGGGCTCCGTTCCGGAATGTCAGGGTTCTGTCCGGGTTCAATAATGTCTGTGTTCTGTTCTAGAATGTCCGGGTTCGGTACATAACAGTTTGTAGCTTCAAATCCACCACACACAAAAAAAACGTAATTACCAACTTCACTGAAACGATAAAGCAAAATGAACATCAAGGGGTTCCAGACAGACAACGTTGTCGGGCCAGCACAATGCCACCAGAATACAGACGGATTTGCTGCGATGGTTGATGCGTGATGTTATGGTCTCCTTAATGGGGCATCTTACTTGTGTTGGCCTTAGGTTGGCCACGCCATAAAACCTGCTTTTCCTTGAATGGCAAACATTGTACTTTGAAGCCAATATGTGCAACAACTTTGTGACACCTGTGACATTTTTCCACACACACCAGTTGCAGATTGGGGCTTCAATTATATTAAGATGTTGATGAAATGCTGGATACATTTCAATCTAAATCAGAGAAATAATAGATTTCTTCTAATGTTTCCATTAGATGGGCCCAGGACAGCAGGCACCACCACCGTACCCAGGCCAGATGGGACAACCTGCACACCAGCAGCCCTCCACCCCGATGTTTGTCTCCCCACCAGCCAAGTCTCAGCGGCTGCTCCACTCTGAGGCCTACCTCAGATACATCGAGGGCTTGACTGCAGAGTCCTCTACCATTAGCAAGTGGGATCAAGCTCTCTCAGGTTAATTTGTCTTTTGATTGCAAGTGATTAAGTTTACATAAAATGATGATTATACTGGCTAACATAGCTTGTTAAAATACATAAATATGAGATTATCCTTTTAGGATGCAACACGCATGCATTGAATTATATTGGTTACAAACCTGTTAAAGAATATTACATATTAACACAATATTAACTTATCGTAAAAGATTATTAGCAAGTCAATGTAGACTGGTGAATATACTCGGACTCATCATTTTAATGTTTTATTTGTACACTTTCAGTTCAAAAACAAGATGTGCGCCTCACCAAAGAGCAAGAGAGCAGACTACCATCGCACTGGCTGAAGAGTAAGGGCGCCCACAAGACAATGGCAGATGCACTTTGGCGACTCCGTGACCTGATGCTGCGAGACACCCTTAACATTCGTCAGACGCACAACCTGTAGCATGCTTGCATTCTGAGCCTCTGTTCCCACGGTTCCTGTGAGACAGGAAGAGGGTCAAGCTCGCTAATATTGTTAAATTTGTGCTGTCGTTTAAAAAATATGTTTGTAGTTATGAACGGCTTTCTGTGTTGAAGCTGTTTTTTGTTTTACATTTCAGATACATTGTTCTAAGTGCATTATTGTCAATGGCTGTCGTTTCGTGATGAATGCCTTCATGCTTTCACAATTAAAATGTGTAGAGCTCAACTTGGCTGTATTCACCTTCATCTTACCTTGTAGGATCTAGGTATATTGACGTTAGAGATGCATCACTTGAAGTACAACACAATACCTGTTCAAATGTCTAAGATCTAATTTAAGCATCTGCTAAAAGTGAAAGTAGAAAAGACATTTCAAGTTAGCTTCATAGCTGTCATTTAGTGGAGAGGAATAATTACCTTTCAATATTGAATGATAATTTAAAGTAAAGTTGCTGCACTTGATAGAGATGAAGCAAGGGGCGTATCTTACCGCTTCCGTCTGTCATCTGCGCGTGCGCAGTATAGTGACCGCGCAGTTCCTCTTCCTCCAGACGTTTGAAAGCTGGCACGGCACGGCGAGCACGTCTGTGTAGTTTGTAGTGCCTCCCCATCCCAGCTAAAATAACTGTAACGGTAAGTCATCGCAATGCTTTAACAGGTAATGTATCCAGTAATACGGGATTCAAACGTGACAATTGGTTCATACACCAACATATTGCGAGTAGATGCGCAATGTTTGGAAAGTAGCTAACTTTATGGTTAGCACATAACACGTTAGCTAGCGCTAGCATTAGCAGACAGACTTGGAGTAGACCAGCTGCTGGATCAGTCTATACACTGGAAACTGGATATTGCTTTCCGTGCTACTTTAGACAGTATTAAACGTCATGTTTTGCTAATGGACAGCGCATTAAGAGAACCTATGTGCTATATAATATCAGGTTAATGCAATATAACGACCGCCATGTGCGTATATTTTAACTTGGCGAAGACTATGAAACTGCTAGCTTAGACGTTAGACTGCTTAAACCGATCTGAAGTCAGCGGCCAACTAAGCTAATGGCAGATTTAGGCTAAATAGCCTAGCTATGTTAGCAGCTAGCAAGCTAACGTCAGCTAACTATTGCAACTATGACTGAAACGAGCCGACAGTCGGTAAACTTTGTGAACGTTGTCGATAATTGCATTGACTTGTTAGATCAGTGACGTTTTAATTACAACGTGGATTATTTCAACAGTTAACACACATTTCGTAAGTTTTAATCACATTAACGCAGTTTGACAAGAAAGAAAACACACGTTTTAGTAGCCTTCCGTTAAGTTTGTGCACATGATTACGCAGCATTAGCGAGTGTAGTAAAGTAATTAGCCTCTTAACCAAATTGCTGCCAGACATTGGTTTGTGTCTTTCATTCATCCACTCGTTGATTTTTATCGCCTTTAGGCACGAGCATGGATCTGAATGATGCTCACCTACAAACCCTCACCGAGTTCCTCAGGAAAACGCTGGACCCAGACCCGGCAGTCAGACGTCCAGGTAACAAGTCTTCATAACATGCACTTGCATATCTTAATTCAGTTTATAAATAATATTGTTCTGTTTGACCTGTTTATGCAATGTATATATTTAATTGTGCAATCTCTGCAACACTTGATTTATATTTATTGTTGTTCTTTCTTAGCTGAAAAGTTCCTTGAATCTGTGGAGGGAAACCAGAACTACTCCTTATTATTACTCACTTTGCTGGAGAAGTCCCAAGACACAGTGATTCGCGTCTGTGCTGCTGTTACCTTCAAGAACTACATCAAAAGAAACTGGCGCATTGTGAGTCTCACTAAATAACATCAAGTGTACATGTTGTTGACTCTGGTATCGTGTATGTAGAAACAGTGTGTCAGATTGGGGCTATATGGGACAAACTGTATAGAAAGTAGCATTTAGTACAAAGTTAAAATGGCGCCTGTGTTGTTATTGTTGACCTGTACACTGAATTGATTTTCCTACTTTTTTGATATGTTTTCCCAAAGGTTGAAGATGAACCAAACAAAGTCTCTGATCCAGACCGAACAGCAATTAAAGCAAACATAGTCAATTTAATGTTAAGCAGCCCAGAACAGATTCAAAAACAGGTACATCCTCAGATGTTGCATTACCTTTTTGAAAGGGTCTGATTTGAAGGTGTAAAAGAAGAGCCTCTGTTAATCCTTTGCATTTCCACAGTTGAGTGATGCCATCAGTATCATAGGAAGGGAAGATTTCCCTCAAAAATGGCCTGACTTACTAACTGAGATGGTGACCCGCTTCAGAAGTGGAGACTTCCACATCATCAATGGAGTGCTTCGTACTGCACATTCCCTCTTCAAGAGGTAGAGCTGACTTCTTAATGGTTTAAATGGTTTTTGAATGATTACATTTTAACTGAATTAATTTCATAAAAATGTCTTTTTCTTCTTTTTTTTTATAAAGGTACCGCCATGAGTTCAAGTCAAATGAGCTTTGGACAGAGATCAAACTAGTATTGGACACATTTGCCCTTCCTCTGACGGAGCTGTTCAAGGTTGTGATGACTTGCAGTTAAATTACTACAACACATACAAGTAGTGCTGTCGCCATCTACTCGACTAATTGGTCGTTTTGGTCTTCATGGATAACTTTCGTCGATAAGTCATTTGTATTCTTATTTCACGACCAAGTGCCTCGCAACTTTAGTCGTCAAATAATTGTTTGAGTCAAGGACAGCCCTACTTGTATTGAGTTGTTGTATAACATCTGATAAATGTCAATATGGCTGACATGGATATGATGACATACTAATATGAAGAAGTATTTAGAGTTAATTTTTTCTCTTTGCTGTAGGCCACTATTGAGTTGTGTCAGACTCATGCTACAGACGTCAACGCCTTGAAGGTCCTCTTCTCTTCCCTCACACTTATCTCCAAGCTGTTCTACAGTCTTAACTTCCAGGTCAGTTCAATTTGCATTGTACTTAAAGGCTTGCTGTTTTGGACAGTTGCATTGTCTCTTTAGTAGCTAAAGTAATTCCCCCACCACAGCCGGAGACTGCGGCACTATGCGCCAGTAATTAGTCTGTAAATATTGGCTGCTCCTAGTGCTATTTGAAAGCCATAACGGAAATATTAGGAGCCGTTCATGTGTTTCTCATGGAAGACTCATGGAAAATGCGAGCCGTGGGCTACTACCTTCATCCTCTCCTGCCTTTTTGGCTTCAGCCATGCTGCTTTGAGAGACATGGATGCAGTAGGATTAAAAAAAAAACAGCAGACCTGGGACCGATCATACAGTTTGTGTAGAGCTTGAAACAGCCGTTATGTAAAGTGCCCTATGTTGAGGACGGCTAACGCCATACTCACCATCTCGCACATGGCAGGCGGCCAGGCTAGCAATACACTGGCAGAATATGACAGGGAGAGACACAGCTGATAACCTTGCAGCTACACCAATTGATGCAGAGGAGACTTGCTGCGAAAGTGGCTGCATGTTGACTACAATGCACGCATAGTTGTGGCTGTTAACTCTCCCGGTCGGGTGAAACAGGGACTCTGTTGCCTGTTTAGTGTGTACACTTCAGCTGGTGGTAAATAAATAATCGCTTTAACAATTAATTGAATATCAAAATAGTTGGCTATTTATTTATTTATTCATTTATTTATTTTCTCCAATTGTTGCAGTTCTAGATTTATGCATCAGGTTATCGTTGTAGCTGGGCAGCTTGTAAGGCACTTGAAGCACAGCACTCCTGCAATGCAAGATACTAATCTTGTCGGTTGACGGTTAATGATTAGTTAAGGAGGGTCGGCCATCGGTCAGAAAAATAATTAGCATCCGTCTTACAGATGTTTCAGCATCTAAATTGTTTTTGTAAAACTAATTGAAACCCTTAAGAGCCCATCATAATTTCTTTGAATTTTAGAAATAAGTAAAGCGATACAAATATTCAAAGGGCGTCCTGAGTTTCTAAAAGCTGAAATTTAAATGTATTTATATTAATGATTGAAAATGAATGCAGACAAAAAGTTCATTGTTAATAAATTGTAATTAATTTTTAAAGTGTGTATGATACATTTGTAATCCATGTACACGTTAATCAGATGTGGAGCCTTTTCCTTCAAATGTACTTTGTGCTATTACACAGGACCTTCCAGAGTTTTTTGAAGACAACATGGAGACCTGGATGACCAATTTTCACGGCCTATTGACTTTGGATAATAAGCTTTTACAAACAAATGTGAGTTATTTTTCTCCTTTTTTCACTCATGCAATTGTTTTGTTTTTTAACACTGTACTATTTTTAATTGTTCTGTGCTATATTTTTGTGTTTGTCTCCAATGAATACTCTATAGGATGAGGAGGAAGCGGGTCTCCTGGAGCTGCTGAAGTCTCAGATCTGTGACAATGCGGCTCTCTACGCTCAGAAGTACGATGAAGAATTCCAGCCGTATCTGCCGCGCTTCGTCACTGCTATATGGAACCTTTTAGTTTCTACTGGCCAGGAAGTCAAATACGACCTGGTGAGAGTACCGATCCTTTACTGTGTTTCTATGTTCTGTTTTTTTTTAAGTTCACGTTTCCTGTACTAACAGTACACCATGTCTCTGTTGCAGCTCGTAAGTAATGCCATCCAGTTCTTGGCATCAGTCTGCGAAAGGCCACACTACAAGCATCTATTTGAGGACCAGAATACACTCACTAGCATTTGTGAGAAGGTCATTGTGCCAAACATGGAGTTCAGAAGTAAGTAAATGCTTTGTTGTCATCATCAGATTGCACCTGGAAATGTCATCTCTGCTTGCTTGGTCACAAACATTCACTTGTGTGATACTGACCAGATTGCTTGTTATGCCTGATTAGGTGCTGATGAGGAGGCCTTTGAAGATAACTCTGAGGAATACATCCGGAGGGACCTTGAAGGATCGGGTAAAGATTTAGATTATTTCTCATCACTGTGCCTAATGTAAATTGTTTACATAAATACACATAAGAATATGTAGATCCTCCTCTCATTTTGACTTTGACTGTTGTGTGGGTCTTACATTAGCGGGGCTCCATGTGCTCTATAGTTGCATAATCAATTGGTTACACTTAAAACATAAAGGTCCATGAGAAAGTTTCCACATACAAATAAAAACATTGGTAACCTTTTCTCATTTTCCTTAGACATTGACACTCGTCGTAGGGCGGCATGTGACTTGGTGAGGGGCCTTTGTAAATTTTTCGAGGGCCCCGTCACGGCCATCTTCTCTGGCTATGTGAACTCGATGCTGGGAGAGTACGCCAAGAACCCTGGGGAGAACTGGAAACACAAAGATGCCGCCATCTATTTGGTCACTTCACTGGCATCTAAAGCACAGACACAGAAGGTATTACCGACTTTCCTTTTCAGAGGAGTATTGGATTTATAGCTGATAATGCAATGAACATTTATAATCACGGTTTTATATAATTGCTCAGTACTTACATTTTTATTTATTTTTTATCAGCATGGGATAACACAAGCCAATGAGTTGGTGAATCTGAATGAGTTCTTTGTGAACCACATTCTCTCTGACTTGAAATCTCCCAATGGTAAGAATACCCTTACCATTTCTCAATATGATGTAGAATTACAAAATGTATTATGTGTCGCAACAGCTGGCTCACTTTAGGTTTGGCTCAGTCTCACCTGTCATGTCCTGCTTCACTATATAATTATAAAAAACAATATTGTCCAGTGTATTATATTCCTAGCATTAATTACCTTCACACTTATTGTCATTGTAGTTAATGAGTTCCCAGTGCTTAAGGCAGATGCCATCAAGTATGTCATGATCTTCAGAAGCCAGGTATGAACTGTAACTTTGCTCTGCAATATTTTAAAATGTAAAAACACTAAATGAATATATTAGCGAGCTTCTTCTCAATCCTTTTCCTTCAGCTTCCGAAGGAGCAGCTGCTGCAGGCAGTTCCTCTCCTGATAAGTCACCTGCAGGCAGCGAGCACAGTGGAGCACACTTACGCTGCTCATGCTTTGGAGAGGCTGTTCACCATGAGGGGCCCCAACAACACCACACTGTAAATACCAGGCGATATAGAAAAATAAACAATTTGTGTATGAACCAAAACAAATTTGAGTATTGCTCGCACGCCTTTCTTCCAAATGCTTACGAAATGGTCAGTAATTGTACAGCGTATTATCTTTATCATTCTGTAACATCTTGGCACAGTCCAGTTTAGAGTGAGGTGAATATCTCTATTAAGAATCGTTCCGATTGTTACATGTTAGTTTACATATATTTGGACTGTAAATTGAACGATATGTGCACCATTTTTGTCATTTAATATTAAAGCTCGACAAGATGTGCATCTGAACAACATTAGGTGAAAGTGAACATTTACTCCATGTGTAATATTTACTAGGATGTGTGAAGTAATCACCCACTCCTGATTGGAAACTGCCAATTTGTTTACCTTTTCTCCAGAGATCACAGCATTGCAATAATGGCAGTTCTATTTGTTTTATAGACAACAGAGATGAAAGAACAAGTGCAGAAAATCTGCGTCCATCTGTATAGCTACTAAACCATTACTTTAGCCAATCATCCCTTCAATGTTTTTCAGTATCACGTCAGCAGAGATGGCCCCTTTTACTGAACAGCTGCTCATCAACTTGTTCAAAGCGCTGGCTCTTCCTGGTTCAGCTGAAAATGAATACATTATGAAGGGTAAACCTGACTCCTCTCATCTAATGTTTCCCAAGCAATGTCAGACCAACTGCAAAGTTATTTTAAGACGCCTCATCATATCTTTCTTTTCTTTCTTTTAATCTTTAAAGCCATCATGCGCAGCTTCTCCCTGCTGCAGGAGGCAATTGTCCCCTACGTTCCCACTCTGATTGGGCAGCTCACTCATAAGCTCCTCTTGGTCAGCAAGGTAATGCACACTTTGTTACTATTTATCGACACAGATAGATTCACCAAGATCCTGGTATGTCTCAACTCAAATCTTGGTCCTTTATTTTCAGAATCCCAGCAAGCCGCACTTTAACCACTACTTGTTTGAGTCCCTGTGCCTGTCTGTCCGGATCACCTGCAAGGCAGACCCCACCACAGTCAGCAGCTTCGAGGAAGCACTCTTCCCCGTCTTCACTGAAATCCTTCAGAACGATGTCCAGGGTATGTTACATTTGCCTATAGAACTTATTTATGTGCTCATAAACCCAGATGGTGGCTGAACAACTCCTCATCCTCCTTTTGTCCTCTGTTGCAGAGTTTCTTCCATACGTGTTCCAGGTGATGTCTCTCCTCCTCGAGATCCACTCCAACTCTATTCCCTCTTCCTACATGGCTTTATTCCCTCACCTGCTGCAGCCTGCGCTGTGGGAAAGGACAGGAAACATCCCTCCTCTGGTGCGCCTGCTTCAGGCTTACCTGCAGAAGGGAGGGGCCTCTATTGCCGGCTCTGCTGCAGATAAAATAGTACGTGATGGCAGACAGTGTTGTGTACAGCAGAAACATTGTTTTAGTCGCAGTGGACTTTACATTTTTTTTTTATTCTTAATGTGTATCTATTGGATTATTTATACATTATGTGGCCAGTGTTTAAATCATTATTAATCTTATGCTCATCTTTCCCTTTCAGCCTGGCCTGCTTGGTGTTTTCCAAAAGCTTATAGCCTCCAAAGCCAATGACCACCAAGGTTTTTACCTTATCAACAGCATCATAGAACACATGCCCTCGTAAGTTTATTCTAGTTGTGTTATCAGTGGATCATCTCTAAAATATCGTACCTGGTGAAATGTATATTGGTTAAAATGACATGTTTTAACTTGAGCTGTTGTTTTTTTGCCAGAGACTCGATCCTTCAGTACAGGAAACAGATCTTCATTTTGCTCTTCCAGAGGCTACAAAGCTCCAAAACCACCAAGTTCATCAAGAGTTAGTACAATCGTCTCATAACAAATAATCGTGTTCTGTTCCCGAGTGATAGCGTCTGTCAATTATTGGATGCTTGGAAGAACTCAGTTCAACAACTTCCCTCGTTCTCTAAATTTATTTACTAAATGATCACAAGCAAAGTAGTAAGTGCTGCAATTGCAAGAGCAGTGAGTGGTACAGCCAACACGCAGGTTGGGCAAAGAACAACTGCCCCACCACGGAAGTGGGGCCTTTCATACACAGTTTATCGTCACAGGTTCGTCTCGCCTCGTCCTAACTTCTGATTCGCTTTATCCTGTCAAGAGGAGGAGAATCCCGTGTTCTCATCTTTTCTCACAAGACTGGAACGTGCAACGACCAGTCTGCTTCCAGAATGTCAATATACTGATAAACAGTTGTGGGTGTAGAAGTGCGCAGGCGTGTGACTAACTTCCCTTGAGAACTGGACATTTCATAGACACAACAGCTGCATAGCTGTGTTATACTGACCTCGCTAACCTGAACTTTAATAGACATGAAGAGTAATGCAATGAAGAATATCTACAGGAAATAAGGATTTATATTATCACGAGCTATTGATATCTCGAACATTGTCAGTGACAGTTTTAAACTGTTTATCAGCCATTATAGTGAAAATTAACAGCAGTTGTCGTATTAACTGTCAGCGGATGCCGTTTTTTTTTCTCTCACAGGTTTCTTGGTGTTTATCAACTTGTATTGTGTCAAATACGGAGCCATTGCACTTCAGGAGATTTTTGACAGCATCCAGCCAAAGTAAGTGTATTTTTAATAATACAAGCCACAAGATGTTGACAAACTGATGTTTCTGACTTCAGCTGTTTAGTGAGTAGAACTCAATGGATTTATATGCACAATTATTACCACCATGTGATGATGCTGGTGTCTTTCTCATGCCTACTGTATAGTGAATATTTCCTGATCCCAATGCCTTTGTAGGTCTCTAGTGTAACTTATGTTTGATGTCAGTGCAGAAGACCAGTGGTGAAATGTACAGTATTAATCCTTTTTGCTTTTTGTGTTGCAGAATGTTTGGTATGGTGTTAGAGAAAATAATTATTCCAGAGGTACAGAAGGTATCTGGACCAGTTGAAAAGAAGATCTGCGCTGTTGGCATCACAAAAGTCCTCACTGAATGCCCTGCATTGATGGACACAGAGTACACCAAACTCTGGTAAGTCAGTCTCAAGGAAACACAACCATTGTATTTACTTTTTTTTTTCATGACGTTACTTGAGTAAAACCCCTCACGCCTCTTATTGTGTGTGTGTCCCCAAAATGTTGCATACAGCTACATGACAAAAACGCTCTCCTAATACAAACTGAATTACATGTTTTTACAAGTAAACTAAGCAATGCTTTGGGTTTTAATATATATATGTGTGTGTGTGTGTGTTCAGGACCCCTCTGCTCCAAGCGCTGATTGGTCTGTTTGAGTTGCCAGAAGATGACAGCATCCCGGATGATGAGCACTTCATCGACATTGAAGACACACCAGGCTATCAGACGGCATTCTCGCAACTGGCCTTTGCTGGGAAAAAGGAGCACGACCCGATCGGAGACTCTGTCGGCAATCCCAAGATCCTGCTGGCTCAGTCGCTCTACAAGCTCTCTACTGCTTGTCCGGGACGGGTATGTTGGACATGTGGGAAATATTTAGCAAATTATGCCAAAAGACTTTTCTTTTATTAAAGTTATCATGTTTTGTTTGGAATACAAGACATGTTGCAATTATTGCGTAACCGCCGTGCTCCAGTGCAGATGATGCAGAAAACAAATTATTGATTCCCTCTTCTTGTCTCCCTTTTCTTTCTTTTTTTGGGTGCAGGTTCCCTCGATGCTGAGCACCAGTCTGAATGCAGATGCCCTCCAGTTCCTGCAGGGGTACTTACAGGCAGCCACTGTGCAGTTGGTTTGAAACTGATGTGATGGTGTTCACTTAATAAGGAGCCCACGATACACTGTCTGAGTAGCCGTAGTGACCTCAAGTCACATGGCAGACATGCTTCAGCTGGATTTGAATCTTAACAGATTTGGTTTGACTTGAAAGTTTATGATGGATTTTTAAGGGTTTTTAAGAAATGACCAACATTTCACTGAAAAGGATTTGGATATCAAGTTCCAATACAATTGTAAGTTTATTTCATAAATAGCAGCAGAGGTATATTTCAGCAGTATTGTGGAACAGATGAACATCACAATCATATAGGAAGGATTTCTTTAGTGCTTCTTTTGTATGTTTTGAATTCCTTTTCATGGTTCTGGAGACTGCAGTCTGTGGCTCAAACATAATGCATAATATTTTCTCTGTTGCATGTTTCCTGTAGCTTTGTTATCGTCTAGTCTGTTTCTGCATCGTTTGTTAATGTGAATAAAAAGAGGCACTTGTATAGATCTGTTGTCATCACAGCATCTTTTATATGAGCAGTGTTTTGAAGAATGTTTCTTGGTTTGTAAGTTTTACTGGCTCTTCGGCCTCCAGTTCAGAGGTAGTTCACTAACTATTGATTAACAAGGAGGATGAATTTGCTTTTCATGTAGCAAACCCAGGCTGCCCTTCAGGTCCAGTTATGGTTCCTTATAACCAACCATACCTCTACCTTCACATAAATGCATATATTAAGAAAATACAGTGTGAACCTTTTGGCATCCGCATTGGTCCAAATAGTTATAAGAAGAGGTTTTAGGATTTGATGTGGCCATTGGAGGTCTTCAGTTCAACATTCTTAATGAAGGGTAGCATGCATTTGTCACCTCCCATGAAGCGATATGTTGCCAAATTTGCCTCCCAAGGAAGTAATCTAAAGAGGAAACAAAACAAGTCTCACATTGATTTATTTGTCTGGGTCCCAAAATATTTCAAATTATTGCATCAATAATGGCTATAGCATTCACTTTATAGTATACTCACGCTCGTGTCAGGAAGGGGATGTACATAAGGCGAGGAATGCAGATCATTTTCTGTTCTCCTAAAATGGCTTTCATTGACTGCTGGACAGTGTAGAGAGGATCCAGAGGTGGAATTAGACTCCGTAACTCCTTCCTGGTAGGGTTCAAACAAAAAGTGGAGACTAGAATTTTTTTTTTTTCCAGTTTTAATAACACAACAGTTTAATTGATTGGTGGCTTCTCACCTGATTTCACAGCCTTCAAACATCCCAGTGTCTACAATATAAGGGCAGACCAAAGTGGTTTTGATGCCATCCATGTCTTCTGCAATCAAGTCATGCGTCAGTGACTCGTGGAAACCGACGGCTCCAAATTTACTGGCACAGTAATCCTGAAAGATTAAATACAAGCATTTCTGTTCTCTAATGGATTGTTCTATAGGCTTTGACCGTTCCGTTTGTTGTTGACGTCATTAATCACGTCTCTTACCTCGACACATGCGGTGCTGAATAGTCCAAGAGCACTGGCAATGGTCACAATGTGACCGTGGTTCTTTGCTTTCATCTGAGGCAGGAAGGCCTTTGTCATCTGTTGGTTATTAAAAATGTATTTTGATTAACCGATCAGCATCAACCTGAGGCAAGACCCTCAAACACGTAGCACCCTGCCATGACTAACCCAAAAATACAAAAGATGCCAGATACATGGTTCCCACCGGTCCTTGATCATTGAAGGTTTCAGGGAATAAAATCAAGGCCCTGAAAGTGGGTAGGGAAAATAGTTTATTGAAGGGGCTTTAATTTATATATGTTGTGCAAGAATGGAAAGTGTTTTTATGTTTTTTGTTGTCAGCTTCTGTAAAGCATTCTAGATCTCAATATAAAGAATGTGTTTTAACATAGGGTGACCAGATTTGAGTTTGTGAAAAAGAGGACACTTCGTTCCGGGAGGGGGGGGGGAGAGAGAGAGAGGAGGACACTTCGTCGGGGGGTGGGGGGGGGGGGGGGGGGGTGGTGGTAGTGTGTAGCATGCCGTGAACTTACATTTACGTTGAGATCGGTCGACCAATGACAGTTCTCTCTACAGTCAGAGCTTGCGCAAGAAGGTGGACCGTGAGGGAGATACCATTTCCAAAACTTGTAAGGGGGTAATAACTATTTTCCCGAACGTAGCAAAATCCCGGACGTTTTTGGAATCCCTGCCGGACGCTTTTTTTAGGTCTCGAAAAGAGGACATGTCCGGGAAAAAGAGGACGTCTGGTCACCCTATTTAACAGCAACCTTGACTTGTGTCTCAGACAGACTATGCTATTTGTTACAGAAGAACTTCAACAAGAGGATTCATGTTTCTTAACTTTTATTGTATATGAAGCAGAATTCCAGCATAGAAATACTGCTAAATGCACAGAGAGAGGAAAGTAGTTGTAGTAGTAGCCAACTATTCCCAACAGTGAGACATTCTCCTTTCCCAGATCACGTGCTGCATTAGAAAAGTGCTTTCACAAAAATTGAGCACCCGCACACTGCATGTCTGTCTCTGATATCTTGATACTCGGAGCTAATGAGCTTACCCGTTTATTGTATGAGTGCACGGGACTGGGGCCATAAAAGGATCAGGGGCGGAGTCACATGCTGTCTTAACGAGTGGGCTCCTTTGATTCTGTGTTTAGGGTTGCCGCCACCTACTAGGTTAGTAACCTGCACACATTCATCTGTCACAGCTACACAGTGCAGCTCTGCGGAGGCTCAGCTCTGATCCCTTCACCCTCAGTGCACAAACACAGACCCGGGACTACAGTGAAGATGTTACGTAATTCACGTCCGGATGGGTGACGTTCACTGTGGCTAGCAACGGTGGGGTTTTACGGTTTCAATTGTGCGTAAAAGGTGCGCGCATCCAAATCTTACCCAAAACAGCGCGTGGCAGTTGACCAGCAGAGTTCTCTCCAGCAGCTCGTCGGGACAGTCGAGCAGCCTCCGTCCGGCCACCACGCCTGCGTTGTTGACCAGTATCGAGACTTCCCCGACCTCCGCCCTCACCCTGTCCGCAGCCTCATAGATACCCTGACGCTTGGACAGGTCCACCGTGTACGTGTGCACCTGAACTCCCAGCTCGCGCGCCAGCTTGGCGGTCTGCTCGTTGGCAGCCGTGTTGCAGTCCCACAGCACCAGGTGCGACCCCTCTTTGGCGAACTCCAGGGCGAACAGCCGACCCAGCGCGCCCCCGGCCCCTGTTATTAGACAGAGCTCTCCATCAATGCACTTCAGCCTCGGCCGTAGGAAAGTCTGGATGACGGCATGGAGGATGGAGTAAGTCAGGTTGATGAGCATCAGCAGCAGGTCCACTATAATAATCATGATGCTGTAGTCCAGTCCGGTAAACGAGCCAAACCAGCAGAATGCCAAGTTTTGGAGGAGTTGATTCTCTCTGTGACGCGGGATTGGACGGTCATTTTATATAATGTGTGTGTACCGGATTAGGACGCCGACGGATGGTGGCCACCAATAGAAAGGGCTTTTTGTCTGATGACCGAGAAGCTATCTGACGAACCCGTGCACATTCACGATAGGCTCATAAACAGTGGCTGAGTATGACTGAGGCAGGGATTACGTTAACACTCAGGTCCACGTAACACCATATTTTATATCATTAAACTGAGGGAAATGTATATATTCCATACGGCTAACATTCAGGATGGGATCTTTTTTTTTTTTTTTTACAAGTATCTGCACTCTGTGGTTAGAAAGCCACAATATAACTTAAATATGTTGTATTTAACCAATAGCGTATTATTGGGAAGTCAGTTCAGATAAATGCTTGGCACAAATACCTTTAACACAAGCAGCTGCCTTCTTATACACAAACTACCCTTGAAGCTTTAGTTTGATAACTCAAGTGACAATAAACACATTCCAGGTTCATACACTTTCATGTTGATTTATGGCCTTTTCTGCTTGAAAGATAGATGCAATATTTTTTAAAGACAGTCTTCTAATAGAATACTGTAACTTTGGAAAACACACTTTAATTATCTAGCAGAATGTACATGTTTTTCTCACAGCAAAGGATCTCCAAACCAATAACATGGAGAGGAGGAAGGATTACAGTTTTTTTACTTATTTAAAAATATATATATATATAAAAAAATATCTTTTTTGTAAAGAAATATAGGTGTCTCATATTTATATTTTTATTTGGGTAAGGCATCTACAGCTTTTGAGAAATCAGCTGGCAATAGGGTTAATTTATTTTTCAGTGTTTTCACTCAAACATGTTTTTAGTAAAGAGTTGCGTGGAAAAGACCACAAATAATGTTTAGTTATATGTAAAAAGGTAACTCATAACTTACTCTCAGTTGTCTTTCATGTGAGACCTTCACCCCAGCAACAATTGACAACAGTAAACTAATTTACACAAGCATAGTTTAGTATTTTATCCTGGCTGGTCACCGTTTACGTCATTCCTTTAATCTATAGAAAGTTATTCCTGATCCATGATGTGAGGTGGATTATCCAACCCAGTGTAACATGTTATGGTGTTAAACTGCTTAGCACATGTGCAGAAATCCCGATTGTATAGCATGCTTCTCACATTATACTCTTCTTCACCTGTAGGTTCAGAGATTCAATTTGATTGTGTTAAAACATTTTACTGCACTTTCAGTCAGACTTTAGTGGCTTGGTTTAAGTTTTTTTGCTGCAGATAAATTGTTACTTGTGGAAGTTAAGAATGTTTGTGATGTGTTAAAAGCCTGAAGTTGGGACTGGCATTGACTGTGATGTAATCATCCTCAACACTTTGGTCATGATACAGCATAACATAGTGTTACATAAATAAATGGGACCTGTGGCCTGCTGCATGAATATTTCACTGATATTATATCAGCCAGTTACAAACTTTTCCATGACAAGAACCCAATAAAGATAACTGGCCCCCATATAAGATTTTCGTAGTTACAACAAAATATATAGTATAGGATAACACAATGTATTTCGTTAATTGTAGTCTACATCATGTATTTATAAGTATAGGTCATTTTTCTTTAGTAGGCCAACAATTCATCACAAGTATTGTACTTCTACATTACAAGTAGCATCCGTGACAAAATTCAGATAAAGGTCAAGAGGGCGGAGCTTCATGACCAGACAGGTGACACCCCGGAAATGATTGAGCCCGCGTCAGTTTGCGCAACCAAATTTAGGTTTACATATGAGTTGTGGTTATAATGGGCGTTCTTGTGCCTGGCCACGATTTAAAAAATGTTGCATCTATCTTTTTTATTAATGTTTTAATGCATTATCTGGCTCTCACGAAAAGTGACTCACCCACATGTTCGTGACCTGCACGCCGGGTCTGGCCAGCATGCGGGTTGCAAACATGGTCGTTTACCTTCATGAGGTGACTGAGGACTTTCTGCTGTTCATCCCTGATGAGATGGTGCAGCCCCTTTCACCTCAAAACGTCTTACATTTGAGTGGGATGTTGAACCAGAGCAGACTGTGGAGGACTGTGTGGTGAACCAGACTTGCAGGCCCCGTTCAAACACGTGAGTACAACAACACACTGCCGAGGAGAAAGTCAACAGCCGTCACGTTGCGGCAGCAGTTCGGTAAAGTTGGAAAGATATTCACAGATTAATTATGGGGCGTTTTACCAACACAGGATTCCTTATGGTTGAACAGAACTTGATGGTGCTACACTGCATTAGCATTAATGTATTTATAATTATGCAAAATCACTTGCATAGCACTGATAAGCCTATTGATGTATGGAAGGATTTTTATCATTCTACACTTTACAACCGTGAAGCTATTGCACATTTCTTCCAATTAATCAAAATAACAGATGTATGGTATGCAATTCATAGTATGAAAGGATTTTGGTCATTCTACACTTAATAACGGTGAAGTTATTGAATATCATTTACAATTTAAAAAAATCCCCATAATTAATCAAAAGCACATTTCATCTAAATAACAACTGTAGTACAACAACAAGGAGCCTATTGATGTAAGGAGTTATTGATCCGGCAAGTCCGGATCTTTGAATATTCTTCCAACTTTACCGAACTGTCCACCTCTCGTTAGAGGTCAAACCCATGGAAACAAAAACTGTTCATGTAATAGTTTCTACTACATGAACAGTTTTCCTTGTGACCTTGTTGCTGCATTACTTTACCCCTTGGTGTATGAACACATATACTGTACATCTTTAGCTTTGTCTTTGTAAATGCATTTGATGTAGTAGTAATTGCTATTTGTAATACACATTACAGATTCTAACATTTTACAGGAAAACAATATTGGTGTATTCTGTTTGCGTACTCCCTGACTTGCAAACATAGGTTACAAAATGTTGTCCTTTTTCTCAAATTTAAGGTGTCTCTGTTGCTATAAAGAAGTGCCCTGTCTGCAGAAATCATGTCCGTTTCCAAGACCACACATCTGGGTTTCACAATTTCAACGACAGGGTGTTGCTCACTCTTCCACTATGTGCACTCCTGCTCTCTGCTTTGGCTGTAAGTTTTTTTTATTTTTTATAAATGAACTGATAACACATGATGATAGCATTGTGTTAGAGAACATTTACTTTGAGTGTATGATTTTCTCTGAAGTATCCATGATCCTTCTGGTGTATGTTTTGTTCTGAGTGTTGGTTTACCGTGTTTAGCAGTAAATCCTCTCCATGTGCTGTTTCTTCTGCTCTCCAGAACAGGAAAGCCTGTGGATGCATGTTGGACACCATCAACCTCTTTAATAAAAACACATACCACCACCAGACAGTATGCAAGGCTTTCCCTAATGGACTTTGCCTCGGATCCTCCACAAACAGAAGACACTGGCATTGGGATGAGGACAGCTACTCGGATTGGACCGACAGCCTGTTTGCTGCCGGATTGTAAAACCTTTATGTCTGGCAGGACTAACAAAGCGCCAGATAGCGTTGGCAATATAGGTAGCATCCTGCAGTAGAGGTTTTCAGTTCTCCCGTCACCAATGTGGCCATAATCCTCCAGTTGTCATTGCTGATGCCAACTGGAAAGTGGCTTTCGATGTGCCAGGTAAATTGATGAAATATACGTCTTAGAAACATAGCACAGTTTGATGTTTATGTCATATAACAGAGTTATCCGACATTGAAGTAAATAAGGCAAATGGGTTTAATACCTTTCCAATTACTGTTGCTCTATGTTGATTCTCAGTTGGGACATTCAAGAGGCCGGACCTGGACACTGTGACAGACACAGACACAGACCTCAATATTGACATTGAGAAGACAGGGGCGGAGCTGGACAAGGAGATGATTGCTCAGGTCTTCACATCAGGTATGCCATCTTTGTTAATGCTGGTATCACTTCTAGTACTATTGGTGTACTCTGCTCCATTGATACTAATTATGTTATTAAAAAAGTGGTTAAAGAAAAGGTCAGGAGAAACCAAGGTGTTTTGGATGAAGATGTCATACTTGCACTTCTTGAGTCTAAAAGGGTTTGTATAAAGTTAACAATGTATTATAATTCAAGTTGTGCATATTTTTCATTTAGACTGAAAGCTGCATTGATGATTTCAGTCACAAAAGAGAGAACTACAAGATGCCTGTGCAGCACTTGGTGTCACTGAGGGGTACATCGCTGACCTCATCAACCGACTGGAGGAGCTGCAAGAGATTTACCCAAAGCTCTTTGTGAAAATGCAGAAAACAGGAGGTGAGAAATAGAGGGAGAATGCGTTTTTTTTTAAAGCCATGTGAGTAAATTCATACAACATTTTTTATTGATATGTTGCTTCCTTTTCCAGGTGGTGTTTTGCACTTTGCCTGTACACATGGAGTTGTGTACTATATGAACTTTCTATTTTGGGCAGACTCGACCAGAGATCACGTAGATGGACTTCTCAGCTTCAACAGCTTTCCACCTATATACATCTAAGATGTAGCTGGCCGGGTTTTACGCCACATGAACAATGGGACACAGCAAAAAATCTATCAGCCCCATGATGGCTGGCTCTGTGCACCCTCAAAGACCAACATAGATGGAGCCAGGAAAAGACACTTGAAGTGGGCCTTGAGTGGATTCTGAATCTCGGGTCTCCAGGGGCACCACAGCAACCTGGACAAGGAACAGATTGGTTCACTGCATTGCATCCAATAACAAACAAGGAATGAGAGGGATGCACTCTGACAGGTTCCATTTAAAAAAAATAAACATCTGCCCCTCCTTACACTCAGAGGTCAGTTCCTCAGTGGCAGAACAATTCAATCGCGAGCTGGCAGCATTTCCTTATTCTGTCTGCCTAATGAAGGAGGCACAAGTTAAAGAGACGATAAGAGGGCTCATTGAGTTGCACAAAGAGAAAATCAACAATAAATTCCTCCAAATTTTGATGACGCTCTGCAGCACACCGCCGGCAGTAGGTCAGTATGGCAGGTTGGTGTTGGAATCTACAGGTAAGAGCATGCAACAAAATGGTAATTGTTTTCATTTTTTATTATTGTTGAAGACAACTGTTTGTTATAGACTTCATTATTTTGGGTTTTGATTAAAAAAAAAAAGAAAGCAGCCTTTGTTGACCTTTATACCACATGCAATTACAGCCACATTACAGCACAAGTGCCTGCTATTGTAATACCATAATGTTTTTTTGTGTTTACTGTTTTAAATAGACACAATGAGAGATGTTAGTTTGTGGCTGTAAAGGTGAATGTCTTTCATCAAGTTAGTCATTAATTAGCAATGCTTAACAAATGCAACATTTTTCCTGTTGAATTTTTCTGGTATATATTTCTGTATCTCATGGTAACATTACAGAATTTCTGACCAACGCCTCAATCTATTAGTCTCTAATTGTTCATCCTGCAACCTTCAATTTATACAGGTCTGTGACGGCTGGAAGGTGATGGTCTCGGGATCACTGCAGTGGACACCCCTTTTTGGAGGGAACTAAAAGCACTTGTTTAAACCTTTGTCTTCATTGAGTCCACGCAATTAAGATATATGAGGTTGAGATGAGTGCTAACAGTTCTTTCAGTTACCTGCAGGCAATGTTCCGGTAAAGAGACTGGCGCCGCCGCAGCACACCTGCCTAAATAGCGGGCCTGGAGGATTGGGCCGTGCCATGTTGCCTCGGCAGGAGGGGTGTCCTCAGCGGCCGGCTGTTCTGCACCACTGGGGAGAGGGGTCTCTTCCCCCTTCCAATTAGCCGATGGACCAGCCAACGGCTATATACCCTGCCATAGGAGATGGCTCTGGAGTGTCTCCGGTTCTCATTAAGTGTGTCGTTTCCTTCATGGAGACCTCGCTATGTCGGTTTACAATTTTAGTTTGTCACTTTGTCCAGATTTTGTTCCCCATCTGAAACATGTAATTAGCCTTGGGGCAATAAAATCCCTATTTTTCTACACCTCACCCTGCCTTCCCCGTTCTTGCTTACTTGGTCCTTCACAAGGTCTAATACTGTTCAAGTTGAAAAATAGCTATAACGCTGGAGTATATGTGAGAATTTAGAACATGCTGGGATTTGAAAAAAGGAAATTGGTAATAATATACACTATTTTGTAGTTCACCAAACAGCCACTGAACCAAATTTGGCACCAGAGTCAGCCATGGACAAGATCATGGTATTCTCAGCCCAGAAGTACATCATCGATGATACTGAAAAGGTGAGATTCACTATGTAAACGATAATGGATATCTGACTGTCTGTCCTGTGGAACTGTTGGGCGAATCGGCATGTTTGGCCCTTGGAAAATGGTGATGGACATTTTACAGCACAACACTCGGGGGTGCTGTTGTACAATATTTCCATCCACAAACCACTTGCTAGTCATTGCACAATCTCACTGCTTGCGCTCATTCATTACATTCCTCTTATGTATTCATTTTTTTTTTTTTTATAGAAAAACATTTCAGTTGATAAAGTAAAGCTACAACACTGGATTATTTTTCCTTTATTTAGCATCAGTCAGTAAAAGGAGAACATTGTTTCAAGGTTCATAGACATTTTCCTATAGCTCCTTCCATGATATTAACAAGTTCTGTGTGTCAAAGTTTAATAGCGCTACATGCATTGAACAACAAGAAACCACGAAGATGGGATGCTACTAAGTCAACCGGTACAAAGTATGAAAGTTTACAAAACAACCATTTCCCCACACGCAGTAGGGGCAGCTAGAGACCTTTTGTGAGTTGAACAGAAGTGATTAATTCCCTCAAGAAGGGGGAAGATTATGAAAATTAAATCATGTGTCTGTATTTGGCTTAAACCTCTAGTGTGGCTTATCGTGCTTAAAGAAAATGACATTATACATTGTGCTTATGGAATGTGTTTGAACCATTGTATGTTGTCATTTTATTTGCATGGTTACTAAAAAGCAGAGGATTTGATACAGAAAATCAATGAAGTGCAGTTCAGAAAACAAGAACAAATATATAAAAAGTAATCTTGACAGAGGAAAGAGTTGTATCCATTTAAATAGACTATGGCTTGTTTGGAAGTGAGTCCACGTTGAGGATGTTTCAGTATTTACTGCATGTCTGACTGCTGTGTAATGAATGTTAATGAATCTTCACGGTTTAAGACAGTTTTTTTTATCTATTTATTCGTTCTTGCGTTTCTCCTGCCTTCAGTAGTAAAAAGTCATATGACCATTTATCAGTTTGAAATTGTTATATTATTACCATGCAGCGATAAGTGCATGGCTGTTACAAATTCCACACACCAGTGACTGTTTGTATAGTTTCCGGAGGCCCCCTTTCAACAGAGTCATCTGTGACAAAGTTTGTTCCTCCATGACATTGCTGTAACTGAGCCTTTCCTTCTTGCCCAATCCCTCCTTTCGCATGCCCAGATGATATTTATAGAATCACAGAAATGAACACATCCTCAAAAGGATGTCTCAACTCACTGCCATCAATGCACTGTCATTATGCACAAAAGACTCTAGCACAAGTGGTGCTGGTAATAGAAAAACACACCACAGTGCATGAGTGTGCATTATCTGGTTGCGTAGCTTTCTCATTGACGGAGCATGATGGCGATTGTTCTGTCTGAGGAAATACTTTAAAAGAGAGAGAGAGAGAGCCCACAGATGATGTTTTGAATTATCATCTTGTCTGTGTTACAGATTTGGGCTGAAGCTGAACATGAGGTGAAGGAGCAGAGATGTCAGAGATTGGAGATGTCAGTTGTAATTGGGCTGCACAGCTCTCTGTCAAACATTGGTTCTTCCTATTCCATTCACCCCACCCGTCCTCCTCAGGGGTCGGTTGCTGAAGTGATTGTACACATCTTTTCAGGCATATGTTGCAGTGTTCGTGGCTCTGCCGATTCCTTGTGGAAAAAAGTGATGATGTGGGTGATTTAAAGGCCCACAATCCAGTTTTCTGTTGACATTTCTTATATAATTGAGGGTCCATCAGACTGAAGCCACAGGTGAGAAGGGCAACGGAGATGAATGAATGAATTCATGAACAGAATGCCAACACTGTGTATATTTGCAATTGTTATCTTAGTATTTTGAAGACTGTCTCTGTAAATTAGCCTACCTGCTGGCATCCAATGCGAGCCGTCCATTCATCTCAACCATCACCATGGAAACAGTGGTTGTTCACTATGCTGACGGCGTCTGCATTCATTTGTTTTTGTGGATTGGGCTTTTTTTTATTTTATGTTTGGTGCATTTACATGTACGAGATAGACAGTAGAGGGGAGGCGTGTGGGCATCTATTAGTGCAGTCTGACAGCATAATGACCCAGTTCTCTGTGCGTTTATTTGCTGTACAGTTTGTTTAGTTGTCATTTGGGCTCCATTAGACAGGAACAGATTCTGTGTGTGGGTCAGGCGTATGTTAAAAGCAAAGGCACGGAAATATCGTTATATGACTAATGATTGCAAACAACCATACAGCATAAATACTTATATTTCTTTCAGAGTAAAGTTCCACTATTAAAAACAGATGCTTTGTAGCATGCTTGCATGTTATATTGTAAAGTGAATAATGCTATAAAACCATGCTACATGAATAATGTAACAAAGAGCATGAGAGCACCAGTTGATCAACACCCAGGTCGGGTGCATACAGAAAAACAGGAACAGGATATTTGGTTGAACTAAAGCTCCAGACATATGAGGTACCTCCATGCTGTTTGTGTGCTGGAGCTATACGTAGCTGCGAGGTGGCTTTATGTTTTCTAAGAGATGTCCTGTGAAATCGTATGAGCATAATGTTTCAGATCCTAGGAAGCAAACATGTTGCCAAGAGCCACGGTGTGTAAATCAGGGGTGTTAAACATATGGCCCGTGGGCCGGATCCGGATGACGTCATGACAGCGGCGTCACAAACGTGTCACAAAGCGAGGGAATCTGCAGAGGAGAGCCCAGTGGGCTGATGTCTGAATTTTTGGTCTTTTATGTTTCTAGTTTATTGTAGACCTTAAAATAGGGTTTATCATCCAAAAACCTCCACCAATGATTTAAACATGGAGAAATATTGTCGTTATGTATGCGTTATTATGCTATGATTTTACTGGTCCGGCCCAGTTAAGTGAGTTAAAAATGGGCAGAATGTGGCCCCTTTAATTAAAATGAGTTTGACACCCCTGGTGTAAATCATCAAATTAGGTTTCGGGATGGATGTAAAAGTGCTGTGTTCCCTCTTAATTTTCCGTCTATAGTCACTTTTCATTCCCCGTCAACAGCTTTCCTCTTAAGAGGCCAGTCCTCTCATCTGCATACATGCTCCCTGAAATGTCAGATTTGTGTTCAGTAAAATGTACCATCATATCATCTGTACGAGTTATGTGTAAGAACATTTCTTTGGTTCTTCACATTGAATGCACAAAGGATAGAGGGACATATATGTACAAGGAGACGGTGGCAAACGATACAAAGCCATCTACTACAGTATATTGTCTAACAAATGCAACTCTATCAAAATAATGCAGTACACATTTTGAAATGCAAAACTACAAGATTAGAACAATATATTTGTCTAAAAGTCCATTCTTTTAGAAAATATCTTAGAAAATATAAATTCTTTTCTTTGTACAATAAATGTGTGCTTTTTATAATCTGCTTGTGTAGTTTTACATGTACAATAATCACACTGGAGGTTCAACATAGAAAATCTCAGTGATTCTCAGTGCCGTCTTTCCAGATATAGTGATACTTATTTTATGTGAAGTTAAGATTATCAGCTACAACAGGAATGATGACACCTTTGAGAAAGGTTTGAAATAACACACAAGACTTTTTGATTTTCTTCAGATTAAAACTAATCACACCAATAGAAACAAGAATAAAGAGGTTATTCCTCTGTGCTCACAACAAAACTAATTATCATGTTAAGGTGCTCTCTCTTGCCAGCAGTCGGACGTAATGGGGACATAAAAGGAAATCGATGGATGAGCCTCACATGTCTCTCTGTGTCTAAATATATTCTGTGGAGTAAAAAATATAGACCAGCAAGACTATAAACTTAGACACGAATACTTGATTCTCCTCAAGTTCATAAGAGATCAAAAATGCTACATAACAATAAATATACTCTGTGTGTGTGTGTACAATGTATGATCTGTCTGTCTGTGTCTCTCATACAAACAAAACACAACATAAACTAAGGCCAGTTATGAGGAAGGAAGGTAAAGGAAGCAAACCATACATTTCTCCAACCCACTTGGTTTTGTAATGCCATAATTATACAGAGTTTAACTAATAACTTAAAGAAACATGTAAGTTCCCTCTTCACACAACAACAAAGGTATCTGAACAACGGCTGAATGAGTTTCTCATCTTGCAGTGCCAGGTTTCAATGCTTTCTGTGGTTTGCTACGAATTGGACATCCAATGATGTCAGAAAAATAGTTTTTTGCTTATAAAAATGAAATCTTATCCTCCGACAACTAAGTTGTAATTATGATATGTCGATCTGGTCGAAAAGAAATGTATAAATAGTGAAAACTATCAGACGGGCATTCCTTGACCTTTTTTAAAAACCTCTTGGATCAGAGTCTTCTGCTAAATTGATTACTTCAGGAGTCCCAGAAAAAGTTCAAGAGCAAAACACAAAAACATTCCATTGTCCACAGCTATTTCCATGGCAGAAGCATTTTGTAATGTAATTCTTCAAATGGTCCTGTAAATTTTTGCAGGGCCTTTCATATTTTTGGAAAGTTCACTGTGCTTCTTAAATTTCCATTTTTTTGCTTCCTTTTGGCCCCTTATTGTATCTTTAAGTGTTGAAGTGACTCTTCTCTCCCTGAAGTGGTTGTAGTTCCTGAGCCACATGGTTCTCCTGCCCTTCTACCGGCAGTGTGCTGTTCCCCAGCTTTGTCTGCAGGCCCTCCATGTGGTTGGCCCCTTGCTGGAAGCTGGAGTGACGGCCAATCTTGGGGCTTGCTCTTTTCAGGAGTCTTTGGGATGGATTGATGCCTGAAACATCATGCAGGTGCTCCTCCTCGTCTGTGTCGGCGTCGATGAATGTATTGATGGATGCATCGTGGAAAGTGAAGAGGCTGCTGGGCAGGAAATTCTCTGGGCTCTTGCTGGGTGTCCTACTTCTGGCAGTTGTATAGACGGACACCTCAGGGCTCTGGACTGACGAGCTGTCTGAGAGGGCCCCTGTCCCAGAATCCTCCCCAGCTCTGAAGTTGACCTTGAGAGAGTGCCTTTTGAGCGGGTTGTTTAAGCGCAGAGCTCTGGGACTGTCAGCATACGGGCCGAGCTTGCTGCCTCGTCTTGTTTGGGGTGTATTGGTGCCCTGGGATCCTTCATGCTCATTCTCCAAAGTGGGCTCCAGGCTGGGATGGGTGCTGACCTTCCCCGGCATGCTGCTGATGGGGCTGTGGGAGAAGCGAAAACTCTCAGGGAAGTCAGTGGTGCAGCTGATGAAGCTGTCAATGCTGGACATGCTCCTCATGTCTGCAACTGTTTCTGCTTTACTTGTAATGGCTCCAGTGGTGATGCTTCTCATCTCTATTTCTGCTCTCTGCCTACCTGCTTTGGACGGCGGCCTCTTTTCCTTGCTGTTAAGGTTGGGATGTGACTGGGCCGTGGCCATGTTATTGTACACCTCCTCCAGTTTCTGTGCGCTAAGATGCTGAGGGCTGCTAGAGGGCTTGGCCTGCTCTTGGTAGCTTGATATGAGGGTCTTGGTTGGGCTGCTGGGACTCATCTGTAACCTGAGTTTGGGTGTACCTCTCGGCACACAAGGAGACACATGATTATCATGCACCTTCTCCTTCTTTTCATCTGTATGCTCCACCATTATATCCACAAGCTCTTCATTGCGGCCAAGTGCATCTTTCATGTTCATAGAAACAATGCTACCATTTCTCTTAGCCCTCTCCAGAGCCTCCCTTCTTTTGATGGCTTTCTCCTGCCTCTTTTGCTCTTTGTAGAACTCAGAGAAGTTATTCACAATAATGGGGATAGGCAGGGCTATCACCAATACTCCGGCAATGCAGCACAATCCTCCAACTATCTTTCCCAGGAGAGTTTTGGGGTAAATATCTCCATAGCCTACTGTTGTCATAGTAATAGTAGCCCACCAGAAAGAAGCTGGGATGCTTTTGAACTTGGTGTCCTCTTCATCCTTTTCGGCAAAGAACACCAGACTGGAGAATATCATGATGCCCATGGCCAGGAAAAGAATAAGCAGGCCCAGCTCATTGTAACTCCTCTTGAGAGTGAAACCTAGAGACTGAAGACCTGTGGAGTGACGAGCCAGCTTCAGAATACGCAAGATCCGCATGATCCGGAAAATCTGAACCACGCGTCGGACGTTCTGAAATTGCAGCACATTCTTGTTGGATACTGTCAAAAAGATGGTGACGTAGTATGGCAGGATGGCCAACAAGTCGATAATATTCAGCGGACCCTTAAAGAACTTCCACTTGTTGGGGGAGGAGAGGAAGCGCAGCAGGTACTCCATGGTAAACCAGGCAATACATGCAGCTTCCACGTGGGCCAGTTGCGGGTTGTCTATGGATTGACCAAACTCATCTGTGTCCTGCAGCTCTGGAAGGGTGTTCAGAGACAAGGCAATGGTAGACATCACAATGAAGAGGATGGAGATAATTGCCAGGATCTGGAAAACAAAACACAGAAGAAAATAGTGAAAAATACTGATGAATACATCGTAATGTCTGAGGAATATACCCCAGTGTTGTATACCCTTCTTTTTTCTATAGAGATAGCGATGCCTGTCGCTCTAGACTAAAATATCACAATAAATATTGGAAGGATTATCATGACATTTTGGGCATGTATTTAAGGTCCTAAAAGGATTAATCATGCAGACTTTGGTGTTTCCCTGATTTTGCATTTAGTACCATCATCAACTCAAAACGTAATTTGTACAATAGTTGTATTGTGCCTATATACACTGCCAACAAGGCTGTAGATGCATTGTCCTGTTCAGTAATTTGAAGTGTATATATTTCTCTTGAGGGTCACTTTGAAAACCAGCTCACTTTATTACGTTTGAGTGTGTGTTGGTTAGGTGACAAATCCAAAGAACCTATTAGTATGTGCATACACAAAATATGGATGGCTTTAGACTAATTGCCTGTTCAAGCCAGTGTTTCAATCTTTATGAAACAAGTAGCAAACACTTCATCTTCAGTACATCACTGCACTGATGATGGGCGAGACTGAAATGATTTAAAAACCGCACTGAACATGCAATAACTCAGAAGCCATCTGTTTTTTTTTTCTCGTGAGAGGTAACCTTGAATCTGTAGTTTGTACCACACTTCAAACTTTCGTTTTGATAATTATACTTATAATTATACCCAGCATGCAAGCATAATTTCCACAGCATGCATCACTCACTTTGCCTCTTTTGCAATTTGCAATGTTAAAAGTTATATTAAAGGCCCGGATGTGGCCAGTGGAGCTAAAGTTAGCAGTTGTCCCTGAACTACATGCTGAAAGTTAAAACACTCCATCAAAGTGAAGTCGTGTTTCAACAATGTCAGAGGAAGAAGGTCAGTCCCGTGAGAAACGCCATTTCAATGTGTCAAAGCGGTGTGATTCCATTTGAGACACTAAATTGCATTTCAGAATTGACTAAAATATCCCTACTTGCAATAGCTTTTACGGATGATATTTGTTCACGGCCCATTTCACTTTCTGTCTACTTTTTCTGAAGTATTAATGAAATATCGGGTCAGAGCTAATGCGATGTCTGGGGCAGATGTTTTTGTTCTTTCTCTTCAAGTCTTGACATGCATCACAGAGGGAGACAGTGAATGAGGGAGACGAGAGAGGTTGAGATTGAATTGATACATTTTAAAACCTCTGCCACACTTCACCGTCTCTCTGTTTCTATACAGTGTGCTTCAATCCTTCACTGCCAAAGGCTACAAGAAGACCACAATGTATTACTTGTTTTACAGAGCACACCATGCTGTGAGCCTGCCTGACAGATACCTGGAGACCTCTGAAGCATTGAGCCACTTACTAAAGATATAATCTGCTGAGTACAATAGGGTCTCATCATAGTGCTGGTGATTAAGAAGGCTGCACAGTTGTAGGTGTGCAGGTGTGCCACACCTATTAGTCCTGTCCCAGAGTCGGTATAAAATCCATCACAAGGTCACTGTGGAGGCTGAGTCCCAGGCCAGTGGTGAGCAGGATTATTCCCTGCCACCAATCAGTGTCCATAAACTGTAATTAATCTTGACCGGTGACTGCTTGCACACCTACGTTGGCCTTTGAGGAGAGCGGGACTAAAAGCATATTTCTGCTGTGGTGGAGTTAAGAGAGGGCAGGAGAGGCTAGAGGAAACGTATTTCAACTTCAGCAGCCAAATGGTTCAACTGTGAGAGCGTATTAAAGTAAAGGGCAAACAAAAAATGTAAACTCCCTGAAATAGCCTGCCTCCGGGTCTGGATCCCTTGAGACCAAAGTGATGGATGAAAACGACCCATTAGAAGTAGATGTCTTGTTACTAACATTACCATCAGTAAAGTTTAGGATGTAGAGGTCAGATTATCAGACACAGCAAAGTTTGGAGATGTTGGAAAAGTAAATTGTACCAATGATTTAGCAGCAATATTTCTAAAAACATGGGTGACTGAGGCTCAGATCAGGACCATCCAGTGGAAACTACACTCGTCAGATCAACACTAATCCATGTTGATGTACTGATAGGCCCGAGCGTCACTAATGACTCATGCTGAATACAAAAGACAGCATTTGAAAATGAAACTAGGTGTGTAGTGTGTTTTGAGAACAACCGAAGCATGACCAGCTCAGCCTCCCATTAAATTCTCTTTCTCCTACTCACCTTTTCCCCTCCAAACCGGGGTCAGCCAAAGGGTAGATTATGGGAATGTGATTTTACCACAGAGATGCAGTACAGACCGAGTGAGAGAGAAGTGTCTGAGGGCACTCAGCACTGTGACAAATCCATGACACAGAGGGAATGAGTGAGCTTTCTGCCGAAACTTGTGAGTTTCCTTGGTTAGTCAATGCGATGTGAGTGTGTGTATGTATGATTTGTGTGTGACAATTACACTGTTTTACAAATGAGGAAATTTAATATTAATATGTTATTGTAGCTGCCAGGCAGAGATAAGTGTGTTATCCTAGTGCAGATAAAGGCAATGAAGCATGTTCTTATGCTTTTAATGGTTTTATGTGAAGCACTTTGAATCGCCTTGTTGTTGAAATGTGCTATACAAATACACTTGCCTTGCCCTTGCCTAAAATGCATGGATTAATATATTTCACTATGCAGCAGAGATATTAGGACGCAGATGCAATGTTAAAGAGGGTTATGGTAAGTGTTGTGTTACCTCATTCTTCTTAATGACAAGTGCTGAGGTTGTGAGGACAACCTGTCTGCATAAACGGAAGATTAATCTGCCCAAGACTCCTGCTACTTCAACACAACCCTGACGCCCACTCATACATAACAAACAAACCCACGTGCATTATATACACACACTCATTTCCATTCCCAGTTCAGTAATTAGCCCCAAGTCTCCCTACCCCGCAAGCCAAGAGGCAAGGGGCTGAATATTTAATATCCTCCTGGAGTGCAAGCTGCCCTGTCCTGGAAAAGGTGTGCATGACTGGGTGCTCACAGGGCCATGACGGATTGCAGAGCTGGAGAGGTAGTCTAGTTTCCTCAATGCTTTCCTTATATGTGAGGTTTGTTCTGCTTCATGCTCGATCAAGGAAGGGGTGGACAGGGGAAGGAGACGCAACAGGAGAATCCTCAGAGAGTACCAAAGGATTAGGAGTTCAACAATTACCTGGTGTGTAGCCAGGTTGCGCTTATTTCATGATTTGACAAGTTGTCTGGAGGCATACCAACTAATGTTAACCTGTCAGTCAGAATATCACCAAAGTCAATAGGATGCGTCCTCTGGGGAACGTGATTATACCACAATTTCACGGTAGTCCATAGTTTAGATATTTCAAACTGGACAAAGTGTAAGAACCAACTGCTAGAAGTTGCCAAAACCACATTTTTGTCATAATATGGCAAAATACAAAGTTTCTATCTTTGACCTCAACAAATTACCCTATAAAGCTCTAAACTTCTGCCTATAGCACAACAACAGTAGAGCACTAGTCTCACTAATTGGATTGCTTTTAAATTGTTTATCAACTCCTGCACTCTTCTGATCACATCCTCACTCTCCAAAAAAAATCCAAATAAAAATAAAGTCAAAGTAATGTTATCCGTCGAGTGAAAAGGTTCACACAGATTATGACATGCAGTAACCTACTTGAGGCATGTAAGGAATGAATGAAAACAGAAATACGAGACACACACAAGTGACATTTGGAAACAGACGCCATGAACAAAGTGCCATTGTAATTGCCAGTGGAAATCTTTCTGCCTGGTATTATTACTCCTTAAGCTTACTTGCGTCATGCTATGTGAAATGTTGATTCACTTCTGGCCCTTCCTAATCGTAACTGGGTCTTCCCTATGTATGAACTAAATCAATGGAGTGATTGTTACACTTAGTGACTCACTCACTTTATTTACTCTGAACATGTTGAGTGCAAGGTGGCATCTCTAATCCTCTTATTGTATTACCACTTTTGTGATTTGCCAATACACGTTTTCTGGCTCTCTGTGCTGACAGCTGCCCTTCCTCCTACAGAATCTGTTGTGGTTCTGCTGTAGGTCCCTCTGTGAGATACAGTGTCAGGGTTTTAGTGTTAAGCTAATACTTCATTGGAAAAGATGGATGGAATTACGCTGCCAGTAAACAAAGTGGAGAAGAATTTGCATCTGGAAACACTTCCTCCCCAGGGTTATTACCTTCTTGGAAAGTTCCTCACAAGGGAGCGCAGTGCAATAAAACTACTCTCACCTGCTGCCCTCTTATATAAACTAATGACAATTACCTTCTTAGCATACACCCCCCCACACACTTTTGTTCTCCCTTACGTAGTATTAGTATTATGCGTTTCATGATTACTTTATAAATGATGGATTCCCCATTTGTAAATTAAGTAATATATATTGCAAACCAATTAAGTAATATATATTGCAAACCAATTATTAAGGATTTATAGATGATAATTTTAGATTGTAGATTGAAACCCTGATATAATAAAATGCATGATTAAATGCTGCCATGGCATTGGGATCAAACATTGCAGTTTTAATGAGTTTCAATGGGAACATTTTTGTCCACAAGGGTCTGAGGGTCTATATTTTGGCGTCACCGTTTATTATAGGCTTATTATAGCAGCTGAGGTTGACCTTAGAAAAACACTTCACAGCTTCAAACCTAACACAATTTGCATTAACACTGTCCTGACCTTTAAAAAAAAAAGAAGAAAAAAAGCCAAACATGCCCCTAGTTAAAATAAAGGTTTGTGTTTTTAAACAATATTTGCTGGCATGAGCAGGGATTTTAACCTCCTAAAAGCCAACAAGCAACAGCATTTACTGTAAATACTAAAAATGTAGACAGTACCTGTCCCACATGATGGCATAAGAGACCGAACAAATTTGATTAAATAGAACGGCAGGAGTAACGACCTTCAGGCCCTTCAGGGAGTGAGCAGAGGGCCAAACTCTGAGAAGTCATTGAGAGGTCAGCTGTCTTTCACTGATACTGATTTTTCCTAAATACTGTAGCATTCAAATTGGATTTTCTGTTCATCATATTATGGTTTACGAAAAAAATGTTTTAGTTTTGGAAAACATTGTATCATTTAGTAATTTAGAGTAACACATATTGTTCACTAGTGTCGAGCCCAAAATGAGAGAGCTTTAAAAGGATCAAATTGATGTGAAAAGATTATAACTATACAACAATGAGGAACAATGAACAAGTAGGAGCAATGATAATGTGCCTTTTTTTTTAATTATTACATTCCATCCCAATTTGTTTGCGAAGCAATGAGCAGCTTCTAGTTATATAAGTGCCCTCGGTGCCACTTTCCCATCTGTTTCCAGATAAAGCATCTCCCAAATTGACAAGAACTCCTGTGTCCCACACAGATGTGTCCTCTGTCTCATCTGCCTCATCTGCCTCATCTGCCTCATATCTCTTTGCCTGCCAAGCTTTTCTGTCCCACCTTTAAGCCCATAGCTGAGGAGGAGACAGGGAGATGACTGAGCTTGCAGCTATGCACAGGATGTGTTCTTTCAGAAGTGGGAAGGTGGTGTTAAAATGATGAAGAAGAGCATTATGTATGTCTTCTTTGTTATTAGCAATTAATGATTTTCAAGTGTAAGGGAATACATAGAATTCAACAAAAGATTCCTCAATAGATAGTAGATACATAAATAACATTGATCTTACAGTGGTGGAAAATAAGTACATTTACTTAAACACAGTATTTAAGTACACTTTTCAGGTACTTGTACTTTGTAGTTTATATTATTTTATATTTATTCCAATCCATTATTTGAACCGCTTATCCTGTTCAGGGTCGCGGGGAGGCTGGAGCCTGCCAAATTGAAAAATGAAGTCATAATAAAAGAGTGACAGAGTGAGAAAGTGATATGAGAGATTGCTCCCCTGTGGCTGAGGTGCAAACACTGACGCTGAGAGTCAGTTCCCCCTGATAAAACATCTGTGCTATCCCCACCGGCCTTTTCACCTGGAACAGAAAACCATGGCTCTGAAACATCTGGAACTGCTGTGTTATCAGGTGCGCTTCGAAGAATACGTGCCAAGATTTCTCCTGTATCTGTATCTTACTTTTTAACAATAATTTAGAGAATTAAATAGCAAAACTATGTTGTCCTGGGCTGCTGCAGATCACTTCCTCACTCCACCTGAGTCATTTCGTAAGGCATATAAATCAGTTTGGGCATTAAATGAAAGACTGATCCAAGATTATTAAGTGTTGGAAAAACCAGACAGGAGCTTCTCTACTGGCAGAGCAAAATAGGCTTATATATCCACATCCCCATCATGATGTCAGACTATTGATTTCAAACTATAAATTGCTCCATGATCCCTAGAAATCTCCCTGCATCCTCATGCTGTCACCGTCTAATGTGACAAATAGATATTATGTTTGTAATAAGGGTGTTTGAGCCCTTCTGAAATGAAAATGCCATTCCATTTGCAGATCTACAGTAATACTGGTAAATATGTAGAATATGTTACCAAAATGGAATGAGAATCTATCTGTAGGTCTGTTTTCTCTGTTCATCCGATTGACACATTTTGAATGGGCTCTGCTCTGCACAAGTGACAATAATTACTACTGCAAAAGTTTAAGTTATGACCTCTGTGTATTTTAAAATGTACTACTATTGATTTTGTCTATATGTGTATTTTATACATACAGTTTAATAAGAGGCGTGTGTGATTTGGCAAAATTAGAAAGTGAGTCCCATTTTCTGTTTTATTTGACATTTGACCTGAAATTAATCAACAACACCATAACATATCTGGTGTACAGATGATCAAAACATTAGAAATACTGTTCAGTGTGATGTGTTGAGCCTTGAAAAGCTGTTGAAAGTGAGGGGATATGGAGTGAAGTGATATCAGCAAGTGAACAGCAGCTTATGCTAATACTTATTTGGCAAAAAGTGGATATTTTAATATACGGTTGAATGAAAGCAGCGTTGTTGACAAATCTGTTATAGTATATATATTGATTAATCATATTATTTACCTGTATTATTAATCTCATAACATTATTAAAATTAATTTCAACACAGTGTGCTGTTCAAATAGAGTGGCTCTCACAATGTTGGAGTCATATTAGATTAGTTATAAGATCGTATTTATTTGCCAAACACTTCATTATATGTTTTATCAGAAATTTATGATTTTCTTTGTTGACTTGAATTATTATTTTTTTGGGTGCTTTTTGTTGTGTTGTTTGAACATGTATTTGTAGCATTGTAGACTTAGTTTTTATTAATTATTGGCATATTAAATATATACGTTTTATTAAAATACATTACATTACATTTTTACCATTACATGTTTTACACGCAAGAGCAACTTTGTTTCCATCCCATCAACAATGTTTCACATGAGGTGAATTGTGCTGAACTCTTAATGGAGAGTCTGAGGTCACAGCCTGTGCCGGTCTGTCTGTTTAGACTTGCTGTGGGAACATTAGGCTGAGGAGACTCTCCTCCAGGCTGCAGAAAAATAACACACCGCCTGCACAGCTGAGTCCTACTAATGGAAGAAGTCTGGCATATGTGATCCTGAGGTCTACAATCAGTAGACAGTGGCCATTTTTATGTGGGCCTGAAATGCAGCACAGCGGAAAGACTCCTGGCTCACAGCACAATCACATATCTATTCTGCAAAGACACATCACACCCAGCTGAAAGTGACACGTAATCAAAATGTCTGTCTTTGTTCTTGATACTTGTTTTGTGCAGCTGGAGTTCCAGCTGTCTCTTGTTGCTTTTCTTAATCTGAAACTGGCAGCAGTATTGGCAGGCGAGAAAGAGAACAGATGATATCATGCTGAATCACCACCAGCTTTGTGAAATTGGACCATTTGGCAGCATAGTGCACAACAAAAGCATTGTTTCATTGTTCATCTTTTATTACAAATGTGTTGGTGTGGTCATTACACAATAGGATGAGTACCAGGAAAGAAAGCTGCCAGGTTACCGTGGTGTAATTAATATGTCAATCAGTCTTGTGAAGTTAGGTTTAATTGCAATTAGAGCAAACAATCAACATCATGGGACAGACAGGAGCAGTGGCCATAAAATATATACTATCTTTAATGCAGATTATGACCAAGATGCAAACAGAGGTCAGGAGATTAAACCAGACCTTAAGTACCTGACCTCTGTCAGAGAAAAAGTCATTTCTGAGGTTGAAGGAAAGAAGGCAAATGATTGAGTAAGTTCCAGTGAAAGCCCAGTAAGTCCAGTAATATTATATCATGATACTCTAGCGCCCTGAAAATATGTTATTTCATATAAATCTTGCTGATTTAATACTACTATGTCCATTTCTAATAATTTACTTCAAAGGTGTGTTCATTCATATGTTGTTATTCCAATGTTTGAGAACATTGATTACCTGTACACATACTGACTGTGAAGGGAAGAAAGTATTGTAATGACCCTGTAGAAGAGAGTGCTGTCTCTTTAAAAGAGAAGTTAGGAAGATGTGCAGTATGCAGCTGAGGACAAAAACATGTGCTTTTGTTTAACCGTGGATTTGTTATAATAAAAGTTGCAAACCGAAGAAGGATGTGTTTGTGGACAGTTCGTTTTAAGGGTGCAACAATACCATTCTGATGAAGAGCAATATGTTTTTCCTGCCGTCAAGCTCTGCTGTTTACTCGCCCACAATACCTCCATGGCTGCAGAGTGCGAAGCCTCATCATACGATACAGAAGGGTTTCCAACCTGAAGCTTGATATGAGCCTGTGCCATGCAGCCAACGCAAAGGTCCATACGATGCCTTTACTGATCTGGTGTCTGCTGACAGCTAAGTAATGTTCACTAAACTTCCAGTCTCCGGTGACCTGCAGATAAAGATTGGTTCATGTGACATGATTGGGTGTCAGCACTGAGTGGAGAGAGTAACCTGCTGCTTACCGTGAACACCACCTGAAATTGGAGAGGCCTGATGCCATATCAGCTTAACACTACATTTTCAGTGTGAGACATTTGATGACATTCAAGACTGATAAGGCTGATGCTCAAGTGTAATCACATTAAAAGGTACTGTACCCTATGGTTGAGGAATCATTTGACATGTTGGGAAATATGCTTCGCTTTCTTGCCAAGAGTTGGATGAGGAGATCAATAGTGTGCACCAATATCCATTAAGTATGAAATTACAGTGAGTAGCCTATCTTAGTATAGTTATCATAAGTCTTGAAACAGGAAGAGATGTCTAGTATGGCTACATTGAGCTCAAACAAGTTTGGGCAGTTTGATGATCTGTATGGGAAATATGAAGCTACTGTCAGTTAGCTCAGGTTAGCAGGCAAGCCTTGCTCTGTCTAATCCTCCAAGAAACACCAATGTTTTTGTACAGATAAAACAGACAAAGTAGATGTTTCAAATGTTTATGCTAAGCTAAACAACAGCTTCCTATTTAACAAACATACGGGTGGTATACATCTTGTCATTTAGCTCTCAGCCAGAAAGCATCGTTCCCAGGACGTCAAACCTTTCCTTCAACGTGATGGCTCATGTCCTTTGATGAATTGTCATTTTAGAGCTGAACTTGCAACTCTTGATAAAAGTTGTATTGGTCTGCACTACAGCAGCAGCCTTCAAAGTTTTTGGAGGGTTTTCTGACAATTTTATCATTGCAGCAGAATAATTCTGGTCTGTCACATTTCACCTGTGAAACTGCTAATGCAAGAAAACTGAAATCATCTTAACCAGTCCCAGTGCCCCAGGCCCACCACTCAGTGTAGCCATGACAACGAACTCACCAGGTTGCAATTATAGAAGTAGCTGCACGACCGGCTGTCTGGAGGAATCTCTTCCTGCACCTTTTCTCTCACTGTTACTTTTCGTCTCTATTAAAGCATGTGATGGTCATCTCCCTCTCCGTTTGAATAGGAAGATATTTCTGTGTAAGTATCTGATGATTGAAAAGTCGTAACGTCAGATTTCACCCACACCGTGCCCCATTCAGCATGGTCTGCTTTGTATAAAATCTGTGATGAGAAAAACAGAATGCATACAAACGAAAATGGCCCATAGTCTTGTTTTAAAAGCACTGACACAGCACCAAATATACAGCATGGCAACAGCATGTAACAGCATGTAACAGCATGGCGACTTTAGATTTAGTCTTTCTAGATCTTCCTGTTACTTTTTATTTTTTGCAAAATTTAATTGTCCAAATCGTCATGAAATCAAACCTAAGATTACTCCTCTTGCACATTTAACAGAGATGTAGAAGTGTAACATGAAAATATCTATTTTTCATTCTGTAGAAGTGAAACACCCACTCCTCTTAAATGATTCAGTAGGAGTGGAAGGGCAGATCAAACACGTCCTGCCTGACCGGCACTAACGACCACAGCTCTCTGTCTGTGTGTGTGTGTGTGTGTGTGTGTGTGTGTGTGTGTGTGTGTGTGTGTGTATAGTATGTCTCTAGCCTGATATCTCCTACAACAGTGTGAGTCCACCTAATATCTCCCGGTCATATCTTCCCTACTGTACTCTGGAGGCCGAGGCACTCTGAGCCCTCCTCATCGTCAGTAAAGCAAGGTTAGAGATACATAATGCAAAAAGGAGACCAAGAGAAGAAAGATGTTTGAAGTGCAGCGTATAGTGTATAATGTATGCAGCTGGGATGTGCAAGCACTAAAGGGCCCTCAGGCAACAGGCAGAAAAAGAAACTTCAGAAGTGACCTACTTTCTAAAACACCTTAATGAAATGTTTAAAACAAAGTTAATAATAATCAATGTCTGAAATAGATTAATAAAACAAAATTGGTTGTATGTCCTTCAACTTGACCAAGTAAGTAAGTAAGAAAGAAAGAAAGAAAGAAAGACACTGAGAGTCTGACATTTACAACAAGAACAGTTTAGGGGACTATAACCTTTATAAAAATGAACATTCACTCTGAGCTTAGAAGCCTGACATACACAAATAAAACCTTTATTATAACTGACTTTGGTGACGGAGCCTTCAATGCAGTCTAAAATTAACAAGAGGGCAGAATGGGAACATACTATACTTAGCTATACATACTTAACGTGACATTTACAGCGCACGTCGGGGCCGCTCAGTCACGCTGTAATAAGACCGAGATTGTAATGAGACAGAAAAGCGTGCCCAGCTGTCTGTCACAACATATGGCAAATGTACACAATGGCAGGCAGCTGCGTGCGATCTGCGTGAATGACTGAAACAGGATTTGCACACTGGGGATCAAAAACAGGTCTGGCTCCATCAATGCAGAATGCAGTGGGATTAATTGTCATTTTGTAATAATGGAGGAGGAAAGAAAATACTGGCTTATGCGCTCTCCCTCTTTCACACTATCTTCTTTCTCCTCTCTCACACACATAGGTGTTCACTCTTACACCGGGTGCAAATGCACAAACACATATACACGCATACAGCTCAGCTGATTGTTTCCATGGTGACGTGAGGCTTTAGCATTTGCATAACCGATGCAGCAAGGCATTCACAAAAACAGGACTCATAGGCCAGCGGACATGATCATGCTGAACCACACAGTGGGAAAAGGTTATTGCATTTCGGGTACTATGTTATACAAGTTCATGAAAGCTGGCACAACTCTCTGATTTTATTTCTAAGAATTGAATACTTAGTTGGTAAGGAAACGGTTAAAGCTCCTTCCACAAGTTCAAAGAAAACTATTCACACTAGAGCTGAAATGATTTGTTGATTAATCGGTTTGTAGATTGACAGAAACAATGTGCATTCTTTGTCTCAATCATTTTTCAAGCAGAAGAGTCAAACATAACCGAGCTCCAGCTTCTCAAATGTGAGAATTTGCTACTTTTCTTTGTCTTATGCGATTATAAATGACGTGTTTTGAGGTTTCAGGCTGTAAAACGTACAAAAAGGCAGCTGAAGGTGTCGCATTGAGTTTAAGGAGTTTTCTGACATTTTGTAGACTTAATAATTACTTACAAAACAATTGGCAGATCCATTGATAAAGAAAAATAATTGTTAGTTCTAAACCACACACACACACACACGCACGCACGCACGCACGCACGCACACATGCACGCACGCACGCACGCACGCACGCACACACCCACTCACACACACACAAACAGAAATGTGTATTCATAGACATGGGTGCCTCGGGGGAATGTAGTTTTTCTTGGTGTCAGCAGGTTCATTCCCATTGATATTCTGAAGTAAACTGCAATTATGATTACTGCTACTAAACAAGATCAACTGCTCAATGTTTATTTATAGAACCATAAATAATAGTGAGCAGTGTTAATTAAAGAGCTTCAAAGTGCTCATGTTATTTCAAGCAAGAAAGGAAAAAAAACACTTGCATCAAGCCTTGTCATGTACCACCTCCGACTATGACACAATAATGATCCAAAAAACTCTGTTTTAGTGAGGTGATTGACTGCCAAAGTGATACAGCCAATGTAGAGATATTAAATATGGGTTATATGGGTAAGCAGCTGCAGTTGTGTTATTATTTGCTCCCTGTGTTCAGACTAAATCTTACCCTCATAATACTGTTGAAATGAGAAAGATACAGAGCTCCAGTATCGACTGTAGCAGACTGCTGACTTTCATTCTGCAAAGGGCGAACATCCCAGTTATATAAAGTGAGAGTGACGGTGACGATGATTTGCAAGTGGAACAAAACCTTTAATTATAGAAGTAGGTGTTTAATGCTGCCGCCATCCTTGGGGTCCTGAAGACATGAGACATTAGGAAGAGAAAAAGACGAAAGTGGTCAGATTTCAGAAGACGCAATCCAACTGAGCCAGACGAAATCATGATACAAAAAAACCACACACTTTTGTCGGTTTAATTATGTGCTCTCGTTCTAGTTTTCCAGGTATGGGGCTCAAGTGGAGAGCGACACTCGGTGCTAAACACATGTCAGACTGATGCCTGATGCTCCACACACTACCTGTATCCATCCAGGCCTGCTGTAAACTGGCCGACAGCCAAGCACGCTGGCCCAGCCAATCACTGCCATACATGGAGATTCTGACCACAGATTAAAACACACTTAGCCGTTCTCCCTCTGCTTCTCTTGACCCTTCTCCTCAACAGTTTCACTCCCATTACCACCCAGTTTACCTAATCTGATCTCACTTCCAGTTCCTCGACACATGCAGCCCCCATTACAGCCAAACCTTACTATAGGTTGAGTAAACATAATTCTCTTAATAAAATCAATCAATCAAGGATCTGTTTTAAATTGCAGTTGTTATCCTTCCTGCTAATAATCGGACTCTTCTGCTGCTGGTGCAGCGTGCACTACTGTCTAATGTATCAAAGAGAGGCTGCACAGAGTCCTGTCGGTTACAGAGATCATCTTTTTCCATTTTCCACCCTACTGAAGTGTCTGCTGTTGCTGTGACTTTTATATGTGAAAGCTGCAAGTGAAAAGACAATCCAGAAGGGACCAATAAAGTGGCCCTGACCACCTAAGGGCAACACAGCCACTGGACTCTTTTAAGACTGGCCTAAAAACCTTTTTATTCAGGAAGGCGTTTTTTTCTTTGTGTTAAATCATTGTCAGCTATTCATTTTTATTACGGTTTGCTTTAACTATGTTTCATTTGTTTTACTATATATTGGCTCTGTGGCACTCTGAGATTCTTTTAAAAGAAAAGTCCTTTAAAAATTAAATGCATTATTATTATTATTATTATTTCTGATCCTCTCGGCACATTGATTTATAGGGAAGTCAGATTGCTTCCCTATCTAAAAGTATAAGAGAAGCTGTCGCTGACACTGCCTCATCTTAGTGACACTCTAAACCCACGCCTACAGTATACTTCTTTATGGCTTTTAAACAGCCATCTTCTCCCTTTCTTCCTGTCATTATTCCCAAATCAGTTAATTCATCTCCTTCACTTTCCCCGGTGACTTCCACAACATTTGAGTGCAATTCATTTTGGTTTCACGGTTACTCTTAAATCATTCAAGCAATCTGTGTTTCCTGTTCCTCCCCAGGCCACTCCCAAACCAATTTGAACCTTCCTGTCTAATGTATATACTGAGCACGTTAGATGCTCATCATTCTCTTTTAGTGCTCAGGACCTCAACGGTCTCCTCTTACTTCCACCAACTCATCTGCACCATATATTAGTTACAAAACTTCCTGAATAATTCATCTTTAATGTTAAGGTTTGGGCGCTCCTATATACCTTGATTTATGAACATTTAACCATTGGATATTCTTGATTGTATCCATGTCACCGTTTATATGATCCCATCATATATAATTAATGATTGTTCCGTTTGCAAAGTATTTCATACTCTGTAATATATTTATGTACGAGGCAAAAAGGTTTCATTTACAAATCTATTAAAAATGCAATATAGCAAGTGACCAAATCCCTTTCTCTGTGAAAGATCCTTGATGTTCACAGAGGGTATGTTTCACAACAAGAATTACAAGCATTTCTGTAATCACTTTTTGGCATTAGACGGAGTGAGTGAGAGATCACACTCAGATTAGAAAGAAAATCCGTAGAGATTTGGCTGCTGTTGGCATTATCCACAGAGCCAAGTTCTCCATGGGATAGCCCCTGGGATTTCTGTCTAATACTGATTTTGATCTGGGCAGAGGGTTTACGAAGAGGCTCTAATGAGCAGCCTGCTCATCTAATTTTCTCAAAGCTCTGCTCTGCTGCAAACCCACTGTGCGGACCACGAGAGGAAGTGCATTACATAAAGGCGTACTAAAATAAAAATGACTTAGACATGCTGTCGTCGTCACCACTCGGTCTTAAACGGAAAGGAGAGACGAGGATATATATATGCCAATGTTAATTACAAGTCCTATTTACATAACATATAACACATGGCAGTGTCTATTATTTGAGTTATTTTTATAGCAGTATGTAAGTCACAACAGTACGGCATGCCTGGCAGTTTGTATTTCTCTGCATGCTGAAGTATTGTGCTTGGAGCTGCAGTAATGGTGGAATGTCTTTTTTTCAGCCTTTACAAAATAAAGAAAAACGAAGAAAAAGTCTAAGAAATTGATTCAAATGTGTGTTTCTTTGTTCAAACATAACCTGCAAATCGTTAGCATGTGTGGCTTACTTTAGCTGACAACTTCCAAGTCCAACTACATTGTTTTGTGGGATTACAGGTTACATTAAAAAATCCCTGGTCACAACTCACACATCCACCATGTAGTTTTACCACTGTTTAGAAGCCTTTGTCATTTCCATGTCTTATGGAAAATAAAGGATGCTGACTTTTCACCTGGGAACTATTAGCTTAGTCTCAGTCTTTCAGCACAATATAATGTAACCATCAATTACATATTTAAGGACCCTTTTACACAATTCATTTTGTAAAATGAGTTGAAAACATTAAAAGGTCAGCTGGAGACACCGTTTTCAACCAATTCATCGAGCTGATGTTAGTTGAATTAGTTTGCTAGATAAAGCTTATAAAATCCAACAACCACAGTTTTCATAGCCGACAATATCAACAGCTGCCGGCTAGCTTGACATGTGTGACAGTAATTGGGTGTGCAGGGTTTACCGAACGGTCAATTAAACAATCAATCTAGCGGCCAGTGAATTCAACTCTTCATCGTCTCACTTCTGAGCCTCGGCCCTTGGCACACTCACACAGTGAGACTTTCCAAACTGTCCCAGTTGAGTCTGTGTTTCTGTCCTCAGAGCTGCATCTGGAACCACAAAATGTGTTAATGTAACTACATGGAAGTCAAGTTTCCCACAGATCACTAATCCTTTCAATTTGCATCACGCTGCTCAGTTTACACAGGATCCATCGGCTCTTGTGGGAGATGGAGTTGCCTGTGGTGGTTTGTTTGAGATATAGATGTCACAGACAGGATGACACAGCCAGGCGATGGTTTTCTAACGATTATGAGCAGAAACCTGCAGCTTTAGATGTGTCTCATGTGACTTTGTCCCACGGCAGTGATGTTCATGACCATATGAACTCATTTAAAGTGGACAGGAGAGAAAGCAAGGAAGAGAATAATTACAGGACCTTGAACACACAGGTGGAGGAAACATGGAGTAGTGGTATGCATGAACATAACTAGAGAGTAACAGTATGTCATTTTTCACCTCTGGTCTCGATGCTAACTCACGTTCCACAATGTCATAACCTTCAACCTGTGACCCATATCCTCTTCTCTCCTGCTTGGCCCACTTACCAACATGCCTATATACCTCTGTGGCCTATTACTCACACCAGACAAAGGTTCGGTGATGTGCTGGTGACTATTGTCTGGTAGGCGGAGGAAGGAGTGAGAGAAATGAGAGCAGCGAGTAGGCTGAGGCTCTGGCAGCAGACTGGGGAGAACAGGGACTCCTGGGACTGTTGCCTGAAGATTAGTGGGATAGTGATTGAAACTCACACAATCCACCCACTCTGCACTGCCAGACTACCAGCTACACTATCAGCTACGCTGTCCTTAGCATACCCCACTGTAACACAGTAGGGTATGCTAAGGACAGCATTTTTATTCAGATAAACGCTTCAGACTTTTCCGGGATGCTTTATGATAAGAAACACTTGCGTGTCCGCTACAGGGTCTAAGGTGAGCTACCTGAGGAGGTGTACTTTCAGCTGCTCCTGAGGGACAACCTCTGTGGTGTCATCCTGGCAGACAGATTCATGTGCCACTAAGGTGATCCCCAACGTCTCGTATGGCTCATCTACAGTTCTCTGAAACACCACTCCAGAATGTAATTACAACAAATGAGCATTAGTTCCTCTTCAGTCAGCACACCGCAGGAGTCTCGCATAATTAGCATCAACAAATACTGCAAGGATGTGGCCTTTGATCCCTTCTCACATCACCATGTGTTCACACTGGGTTCTACATATTTTAAAGACTTTTGCTTTCTTTCCTCACTTGAATGTATACATCACTCTGCGGGTGACTGACAGTGTGTCTGTCTTCCCATTACAAAACGTACTCATACACTTTGCAACCTAACAGATGAAATTCACAGTTGACTACACAATACAGCAAACATTTTGAAAGACAGAAAGTATGGCCTTATATATATAGAAGCAAAATCCGCTGCAATTCTTGGCTGTGTTGACCCAGAAAAGCTTTTTTTTCTCCACATTGTGTTTCTCTTTCTCTCTCGCTCACTCAGACAAGCAAGATAAATACAGACACCCACATACAGTATGTGGTACTGTAAATACAGTGCACACACACATTAATACAGCACAGTGTATCATGCAGACAGGTCTGCTAGTCTGACTGTATTTATATTTTAAGTGTGGGATCTTTAGCCAAGTGGAGAATCTATTATCTTTGCAATATTTTTGCTCACAAGGAACCTATTATTAATTTGACTCTATTAACTGCAGTCAAGTTTGTAGATGTTGAAAGCACAGCAGCACTGCCTCTGAAGGTCTATAACCTCCTCTTACCATCTACTCTTTGGTCCTTCAGTGGGTTTTCTGTGGAAAATTGTTTCTGAGATTCTTCAGAGTCCATTGATTCTGTGCCATTAAGTGCAAATGAAACACCCATACGGTAACAACTACAGCATCCATGAGGTAACAAGTACAAACAAGCCCTGTAATCTTGGATGAAATGCATACAAGACAAAAATACATCTACCAACACCTCTAAAGCTCACTAATTAATAAAGTGTACTAGTTTGGCCAGAGTCAGAGTTGCCAGTCCAAGAGCGGCAACTCGAGAAAGTTGCTGCACCCCAAGGGCCAAGAAATATTACCCTGCAACGCAGCAAGGGGAATCAAAACTAAAAACCAACTGGCAGGTTGGAAGTGCTGCATTTGTGTCTGAACAACCGTGTCTAAACCAATCAGCATCCAGTTTAGCTACTGGCAGCTATGGCCGGGGTTTAGCTGTGTTTTACGCGACACAGAGAGGCGAATGTTGGTTGAAAAACACAATGGCGGTTCCTAAAAAAGGTAGGGTTTTTGCATTATGTTTTGATGCTTTTAATGGTTTTATGTGAAGCACTTTGAATTGTCTTGTTGTTGAAATGTCCTATACAAATAAACTTGCCATGCCTTACAATGACATCAGTTATATTAGAACTGGAGAGTTATTCTTCATTGAAAGAGCAAGTTTTTAATTTTTTTTTAAAGTGTCTGCCCTTTTCCAAACAGTTTCTAATGCCTGCCTCTCAGACTGTTCTGTGTAACAAACCATCTGGTGAGTCACGTTAAAAGTAAGAGTGTAATTTGTACACTTGTTTGTACGTATTAAACAAACAAGCTATACCATACATGCTAATTAGGGAGACAAGAAAGGGACGAGCAAATTGATGTGCTTACCATGACAAATTATTATTAAAATATATGGCAGCAATTCCAGCTATATCGAGGGGCACTGAGTGCAAAGTGAAACCACAACTATCAGTGAAGGGCCAGTCAATCTAACACTAAACCTCTCCTTATCACTCATGCCCTCACACTCCCTTTTCTGTCTCTCTATGTGTAAAAAGAAACCGGGATTCACAAGTATGTTACTTTTATAAATCAGGCTGCTGTTGGGAAATTAGACAACTGACTAACAGTTTGATGTAGTCCAATGAAAAGGTTCCAGCCTGCCACAAACAATCTACACAATTACAACATCAATGTGTCTATTTAAAGGTGTGTGTGCGTTTCACAGGGAAAATGAATAGGAAAATAACAGGCTAAAAAGAAATTGTGTTTCTATAAAAGCACGAGAAAGTTTTGGAAAATGAGCAGTTTCTGTTCATGAATGTGTGTCTGTGTGTGTACATGTGTGACAGCGTATTTATTTATAGAGGCCCCTTGGGAGAGGAGTGCTATTATCGTGCTAAAGCAGAAACTCTGGTGGGGCTGTGCTAGATGTAACACTAAGGTGGCTTCATCACTCCTCGCAAGCTGGGCCTCATTAGGATGGGCAACACCCAGTATAATATTAACAAGCTCTTCTGCATCGTCCTTCTAAAACCCTTTGTGCACACATCATTAAAACAAAACACCACAACGTCACTGTGCATAGTAGTTGTTGAAAAGACCACAACGTCACAGTTTTCTCTGTAAATTCATTCTGGGGTGCTTATTTTTCATACAAACTTCATCAAATAGTAAAGACAAACATACTATATCTTTAGTTTTTATGCTTTCTATCATTTTTGATTGCCTTGGATTTAGTTATTCTGGAGCACATTAATTAAAGAGAGTAGGTGGACACAGAAATTGAACTGAACTCCTCATGACTGTTTCTCAACGTTCTGGTCATGCCTAATGAGAGTTGAGAGGGTCACAACAAAGTGAAGGAAATATCTAATCTTCCTGTGCTGGCTTAAGCTGTGGCAATCATTAAAGGTGGGGACACCAAGGAAACTGCTCTACTCCCACTCAAACCAATACAACTTCAAGAGCTGCATTATCTCTATAAACCTTGCAGGGGCTCTAACCCAGAAACCAATAATCTCAAACTCTGTGTGGGGGCTTGATGAACTCAACCTCCTCCTCCTCCTGAAATGTGCATCAGTCACGCAACTGTATCTACGGCTGATTTGTCTTTTCATGAAGGCGCACATCTCGGTCTAAATGTGAGCTGTAAAATGAGAACCGCAGATGACGGGATTTAAACGCAGCTCCCTTGTTTGCTTTTCGTTCTCACTCTATTTGCTAAAGAGCAGAAGCTATTGAGACCTGTCTGGAGAACAATGGGTATTTCTCTCACCTACCTGGCCATATTCCTGCTGACATTGTTTTGCTGTCACATAATGTGAGCAGCCTTTAAATAAATGCATTGGAAATGAATATTTACTGCACAGTAAATGTGTCACCAGCTTCGTCCCAAATGATGCAAGACGGTATGTTATAACAGTAACCTGACGCTTTCTTTAATTTAGAAAGTCTACCACGGCAGACATGCTAATGATGCTCCACAGTGAGAGACTGGTGGTGATCTTCTGTTAATTGAACTCTGTTGTTGACTGTTCGTCCATGTAGCTTTCCGGTGTTGGGTTCTGTATCAAGTTAAGGTAATACTTACTGTTGTTCAGTCTGGCAGCCGCTGTATGCGGCAGTACACACGGATCGCCTCCTGCCTTCATAGAGAAGAGGGACTTCAAACACCACTAGATTTTAAATACAAGAACATGTTTGTTGGTGTTTGAACGTCTGCATGCTGTCTCGTAGTGGTGGTGTATTTGTAGAATCGTTTTTTGTAGTGTGTATTGTTTGCTTAGGTACTACCATCATTTAAGCCCCAGCACACTTTCTTCTTCACTTTCTTTTAAGTAAGCACGTCTCTCCACACAACAATAAGTTAGACCTAAAGGGAAGAATCAGGCTGGTTTGAATAGGTGTGCTGAACTGTATCTACCGTTGAGTGCCAGGTGACCAGTTCCATTTCAAATAGGTAGCCTAAAGTGGATGTCAATGATTCAAAGATGCTCATCATCAAACCATTACATTTTAACTGCTTTTTGGAGACATTCTATCCAAAAGAGAAGCACTTTTCCTGGCAGGGAATTGCTTTAGTATAACTTACTTTAATCTTTTGTACCAGGCTCAGCTACCTCTAAACAAGACTGACCTTTCTCCTTCAACCATCTCATATGACCAAAGGATGATTAAGGAGCAAAGACAAGGGGTGGATGCAAGTAAAGGAAAATCACTTGAGCTATGATACTGTAGCTAAACAAAAGGACTAAGCTCTAAACTTCTTCAATTACATTATGCTTCTTTACTCTATCGTTGACAGCTAAGTGACCCTGGATGAGGTGTACATGACATCAAGGATGCTGATTAAGAATGCATGAGCCAACTTTTTGTTCTGCTTGTCCCCAATTAATGACATGTAGGGTAAAGCACATGGATTACTTCAGTGTGGGTAAAAGGCCAAAAATAGCAACATCAGAGAGCAGTGCCATGTAAAGCAAAGAGCTCAGAGATGGATTAGATAGATTGAGGCTCGACACCAAATAAATCTGCTGTCAGAAAATGCATTGTTCTGACTACAGAATTTCACTGCATTATTCAGTCATGCCTGTCATTCCTGTACGGGTGGCTGAAACTGACCTTTTCAGTCTCAGCCTGCAGAGTGAGCGATGAAAACCTTGGTGTGGTCTGCAACTGTAGCTGAGGAAGTAGTTTCAGCACACATTTCCTTTGGGCCGAACTCTCTGGAAACGTTTTCCTCTGCGGGTGCCCACGCGGCCCCACACCACTCTGTGTCTTCTTGAGTGATGTTCTCTCGCTGACAGGCCCATCTGAATAATTAATGAAGTTTTGCAGCAAAGTAGTTATGTCTCCATCCCCTTGTAATTGACCTCTCACCTTTTTTAAATGGCAGTGTCCACAGCCTCACCAATGTGTGAGGACTATGAGGAAAGTCAGATAAGGCACTGTACTAAAAATAAAGCATAGATTTTGTAGGTCTGTCAAACAGAGATACTATGCAGTGGGAGTCTGTGTGTCTGTGTGTGCATGTGTAGCATACTGTGTTGGCCCAGCTGGCATGCGCGATAAGTTAATGTAGCGTACGAGATCACCTCTCTCCATGGAAACTGCAGGGCAATGGACGGGCTACAGTAGTGTACCTCTTCCTGAAACCATATGCCTTGCAACTTGTAGAGGAGACATCCGTACTATGAAGAAATGCATTAACATTTAATTTGTGATTTGTTATTTCTACCCACTCAAATCACAATGGCAATATTTGGCAAAAGCACAGTTAAATCATGATATCCCAAATGGAAAGAAGAAAGGAAGAAAGTATACTTTATTAATCATCTTGGGGAAATTGGTCTCTGCATTTAACCCATCCTTAGTAATTAAGGAGCAGTGTGCTGCCGTGAGGCGCCCGGGGAGCAACTGGGGGTTCAGTGTCTTGCTCAAGGACACTTAGACATGCAAACAACATTCTATGTCCTTGGACCGTTGCATGAGAAAAGGAAAATAAAATCAAAACAAGAAGCTGAAAGATGCAGCTGAGGGGAACTGCAGAGTCAGGAAATAATTTTCTCTGGATGAATGTAATTTGATCCATTGGTAATATAGCAATATTGATTGCTTCATGATTATAATTATTTGTAATTAAAGAGGGCTTCTAATTTAACATTAATATGTAAACGAAAATCATATTTCTATTTTCATGTGAAAAATTCATAACTCCGATTTCCATATTATATCCTTAGATGGAGAGAAATTCATGCTCTTATACAACCCCTAATTGTGTATAACCCTCTCCTCATGCTTGGTGCTCTAAAATGTAATCTTTTCAGGCATGGCTTCACCATCGTCAGGGTTCACAGTCTGTTAGCCAATGTACAGCCACACAGGGGAAATTAACCTTTTAAAAACCGAGGTGTTTTTTTAGGATTCTGCTCGAAATAACATACCCAAACTAAAAAGGGTGTCTCTCTGCAAAGTTTGACTTTAAAAAAAAAGAGTGAAGCAGAACAAAGTTAGAGAGGGTTTAGTACAGAGAGAATTCAGGCAAGGTCTCCAAAATCTGTGCCATCTGTGCCATTTGAATTTTCTCATGTACCAAACCTTATATTTCACTTGTATATTACTTATGGTGTTCAATACATTTATATCAGTGTGGATTTACTGGGCAGCATTTGCTGACTGTAAAGCGATAAAGCGATTCATGTTGCTGTGTTCTTTGGTCCATATCTCGGTGATGCTTTGGAGCAGAGAGATTTGGTGAATATATTTGGAATCTGTGTAGAATTATCTGTTTTTTTTTCTGATAGCACCGAGCTACGGGTTGCTAGTTCCGGAAACATGCCGAGTGGGCTGACTCATGACAAAATTATGATTATGATATTTTAATAATTATTTTAGTTGGTGTTTGAGTTGTGTTGAAATGGCTGACTGATTAGTGTAGCCCAGGTTCTCTTGTTTAATTTGATGTGTAACGTCAATATATTTGCTCATGATTATTGTAATGTTTTACACAGTTTAACTATCATGTGTAAAATTCAACCTATATAGGGGGCACGGGGCTTAAAAACAATGAGTAGCCAGTCTGTGCATTAGGTCATTTATGTAGTGACATACTTAGAGACTTAAAGAGATCCAGAGAGAAAAGACAGTATCTGGCAGCCAAAGAGAGCAGGCTGTCCACACAGCACGTCCACAAATGATGGAGGCCATTAACAGACCAAAAGAACATAATGTCATCATTTGAAACAATGTTCATTGATCATTTCTGAGGGAATGGAAGAGAAGTTGTGGTGTAAAACTTCTCCTCCATCTATAGCACATTTATTTTAGATCTCAACATATTGTAGAGTAGTGACATTGTTTTCAGTATCGGAGCTTGATGAAAAACCATGAAGCATCTAAAGATCCAGTTGTCAAACGTAAATAAAACTGGCTCCAGTGCAATGTCTTTGAAAAATCGTTTCAATTTAGGAAATAAGATGAATGGGGAACACTCACACAAACAATGTAATCCTCATCGCTGTGGTTAGGCAGACTTTGTCTATCGATTAGCAGCCACTGGGGTGGGACATGTTAATTCCTTTCCTTATAGGTGAATTTCTCTTCATGTGTTCCCACACACTGACCAAATGGCATCAAAAGCATGTTTTAAATCAATAATGCTAATGTCTCTCTCAGTGTAGAATAGAGCTTCTTAGTTGCGACTGCACAATGAAGATCTTCATACAGTACGTAACCCCAAAACAAAGAAATATAGATATCATGACTTGAAGCTCAGCAGAAAGGAAAATGGGAAAGCATGCAAGCACTTTGCCGTTCCAACCAACGCCTGTCAACGTGCCGACCTTCACATCTGTCGCTATAACTGGTGTCAACAGACTCCAAAGTGAAAAAAGAGTCTAGACATTAAAAACAACAACATCAACAGTATGGATGGTATGTGTGTAGCTTGAGTAGAAGTATTGTATTTATTATTATTATGTATTTTTTCTTATGCAATATGAGGATATAGATATTATCTCTATGCATTTAAATCAAGAGTTTTTAAAGTCTGAGACTGCGGGCCTCATTGTGATAACTAATGTAGGAAGTAATGTCATAGTTTTTCACTTAAAATATATATATTTTTACAGTTCTTTCTATCTTTATAATCTGTAAATAATGAAAGCTTTAATGCTGAATCGACTACTTGGACTTGAATAATGAGGAGTGAGTACAAGGAGAAAACAGCAACAGGGAGATGAGGTGATAAGAGAGCAAGGACGAGACAGAGAGACTCTGATTCCCTCCGACCGTCAAACTTTCCTTGAGACTGTTTAAGGTCACTTGACGGTGCAGTGCACTGCAGTCAGTCTGGCAGCTGGGAAACTGTCTGCCACTGATTTTATTTATGGCTATTCAAAACTCAGCTAAGCACAATTGAAGAGTTGCCCAGCAACAACCCTTGAAAACAAGGTGTGAAATACACTCGGTTGAATAGCCTGCATGCCTGGCTACTAGCATAAACACACACACACACACACACACACACACACACACACACACACACACACACACACACACACACACACACACACACACACACACACATTGGAGAGGAAAGGAGAGAGTGAAACACAAGGACAAACTCAAGGACACAGACAAAAGTCTCAGCGCCGTCAGAGCTACTGCTGAAAATAACAACAGAGACCATAAAATCATAGTGACTGTACTGCTGCATGTCCTCTGGTCCCAGTGCTCCCTGAGAGACAGCGCTGGAGGTTAGCACGAGTGACTGCGCTCCGGCCTCATAAAGAGCTATCATCAGGCAGTGGTCTCTGGGAAGTCACATGTCTGAATCCCTCTCTAATGGCGGGTCAGGGTGTGTCCCCACTCAACCCAGCTTGCTTTACATCTTAAGGTGTTTGACATCGATTTCCCCCCGTAGCCATTGACAAGGTGCACAGAGATCTCTTCACAAACAGCAAAGCAAAGTGCTTACAGTTAAGTCAATCAGGCATAGCTGGTGTGTGGCAAGAAGTGCAGCTAACTGCCTCTAGTCATGGCTGTCTTTGGCTCACTGACAAGTTTCCATGCAATTAGTTCAAATAGCCTCTGCCGAGGCACAAGAACTAAGTGTCAGTTTTTATAGCTCGGTATCCTGTTCTGGACCAAAGCTTCAGCGGGAGTAGAGAACGCTGCAGGCTTTTAGGAGACACAAACTCAAATTCCCAGAGTGCATAAGTGTCAAAAGTCTTTTGAGTCTGTAAAACTTAACAGAAATGTAATACGAACTTGCTACTTTTTTGTTTGTAAGTTACCATTAGGGTCAGTCAACTTACCAACTACTATATATTTAGAAACTTTGGAGTTTATTTTACGGTATGAATTTTGAAACGCAGTAATTTGTGTTTTCAATATCTCACAGCACCCTCCTTCCTAACCAACGGCAGGAATGGATTATCAATCCAATTTAGTTTGTTTGTGTTTTTAATTGTCTATGTTGCATTCTTTGATATTTTGAATCTCTTTGATATGTCGAATCTCTTTGTTTTATTCTGTGTTGGCATACACACTGTTAATTACATGTAAATACAATCCTTAATTTGAAAAAATCACACAACGTAAATGTTTATTTTCTCATCTTTCTAAGCTCTGAGCTGTTGTTTATACCTACAATGTTAAAACAAAACCAAAGGGTTAAAAGAGTTATATTATAATTCTAATTGATTCATACTGACTCCACAAAAAAAAGCTAATTTGATCTACATTCCCGATGCCTTAACTGTGTGAGAGATGTGAGGTAAAATACAAGGTATATTTCTTGGAATAATCTGGTAATCATTCATTCTAATTTTGTAACACAAATCTTTAAACAAATAGTAAGACCTTCAACAGTTAAAGGTAATGTGATATTATATTTCAGATACCACTTTTCGAAACCTGGTTTGAAATCTTCTCTATGATACAGAATATTTGTGACTAAATAAGTAACAGTCAAAAGTTAAAGTTTACAATATTTCATCAGATTTGGATGATATTGGTAGGTTGACTAACCACTTCAACACTGTCATCACATTCCTTTTTAAACCAGTGAGACGAGCACAGACAAAACCGAACAAAAATCTCTTGTGGAATTCCCCCGACTGCTCTGGCTTGTGCAGAAAATGTTTGTGTTCATGTATACGACTCCGTTACTGTAGTAAGCTGATTGGGAAAACCTTAGAGCTGCTGGCCTTTAAATACAGCCACTTTCAGATGCCAAACTCCTGGGAGTGTGATTTATAGGGCGGCTGTGATCCCTCCAAGACTGAGCTGCCCCTCAGGGAGAATTAAACAACAGAGGCATGCTTAGACATGCTGTATTACATAGACTGGTTTCACTCACAACCCACTTACCCTTTCCTCCCACTCGACCACGCTAAAAATGACAACATGGGCATTCAGCACATACTGTTCTGTATCAACAAGAGCTTATCTTTTGTTTAATGAAATTATTACCTGCATGTTTTCCCTGAGTTTCCAGGAGTCCATATTGTTATGATTAATAATTTAGTGGGCAGTCCCATGGTGGAAATGCAGACTCAAGTGGGTCTAAAACTATTCAGTAACACCTTAACACTCCCAAGCAGCAAGACAGATGATCAAATGCTGCACACAGATGACAAATGACACACTGTTTGTCCAAAGGTGCTGGTGCCTATGTGTGTTTTTGGGGAGGTTATAACTGCCAAAGGTTGAGGAGGAGGTGACATCTGGAGCTATAGATATTCTAGATCACACCTTCGCTCTCCGGCAGTAAGTCAAGCGTTATTAATGTGCAATTAAAATTTCATCTTGGCACTGAAAAATAAATGAGGCGGAATATGTGCTTGGGAACAAGCCATTTCACCGAAGCAACTCTTCAATTAAGCCTCAGAAATAAGACTGCATTTAATGGCATGTCATTTAACTTCAATTTTAACAGTTTTCTGTCTCATATGGTCAAACTAAACCACAAATGATGACCCTATTTGTCAAACGGCCACTTCACTTTGTTTCTTTTGTTAAAAAGTTTCTGGGCCACTTAATGTGCAGCATTATGTGTGTTTAGCTGGTAGGAGTTAAAGCGAGAACATTTTCAGAGGTAAGCCAAAATAAGTCAAATAAATACAATTTTAAAAAGGTAAAATAATAGGAATACATGCCACTGATTGCAGTCCCCTGTTTTTATTATTAGTATTAGTATTACACATAACAGGCCAATTTCAATATCAATAGCCTTCATAGGAGGTGGACAAGGTGAGGCCAAGAAGATTTTCACAGATTTTCACAATCTTAAATATGAGGCCAAAGAAACATAAAATGACAATTAATAGCTTCATCTACAGTCTTTGTCTTTGAGATAGGAATTGTTTCATAGATATATGTGTGGAAAATATATTGACATTACAGTTTGACAGAAAGGACCCCGGGGAAGACCCAGGACACGCTGGAGGGATTATATCTCCCAGTTTGCCTGCGAATGCCTCGGGGTCCCCCAGAATGAGTTGGTAAATGTTGCGGGTGAGAGGGAAGCCCGGGTCAGCCTGCAGGACCTGCTGCCACTGTTTAAACAGTTTTAAACAGGGGGTTCATGTAAATAAAAAAAACACTACAAAACTAATTTGATTTAGTAAAAAAAAATCATGATATGTCTTAAAATGACTATGAAATTGAAACAAAACAAACAAAATAAAAGTACTTGGTTCACATGGTACATCAGTCGTCGTTTTTTGACTCATCCACCATCCCGACCTTCCTACGTGGACTTCCGCAGATTCATTTGAAACTTATTTGTGAAACATCACAAGCAAACGTAATACATGACAAAATACATTCCCTCAAATGTAATTCACAATGCAGTTTTGTTGTATGAGGACATCATTTTTAGGCGACAGGGATAGCATTAATACCAAAGGACCTGGTGTTTGAAGACGCTTTTGTCTGTGTGGTCAATGAGAGAACCGAGGGCTCCTGGGTGCCATAAATGTAGCATGTCCTGAAGCAATGTGATTGCATATTTAAGAATTAAGAAACATTCAAAGCTTCAGAAATTCAGAGGAACGTGGTTGAAGAGTTGTTTGAAATGTTTTTGAGTAATAACCTGACCGTGATATCTAACGTATGTTTAAACTATAACAAAACAAAGGAAGTTCGCTCCATGCTATAACCCTCAGACCCGCAAATTAAAGCAAACATCGCGAAAGCTTGAAAGGATATGGTTTAGAAGAATCTCGGTCAGTTTGGCGAGATAGTATTAAAAGATATAAGAAGGCCCTCCGTAATGCCAGAGCAGCCTATTACTCATCAATAACAGAGAAAAATAAGGACAACCCCAGGTTTCTCTTCAGCCCTGTGGCCAGGCTGACAGAGAGCTGTTTCTGAGGTTACTCTGTTTGATGATAGATCGGTACTGGTATGGCAGGAGATTATTAATCTTGTCTCTACCCAGCCAGCATGTCCATGTGGGGCCCATAAGGTTTAAATTTGGGCTGCCGATAAGGGTCCCAAGTGGGTTTGTCCGCAGTTTCCACGGTGGCCTCACCTGTGTTTGCCCATACTGGGCAAACACAGGTGAGGCCAATTTGTAGCCAATTTGGGTCCCACTTAAAGCCCAGTCAGATCCCTCTTAAAGTCGGTGAATAAACCGGTGAATAAACCCAGTATGGGCAAACACAGGTGAGGCCACCGTGGAAACTGCGGACAAACCCACTTGGGACCCTTATCGGCAGCCCAAATTTAAACCTTATGGGCCCCACATGGACATGCTGGCTGGGTAGAGACAAGATTAATAATCTCCTGCCATACCAGTACCGATCTATCATCAAACAGAGTAACCTCAGAAACAGCTGTAAACCCTGATATATATATTTAGATGGCTTTTCACCCATCGAACTTGACAAATTGACTTCAACAATTTCTACTTCTAAACCTTCTACCTGTCTCTTAGACTCCATCCTGACAAGGCTACTTTGATAAGTTTTACCTTTAATTAGCACCTCTCTACTTTATTATCAATGTGTCTTTACTAGCAGGTCATGTCTTCCATAGTAGCTGTAATTAAACCTCTTCTTAAGAAGCCCACTAGTTTTGGCTAGCTACAGACCAATCTCTGACCTTCCCGTCCTCTCTATATCAGTTGCATTACTTTCTACATAACAATAGTTTATTTGAGTACTTTCAGTCAGGATTTAGAAAACACCATAGCACAGAGACAGCACTGGTGAAAATGACTAATGGCCTTCTAATTGGGCTACTTGTGGTTCCTAGAGTCTTAAAAAGTAGGATGGGAGCCAAAGCCTTCAGTTATCAAGCTCCTCTTCAGTCTGAGGGGCAGACACAGTCACATCATTTAACAGAAGACTTTAGATTTTCCTCTTTGATAGAGCTTAAAGTTAGGGCTGGCTCAGGTTGGCCCTGGTCCAGCCCCTAGATATGCTGCTATAGGTCTAGACTGCTGGGGGACATCTTAGGATACACTAAGCGCCTCTTTCCTCTTCTCTATCTCCTTCTCTATGAATTGAGAATGCACATTACTAACTCTTCTTCCCTGGAGTCATTGTGCTTTCTCGCCTCACAGGTTTCCATGTATCGTGGTTGTGTCTGGACCCTGGTCCTGCCTCCTGCCTCCTGCCTCCTGCCTCCTGCCTCCTTCCTCCTGCTGACGCCAACCCTACTCTATTTCCTTCTGTATGAATTAATCCATCCATTATCAGCCGCTTATCCGGGGTCGGGTCGCGGTGGCAGCAGGTTCAGCAGGCCGACCCAGGCTTCCCTCTCACCCGCAACACTTTCCAGCTCATCCTGGGGGATCCCGAGGTGTTCCAAGGCCAGCCGGGAGATATAATCCCTCCAGCGTGTCCTCGGTCTTCCCCGGGGTCTCCTACCAGTTGGACGTGCCTGGAAAACCTCTAATGGGAGGCGTCCAGGAGGCATCCTGACTAGATGCCCGAACCACCTCAGCTGACTCCTTTCGACACGAAGGAGCAGCGACTCGACTCCAAGCTCCCTCCTGATGTCCGAGCTCCTTACCCTATCTCTAAGGCTGAGCCCGGCCACCCTACGGAGGAAGCTCATTTCGGCCGCTTGTATCCGAGACCTCGTTCTTTCGGTCACGACCCAGAGTTCGTGACCATAGGTGAGGGTTGGAACGTAGACCGACCAGTAAATGGAGAGCTTTGCCTTCCGGCTCAGCTCCCTCTTCACCAAGACGGACCGGTACAGCGCCTGTTTTACTGCTGCAGCCGCACCGATCCACCTGTCGATCTCCCGCTCCACCTTACCCTCACTCGTGAACAAGACCCCGAGATACTTGAACTCCTTCGCTTGGGGTAGGCAGTTTGTCCCCACCTGGAGGGAGCAATCCACCGGTTTCCGGCAGAGCACCATGGCCTCAGATTTGGAGGTGCTGACTCTCATCCCTGCCGCTTCACACTCGGCTGCAAAACGCCCCAGTGAATGCTGGAGGTCACGGTCCGAGGAGGCAAACAGGACCACATCATCCGCGAACAGCAGAGATGCGATCCCGAGACTCCCGAACCGGATCTTCTCCGCCCCCTGGCTGCGCCTAGATATCCTGTCCATGGAAGTCACGAACAGGACCGGTGATAAAGGGCAGCCCTGGCGGAGGCCAACACCCACCGGGAACGTATCTGACTTATTACCGAGGATACGAACACAGCTCCTACTGCAGGCGTACAGAGACCGGATGGCCCGTGCCAACGGGTCCGGCACCCCATACTCCCGCACCCCCCCCCCCCCCCCTCAAAAACCCCCGAGGGATCCGGTCGAAAGCCTTCTCCAGGTCCACAAAGCACATGTAGACTGGTTGGGCAAACTCCCAGGACCCCTCCAGTAGTCTTCCGAGGGTAAAGAGCTGGTCCACTGTTCCACGGCCGGGGCGGAACCCGCACTGTTCGTCTTGAATCTGAGGTTCGACAAGCGGTCGGAGCCTCCTTTCCAGCACCCTGGCATAAGCTTTTCCCAGGAGGCTGAGCAGTGTGATACCACGATAGTTCGAGCACACTCTCCGGTCCCCCTTCTTGAAGATGGGAACCACCACCCCGGTCTGCCAGTCCATGGGCACTGTTCCCGACCCCCATGCGACACTGAAAAGGCGTGTCAGCCAAGACAGCCCAACAATGTCCAGCGTTTTCAGCATCTCAGGGCGGATCTCATCCACCCCAGGCACCTTGCCACCAAGGAGCTGTATGAATTAATGCACCATTAATCAGTGGTGTATAGTAACGAAGTAGAAATACTTCGTTACTGTACTTAAGTAGTTTTTGGGGATATCTGTACTCTACTTTACTATTTATATTTTTGTTTACTTTTACTTTTACTTCACTACATTTTGCAAAGAAAAATGATACTTTTACTCCGATACATTTCTCCTGAAACCTTCGTTACTCGCTACAAAATCAAATCTATCTTTAGAAAAAAAAAAAAACATCCGGGACTGTGGTGGAACACAGACTCCACCAAGCAGGTTTTGCGAATCACAATGTTTTGCATTTTCCCTCTACATCCTCTAGTCCAGCGCTCCCAAACCTTTATGCGTCACGGACCGGTTACGTGAAGACAATATTTTCACAGACCGGGTCCGACCTCGGAAAGACGGGAGACAACGACACCCAACGTGTGTTCGTTATGTCCAGTCTACTCCTAACTAAACCTTTAGTCCAGTCTACTGCTTAACTTATAACGCGCTGCACAAAGACAGGATGTTGAAATGGAAGCAGGTTTTCATGCATTTTTGACGATCTCAGGATACTCTGCCTTGGTTTCCAGATCACCGACAGAGTTGTAACAGACTTACGTTTCATTTTTAGAGTAACGTAACATCTTGACATGTGTCAAGAGGTTCCGTCTGAGGTTACCACAGACGGATGTATGCGGTCATTTTTCACAATAAAACATCTTTCCGGCCTTGATTTTTTTTAATTTAATTGAAATGTTTCATTCATTCTTTCTGTGGCCCGGTACCAAGAGACCCACAGACCGGTACCAAGAGACCCACAGACCGGTACCAAGAGACCCACGGCAGGCGGAATGAGCATACTTATAACCACACCGTTACAAGTCCTTCATAGTGTCATATTGCTTTTTGGAGAATTATGATGATAAGTTCATAGTAGATGCAAAAGTATACTTAGGTACAATATATTATGTTGAACATAATATATATGGATGGATCCCAGCCAACCCAGTTATTGTATCAACACAACTCCTGGTCCTTGGTCACGGTGACCACAGCACTTAAAAGAATAAACTTCATAATTCTCAAAATTCTGACCCTTTGCTTTTTTATTAAAAGCATGTACTTGTACTTTTACTTTCAATACTTAAGTACATTTTATATCAGAAAAATACTTTTGATACTTAAGTACAGAAAATATCAGATACTTTAAGACTTTTACTCAAGTAGTATTTTAATAGGTGACTTTTACTTTTACTGGAGTAATTTTCCAGTAAGGTATCTTTACTTTTACTCAAGTACGGCTTTTGGGTACTTTATACACCACTGCCATTAATGCACATTACTAACTTTGCTCCTTCTCCGGAGTCTTTGTGCTTTCCCGCCCCCCAGGTTTCCATGGATCGTGGTTTTATCTCGACCGTGGTCCTGCTGCTAGTATAATTATTTTTTTTGAGTTGCTTTGCAATTAGTATTGCCAACACATTACTGCTTTGATTATCATTATTATTCTACTACTGTTGCTGTTATTTTTGGTAGTTGTAACTTTTTCATCATGCCTACTACTCATTATATAAATCATTTCTGTCATATTCATTTAATGTGTTGTAACTCTGTTATGTTGTTCATTCTGTACACATGGCATCTATTGTACTGCTGTTGCTCTCCCGAAGGTTTCTTCCCTTTTCCTCCCTGTTAGTATTTTTTGGGGGGAGTTTTTCCAGGAATCGATGTGAGGTCCTGGGACAGAGGATGTCGTATGTGTACAGATTGTAAAGCCCTCTGAGGCAACTTTATAATTTGTGATTTTGGGCTATACAAAATAAATGTAATTTCATTGAAACTGATACACCAACGGCATATTGTGAAATATTCCAAATGTAATCTGAAAATAAAAGCTTTGTTCAGACACTCTGGTAAATGTAGAGGGACTGAAAAGGGCAACAGCTCTAAATGTGCAGATTCCCAAAAGAGTTAAATGCAATCGGGTAGTTATTTAACATTTGTGATTGCATATTGACCGTCACATCTTTCAGTCAGTTCACTTAAAAGGCTGTCAACAGGACATGACATCATTGATCGAGCAAAGTGAAGTACTCTTGTTCCTGGAGTGTGAGCCATGAGCCTGGTAATGAGCTGGATGATTTAATACTGGACTGGAAATAAGGCAGTGATGGCTAATGAAGCTAGAAGGGGGTGACTGTGGAACGGAGGTCTAAAAATATATATTCTTAGCAGGAGAGTCTCTTGCAGTCGTGATATGGATTAAACTCTAACACTGAGTGTCATTATTGTCATCTGCTCTGTGTTGCCATTGAAAAACATTCAATACTTATCCAAGGAGAACAGCGTGCAGGCAATACATGGCTCAGGAACAGCTATCTGACTGAAACCAATAAAGGGAGTCAATCAAGGCTGTCATGTTTTCACCAACATAAAAAAGTAAGTAAAAACAGCAGCTTTTCTTCTCAGGATAATACACCTAAGATTATTTAATTAAGTGGAATAACAGTTTCCAAAGTTATACTATTCTCCAATACACACTGATGAATAGGCAAACGTTTGCTGACAGCTTTGACATTCACCTCTTGAGCACAACAACATCTATTTCTCATTCTCCTCCCTTGAACTCCAGCTGCTCAAAGTGACAGATTAAAAGCCCTGGATCGTATTTAAAGAGTCAGACATCAGATCAAACCAGTCTCAAAGAGCCTCTGGATGTTGAACTACATTTCTTATGTTCCCTCTTTTCTTTTTTTGTCTTAAACTATTTTTCTAAATTTAAACCATTTTCTTAAGGACCAAACTACTCAGCAGCCTTCCCTTCACTTCTTGAAGGATACATATGTATAAGAAAATTAAGAAATATAGACCTGTTGGTTGTATATCAATGCTATCCTCTCTCATGGTGGCTGTGTAGGACATTACCTTAGCAGCAAATGATGAGCTTGGTTTCTCCAAGAGGTCCCAGAGCTTCTTCCTCTTCTCGGAACAACATGTGGTTGTAAACTCCTCTCCGACCCCCTCGCACATATTCTCGGCCTCTCTCTTGAGCTCCTCATTCATTTGCTCCTTTTTCTGGTGGTACCTGGCCTGGCAGCAGGACTCCAGGTAGATCTCGTCGATGCCCCAGAAGTCCAGCTCTTGACTAAACGAGAGGGCGCACATTTCCTCCATCATGTGCAACTTCCCGGTGCGATAAAAGTTCAGAATGGAGGTGAAAGCTCCGGGGTGTCTGTCGAAAAAGTACTCGCTGTCATCCAAGCTGTAGTCATCGCATATCTCCATGATAGAGGCGTGGGTGTTGCAGTCCCTCAGTTTCCCCAGTCTTGTGCGGGGGAGCCTGTCCAACGTCCTCCACAGGACTTCGTGGAGAAGGCCCCCAACGTTGAGTCTCACTCGAAAGGCATGGGTCTTGCTGCGGATGATGTCCATGGTATCCGGTGGCAGCGAGGTGGCCGACAGAGACTCCGTTTTGATCATCTTCGGTCAAGTAACTCGGTCACTTGAAAAGACTAGAAGATACAATTCGGCAGATTATGAAGACATGGTCCGGTAGATGACGGCATCAGGCTCCCCCCTCGTTTCTTTTTGTGGCTGTAATTGAAATAAATAAAAAAATACATTATTTAAAACACTGTTGAACAGCCAGTGCCGGTGTCCTACAGTAGCAATGTCAGGTGGTTTATCCACTCATCAGAGAACCAAATAGATATTGTAATCAGCTTTGAGAGGCACAGCCGCTTTTCTTGCTGACAAGGGTGGCGGTGGGGGGGTGGAGAGCCAGCCCAATGATAAACTGGACTTCACTTGTGAGCGCTGTCCGGTGCTGAAACGCCTGTCTGTCACTCTGCAGACCGCTGTCTGTCGCTGTCCGCGGACTATGGTGCTGAAACGTCTCAGCTCGGAATGGGACAGGGATCAATCTCGATTCAAAGGCAGTGTAGTTGAGAACTACTCATGTAAATGTGTTGTTATTATTGTTATTTTACATATTAAGATAATGTTAACACCGATTATTAACGTTGATTTACAGCCCATAAAACATTAGATCAGACCGGTCTGTAGTCTAGTTTAAATTAACAAACAATTAAATCAGTTCTTAAAGTTAGCTAAGCAAAAATGCCATAATAACTACATTAATTGGCGCGTATCTGAGTCATGCAAAACAACGGCAGTTTCGGGAAATATATGAATATTCCTTATGAGTTAAAACCCAAAGTACATATTGGTGGTCAGCAACGCTGAGACAGGACATACACTATCAAAGTGAAACTAAGTGGTCTATAGCCTATACAAATGCAATCTGAGATGAACACAATGAATACACAAGTATACATACGTGCCTCCCGTTCATTCCGATCATCTTATGGACGGACATCAGCAGCATTTGAAGTGTAAACGCGTAAAAACTTGCTATGTCCGTGCAGGTGTCCGGCGCTCAGCTGGGAGCTGGTGGAAGCATCATGAGCTACGTGGCGACATGTTAGAAACCATAACTGTGTATCCCCGTGTCCAGTCCGCCCTGACCAGCCTTCTTTGGGCGATTCAACAAGTAAACTATTGAGAGTAGCCGGGAATCCTCTCGGTACCGCTCCTCTACCTGCTCACAGTGTGAGTGAGTGCTGGCCGGCGCCTGTGACTGCGAACGGGATCCTGCAGGGGGCTGATTTCACTCACGCTCCTCCAGCGACTGCAGCCTGTGTGAGTTTAACCCTCACAGAGCCAGTGGGCCACAGCTCAGTGCATCTACGTGGTGTTTCTGCTTTGTGGAGCCGTGTTATGGGCCAGCACTTTTTCAAAAATAATTTAAAGATGGTACTATATATCTATAACGATTTCTGCAGAACTGTAATCACATGAAAATTATTGTAGACATGTTAAATATATATTATTTAATATTATAATATGACTTATATAACATATCAGTTGTGTTTTTCTTTTTTTTCACAGGGACAATGAACAAGAAACATTACCCTTTATAAAACAAGGCAACATTGCTATTTTCCCTAGTCACTGGGCAAGTATAGTTAGATTAATAAAGGAGTACAAAGAAGAGTAGCCAATAAAAGAGTACCAAATGCAGTACTACGGTAGTCAAAAGTATACAAACACCCAAGTAAGGCCACTAAACATACCATATATATCTATGGGCCACACTACAGGCCTTATAGCGACAGACCTGTAGTGTGATGCCTCCTATGAATATCATAGTGATCTTATTCTTCCCTGGATGGTAGCCTGTAAATGCTTACTAAAGCAATAAGGAATACAATATCTGATATAAGTCTGTGCAATAATACGATCATTCTTGGCAGAGACAACCCAACTGGCACACAGTCGGGCTCAGTGGGAAACTTAATCATTAATCCACACAAAAGGACTCAAAACAATTAAACTCTAGCTGCATTTCATTGGGGTTGTCCATGATTGTGCCCCAACTTTTTACATGCTTTTCATTCTTAAACATAATGTAACTAAAATATGAGTAGAAATAATAACATATTCTTTGTTGTTCCTCTGCAAACGTGCACTGTATCTTACAGTTTGTGGTCCAATGTAGTAACTTCTTCTAGTAAGTGATCAGTTGATTTCCAAACAACATATAAATCTAAACTTTCCACTCAGCTTTACTGTGCAAACAGCAGGCATGTGTCAGGGTGACAGATGTGTGGGCGGCTCTGTTTACAGTACTGGCAGTCCCCTAATTACGCTCGTGCTCTGTATTTAATATACAAAACCATCCTCCAAAGCTGACCTCTTACGGCCACATTGTGAAGACAAATACAATTTTCTTATTATTGGTTTGACTCACAAAATAATAATGTGGTGTGCAGCACAAACGTTTATATGACTGTATGGATTCACCCAAAAAGAAATGTTACCAACAATTTGACAACACAATATTATATTCATTACATTTATTGATAAATAACAAAATAATGATATACTATAATATAAATAAAGATTACAAAAGTACAAAAGGCATATTGACACTATAAACAAAGTGCATGTGTTGAAACGTGCATTACTGACATGTGTATTTGCTTGTTTTTAAACACCTAGTTTGTATTGCTAGGTTTGTATCGGACAAGCAAGTCCCCGTCCGGTTGTAGCATCCCAAATCCATATCGACTGGCATTTACCGCCGGCATCTGAGCATTTGGGTCACGCAGCTCCAAATCATAGTTACTCAACACCATGTAAACAAACCTGAAGAATAAACACAAATAAAACATAAGATTAGAAAAATGCAACTCCTCCAGTGTTGAACATGTTGAGGCCTTAGCTGATTGTAAAGTTTAATGATGAACTCATTCTAGGACACTCACTGTCTGATTGTGTTGATGGCAAACTGCTTTCCCACACAGCCATTGGCCCCTGCGCCCCATGGCATGGTGTAATATTTCAGCCGCCTCCCTCCTTTGTAAAAATCTCTCTTCACTGATCCATCTTGATTCAGGAACCGATCGTACTTGTATTTCTGGAAAGGAAACACATTTAGGGATGCAAGCAATTAGAGAATACATATTTACAGTATGTATGAAAGTTAGCTTAATCAAACAGTTTAATGTCTGTTTGTTTGTCTAAGTTCTGGTGGACAAGAGTTTCTTAATGCAGGCTGCAAAGTCCTTCCCACGCCTATTAGCTGTGTTTCTCTTCAGAATCAGAATCAGAATCAGCTTTAATGGCCATGTAAATTTGCACATGCATGGAATTTGACTCCGGTTTCACTCTTCCCGTGCTCAGCTAATCCCTCAATGGTCCACTGGGTTTGACCTCTCACTGGGAAACACAGGGTCAGCTTTGTGGAGGCGTCAATTGCCCCTGACACAAACAACTACGCTAATTACATTTAAGTCTGCCTCCAACAAGTCCCAAAGACAATTACTACTATACTCCTGCTGGCAGCAGTGGGAGTTTATTTTATTTTAACAAGACAGGACAACAAACCTGTGGCTCGTGGTGAATCTCAGGGTCCATTTGAGGGCTGTTGAAGGGGAACAAACACACTCTGTCTCCTTTCCGTAGCAGGTACTCGTGGCCATCAGCCATGTGAAGGGTCTTTTCCTGCACCACCTCTCTGGTAATGAACGGGGCAGCAGTGAGTCTAAGTGTCTCTTCCAAGACGCTATCTGGGGAGAGGCATAAATACATGTTGTTATTAACAGCAAAAGAGCAGCAGCTTTTGTCCTCATTTGCAATATTGCTATACTTTTTTGCATTATATATATGTACATAATGTGTATTATTCAAGATTTCTTGAAATGTGAATCTAGACTTTAGTTTCCACGTCATCTTACTGACAATAAGACCAACCTACAGTACCACCAATACATGTTTCTCTTTTTTACACAAGCTGGGATCAAGCCCTCACCAAACACAGGTGTGTCCATAGGTCTGTTCAGTGATGAGGTCTCTGAGGTTTCCATCATTGAGATCCCGCTGAACTCCCTTTTCACCGCTGCCAGAGCTTCAGGATTGGTCAATAAGTAGCCCAAGAGCCAAAATGCAGCAGGACCAACATTACCCTGAAAACAGACAGAGACTCTCATGAAGACAATGATACGGTTGCCTCTCTCACTCTGGCGTAGCATAGTGACGGCCCAGGTGGTTATTTGTTAATAGCAAATAAGAGCACCAGAAGGCCGCCATAGTACTCACATATATCTCTTGTTCGAGTTGCAACAAAGTACACATTTCAATACAAGTTTACTTAAATTAAATAAAAAGCTCTAATGAATCTTAAGCGCTGGCGAGATAAAAAGAAAAAAAGAACAGCTTCCTTTTTTGTGTCAGGGATGAGAGGAGCCATGCTCTGGATAGTCTCACACGGTAATGGTTTACTTAATAAGGAAAGCCATTGGAAACCTGAGGTCCTCTGCCATCCGTCTGTGTCCAAAGGAAGGACAAGCTATGAAACTATTTAGTTTTACAGCCAACTGAGGCGCTGTTTGCCAGGAGTAGACACATGAAATACTGTGTACACTGTGGAAATTTAACACAGTGGATCGGATCTGCCTCTTAAGTCACTGTAAATGCACCACAAAGTGTAATTAATGCTTACTTTAAAATACATAAACACTGCTGATAATATGCTTCACAAGAACAATACATTATCTCAACTTTTTGCAAATGTATCAGACCTGAGTCTGGTGGAGCTTCTAAATATTTCACTGTTTAAACGTAATAATACTAAAAGTGACTGCAATTAGTCATTGCTGCAAACACTGTCCAATAAATCACATGTATGCCATGAAAATACATGTTAAAAGCTCCCACTTAAGTTTTAGGGAAATATACACAAACAGTGACGAAAGGTTATGACTCAAAACTCGTAATCAAATGGAAATAAACCACGGTGACAAGAGCAAAAAAAAAGGATGAGTAAGCAGCATAAGTCAAATGTTGAAGTAAACTTCTGATTAATGCTTTTGATGCAATAAACCCTCCAGCAGGCTGAAGGCAGGACTGTGTGCGTAAGAAGTCAAGAGCAGCTCAAATCCATGTCAGGCGAAACACTATGAACTGTGTGGACTGTAGTGACAGTGAAAACTTAAGTTAAGTTGCCATTTCTCTTTTTTTGACGCAAGAAATAGTCATGACAAGATTCAGCCTCTTGATCTCCATCACTATTCAAAAGTAGTCGAGACACATTATACTCCATCACAATTCCAATCAAAGACAGAATAACTGCTGTGAGAGCAGAAGTGAACAGCACACTCGTGTGCTAAGTAAAAGTACTGCACAGTGGTGGAAGACTTTTTACTTTAAGGAACAATGTGTAACATATAGGGGTGTTTATGGGCAGATATTGAATATAATATTCATAACTATGTTTTAATCAGTGTATAATCACCCAAACCTAAGAATCTGTATGTTTTCCTTAGCTTAGAAAAAGCCATTTATATATTTGTAGGGAGCGGGTCGTCTTCCACGTAGTCCGCCATCTTTTACCGCCATGTTGCAGCCCAGAACAGACACAAACAAAACACTTGCTCCAGCACAAGCCTTTGGGTTTTATGTTATCTGAAGGTAGTGATGCGTTCTGAAATCCAGTATTAAATGAGCCCCGGGGCTAAATAATTAAAGATTGTAGTATTAATTAGCCCTGGTGTTACTGGTGCTTTTTTATCAGTGCTTTAAAATGATTTGATGTAATTTATTAACACGCTGCAGCATGCACTTGCTTTGCTCTCTCTGGCTGAGCTCCTCCAACAACACACATTCTTTAACAATGTTTTTGTATTTTATAAGTAATTTTGTTTTAGTTAAAATCTACAAAGTACCTAGTAACTGTAGCTGTCATGTAAAAGTAGTGGAATAAAAAGTACAATATTTTTCCTCAGAAAAGTAATAGAAAATTGAAATAGTCATGTGAAGTACCTCAAACTGTGCTACTTGAGTAAATCGACTTCACGACAGTAGGGACAGCACAGAGACGCAATGGCATAAAGTTCATCTAAGCAGACAACTTTCCTAATCTATAGAGGTCAACTGAAGTTCTTGCTTAGCACACGCAGCATGCTTCCTCTGACGTCTCGCTCACCTGCGTGGCCCAAAGTTGCATCAGCACTGCTTTCTTCTGCGTCTCCTCATTGGCCCCCTCCTCCCGCAGGAGCCGCCTGTAGTCGTGAAGCCAGGGGCTCGACCCCGAGTCCTCAGCCCGACCCGCCGGAGCCAGAAGCTCCCACAGCCTCTGCCGAACACTCTGGGCTTTCCTCTTCTCCTCTGTCACACAGACAAACGTCACAAAGTAAGTGATCGAGTGAGTCACAGACAAAACAGAACCCGTTGAACGGAATGTGACCCTAAGCCCAGATAGATATACAGATATCATTGTACATAATAGGTGTGAGAGGAACATTATTTCAGGTAGGACAAGAAGGACTTAAGGAGGCGTGCATAATATTGTAATTGTCCGACTACAATTCTAAACAATGATATAGCACACAAAGAAAGATGAGGCCTGAGGGAAACATCGCATATGCAGTGAGCTAATTAGAGGACTTCGATTATTATGAGTCATGAAAGAAAGTTTAAAAAAAAAAAAGGCTCCTAGACGTAAGCAAGTGAGTAAATTAAACTCGCCATGGCAACTGCAAAACATATCTATGGGAACATCCATTGATGATGTAAAAGCACGTTGGTACGCCTTCTCCTGACTCGTAATGCTGATGAGCTAAATCTACGCCTGGTGTGCAGCAAGCACAGACAGACATGTTTGTCATTCATTTCGTCACCGTGCTTTCAGATGACTGTAACGTCTGATGAGCTCATGAAGAATATCAGTGGGCACATGAAGTGTTGAATCATTTCATTGTGAGAGTTGCTTTCAGCGTCAATACCTGGCTTTAGCGTGCCCCTCGCCATTTTGGTGAGGAGAGCATCAAACTTCTTGTACTCTTCGTAGACACTCGAGGAGTCTGTGTTGTTGTTGTTTTGTTCTCCTCCAAACAGCGTCAGGTACCCCGCCCTGCAGAAGAAGGAGATTTGTTTTACCTTGATGGAAAGATAACCAGCCCACACAGTTTTTCCCATCTGAAATCACACAAGCGATCCCCTTTCAACTGGTATATTTCCACTGGCTCACACAAGGTGCAGCATCTCCTTAAGGTGGTTGTCACCATGTCACAGGAAACATTACCCCATATACTGTTTCACATTCCAGATATATACTCTCTCCTTTGTTTGCTAGTAAAACTTAATATCATGAAAGACAGCCACTTTCTGACAAACATCTGCTTGGCAAAAACATGTGACCGGAAAGGTGACCTTTAACATTTGTGTGAAAGAGTCAGCCTAAATTTTTCTTGCTGTGTTTACAAACAGAGGACTGACTGGTGTGTAAACTGTTTAGCTGAAAGCTTTTGACATGAATGCTTCTTTTAACATAGTTCAGAGTGTGCGTGTGCGTGCGTGTGTGTTTGTGTGTGCGTGTGTGTGGTCGGGGGGGGCGATGGCACGCTTACTTGAAGAGTAAACTGTAAGAAAAGTTGAACAGTCCCTCCTCTTTCCAGTCTTTCTGGTTCTTAGGCATTTCAGCTTTCAGCGAGGCCTGCAGGTGTCTGCTCATGGTGCTGTTCAGGGCGACAACATTCACTCCCAGGAAGTGCCTGCGGACACAAAACGTTAGAATTTAGGTCCTTTCTTTGATGTATGCCAGTGTTTCATTAGAACAGGTGTCAGAACAATAGCAAAAGAAGCCCTAAAAATAGATTTCCCAAACTAGGAAAGTTGTTTTAAAAGAAATATCCCCAGCCATACTATTTACGAGAATAGAGTGGGAGGAGCTCCACAAACAATTTTCACTTCTACATTAATATGAAATGAAATTGAAAATATACACTACAAGCTTTCAGTTTGGAGTATAAACTAATGAGGGCATACTTCTTCATTATTGCTTTGGCTTTAGCTGGCTGGTGACATGGGAGCTGCAGGTTGAAGATCCTCTCCATGAGCACCTGTGCATAGCGACTAAAGTCCAGGGAGTCGGAGTCATTGATGATTGTGTCGTACGAGTGCGGATCCAGCAGCACCGTCACATAACGTCCAGCAACACGTACCTGTACAGCGGTGCCAAAGTGATAAATTAGTATAATATACATAAACAGCTATAACTCTTTTTGCAAGCATTTCTGAGTGCTTAACTGTTTTAGAAAATGCAGTTAACACAGTTGTACTATCTTATACCACAATACTTTGTTTTAATTAATGTAATGTCTCTTATATTTTAACTATGTTGGCAGTTTATAAGCAAACCATATTCATCCAAGTTAATTTGATATCTATTGAAATGCAATATTATTTAATTTTTTTAATGAATACATGGACTTAGGATCACATTTCTTGGAAAATAATTAGAAATATCAAACTTTGCATTTGGTTTCAGGATAAGTCAATCCTATATCAGATTTTATTTTCTTGATGTTATTGTATCGGTAACATAATGTCAAAAGTATTCTACAGTAATATTTGGAGTTTAAACTCTTCCAGATTAGATTAATAAATAAACAGAAAAGTCTGATTCTTCTAATTCACTACCCATGACTTCGCTTTTCTCCTCTAAACTTAGCATTAAAACTGACTACAAAGCATTATATAATAATAATAATAATAATAATAATAATAATAATGCAAAATAATATCAGAAAATTCTTGACTTTGGAAAAGTCCATTTAGTAGCTGATCTATCTCTCACATGATCTTCTTCATTGGCGGTAGTGTCAGGGAATTGTCATTTAAAAAACATTCTGAGCAGTTTAAAGACTTTGAAGCTGAACTTTAGCATGACTATGAAGTCCTCAAAAGTACTGATAGAAAATTAACATTGAGACCAATGACTGTGCATCATCTTTACGTTTTCTTCTACTCACTGTGAAAATGTCCCCGTGTTTCAGCTTCATTCGGTTTAAGAACTTGAAAGCATCTTTTCCAAACTCAAGTGCATGGCCTAACCATGGGATAACTCCTTTATCCAGAGGAGGATCACTCTTGGATCTAAGAAGAAAAAGAAAGAGGAAGAAAAAAAACAGTTGATATACTGATCGTATATGTTCAAGTAGTTGCTACTTTTAAGATGTTTTTTTATTGGGCACTTTATCTTTACTGACATGACAGTCCTGGACAATAAACAACAGTGATTCAATCTCATTGGACACAGGCATTGTCCTTTAATAAAACATAGTGCAGGCTGTGTGTTTCATCACGAGATTATGGGTATAATCAACAATCTGATTTGCAAAACAAAAACCAGAAAAGCTTTACAAAAAAGACATGCTTTACAATAAATGAGTTAATCACAGCGTTATTAGCTCTTGTCATGTTCTTGTAATAACTGTGCAGTCAAGTGTACACTTGACTGCACAGTTATTACAAGAACATGACAAGAGCCCAACTGATTCAATGTCAAACGGAGTATTTAAGCATGCGTTCCTTGCTGTAGAAAATATGACAATATTCACAACACGTACACAAGGCAACACAAGAGAATCAAACAGCTCACCTCGATCTGTGTGTGAGAATAAAGTAAAGCAGGACAGCTTGCCCAAGCAGAAAAAGGGTCCAGATCATCTCGTGTGTTTACGTTCCTCGCTGCGCAGTCAATGAAGTCCCTTCAGCTCTCACGTGGCTTTTTATGAGCTCACTTCTACGTCAGTGTGTTTCTGTCTCTCGTCGGTCATGACACTTGCACACTGCTCGTCTCCTCTGCGGGGTGTGGGCGTACTCGCTGACATCATGCCCGTTGACACAAGAAAATTAAATAATAATTAAATTCCTCTTACGCACGTTTCACGAGCTGCTCGGCTACACGTAGGACATTTGTTCCTGTGCAAGTATAGATGGTGACCTAGAAAAGATCACTATTAACTTTATCCTTTTAGTTTCCAGATGATGGGGAGGTATCCGCACTTCTATCTGCCTGACATTGAAAAATAGTTCGTGCTCAAACTATCAATAATATGAATCCTGTTTACAGCGTATTAGTTTAAAACATGGCATTATTCTCCCCATGTTATAGTTCATTACTATTAAGACCCGAATCAAAAACATACAATTCACATAGCAAAACCTTCTGTGGTCTTTTGTTTAAGAATTTCATGCCAGTTTCTTTTTTTTATTGGTAATAAGAACTGCTTAGAATCGTACTATATTCTTCCCCTTGGCAATAGTTGCGTCGGGTTAGGCAATAGTTTACTGAAAGGTTAAAGGAAGTAGGTTATACTCCTGCACGGAATTTTTCACACACACCAAGTGTCACACACAAATACTTCACTTCCCTTATGATTTATTATCAGATCATATTATCTTCCTGCTGTGTTCAGGTCAGCATGTCCGATATGGAAGCATGAAGGAAACACGGATTAGAGGTGTGCTGGGTCTCATTGTGAGGCTTTCACCTACTGTCTTCTCCAGCACGTCAAATATAATACAATAGTAAGAACCCATAATGATAATAATCATACTAATAAGAACATTAACAATAAAAATAATGATACCCCTTACTGTACCTTCTTTGTTGTATCACCGTCAGACAACTTGTATGATGTGATGAATATTTACATCAACTCACATTTTGTTTGAATCTTTTATTAAATCAGAACAATATGGCAATGTACAGTTCTTGTAAAGTGGGTGCATCGGAGGATGCTGAGGAACTGAGGACCCAATTTTCAGCAGGTTTCTGAAAAGCGATATGACAAATTAACAGCCTCAGGCAAACAGAGAGAGAACTACTAAACTGCTGCTGAACATGAAACTATATTTTCTCTTTCCAGTTAGCCATTTATCACAGGATCCCAAAATGAGAAATACAAAAAAATGATTCACAAAAACTGCTTGGCAAGCTTGACCAGAGAACCTGAATGAATTTTTAAAAAAAAGTCAATTATTGAAGAGAATATAAATAATGTTGATCCTACACAGCCTCCAATATAAACTCAGAACTTAAACGCAGGATGTGAATTAAGGGAGCTCCTTGGCGTCCTTCTCATCCCCCTGAGCATTAGCCGCCCCTCTTGATTCATGGACATCCTCCGGAGTTTGGCCAAACACGCCCTCGGTCCGCTTGAGGAGGTAGACGCCAGCATGTAAACCCCCGACATTGACCCAAACAGTGTGCAGCTTCTTCCACAGTCCTCCCATCCTGGACATAGCCTGCAGACGACATAAATCTCATGAAGGCAAACTGACAAATGACACATTTGTTTTGTGTAAAACAAGAGCTCTTGAGACAAATACAGCTGGTTAAAGTCTTATTCCATGACTCAGAGACTTAGCGGAGTTATAACTACTTCACTCAAACTGTGGAGGGATTATTTAGAGAAGGTCCTTTGATTCTGCACATGAGCTTTTAAGTAGAGGACCACATTAGGATGTTTAAACTTAATGGGGAACTGCATAAACATATTTTTTTTTAAAACACTGGCATTTACAAATGCTCCACTGATGGATTGTGGTAGAAGAAAATAAAACCAACACTGGCCCTTTCCACTTCACAACCGAATGTCATGTTACTTTAAGTTTAACTGCAGGTAACAATAACCACAAAAGGTTGTTGCTTGTTTTACATCACTGTGACGTTGGCACGTTATTCTTGCTAAGAGCAGAACATGTTTTCACTCCCTAATTTGGCACATCGTGGCTACTGAGAGATGATGAAACATTACACAATAATTTGGTTAGCTACACACACACATTAAAAAAAATTAAGTTTAATGTGCTGCTCTAGAGCTTTGTATTGTGTGTTCTTCTCACCACATATAATGTTGTATTGTGTCTTTTATCCTGTACTGTTTGCTATTGTGTTATGTTTGTTATGACCTGTTAAGGGACAACAGATGCAAATTAGCTGAAGCTATACTCTGGTACAGTGCATCAAATGTTGACATTTATGTTTGAACTGTAGATGGTCCCTTTTAAATAAACAAGGAATATCCTTTGAGCTTCTGTTTTAACTGTTCTGATCTGTTATCAGACAGAAAAATGGATTCCTGTACAGATGTACAGATTGGCAGAAAGAGACTTACAAGATGTCCACTACTGGCTAGGAACTTTAAAAAAAGAATGACTTTCATAGCAACAGGTTTTATACTTGTAAACACAGTGTACTATTTGGTTGTAATCTTGACACACCTCCATCTCAAGCTCACTGAGGTGTGGAGAAAGCAGAACTATTGATAATACAAGGGTGGAGATAAAAATGTAATTGTTTTTGGGTGGAACATAGTATTTAAATTGTGTATTGTCTTACTGTATATGGAACATGTCTAATAAACATAAATGGCGGAGCTTCAGAGGGCACAATGTACTGTACTGCTGAGCAGGGCCACCTACTAGTCACCCCAGTGTAAATTAGTACAAATTGTGAAAAGATTTGAAAACGGGTGCACATTGCCGACTCCGGAGAAGCAATCATGTTTGTATGTTGCCTCAGTTTCAGTTGATGCACTCACCGTCACATTTCTGTGTGGTCCAAGGTTTAAGGAATTATTGTTGTTATTCGGCTATTTGTTTATTGGTGCTGCTTTATGAATAACAAGGCTACCGGGAAAAGCAGTTGTTGTATTTGTATACAGTAGTTGGCTGGCAACAGGCGTGCATCTGCATTAGCATTTAGTTTAACCCTAGAACACTAACGTCAGGTGATTTTCACCCGAGCGATTGTGGTTTTGTTATTTTCATTGTGTTGCTCTTGTCTGAGTTGCGTGGGTCCTTGTGTAGCTTCATGCTGCTAACTGACGTTATTGAAGGTAGGCGTGTCTCTCTTCTCCAATCCCTGGTTTTTTCAACAGGCACATGTTTGGGTGACTTTCACCCGACGTTAGTGATTAGGGTGAAACAATTCCGGATGGGTTTTGACTTTTTCTTCACAGGACAAGGCTCACATGTCCCAGGAACGGGTGGACCAAAGAACAAGTTCATAGCTCCATTATTTATATTTTTAATCATGTTTTATTGACGATGCCCTAATTTTTCACCCGATTCTGAGTTTTTTTTTTAGGGTCACTCCATGTTCTATAGGGTAAAATAAAAGAAGAGTACTTCAACTTGCCTTGTATTGTTGTATTTTAATATATTTTGATGAGAAGTATATTTGATCAGGTACAATTATATCTGGTGAAATATACCCGACGTTAGTGATGGTGTTACCTTTTTTAACGTTAGTGTTTAGCGATCAACGGCTGTAACGATTATCAGGAAGTTGTTGGCAGGACAGGACTTGTTGCACTGTGATTGACTTGACATTTTTCATGCCATGGAATCTTATTTGCTTGGAATATTTTCAGAAATGTCTTAACTGGAAAATTTGTCATCTGCATGAGTATACGGTTACCTTGGTAAAGCACTTCTTGTCCTGTGTCAACAAGGCAGCCTTCCCTGTTCCTGGTGTGCACACACGGGCCATTTCCCTCAGACAGGACGGGTACAGGTCCCAGTTATTCTTCCTTGAGCCGATTCTTTAGGAAAACAGAGATATTTTAACTCATAGTTGGGCTGAAAGATAAATCCATTGTTATGTATTTTCTGTTTCAAAATAAAATTTTCAACCATCTAAAGCACCGTGGTTATGTTAGTCAGCTTAGACTTAGTATTCAAAACACTGAGTTATTCAGCATAATTTCCACATACTATTTAAATCAGCCATGTACTGTATGAACACCACTGTGATTATGGTACCTCTTCCCAAAGGGCATGTCAGTGATGACAATGTCGACAGAGCCCGTCCTCATGGGTAAATTGCAAAGATCCCACTGCACTGTGTCAATGGGCAATCCAGATGCACTGTTTGAAATGAGATACAAGGGATTTTAAATTATTATGACAATCAACTACACACAATTGTATATTAAAATTACCTCCTCATGAGATGTCCAGCTTTGAGCCTCTCACCTGCCTTTGTCTGCCCTCCGTTTCTGGAAGTGACATATATTATTTACTGTGCGGTTAACTGCCATGTCATTGTTGTCACCAGCAACGTAGAAGGAACTGTTAAATTCAATGGCTCCCTGGGGAAGAAAAGCAAAATACACTTTTTTTTAATAAAAAAAAACACAAGAAAAGTGTATATTCATCAGGACACCTGCTGATCATTTGACACTTGAAGTCTTCAGTCTGTAGTTCACTCATGAAATGTATTTAATGTGGGTCATCAGAAGATCAGTGGTGCAGTGTTTTTCAGTGTGAGGTGCAATATTGTAGTCCAGGTACAGCAGTTATGTCTCACCTCTAATGGTATAGCTCCAGTCCCACACATTGGATCAAGTATTATATCTGATGTCTGAGGTTTACAAAGCCTGTCAACAGACAATAGGTTATGAATACAGTTCATCACCAGTGCAAAATGATAGGTTGTATTATCTTATGGACTCATTTGTATACATGTATATAATATATAGCATCTGCTGTTCTTCTCCTCAGAAAGCCCAAAACATGTTTCTGGTTCTGACTGACATCCTCCTGAACGCCTGCTGCTCTAATTCATTAGATTCATTTGAGCACTTCCCCTGCAGATTTAAATTACACATACTTTTCTACTCACCACTCATGCTGTCTTAACACTAGAATATTTAAAGACTGATTTTATTTGTTTTCACTGACTTTCATTGCAAAGTGAGAAACAACATTATTTCTATCCAATGCATTTATCGCTTTGTTAACACCAATTTAAATTGGGACACGCTAAATGTTAAAATGCTTGAATTTCATCAAATATTTATAGTTCTTTGGTAGCACTGCATTACATTGTTATGATTTGTATTTCTTTGCTCTCATTGTACTCATCTGGAATGTGCACAGAAGGTGTTTTCAATTTACTAAGTTTCTGTCTAATTACCAGTTATTATTTATTTAAAAAAAACTCTAACTGTAGCATGACCTAGCAGCAGTAATTTGCATAATACATTTTAAACAGATAATACACCACTTCCGTGTGTCTAAATGGACTATTAAAGTAATGACTAATGTATCTGGGCTAACTACCTCTTAAATTGTCCTCCCTCTTTTATCTCGGGCCAACTATTCTCTCTAATTCAACCTCATCTACTTACAACCTTTATCTCCTAAGAGTTGTTTTGGGCCGGTATGATGGTGTTGGATAGGCCTTTATTCAGTCATTGCAAGCATTTAGTCATGTCAACTATCTTTTAAAAATATCCCATGACATAGTATCAGTATAAATATATTGATCCTTTCATTCTCTACGTCATTTGGCCAACTTTGCTTTGCATAAGTACTCAGTCAAAGACATAGTTCACTTCGCGGGGGAAGCCACCAGTTTTATGATCATAGTAGGGAGGAGCTAGTTTTTTCCTTCTTCTTTTGTCAATACCTAAGTGTACAAATAGATAGATATATAGATAGATAATGTATTTTTGTAGACTTAATACTTACAATATGCAATACTGCTGTACTATACTGAATATTGTTTTGCTACTACTACATTTCACTTCATAATATTACACTTATATACCATAATATGTATAATGTACCAGCCTTTTTATTTTATTTGACCATATTATGTCATACTATTATACCACTTTACTTTGAGGAGATGGCACTGTTAGTCCAAGATAAACACTGGAATAATCTTTCCACCAGGTAAACGTGAACATGCACACCTTTCTCCAGTGTGACAGTGATTATAATCGCATAACTACATAGATTCTAATTAACTGGAGGATACACATTTTTTCTACACACATATACATACATTTATATATATATATACATACATTTATATATATATATATATATATATACACACACATATATACACACACACATACATATACATATATATATATATATATATATATATATATATATATATATATATATATATATATGAATATAAACAGGAGCCCGGCCACCCTACGGAGGAAACTAATTTTTTTTTTTATTAAACTACAAATTGGATAAAATCTCCACTTGTCCTCTCCTTATATGTACTTAGGTGTCGGTAGGTGTCACGAAGTGCCAGTGCCAGTAGCTGTCAGAGAAGAGTCCCGACACGTCAGATAATTGCCACCAGTAGTCATACAGGTGCCACCACTAGGTGGCAGTAGTCAGGGAGGTGCCGCTGAGAAACGCCTGACCCCCCCAAACCCTTCGGAGCTACACGATTCACGTGGATGACATATTGTTATTTCAAAACGGCAAATTTTGCCGAAAGGTGACAAGTTTGCAGGTATGATTTGTGTGAATGTGAGGAGGCAAACCCAATAAGATTTGCTGTAACTGGAGATAAGAGTATTTTTGTCACCAACTCTTCCTCCTTCTGTAACTTTGGTAGCTGTCCAAGGTGATTGCACCTGTGATCACGAGTGTCTTCATGACAGTTTTTTATTTTTATGACTAGAACACAACCTTCAGTTAGTGAACCAAAATCATTAGCCAATTAGAAATTTGGAATTATAAATTATTTAAATAAAATATATATATATTAACAATAGCTCAACTATATCCTTAACTCCCTGGGACATTTGAAAACAGAGCGTAAACAGTGTTGTAGGATTACCTGAGCATGCCATAACACAAGGTAGACCGCAGAGTGGTAGGTCCGAAGTGACTGATGTTTCTCCGGTGAAGACTCTCTTCTGTGAGTGCAATGCCGATCACCACCTCTATATTGTGTATGTTTAGTAACACCTACAGTTCAGGAACATACAAGGCATGATTAGAAAGCAATAATCAATGTAACCATGCATACATTTTTTATATTCTATGGAGCTAAAACAATCGTAAAAAAATGAATCACCAACTATTCGGATGTAGATTAAGTGTTTCTTAGCAGCCTAATATTTTTATCTATTTTGTAAACAAACATGCCAGCACAAAGCAAACACATATAGAATTGATTCATTATTTCAACATCTATTCAAACACGCAGTTATATATATATATATATATATATATATATATATATATATATATATCAGCCCACCCAGAATAGGCACTAAAACTGAATTTAGTCTGTGAACAAACTGCCGTTCTAGTAGTCAAGTTACTCACAACTGGCAACTGCTACCATGAATCAAAATACTTTTTTACCAAATGTAAGCGGCCACAAATTGTTATCACTGTGAATACACCTTTTAAAACATTAAAGCATGTCCCAACTGTGAACAGCTCACTTTCTCGGCAAATCTTACTCAACAGAGTTGCTATTTTTTCTTTTGTTACTCCTTAAACTAAACATTAGATCATGCCTTGCACGTCCATTTGGACAGGCAGGGTTTGTCTTGGCCAGTGTGATGGTATTCACTTTGCGTCGGTCAAGTCTGAACAAGGATGCCTACCTCTATGTCAAACTTCGTCATGTCTGCTTTCCACTGGAAAAATTCTTGCACAGCCCCACCAAAGTCTCTGGCTGCCTCATTGGAGGAAAAGCTGTGTTTATCACCAGCCCTGTTGCATGTCACACGAAACTTGATGATTTTGGCCTCGGGTTCGGCCTCTTCGGAGTCCTGTGTGCTGGTCTCGTCGTCAGCCGTGCTCTCTGCCTTCGTCTCGTTTTCAGCAGCAGACGCCGCCTGTGGTAGCTCTTGCTGCTCACTTTCAGCCACAGTTGCATCCGTGGCCTCACTATTAGATTTTACTTTGGTGCTCTTTCCTCTTTTCCGGTAGCCTTTCTTCTTTTTTAGGGTGCGATTTAGTTTCCAAACCTCTAAGGCCTTAGTCCAGGGGAGTTCGGAGGCCAGCTGCATCATCTCCGTCAATGTCTCCTCCTGCACAAACACAGTGTTTATAATACCCCTGACGATAAATATCAGCTACAACTAAATAATGCTGCTTGTAACTTACCTTTGACTCTTTGAATTCGTAATAATCATACTCCTCGACCACAACAAACAGGTTGTCCACAGATTTTAGAAGATGGAGCTATGGATTAAAAAAAAAGATAGAAAGACAAACCGATACATTTTAGACTGAGGTTTTCTGGACACGTTTTTCTTAGTTTTACTCAGTGTCTCAACATATACAGCAACAAAGCAACGTTTTCTATGCATATAATGCAATTTGACAGTAAGAAACACCTTGGAAGAAAAAGGCATGCATGGATTTCAGGTGTCCTACCTGGAAAAGCTTGTCAGTGGTTATTGGAAAATAGATGCGGCCACGATCTTTGCTGATTCGTGCATCAACCCCAATTTTCTCCTTGACCTCTTCTGCAGCAGTGAGCTCGAATCCTGTCGGCACGGTTGCTCCAATGGTGACCGTGAAGACGTCGCCAGTGATAGCCTCATCCTTAGTGGAGGCAGAGGTAGGTGGTCCCACGGTGTCAGGGCCTGGCTCTGCAGCCCCATTTTCCTGGGAGGACATGCTGTATTTGTGGGCTGCACCTCACCAGACTCGGCGGTATAACTGGAGGATATGTATCACAGCTGGGGCCAAGTTCAGAGGCTCACATGTAACCCTTGGAGGGGGAGAGAGGTATTCAAACTGTTAATACTGTATATTTTTGCCACGCTCAGGTATGAGTCATTTGCAAGAGAGCAACGTAGATATATTGTGTACTATTATAAGTCACATGTTAGCATAGAATACGGTTTGATTAGACATAGTGAATAAACCTGTTATAATAAACGTTATTGCTGGGGAAGCAACGATACCTGTTAACTTAGCTAGCTGACGAAAGTTAGCCTCGAGGTGCTAAAAAGTTGTTACGACTCAACAACAAGCTAACGTTGACGTAAGCTAGCGGCTTTTCTTTCACGTCGCTGCCACGTGGTGTTACGTGTTTATGAGAGAAGCCCCCCCGGTTGAACTGTAGCAGCAGATGAATATTGTATAAGAGTTTAATACACTTGCTAACTGGAGTCAGACCAACCTGTGAAACACGAGGCGCCTATATCGTGTTTTCACTCAGCAGGAACAACACCGAGACTTCCGGCGGAAACCCGCCAGAATAAAAGCATCATCTCCACAAACGTAGTCTGAGAAAGTAGACTGAATGTCAAAATACTTCTCGAGACTATACAATGTGGAAATATAGTACAGTGTCTATGTTACAATAGTACGGTATTACATTACATTACATTACATTACATGTCATTTAGCTGACGCTTTTATCCAAAGCGACTTACAATAGTGCATTCAATCATGAGTACAAACTCAGAAAAATAACAATCAATAATCAATAAAGTGCAGTTTCTTCGCTAGAGTTAAATTTCGAAAATTACAAAGTGCTATAAATAAGAGACATCAAGTGCTACTAGAGTGCTAGTACAGTGCTACCTTCCTTATTCAAGGTGTAGTCGAAAGAGATGCTTTACTAATTATAGTATTACTAATGTATGCACAAACTATGTACACATATTCACACACATCAACTTTTTATTTTGTTATTTTTTTCTATAAAGATCTGAAAACTATTCCAGTGTATCTTGTTGAGTGAAATACTTGTTAGTATTTTTTTCTTCATATTGTTCATTATCTACATTTTAAAATACATTTAAAAATTACATGCCAAAACAACTAAACAATCAATATCAAATTACAGCTATAGTTAAGTTAGAGATGTGACTTTTTCTGTCACCATTGTTTGTATGACCTTCATTAAGTGGGCCTGGTAATGCAAATTATTAAAACTATCATACCGTTACATCTTAACAACTTTGATTTTGTTTTGAAAGCCAGGGGCCCAAACAGGAAATGTAGTTTGCCTGAGCTAGTTTCATCTTGATCATTTGTTTCCATTCATTTCCCCTGGCTACTACTTCCGGGTACAGCTTTCCAACAGGTAACCGACAGAGGGCGCCATGATATAATTTATTTAACATTGTTTGAGAGCAATGAACAAAACCATTCACCTTACACGGAAATAACAAACGATATACAATCATTATAAGAGAGATAGTAAGAGAGAGAGGCCACTTAACACTTAGTTTAAGTGAATAAGAGCAATACAAAGACAACAAAATAACCGTAAGACATTTAGTGGGAGGAAATAGAAAAATTATAGATAAGATTTCTTTTTCCTTTTATTTCTGTCTTAAATTATGGGTTGCTATTCACCAGTTATTGTAATCCATTGCATAGACATTGGGTTGAAAGAGATACTAGTAAGTAATTAGTATTAACAACAATGAGTATTCAGTTGAATCAAACACATATCACATTAGTTACCCATAGTAACAATATGCATGCTAGATCTGTGGCTTGTTAGTAGCTTATGATAACATAGCCAAAAAACACTGCCCTTGATTTATTTATTTGTTTTTAATGAAACATGTAAGTCTTTCCTATAGTCAGTCCAAGCATCTTACCGGTAATCTTTTTAAAGTTGCCCATAATCTTCTTTTCAGACTCATCATTTGTGATTAATGGGGTTTATAATAACTCTCTTCTCTTCTGTGTCACATTTCCTTGTGTGATTAAGGGCAGTGGAAGTACGAGCTTTTACTTAGTGAGACAATTATCTGTTTATTAATAAAGAGCAGCTCTTCTTATACTGTACCTGTTTTCTAATTCATTGTGGTTACATTAGGTTTAAAACATTTAATTAGGATTATTAAAGTATACTTCTTAATTATCTTGTCTTGTCTGTCCTTTGACAGAAAAAAACACCCATAGCTGGTTCCATGTCGCTCCACACAAACATACAGCGTGTTTATTGAACATGTTTTGTTGTTTTTCTAACTATTAAGGTCAAGTCTGTTCTTTCTAACTGATTAGTAAGTGTGAAGTCTGGGAGACGAGTGGGCATGTGTTTATGTCAGGGAACGAAAAGTCCTGCACAACAGATGGCCAGTGTTGCACAAAGTACAGTAAGGCAACTTTTGACAACTACATGATCTTATAAACACATTAGCAACACACATTTACATATTATCTGCAAAGAGAATAATCATAAAGTGTCTCACAGTGAATAAAAACAGTAGTGCAGCTCCAGGATTTGAGGCTTGAACAGAAGATCAAACAGACACAGTCCTGTTTGACTTGTGTGTATTGCAGGTGTATATAGGTGAGACACATATCCTCCCATGTAAATCAGCTGAAATAGCATGCAATGTTGAGAAAATGACACGCAAGAACAAGGGAATATCCTCAAAACATGTACAGTCACCTGACTGTTTACACTGGGATTGTCTCCTAGTGTTGAAGGGACACTCAGTGAGATTATTCTTCAGATCCTTCTCTCAGTGTGGTACCACGTGACAAAGTAAGATTAGCAGAGATATGGGAAGAAAATAGCATATCAAGTAGACATCCCTCAGCACGAGTGCTTGATGATCGATTGATGACAGAGTAAAACAATAGAGGTTGTCAGTGGTTTGCATTACAGTTCGAACAAAAGACAGAAGTCAGAGCCTCTTTCTTCTAACTGGAAAAGAAAACATTATATTGAAAACAACATCAACAATCAACTTAAACTTCATATTTGCCCCGAGATGTGTATGTGCCGGATGGGAACCATGAAAACATTTGAAGCCATTTTATGATGCTGCAAATACATTTATCAAAACAGCTGAGTATAAGAGTAATAAAAGTAATAAAAGTATAAGGAGCTAAAATAAACAAATATATAGTGATTCCAAAATACACTAAACTTTAATGTTGGGTGAATGTACACAGTAAATTTGTCAAAGTACATTTTACTCAAATAAATAAATAAAAAATATAACATTTGGTCCCAGTCTAAATAAAGTAAAATCTACTCTTTCCTCAGAGTGTTTAAAACAACAATCTATTTAGTGTTCATATTTAACTCTACATTATGATACATTTACCAGAATTGGATTCAACTCTATATAGAATTGATATTTTCAGATGCAAGTCTGGATTTATAGGTAAAACATTAAACTATAGATATTAATAGGAATTCAGTATTTTTTTTGTCACTTTTATTTGACATTCAGTACCTGCAAGTGATCAGATGTATTATGATTCCTATGATGTCTTGTTGACAGAGTGGTTTAAGATGCCTGTGACCGGGAGTCAATGATCCATTCCATTCTCCGGCTGACATTGGGTGAAGGCCGGGTTCACCCTGGTTCAGGTCGGCAGTTTATCGCAGGGTACATGTAGAGGCAGACAACCATTCACGCTCACATTCACACCTACGGGCAATTTATAGTCCAATTAACCTAAACTGCATGTCTTTGGACTGTGGGAGGAAGCCACAGAACCCGAAGGGAGCCCACAGGGAGAACGTACAAACTCCAGACAGAACGACCGCCCGGGATCGGGGATCGAACCCTGGTCCCTCTTGCTGTGAGGTGACAGTGCTAGCCAGTAGAAATCTTATCTTTCAAAATCAATCGAGCAATAATCTTTATGACTAATCAAATCTGATAAGTGCATTATTATTCAAAATATTACATTTGTTCCATTTGTTGGGTCAGGGTTAAAAAAAAAAAAAAATTGTAGGCATTTACAAATTCACTGAGATTTTTTGGGGATGTCAGAGAGGCATTTTTTCACATGTCGGGTAGAGCCATTCACACTCTTGTTCTATAGAAATAAATAGTAAAAGGATCTCACAATGGATCTTTGTGATATAAAAACAGTGAAGTCACAGTTCCCCAGGCTTCCCCCGTGAGATGCCCAATGAGAGATGTAGGGGTGAGGAACAGAGGGATGAAGGGATGCGGAAAGGTTACCTCCACTGACTTCTCTGTGGCCCTCCAGCAGGCCTCTCTGTCACAGCTGATGTGTCTGCTCTCGCAGGGCTCCACTCCTCAGACGTGGAGGTGATACATAAGGCCTGACTAACAACTTAGACTCACCACTGGAACTGCAAAGACACAAAAGACAGTGTGATGCAGCGAGAAACATAACACAGGAAGACACCCTTTCCCTGTTTCTCTGTCTTGCTGAACACAGACACAGATATACACACACTGCCAGAGGCCATTTAATTTCCTCAGGGTATTTTCCTCCTGCAAAGAGGGTTCTGCCTGCCGTGTTCAACAGCGAGAACATATCTTTTCACATCACAAGGCCGGCAAGGAATCCAAACATGATCTCTTAAGTCGTCACTCGTGGGAAAACAGGAGGGCAGGAGCACGGCAACATTTATGTCAATGGATATTCTTCGGGTGAGACAAACACTGAAGACATCTCTTCATCTCTGTAATTGTTCAATTTGACCCTCTAGGTCGACTACTTGTTCCACCTCATTTGCACAATCTAATATCTTCATATTCATATTACATTGTTTTTTAGGTTGGTGTTGCTGACAACATGATTACTGTAATGTGCTTTACACAGATATGTCCTTTTTGGAACATGAACTTGTACTAAAATAATCGACTCACTGGTCATCTGTGAGTTTTAGAATTTATTTTAAGATGTTTACTGCTTGTATTCAAAGCCTTGAAAGGTCAGGTCCTTGCCTCCATCTGTGTTCTGCTAACTCCCGCATGCGCCTGATTGGTGCTTGAGATCCTCCACAAGGCCCGAAGAATGGTTCCAAAGCCATGATGGATTTAATGTTGTTTTTATTGTACGGCAATTTGTAAGTTTGTTTTGAAAGGTGCTATATATATATAAAGTTAAATTGTTAAGTAGATGTTTGCCTTCTCTTTTCAATAATGATTCAGTTTTATATGCGGGTAGTAAATGCTTATTGGTTTATCATGCGCCATCAGGTCTGCAGTTACAAGATAGTTAGTAAGACACTGATATAGGGTCATGAGTGTAAGTGGTATAGGATTTTTGGGATAGATTCTTTTACTACAAAATCCTTTCTATTTTTTTTCCAGATGGGGCAGAATGTTTATACCCACTATCTGTCAAAAATATACTCCAACCTGTCAGCTTGAAATGTGCATTGAAGCTATATGGTGCAGATGGAAATGAAATGCAGAAGACTTCTAGTGTGTGGCAGTTTTCAGGTTTAAGTCAGCTCATTGTGAGTCAACAGCGTGTTCCCTCCTGAACTGAGAAAAGCTCAGGTGACAGACAACAAACCGAGTTCCATAGACTGTTAAAAACGCAGTGAAGAACCCAGATGACAGTATCTGTCAGGAAACACACTCAGTCCCTGTCACTACAAGGCTTTGCAAAAAAATAGATATTTCTTCATGATATGAATTCAAATATTCTTTTCTCCATACAAGACATGCATGACTCCCATCACAGAGGCACAGACGAATTAAATTCAACTCAATTAAATTTATTTTGTACAGCCCAAAATCACAAATTACAAACTGCCTCAGAGGGCTTTACAATCTGTACACACACACATCCGACATCCTCTGACCTTTGACCCTCACATCGGTTCAGGAAAACCTCCCCCCAAAAAACTTTTAACAGGGACAAAAAGGAAAGAAACCTTTGTGAGAGCAACAGAGAAGGATCCCTCTCCCTGGATGGACAGAAGTATAGATGCCATGTGTACAGAACGAACAACATAACAGTTACAACCCATTCAATGCATGTGACAGAAATGATTCATATGAATGAATTGAAACACACAAATGTAACTATTTTAACCAAATTTGGGAAGTTTTGCGTTCCTTTCCTAATGTTAAGAGTATTATGATGTATTATAAAGTGTTCTTGGTTCTGCTCAGCCATACAGTATTTCACAATTACTTTTTGGAAGAGTTTGTATGATGAGATTGTATCTCCTACCTGCGTGCACATTCAAAGCTATTTCTGTAACTGGCATTCTTGCTGTCACATTCATCTTTAATTGTTCCACCTCAGAGAAGAAGAAGTGGAGTAAACAATGGGAACAACGAAGGCATGGCGATACACCTGTTTGCAACAAAGGAGGGTGCGGTGCAAAGGACACGCACTCTATTTGGAAGATATTGGTGTGACGACATTTGTGGTTACCACAGCAGCATTAGTGTCTTCATGATTACACCTCTCACTTCAGAGTCTCTGCTTTCTGTGCGCGTGTGTGTGTGTGTGTGTGAGAGCGAGAGCGAGAGGGCGGGGGGAAAGACGTATGGTTGTCAATATGAGGAGGTTCACGTGACGAGCTTTTAAATTCCTGTTCCCCTGCAACGCAATTTGTCAGAGTACGAAGCTGCGCGCCTGCCTCGCTGCTCTTACGCATGTCTCATCATCTTTTGGACACAGAAGCGCCAACAAGGACCTGACTGCTTGAAAACCTTCAAGCTCCGCTCCGCTCTCTTCATCATGTTGTTATTACAGTTTTGAGCTCGTTTGTGTTTTTAGTTTTTCCGGCTGAAGCGTCTGAGTTGACTGGTACTATCAGGAGGAGGAGGAGGAGGAGAGGAGGAGGAGGAACGAGAGAAAAAGAGAAGAATGCAACATTGGACTGCTGCTTGTGTGTTATTTCTGCACTGATAAGGTGGTTCAAACTGCGCGGACTGCGGGAATACAACACATTTACGCTTTTGTTCTCCTCAATGCGCGGCCACTAGAGAGGAAAAGGAGGAACACGCTGCTCCGTTTTAAGTCCGGGATCATCACCTATAAATACTCAAGATAGTCCTCGACCTGCAGGCTATCACCCTAACAGCCCGAGGAACGATGTCATCTACGAAATTCAAGAAAGATAAGGAGATCATTGCGGACTATGAGACCCAAGTGAAAGGTGCGGTGTGAGTCTGTCTGTATCCGCTCTGTGTGCATTGTCTGACCGCTGAGCAAGAGCCCGTTTATCCCTCTCCGTGTTTGTGCTTTTCTTTTGATTATTGCACCATAGGTTAGTGCCATCCACCTATATAGCTTTTACACATATCGTGTTCAAACAGAGAACACTGACATGCTTTCCCCTTCATGGCAGGTAAACCGTGACAGTCAATCCAATGACAGAGCATCAGAGTGCGAGCAGCGATCCGCCGGCTCTATTTCTTTCCCCCTCGTGTGCACAGCTTTCTTAGATTAATTCATCAACAGCCAGAGGGATGTCCGTGTGCTGAATTATCATTTGTCATAATGTGGTTAGGACCGTGGTTGTGCAGCTCCATTGCTGGGTAAAATGATCCCCTACTGAAATCAGTGCAGGATGGAGGACTGGCTGTATTATTGCACCTCATTCTTTCACATTTTGGGGCCTGTGTTTGGTTTATTGTGGCTGGTGTGGTTAGACATGTTGATCACATGTTTTGGAATAGATTTAATGCATTCAATACATATTCATCATGTCTTATGATATCAAGGTGGCTTCAGCTTTAACCTTCAGAGCGGATCACTTGATGCTCACGTTCTGTCTTTGATTCATGGTCAGTTTGACTGTTTCTCTCCTGGATTATTATTATTATGGATCAAGCAATCTGTGGCTTAATGAAACCTTTTTTCAATCCTTTTCCACACTTCAAGGCAACTTCACCCCTGGTATGAGTTTACTTCTATTTCAGAATCCTAATTAGCTCAAATCAGAGAGTCAATTATAGACTGATGGTTTAACAATATATATGAGTCTTGTTAGTGAATGATGAAACTGTATACAGTGCTTGCTGCGAGCATTGTGTTAGACATGCGGTCAATTTGACAGAATTGGTCACAGTCAACCTATGATTAACTTTGTTGATTATTAAAACATATTTAGGCCTTGTGAAGAAACAAGATGATTAATAATATATTCCAAGTATTTGAAGGTAAATACAGAACACCCAAATAAACAACCACAAAATACATAAAGTGACAGTTTATTCTGCCTTGTGGTGTAAAAATGACAGAGGCATACTGTACATACAAGCACAGTAGACTGGTTATGAGCAGACAGTTCCCTAAGTGGAGCTGGGGTTCAGTTTCAAGGCCTTGGACCCATTACTAGCACTCTCACTCTTTAGTGGTTTCCCTAATGTTACGCCTCCGGGGCTTCAAATGATCATCCCCAGAGTATTGTACAAGTCCAGACCTTTGGATGCTAAGAGTGTGAGCCGTTGCATTTAGGCTTCACGTTCATCTTTGTATTGATTATTGTGATTCGGCTGCCAGGCCTACCACCTAGACTTTCTGTGCCTCTATAACCTTAGTTTTGTCTCGTCATTCAGAAAATTGCATGTCTTGTTTCTGCCAATATCTTATTCCGCTACTCTTGATTTTACTCCAGGCCATATTTTTGGTAATTCAGACATCAATTATTCATCTTAGATTTCACTGAGCCATGGGAGAATGACTCTAGTTTCACAGAGCCAGGCCCTGTGTGTTGCCTCTTTTCATTAGATGGGGCCCTTGAACTGTGGGGGTATGAAGTCAATGTTAATTTATGGAGAATGCTGCATGTTTCTCATTCACAGCTGGTTTGTTGCATTGCCTACAGACACAGAGGGCTATGCTCCCGACATCCACAACCTCACAACAATGGCAATGTTATGAATCGAAGCAGGCAGTGAGCGAAGCGTAATGAAATTCAAATTGGAAATTGCACCTGTCTTCCTCTGAGTTATTGCTTTATTGTTAATGTGTACATGGCAGAAGGGGCCAAATCATCAGTCTGTCATTGATTGGGACAGAGCAACATCGCAGGGTTTCTTTATTATGTATGAGGTCTAATAAAAAAACTAAAATCACTTGCAGTGCCAGTACTTTGGCTATATGGCAACATATTGTTTCCTTAAGTAAACTGGCTGCAAGTGTTATAATATAGAAGGTAATTCCTCTGTTGCACTGTAACAAACCACTCTGGTCTAAGATCTTAACCACAGTTAATGAATTCTTGACAACCCTTGAGGCCAGCTCCCAAAGCCCAGGTCTCTGAAGAACCTTGGGAGATGGTGTTCACTTTATTCAAGCTGTTCAGCTGGCAGATTATGCATTAGCATGTCAATAGACAGGGTTCATACGCTGAACAGAAAGAGGCTGACTGAGGAGCTTGAACTCTGTTTTGGAGCTTACCACCGTGTGTTTGCTGGACAGCACAACCCCCGGCTCCTGTTTGCCAGTCTAATAGGCAGTTTGTGAAGTGTTGCTCCCCGGGCTCAGCCATCAGCAGCTGTTTGACATTTACGCTCCAGGTTCTAAGGCTAAAATATGGCTGCAGTATAAACTTCCACATCAGTAGGACGAGGATGAACTGAACCATCAGTCTTCATCATCTAAAACTGGATGCTTTAAAATTCCACTGAGCATAGATTAATTTGCTTGCTTGACATAGAAAGAGAGGATGATAGCGAATCAAGGATGAGAGAGGCAGTAATTATACCATATATGAACACAGGAAGAAGCTTTGAAACCAAACCGAACACTTAAATGAAAGTAAAAGTCAAGACATCCATTGTCATCTGCACAGTTCAGTTTTATTAAACTGGTCTTGTGTTTACATCTTTTGGCTGTACTGTACTTTGGCTCGAGAGACAGCAGGTCGCCTGTTCAATTGGCTGAGTTCCTTACTTGGAGTGCAGCACCGTTTCACCCCACTCTCATTTTCTTACATTCGGGAACCTCAGTGTTTGTATTTTTCCTGCAGTATTAGGGAGATAAAAGTCAGCGTGATTAGTGCTTTAACGAGTTGGTTTAGTTTGATGTTAGTCTTTTCTTAGATGTATCTACTGTCTAACTCAGACACAACCACGGCAGTCATTACCCACACTGACACCAATACACCCACGCACACAGACAGGCATACAGAAAGACATATTGTGTTTGAGAGGAGGCACAGTGTTAATGTGATGGAATTTAAGACTTCATTTGCTTTCACTAATTTTTCTTTGAGGCTACAAACAACGGGTGAGATCAGGGAAATTAATACAGGCAACTGCTCTTGGGAATTGTTCTTACTCTTTAATGTCCAGCCCTACCAACCACACACATACACAAACACACTTGAGGTGATACTGAAAAGGAAGCAGGGTTTTTTCACCTCTGGGTTCAGGTTTTTCTTTTTTTTTTGCTACAGTCTCTGCTGGTTCCTCCCAAGCAGACCAAATACAATCCTGAAAGTAATTTGATCAACATACATTTCTAACAGGACTAAGTCACAGGCTCTGCATATATTTCCCCCAATTTCTGCAGAGTGCAAACTAAAGTGTCTTTTGTGCAATTACAGTAGAATGTGATCACACACACCTATTTTTATCTAAAATGATTAAATATATAATTGTATGTTCTTTGCAGCTGTACATGTCAATCATTAGCTTGCAGTACGTAGGTTGTGTTCAGAATCCACACTTCTCACCCCTTATATGAAAATAAAACTACGGTATGTCTTGTGGGATATAATGATCCTAATAATGACCTGAAAAAGGTGGATCAGTTTGGTGAAACGCTGATGAGAACTATGTGAGGCACTATGTGTGTCTGCATGTTTGTTGTTGCTCCTGCAGGCTACAGACAGCTTTTCTGAAGGCGATACGTGTTTTTTATCAAAGTAAAAATGTGTTGGTCAATTGATGCTAGTAATGTTTATCAAGACCAGAGCTTGTTACTGGGATTTGGTCATTCAGCTATCAGCATCCTGCCGGGCCACATGAAGCTGGCTGAGTTGGGAGAGAAATGGTCGCATTGACTCACTGGCAGCTTGTTTGGCAAACCTGCTGCTGACTGAGAGAACATTTGCAAAGAAGAAAAAACATGTACTAGCTATTTAGAAAGAATAATCTTTAGTGGGACAGCTTGTTTATTATTTGGTCCAATACATTGTGGGTTATTAAGGGTTGGTTTGTTTGTGTTCTATGGCAGCGACCAGTCAAACAAACGGCAGCTTAAATTGCTCTGTTGCTGAGTTAAGATTGTGGGATTTCATTCTGTGAGTAAACAGTGAAGTGAAGTTTTTAGAAAAGTTTGACATTTCAGAAAATATGCTGGTTCACTTTCTTATCAAGAGTTAAGAGTAGAAGATTGACACTGCTCTTGTGTGTGTAAGCTAACTATGAAGCTACCTCCAGCAGCCAGCTAGCTTCGCTTCGCATAAAGACTGAATATAGAAGGAAACAGCCTGTCTCTGGCCTACCAGCATCTCTAAAGGTCACCAATTCACACATCCTGTTTAATCCATAAAAATGTATTTAATATGGACATAGTCATTGTGACTTCTCCCAAAAGGTTTCTGAAGAACTGTTGTGAAGCTTATGGCTCCGGCCATTGCCATTGCAGTGACGACCCATCTCCCGGCAAAAACTGTGCAAAGAGATGGATGGGTGACTTGTGCACTATGTGGGTCTATGTGGGTGACGCAGCAAAAAAAACATCTTGTGGCGAACAACTTGAGACGGCACCCACTTGTCACTCAATGCAGCCACACCCTTAATTATGCGTACATTTAAGCCTCAATGTAATTTAAACTAATGAGTTATATAAATATTCACCCTTGTCATGAATGGGATTATTAGCTATAGAGACCTCAACTGTTTTTTGTACCAGGCTGTTATTTCTGCTGTAAAGTTTGGAATTTATACATGGAGGTCTATGGGATTCACTTGCTTTTGGAGTCAGCCTCAAGTGGCCATTTGAGGAAACCAGTTTTTGCTTCCACGTTGGTTTCCTTTCTCAGCTCAGAGGTTGCTGCTTGATTTAATCCACACAAACAATTGTAAATTCTGTGTTGTTTTTTTCGGGGTTCATGTGCCAGACTATTTCTTGTTAGCTTTTTTTTTAATCTCTTCCAGTCTTTATGGTAAACTAAGTTAGCCGAAGATCACTTCTTATTTGAAGAGTGGTATCACTCCTCCTATTTAATGCAAGAAAGTAAATAATTGTGTTTCTACACATGTGGAACTTTTCTTGTAAATTTCTTTGTAACTAATTACAGTAATTTTGTTTTATTAACAATGTATTAACAAAACTTCAGAGAATAGCAGAAGTTTGACAAAATGTGTATTTGTCATGTTGATATAAGAGGCAACACGTCTACCGCATACACTATCATAGACTCAGATTAAGTGTTTCAGAGCTGTTACCATTAAAACAACAACAACAACACTATATATATATATATATATATATATATATATATATATATATATATATATATATATATATATATATATATATATATAATATATATATATATATATATATATATATATATATATATATATATATATATATATATATATATATGTATGTCATACTAAGCCATATCATCATGCAGTCTGCCATCAGAGTTCTCTCAACTTTGGAGATCTGCTCTGGTCTCTGTAAACTCATGAACTCATGAATGCAGCTGCCACTTGATTAATTGAGAGCTTGTTCTGCCTGTTTCATAAGGATTCAAGAGATAATAAGCTTTTCATGAAACTGGTGATCTGCCAGGCGTAGATTATCATTTAAGACAGTCTCTGTATTTTTACTCTGGTTTGTGTGCCGTCCTTGATGAAGTAGACAGAGGGTCATTTGAACAGAAAAACACATTCATTGTTTCTTGGTTATTTGGTGCCAGTCAGTGCATGATTTCACATCTCCTTTTATTCTGTTGTGTATGCTGAATGAATCTTAATCAACACTGTCTGGAGGAGTGTAGCTGTCAACGCCATGATTGTGTTAGAAGTCCAGTAATGCACTGTTGTTTGCTGGAGGACTGAAACCTAGTTACAGGGCTGCTACACTTAAAATGAATTCACATCAAGAGTGAATGGACTGACATACCAATGATGCATTGCATTTGTAAGTTTTCAAAACGAATAGTTATTGAATGAATGGATATTTTTTTATATACAAACTGTATTTTCTTTTTCCACTTAAGCTTTGAAGATACACACATACTTTACCATTGTATATTGGCACTAAAGGCAGGACAAACCTTACAAGCTCAGGCTTAAGTGCTCTTAAAAGGTTTTAATGGATTCCGACTATATGTTTTGTTTTTGTTTTCTCCTAAATGCCACAATTTAATACAGTTATTATTTTATCATTAAACAAGTTTTATTGATGGTCTCAAAAGCCCACAATGTGACAGAGGTCATTGACTGGCAGTTCAGTTGCTCCCTTATTGCCTAGCAAATAGAAAATTACAGGAAATTCTTTATTAGCCAACAAGTATAGTTAGATGAAGCAATAGTTGATAAAAAAAAATAATTAATAAACAAACTTCCTGTTCAGAGACTGTAACCTTAGAAACAGAGAAAACAGAGCAAACAGGTCTAAAAATAACTCCCCAACGAGAGTTTGAAAAAGTGACTATTTGATGAAGTAATGAGTTAAGTTATTCTAGTGTAGGTTGGGGACCTTCTAAATTAACTTTATTAGGTACTGGTGAAGTGCAGGTCCCACTAAAGACTTTAGATAATTAAAGAGTGTACCTATTTGCAGCTCATAAATCCCTCTCACCCACCACTGGTGGTAGAAATAGAAGCAAATATGGCACAGCCTCGTTATTATTAGGAGCGCAAAACTATGGCATTTTGTTTGCTCTGCTTTAAATATTTATTTACTGTAGGGCTGCAACTAATGATTAGAAATCATTTATTTAAAATCACAATTTTCCTCAAAGCCCAAGGTTGTGTCTTTATATTGCTAGTTTTGTCTGACCATCAGTCCAAAACCCAAAAGATATTCAGTTTATTGTCACTTGGCACAAAGAAAAGCTGCCAATCGTATATGGTATGCAGCTCATGCAGTTTACAGTTCACTGTAATTGCAGTATATGATGTCAGAATGTACAGAATATAAGGAGCTCCTTAAGCTGTTCAGAAGCCAACACAACACACCCTTCTTTTTATGAATGCATTTAAAACTTCCAGTGCATTTCTAAATACAATATGCTCTGGGAGTATTTTATTTTAATTTGAGGCACTCAGAAAATAGTGAAATTAGTTTGAGTGCTTTGATCAGTGGACACCTTGTCAGCTTTACAAACGTTTTCCACGTCTCAGTGCATATATCCCTACGTGCCTCCTCACTCAATGCTGCCACCGGTCCACATCCATTAGACTCCACCTCTCCTCCAATAAGCTGCTCCCTGGAGACAGTGCACGCCTGTGTTGCCATGGAGACACCTCTCAGCCTGGTCCTGCTGTCCTGGATCCTGGATACAGCAGTGATGGGCAGCTAGACGCTGAAAGGGCATGTTTCCGTTTGGAGTTTTATATGCTCGGGCTACTCTGAAGCGTCAGACTCATAACGTGATGACGATACAGCCGATATAGAGGAGGTCTGGGACCAGTTTCCTCTCCTGGCATTGTGAAGCAGAGCAAAAAAAAATGTTTCTTGTCATCAGGAGTTGACTGTTTTGTCATTCAAAGCAGTGTGGTTTAAGGTTTATTACAGTTTAAGAGACTTAAATAAGCTGTTTATCACGTAGCGTATTATCACCAACCAGTTGCCTAAATGGCATTCATTTTCAATGAGAGGCTAGAAGTTAGTGGAAATATTGCATGAAACAAGCTCATTTGATAGATTCTTACATTGACAGAACATCCAGTGGAAAATCCGATAAACCATCAGATAATTAGGAGGGGGATTAGGAGTAAGGGACGACCCAGAGACTGACAGCTGACATCTTGCTGGGGGACGCTCCGTCGGTTCACCTCTGCTCAGCCATTGATTGGTCTCAGCTCCTGTTGTCTTATCTTTGAGTACATGTGCAGCAGCCTGGACTAATGAGGGAACAGGCGAGAGACAGACAGAAAAGAACCTGCACTGACATCAGGAGCATGCCCTTATGAATCCAAAATTGCATTAATCATTAGGGATTTTTAAAAAAGAACAGAAGTGGGGGATTAGTTCAACGACTGGAACTTGTATTATAAGACTCAGTGCAAGGGACAGAGAGACAGTGAATTAAGGTCTGGATAAGGGTTGCGTTTGTCTATGTGTCTGCTTTTCTTGTGACTTTGGCTCTGCAGTGTTGAGCCCAGATACTGCAGAGCTGAGTTGGGGATTAAGTTAGTGAAATTTGGCTCAGAGTGGCTTTTGTCTGGTGTGTGTGTGTCTACACACAGTATGTGTGTCTTACTGCATGGTGATGTGAACGCCTAAAGATGTAATTTTCAAAGTGTTTAATACCTTCTGAGGCTGGTTGTGATTTATAATTTATCCCCATTACACAGAGACATGCAGTTCTTCCTTCTACAGTCATTGCACTATTATCCAAAAACATGAAGAGGAAAACTTCTCATAGATTCAGTGAAACATTTACATGCCTGTAATTCTCTGTAGAGAAGACGTATCTACTGTCAAACCCATCAATATGGAAGATAATATTTTAGCCTTATTGCTCTACAATGTAATGATCCATCCCTCCTGTTCCTTCTCTGACAGCCTGCTGCTCTGTACAGCCCGGCTGCCCTCAGAATACTCTGCAGAAAATCCCCCTCAGTCACTCAAATTGTATCGCTACTTCATTGCGTTAAGACGTGACGTGGCCCTCTCAAACAGCAGACTTGCAATAAAATGCTGCACCGGTGTCCTGAATTGAGTTCAGGAGGAGGTGGAGGTTAATTTTTACGAGATAATAAGTAATGTCTTGTTCTCAGCCCATAAATGTCTCCATAATACATCAGAGCCAGTGATACCCTCTCAGTGCTGAGGAAATGTCAAGTGTCCTTTTTAGTGTGGATCAGTTTTACATCCGTAGTGGAAGTTGTTGACAAGTGTTTGCACTGAGCTGCATTTTGTCTGAGGGAGACAAAAACATAAAACATTACAGATATTGTGAGTTCTGTTGAACAGAGCAACTTCATCCAAAATGTTTTGAGCAACAAACATTCACCCTATTGTAAACTGTTTGTAGTTTTGAGAACAGAGGCTGTATTCAGCTGGAGCAACAATGGATTTTTACAGTCAGTAGAAACTTCTAAAACCACACTTGCTTCATTATCAGTTTCTCCGATGTCTATCTGTATTTTCCAAACACTCATATTTTTGCCATGTAACACATATCTTAATATAACACCTTGCATGTGAATTGAGAAGGAAGCTCTCATTGGTAGCATTTGTTTTCTGCTCTGTGAACCAAACTGTGCACAGGCCCTTCGCACAAGTGTTGAGTTTAACAAACATTTTTGGGAGGAGCGCAACTCCAGTAGACAGTTCAGTTCATTCAACCGTTGCTAGAAACATCACCATACTGTGCAGGGTTTTGTCTGTGAGGGTCAAATGTCAAGAATCTTCAACATCCCATTATTGTTTTCCGAGGGTTTCCTGTGTGTCCACTGTGCTTTCAATTCCTGTCCTTAAACGGTGAAGGGGAGACGAACGAAGGGGACGGGATCTTTATGATGATATATACTGTCTGCTCTCAGAATATGTCATTTACAGAATATGTCATAATGAACGTAGTGAATTACAGAGCGGCAGCTATGGACCAGGTTGCAGAACATTAAAACATGACTGTTGACCTCAGACAGATAATCAGACTTACTGGAGATCTCAAGCGAATACACAATGCATGCATATATATGCATATGCACACACACCCAAGAAAAAACATATTTTTATTTCAGTAGATCGGAGAAGTGCAATAATACTTTCTCCACTATTATTACACTTATTATAAAAGGCAATTTTTCATGAACTGAACTCTCTATCAGCCTTTTTGTCTGAAGATAACCTCACTCAAGAGAAAAAAGGAAAATAATTAATGAAAGTAAGCAGATGGCTTCATCTCTAAATAGAAAGACATAGAGGCACATATGTCTGCCACAGATGATAGCTGCATGTTAAATCAAGCAACAACATTAAAGGTTTGACTTGCACACTTTAAAATAGAGGAATTGTGTTTTTGATAGGTTGCCCACCTGCTTGCCCTTCCCTTAATTCAGTAATAGTGTAATTTAAATAAATGGTCAGCAACTACAAATGAGGCCATGTTTTAATACATTGAATACTTTGCTCTTGAGCATGAGCATGATAATAGTTCAATAGTTAAACTAGTCCCTAAAAGTCCCTCTTTCAGTCCATAAACTCAGTAATGTTTGCACATTTCATTTTAATAAGAAACATATCTGCAACTGTCTAAAAAGTTTGTTTTTAAACCCCCCAAAACAGAGAAGCTAATGCCTAATTTATAAATATGTGGAAAAGCTTGCACAGAGCTGAAGAGATGGTTTTCCAAGCACACAGAGAGCTGCATAGATGCAACAAGCACCTCCTGAATAATTAGTTACTACGCACCTGCACTGCAGATGTTTGATTGGACTTCAGAGCTGGGAAATGGATTTTCTGGACAAGTACCATCACATCCTGTTACAACAACAACACCTTTATGAAATCTAAGCACAGGAGCTCCTCCTCACCATCCGACTCTTCCATATTTCTTTCCAGCCATGGAGTTGTGTTGGGCCAAACTTAAATGGAACTATTGAATCACTTTTATCACATAAATCAGAGACCACCTGACAAAGGATTTGAAAACCCCAAAAACTAATACATAACATGCAAAGCGGAATCCACTGCAGTACTATGTATGCCTGGCGTGTGCGAGAGGTGCCTGCACATAACACATACACTAGACGCACAGCCGCAGGAGTATAAATCAAGCTGAAAGTGGGGCATCCATGTTTAGCATCTTCACATAAAAATGTGTGGGTTTAAAGCCTTGTTATACATGTCAGAGAGAAATGGAAGTGTGGCTGTAGTTCAAGAGACATGTATACTGGGGGTATGTATTACATAGATCATATAGAAAATGAGATGTCTCTAATATCATACATATATCTTTTTAACAGCTTTAAAAGCAATTGATGTGTTTGAACCAGTTATCATTCTGGAAAGCAATGAAGGCATGTGTTGTGTGTCAAATGACTTAATGTGTGTTTTATCTACACCGTAAACGCTTGTCTTTTTATTTCTTCACTTCATGGTAGCAAATCCGAGCAGAGACAAATATGGACATCAGAAGGATTTATGTTATTCAAGGAGTGTAATAATAGTGCACAGGACTTATGTTGTTTGAAATAGAGGAACAATAATTTTCACTTTAGCTTCAGGTCTACATTTACATTCTCCTCACAGATTGAAAAGAACCACAGAGGGGTCCCTCACTTTGTATAAACCGCAGCCAGTGAAGCCACTCAAAGAGCTGGGAATACTTAAGGAATAGTTCTCCAATTGCTCATGGTTTCTGAGAGGAAAGGCACACTACTGGTGTGCGTGACCTATTTTTCCAAACTCATCTGTCAAATGTAGAGCTGCAGCTGCTGGCTCAGAGTTCCCTTTTTGTGAAAGACTGTTTTCAAAAGTCCTCCCTGTCACTCATGCACATCGGTGTCACATTTTCCTGGGGCATTTCTCTCAGCTCGGCTGCTTTGACATAGTTTTTCTCTTTTAAAGACAAATAACATAGAACAAAAAAACAAAAAACACTGCATAGAGGGAACTTAAGTGCACGTCTGGGACAGCCAGTCATTCACATCAGGACTGAAGCAGTTAAGTAGTATCTCTCCCTGAGCTCTGGTTCAGGGCTCCCACTAAAAACGGAGTTCTAAGCCGTCAGCGCTGGGAGGCCCCTGGATGAAGGAGAGGGCTGGGACAATGGTTAACCACAGAGTGAAGCATGCCGCTCGAGGCTAAAGCCAGGCGGCACGACATCACAGGGAGAGAGAAGGCTCGCCCCCACAACATCACTGTTTCAGTTCAAATGGCAAGCTTCCCTTATGCAGTGAAAGCCTGCATATATCCACAAGGAGGGCTTGGCTGACCAAATTACACCCTCAACAGCATGGAAACAGTCTGTGTCACTGCAGTGGTTTCACCATTCAGTCAGCAGTTCATCTGTCATGGCTCAGATATGCATACAATCCATCCTTCGTCCTTATTTTCTTGGTTTATTACTTGCAATGACTCATGTTGTAACTTAAGGATTTTACAACATGCAATGACTTACATTTAGGAAGTTACTTTTTTCCATTTCTGATTTCAAGTGCTTTACCACGCAGGCCTTTTAATGACAGAAGCAAACACATAAATACAAGAAGTCCGTTTGAGTGGAGGGAAACACTTGATACATTGGTCAAATACATTCTGTTCAAAGCATCATGTGATAAACACACTTATTTTTCCATCACACTGTTTGTTTTATGAATTGCTAAAGATAACACTCAAGAAAACACTGAAAGCATACAAGGCGATGATGATGAAACCACTGCTGGATGTGCTGTAATCTTGAATTCTTGTCATTTAATTATACTGCGAGACTTGACTCAGGAGCTGCACTGAGGCAAATAGTGTTTGTATGTGACAATAAAAAGTATTTTATGTGAGATGATCAAACAGTATTTTGGTTTCAAAATAAAAGATGCTCATTAGTCCAGGAGCTTTCCCTCTTGAGAAGTGACACAACTCATCCTGTTTGCAACAGCTTCTTCCATCAGGTTGTGTTTCTATTCTGCTAAATAGGCCTTTCTCTGTTCCCGAGCAGGGGCATTATTGTTGCTGATGACAGCACTACAAAGAGGAATCAGGTTCCTCTCATAGGTTCCCACTGGCATGAAGGATCTGTAGTCTGCCTGGCAGCATCAGGTTCCTCTCAAGGAGAAACGTTACTCCTGTACTTGCTCCAAGGGGGAGAGTGCATTAGCTTCTCATTGAATCAGTTTTATCTCACAGTAGGTCCACAGTGTAGACGCCTATCATACAACATGAGTCGAGTTACAGCTTGGCACAGAGCCTCACTGCTCATTCCCACTCTCAGTATAGATGCTTGATGTTGCTGCTGGTCTCAGGGAGTGCAATGAAATAGCTTTGAATAAAAGTATTTGATGATGATTAATTGTGTTAACCAAAAATGTGATATACTATAAGATTATTGATGATTCATTTAGTGGCCCTGCATGGCTTGTGTGAAGGTTTTTCATTTTCCTGAAGTATTTAAAACGTGCTACAAATAGTATGTTATTGCAATTGATTATTACTGTCAGTCAATCACTAGGCAGCATTTTCTCAAGATTGGCATACAGAAGTCATTCCACAGCATTGTGTTGCCCGAACAGATGTTGAGGAAATCTTGCTTCACAGTGTTCACAAGTGTTCCTTGAGTATTTAAAAAAAAATTCTGTTAGTGGCTGATGGATCAATCTAAACATATTTGTCATTTTATTTGTCATATTTGTCAATCAACATCATTGTCAATCAACCACAGCAAGGATAATTTTGCTTTTCCACTTTACCTCATTTTGTTCATTCAGTAAATGAATATGTGGAAGACAAATACCTGAGGAAAAATCTTCAAGGGCAAATAATGATAATACTCTTCATAATATGCTTGCCAGGTTGTTTATGAGCAAGGCATGTTGTAACAGCAGCATCAACAGTTGACTCACACCTTTTGTGTTTTCTGTTTTGATGGACAGAGATCCGTAACCAGCTGGTGGAGCAGTTCAAATGCTTGGAGCAACAGTCCGAGTCTCGTATCCAGCTGCTGCAGGACCTTCAGGAGTTCTTCCGCCGCAAAGCAGAGATTGAACTGGAATATTCACGCAGCTTAGAGAAATTGGCCGAGAGGTTCTCCTCCAAGATCCGCAGCTCCAGGGAACACCAACAGTTCAAGTGAGTTTCCCTAGCAGCCTCATTTGCTGATGAAACGGATACCTCTACCGAGATTGTGTGAAAGATCATTGGTTTGGTTATATATCTTTATTTATGCTTTTCAAATGAATGCTAGTCTAATGAAACATTTGAAACGCTGACTTGATTTTCAATTTCTCCTTTGTGCACCTTCACTAAAAGACTGCGGTCCTTTATTTGCTATTTGTTTGAAGTTAAATTATTGCACATTTTTACTTCAAGAACCCTGGGGCCAATTTGTGATTTTTGGGCTATACAAAATAAATTAAATATTTAGGAAAAAACAAAGTGTAAAAATATAGATCAAGTTGTTTTTTTTACCCCAAAAAGTGCAGAGGAGTTTGCTCTATTTTCTCAGTCCTGGGCAACTGAAGGCAAAAATAAAGCCCACAAATGACTCACCAATGCTCGTTAAGCTTATTGCCATTGGCACATTAATAAGTAAGGCAACTCAGCAGTATATCAACATTTTAATCATATCTGTATTTCAACTACTGGGCAGTAAGAAGGCATTCTTTAGATATATATTTAAGTGAGTAAATCTTTAATCAAATAAAATTGGATTTTGTGAAAATGAGGGGGGAATGTGTACCTCATCCTCTGTGGAAATGAAGTCTTCGTTTGCGTGTTGTAGCTTGAAAGCAGCATCCTCTTCATATTAATTTTCCTAAATATAGTTTACTTTAACTAAACAGTTTTTTTGTTCGGTTTAAATTTATTTTTGTAAAGCTTCTGTCCCCTTTTCCTTTCATTGTTTAGCAGACCACAGGGATGTGTATGCCAAGTGACTTTATCCTCCTCTAAACACTCACTATTTATATCCTGACTGTGAGGCCCAGCCCTGCTGCTAATCACAGTGCCTTGTTAGAACTATACAACACAACTCTCCAACATCATTATGTACTGTAAGAGAATATCTATTATTACAGTCAAGATCTCTACGACGTCTTCAAAGGTCGGCTGGTGCGGCCACGCGGATGAGGAAGCAGTTCATTAAAGAAGTTAAAGACTGTTAAAGGCTGTCGGAACAAATCCAATGCACTCAGTATTGTAATCTTGCTCTTAACTTTATAGAAGAAAGCTTTGAGTGAAGCTTTGTGCTTCATTATGTTTTAAATTGCATCAATGATGTACAAATATAGAAAACTCTGCATCAGAAACCTGTGGAGGTGGCTATTAAATTAAAAACCATGTAATTTATCCAAACAAGGAACTTATCAGTGAAAACCGTTATTGGTACTGTATATGTTTGCTTGACTGTTAGCTATGGATCTTTGTATTTGTAGGTATCACTGCAATACTGTAATGTTAAGGGCTAACAATGATTCATTAATTGTCAGGGACTAAAATGTGTTTAAGAGTGCTCAAAGTACGAACAGTTTACTGTACTAAATTATGCAACATTATTTTGTAGAATTGTGTAGAGTTATATTATACAGTAAATCATTTCCAATTACTTTTACTGGATTTGATTATTTAACATGTACTATTTTAATGAAAGAAAGTCTAAGTCTGTTGAGAGAAATGTAAAGCCAAAGGTGAAGTTCAAAAGCAAAAAGCATAGATGGATCTTCGGAGTCAAGGTAACAATAATCCACCCGTAGCCTCGACCGATTTAGATTTGCAGCTCGTGAACACTGAAGAAAAAGTTGTCTGCACAGAAACCACCACTAACACATTGGTACATGACTCACGCAGGGCATGACATTAAACTCTGCCACTCAAATCAAGCACCTCTGGTGAACAGGCAAGTTTGATTCAGACTGCAAACCAACCCAGCTGTGATCTGGCGGCAGATCACCGACAGGAATCTACCCCAACATACATGTAGTCTAACTCCAGCTTGGATTCTTGCAAATGGAAAAAGCAGGATTGCATTCCTAACGTTTTCATATTTTGAATCTTGAAACGTCTTCTATTAAGAGGTCTGGCTGACTCTCAAATGCTCACTGACCTGCTGCATGACAATGTTATTACTAGCCTGCTCAAACAAAAACAAACAATAATACACAATTAATACATTTAATTGGGTTTTAATTCAAGCTACCGCATGTGCATGCAAGACCTGGGTATCGATCATGTGACCCACAAAAACAGATATACTTGCCTTTCTGAAATGATGACATCCATCCACGAGAAGCCAATTCACCATATTGAATATTGTTCATTTGAAGAGAAGTGAGACATGTGCCTCACATTTCACTGTTAATTTGTCAAAAGTGTGTGGATAGGATGTACACCAACTGTATGTAGGAGAGCAGTGTGTGTGTGTGTGTGTGTGTGTGTGTGTGTGTGTGTGTGTGTGTGTGTGTTGGATGAGGATTTTACTGCATAATTTGAGTCCCGATGTGTTAGAGGAGGTTTGCTTCACTGTGGCGTCCAAGACTTGGATGATAGAAGACAGAGCTGTGCTGCTGATGAGGCCCAGTGGCTTAACCTTTGGACTGTACAGTTGATCTTATCCACACAGCGAGGAACAGGTGTGAGAAAAGAAAAAACTAATCCTCAGACACATGTTCTAATAATATTACACTTTACACTCACATCCACACTATAGTGACCCAAATGGACAACACTTTTAATGATTGTCTTTTTATGCAAACCCCTGTATATTGATACTTAATTTAGCATAATGAAATTATATGAAATAATAATAAAACGCATAATGTTTAAAAAGTCAACAACGTGAGCTAAAGAGCCGAACTGAAGCAGTGACAGACCACACAGGAAGTGTAGGTGGGCGGCTACTACACTTGTTTGACATGTCTCGTAATACTCGGTCATACTGAAAGTTTGGGGTACGTGTCATTCACACACACACTCTCTTATGTATTGGAATGAACACTTTTGTAAGTTTTCCTGCAAGTGTATACAGGCTACATTCAATGTAAACTGACCACTATTCGTCCAAAGTGAGTTTTTTAAGCATAAACATGATTGCACCTTGTGCCAATAACTCCAGGTCTGAACAGACGGGTAACCGCAAATCCTGGTGACACGCCCTGTTCTGTGGCAGGCCTCCCCTTTAGTGCAGTTAAATTCATGGCGACCCACCAAAACACCCAATGGGCCTAGGCAAGAAAAACACTTGTTTGTCTAATAAAAACACCTAGTTGGCATAAAGCCCAACCATGCAGTACGCACCAGCCAAAACATTTGAAAATATTTTAGATAGTTGCTTTTGGTTTTGTCTGAGTTATCACTGACTCTGTATTTCATCCCATGTATCAAATCTGAACTAAATAATTTTTTGTGTAACAGTAAAGGTTGTGCTCTGTACACTCAGTGTTACACTGCAGAGGAGCACTTCAGGAGTAGTCTAGAGTCTGGTGCCTATTTAAGCTTTATCATTTTAAGGGACATCCAAAACAAACCAACACAATAGAGTCATCTTGACCAGTACAGACTTCCATATGTGTTGGATCACAGCCGACAGACTGCTGGCTGAACTCTCCCAGTGCAGATTCATTAGCAAGCTGAATGCTACAGTGATTTACAGCTACTGCAGCTATAGCTGCACCGCAGCAAGGATCATTTTGCTTTTCCCCTTTACCTCATTTGTCTCAGTGAAAAGAAACACTGAAGGGTTAAGGAGATGCTCCATACTGCAGATGCTGTGCCAGATAGTACACCACTTCCTTTATCTTACTGGTTCACAGTTCCTGAGAGACAACAGCTAACTCGATTATAATTATGGAGCAGACATTTCAAGGTATATAGGGGATCGGATTCATAATGTAACACATCAAAATAGAGTAGATTGGTATCATCTGTCTGTCATACGGGCATATTCAGAACATAACATAGCACCATTAAAAAGGCAACTCATGCAATATTGATATGGAGAATAACCTGTCTGGGAGAGATAAGAAAGGGCTTGTGCTAATGTCCAAATTGGTCTATGTGTCTGTGTGTGTGTGTGTGTGTGTGTGTGTGTGTGTGTGTGTGTGTGTGTGTGTGTGTGTGTGTGTGTGTGTGTGTGTGTGTGTGTGTATCCAAGCAAACGGTTTGGGATGAACTGGGGGAGAACATTGTTTGGTATCTTTACAGTGCCAGATCTTTGTACAGTTTACGTGAATTATTTCAGTTTTGAAGCTGCTTTTGCTCATTTTCATGTGCTGGCTCTGGTCATTTCATGGTCAGCATGGCACAGCTTTGAAAATGTATCAATGGATATTCCAGCGTGTTTCTTTTAAGAGCCGTGTGAGGCTGCCTGTAGCAACAATACACAATCTTAATAGAAATGTGATGCAATGCAATTTAGTTATGATATTATTATGACAAATGATGTCTGCTGCATAGTATCATGTGCACCAAACTCCAACTGTACATTTAGTCCCATAACCATGGCTGCTCTCAGGAGCTTCGAGGTGCAAAGGGTAAACGGTTAAACTATTTCTCTTTCGGCTGGGTTCGTTTGAACACAGCAGTCCATTCCCTGATTGTGTCAGGTTGACAAGTCCAGCTGGTGGAAGGCAGCATGTGCAACATCAATAGATTAGCTGGTTTGCAGTTTGTTTTTCAGATCTTGTCAAAACCTTCATTGACTATTCAGTGGGCTTCCCTCTGCTCTGGCCGCCGTGCAGCTGTGCATTATTAAATGTTGGCAGTGTGTCTGCTCACGGAAAAAAGAAGAAAAAAACTTGCTAAATGATGTGCAGATCAGCGCTGTAGCATATTGAAGCCCTGCTTGAAAACAGGGGCAAAACGAATTTGAATGGCAAAGCTGGCTGCATGTGCCCACGTTCCCCTTGTCTTTTGAAACTGTGTTTGGCTCCTTCTCCTTTTCTTTGGCTGTTTCATTGATAAGCAGCAGGCAGGCAGTGTGGAGGGGATTAAAGGCCTTCATAGAGCCGAGTCCTGGTTTGATAAATACACTTCCTTCTGGAAATCCTGGCTCAGACACATCATAGGCCCTGGGTGATTAGATGGTGGCATCCAGTGCGGCCATGACTAAAGCATATGCACTGTTCTATATAATGCTTACTTGTTCAGGGTATGCACATTATGGAGACAGCTTGCCATCAGTTTATCCTTGAATCGAAGGATTATGGCAATATTCTCCAACCATACACTCTTTCTCTGTTTCTAAATTTTAAACTGTCTCTGCGTCAGATCTTCTTCACACTTCTCCATGCATTCACAGATTGCACTGCATGTATGTGTCTGCCTCACAGAGACAGCGAAGCAGTGCAGAACTTGTACAAACCATGGAGACAGCCAGGCAGTGCTTTGCAGGATGAGACAGATGTAATAGGATGCCAGAAAGCTGCACTCGTCTCTCCTCCTCTTCCTTCTCACTTCTCTAGAGACTCGGAGAGCTCATTGTTTGCCTTCTGCATGTTAATGATATCCTGTGTATAAATGCCGAAGGCATGGAGCCATCCAAAAGCATCTGAAGGCTTCTAGATTAATTGACCCGCGGCCTCTTAACCAATACTCAGTCTTTTCGGAGAAATCAGCCAGGAGAAGAAGGTACAGAGTAGACATGAATGAGTTTTACTGCATGCTGAAGTCGATCCTTTGTGATGGATAAGCCTCTATCTCAGAGCCGGTATAGAAAAGGTAGTGTCTCTTTCCCATAAAACAAGTTGAGTAGCTACATTTATTGCTGCGTTAAAATACTTCCAGAGATGCTGCTGGTACACAGGCCTAATTATCAACCTTCTGCTCCTAATTTCTGTGTAATGAGGACAGCAACTGGGAAAAAGAGATCTTGTGTCCTTTTTCTGTTTCATTTATCAAGGCTTTAATCCTAAGGATTAAGAATATATACCTTGCCACTTTTAGACTTTAGGCTTAATTAATAATTACTAATTATTAAAACTAATAACATTGCCATTATTCTCAACTATAACTGTTTACTGCTAATCAAGAAATGTTAGCATGCTAAAATGTTAAACTAAGATGGGGAGCATGACAAACATTATACCTGCCAAATATCAACATGTTAGCGTTGTAATTGTGATTTATTTAGCTCCTGGCATGGCTAACTGAAGTCCTAGCATCTGTCCAGAGACAAATCATATCTTAAAGGAGTAACTTAAAGTTACTGTGATAAACCTTTAACTGGTTATGAAACTGTCTCAAATGAATACTGATCAGCAAGAAGATTGGCTATTTTCATATAGTTTTTCTTAATGCTTGTCTTTGATGCCGTTGGGTCCGATTCCCCCACAAAATCAGATGAAATCATGCAGGTTCACCTAAACTCCTTCAGCTCAGATTCCAGCACGGCCTCTGGCAGCCACTAGCCCACTGCGGACAGACCCAGATCCGGCTTCTCAGCCGCCTCCGACCTTTAAGAAGCAGATTTAGCACCACTATTCCATTGAGGACTACAGGCACTTTTAACCATCGGAGGAGGGTCAAGGATTTACCTGAACAGTGTTATGATGGAAAGCTAAGGAGGATAAAAGCACTAAAATGGGGCTGGTTTAGGGAGGTGATGAAGCATCTCTGGCCACTTCTAGGGATTAGCAGAGAGTCGAGGTGCTTATCCGCAAACCTTTCAACCACAAACCACAATTATACACCGAAGAGCTGCATCCCGTGCAGGAAGATAGGTTAGTCAAGCAGAACTGGTACAAAATGAGGGATGGTGACTGAGACGGTAGAAATAGGCCATCCCAGAGGAGTGAAGGAGAATGTGCTCTACATCAGTGTTGTTAGTAAAACAGAAAATGAATGTTCAATTTATAATTGTATTATTACATCTCGATTGCAAGACCAAAATGTGGCGTGAATTTATGGCTGGATTATCTCGGCTCTTTCAAATTACCATTATGTTTTTGCGATAGCAAATTAATTGACAAATCTATGACAAAGTGCATCTCAGGACACATTTCTTAATGTAACATTGAAGAAGCGGGCCCTGGAATAAACAGATAGATTATGTTTTCTACACATGCCATCCTGTTTTCCGCCCCTCGCTGATGTCATGAGAACAATGTGCTGGTGTTTGTGCCCTGATGTAAGTGTGTTCAGCAGAGTTAAGTAAAGGAATAATGGGGAAAGCACTCTGGAGTAGCTAGATATCAACTTCATTAGATGTGATTAGCATTATGGAAGCTCTCTGAAGGAGGGCTCTTTGATGTTGGTGCTGCTCATCTCTTTTTCTCGTCTAGTGAAACCCTATCCCCCACCCTTCTCTGGCACTGTCCCTCCTTTTCTCTCATTTCCCCCTCTCTCTCTTCGTCTCCTCCTCCTCGGGGTTGATTGATTGATTAATACTCAGATAGGATCCAGACAAGGGTTTGAAGGGATTGTGTGCGTGTGTGCTTCTATGTCTATGTGCCTTGCTCTTTCTATTTGAGATCACCCGAGGCGGAGACAGTTTAAACTGATTATGCAGCAATCAGGGCTCATGACTCTGTGCATCATTATGTTAAACCAGCATTTTACCAAGTTAACATTACACACATCAGCATCCTAGCATTGTCAATGTGAGGATGTTAGCCCACTGATGTTAGCTTTTAGCTCAAAGCACTGCTGTGCATAAGTTTAGCCTCACAGAGTTGTTAGGGTGGCTGTTGACTCTTAGTCCTGTTTAAATTAGCTTATTTTTCTATTATGCTTCATAAAACTGAAAATGTAAAGCAAATTACCATTAAGATACATCACCACCTGTTCATACTGTAACATTCTAACAGCGCTGTATTTTTGTTGTTTTTTCAGGAAAGACCAGCACCTGCTGTCCTCCGTAAACAGCTGGTACCTGGTGCTGAACCAAACAAGGCGAGAGAGCCGTGACCATGCCACCCTCAGCGACATCTACACCAACAATGTCATCGTCCGCTTGGCCCAGATCAGCGAAGACATTATCCGCCTGTTCAAGAAGGTCAGTGAAACAATCATCCTTCCCTCTTTGTTTACTTCTACTCTCTTATCATTAGTCACACAATGTCAGAGTTAGAAGAACAAAACAAATACCAAGCAATGTGCTCGAAGCTTTCATTTGCTGAACTTTGGCCCGCGTTGTTATGCCTTGGTGTTGCTATAAAGCTGAACTTGCAAGATTCAAGTTGCAGCAGATAAAGGGAAAGCTACCTCTCTACCTTTGGGCTACATTTTGGCCTCAGCATATTCAGTGATGTTAGCTTCAAGAAATGTGGTGTTTTGAGCTCTGTCTCGACGCACATGGATTCAGTAGAGTATGTATACATTCTGTCTGACCTGCAAAACCGCATGGGTAAAAGTGAAGCGAAGAATCCCTCGCCCACCTCTCTGCAGCCCCTACAAGTGTGAGCAACATCTGGCAGCACATAGCAGAGACAACTGAGGTCTTATCCGAACATCAGAACCCTGTTTTCACCTAGCAGGCCTTCCTGTAGGTGAGCTGCAATCTGCTTAATAGGCTCCATTCAGATGTTACTCTGTTTGTGTGTGTTTGTACATGTGCATCTGTGTGTTTGTATACTTGTGTGAATGCAAGTGAGGCCAATGTTTGTCAGAAACTGTGCCAGAGCTGAACATGGAGAAACACTTCGACCTTTTTAAGAAATGTACCCTCAGGTAGCTTTTTCTATATTTGAAAGTATGAATGGATGGCTCTGCTGCTGCTTGCTGGCAGGTATATTAGGAGGCAATAAATAATGCATCAAAAATGTCATGTAATACATGACTCATGTACATGAAAGAGCTTCGGGTGATTGACTGTTATACATGACAAGGTGATCAAGGACAGAAAGTATACAGCTGTCGACACAAACTTGATCAAGGTCTTGTTTAGCATATAAATGACAAACAAAACAGTGGGAATGTTTCATATGAATGATATATTGTAATTATAAAGTTATGGTCAATATGTTATGATGCTTACATGTTTACATGATGTATGGTATTCTGTGTGAATGGTTGTGGCTCAGTGGATCGAGTGGGCTTTTCATTTAGGCACATAGTTGGTGGTTCAATCCCCGGCTCCTACTATCTGCATGTCCTTGAGGGAGACCATTGGACCCTAAGTTGCTCCCTCGGCACTTTGTAGTAGCTTCCCCGATTTCCTAAATGCTAAGGATGGGACAAATGCAGAGGTCAAATTTCATGTATGTATGTGATGATTGTAATACATTTTAAACTACAGCAGGTGCTACATTGCTCCTTCTTTCCTGCTAGGAGGGAATACTTTAAGAATGAATACTAACAGGTTTCTATCAGGATTGTTACAATACAACCCTCCACATCTCTTACAGTGTGTTGCATCACAGTGGTTCACTTGCTGGTTGAATCATCCCTGCGCCTCTGCAGTACATGCTGCAGTCTGTCTCACTTCAGAGCCACTGATGCATACAGATGCCATTCACCAGCTGCTGGAGGCCTCTGTGGATATTTCCCATTTATCACATTCAGTCCAGTGCTTGTTTGAGCAGGACTTACCGCAAACAAAGTAAAAACAACAAATCCCGCCTTTATTCCTAAGGATATTTCGTTTTTTCCTCTTTGATGATTAGTTTTGTTTCTGACTCACCAGTAGCAAGTTCTTTCAAGCACTGTTAGTGTGTGTCAGTGAATTGCATAAATACTTGCCCTGTCCTTAACTGTATTGGGTTTCTTTCAACACAGTTATTCATTGTTATATTGATCTGACAGAAAATGATACTCATAATGAAATGACAAGTATGAATCTTGCTGAGTCACTATGATGCACCACCATTAATGAGTCTGCCGCTAAGAAAGGTAGAGAGCACAGAACGGTTTGCACTATTTTAAACATTATTACCTGTATTTAAAAGCACATGACACACTTTAGTATGCAGCATTCGAGGCATCAGCTATTGACCTTTGTTTTGCTAAATGCAGTGCGTTTCAGATTACAAAATCATACTTATTACAGCAACCCAACTTTGTGAAGGATTGTAGTTTAAATCCTCTAAAATGTATTGCAATTACTTGCTAGCATTAAAAATCAAAACGTTGGTTCTTACGTGGCTTATTTGTCTAAAGTTCACCTCTTTAATAGGGCTCTGCATTTTGACTCATAGTGCAGTGTGGCAAAAAGCAAGAGGGACAGGAAATTACGTGGGTAGAATTGTAAAGGTAACATTAACTGCGGTAACTAGCATGGTTAGCATGCTAACAGTAGTCCAGAAAATGTGTTGTTTATAGTACTACAGCATTTTTCAACATTTTAGCATCCGTTCTTCTCTGCTGCGTGTATTCGCCTAGTGTAGCTGGTGTTCTGCCTGCCTGAACGTGTCGTTCAGGCAGGCAGAACAAAACAAAAGCCAATTTATTTACTGCAGTGACAGGCACATATAGTAGGCACATATAGTAGATGTTGTAGACATCACACTTAATGACTAATGACTAGATCTTCCTGATCTTGCCATCTGTACATTTGGATGCTGCAATAGATCAGTGTTCTGGAGAGCAAGTGATACTATAATGTAGTCCTAGCTGTTTGCTATTGGTGTCCCAAACATTCAATTTAAACCATTAAACTGACCCAAAATCTATTTTATTTGATGTTTTATGTAGCTAGGGTTAGCAGGATAGTTAGCAAGCTAATCATTGTGTTACACAGATTTTGGTCCCTTGGCAGATAGAAGAAATCCTAAAATGAAATAGATAAAAGAAAACCTAAGCAGTAAATATCCACTCAATCAAACTTACCAAAACAAACTGAAGCAGAGACCCCAATGTTGCAATGATGTAAAATGGTGAGTTTCATGATCGTACCACGACATGGTAAAATTAAAGACACATTAAATGACAAACATGAATGTAATAGAAGATAAACTATAGTCACATGAGTTACCCAAGCAGCATCCTATTTGTGATCGTACTGACGACGTTGGTTTTTGTATCGACCTTCCTCAAACATCACAACTTCCCATAACTCTGTGAAGTTAGAGTTAGAGGTGTTTCTTCTGTTTTTCAGAATGTGTCAGCTCATCACACTGAAACATTCTGCTACTGTTGCATTGTCTCACCTTTTTTGTCTTCAAATAAAGGCTTCATGCTTCTCTTCTAACACAAACAGCATTAGATTCACAGTCATTTATTTCTCCAGTCCAGGTGTGTCACACGTTTTTGATCACAAGGCATGCTTGCGGTGATATGACTGTGAAAACATACAGCTGCATGTGTGTATAAAGCTGTGTGAAAAAATAAGTGTGTCTTCATGAGGTGTTCACTGAATCCCTGACCGTTTCTTCCAAACAAAACATATAAAATCGGCGGCAGAAAGAGATGATGGCTCAAGCAAACTCTTCACTATTTAAATGCGATATGAAACTGGAAATATATCTTGTTGTTGATACATTATTGATTTTTATTCAACTTTGTAGAGCACAGTAAAACATCAATAGACCATAGTGTTTGTCTCTGTCAGAGGATGTCAACCCATTGTTGTCACCTCTTGACGCACTTCACACATGTACAAATTCACTTTAAAGTGCAACAATCACAGGAAATTGAACGTGCATGTGGCATTGCTCGTCTTGGCTATTGAACAAGAAGTAAGTGTATCAAGTCAAGTTGTACATAAGAAGTACTACTAATACATTCAAAGCACAAAAACACTGTGATTCGTGTACACTGTACAATAGATTTGTGAGCCTCAGTATTCATTTAATTAATACTGATTAATTCTTTTCATTAATTTCATCATCCAGCCTGTTTAATTTTTGGCTGGAAGAAAGAGCTGGTGAGATTGAGGAAGTGGGATAATGGATGTGATTTTAGTTTAAACTTTAGATAATAACATTTTAATTCAATTAATCATAGTTAAAAATTAACATTTATGAAAAATGAAAACAACTATTCTCAGTCAGAACCTTTTGGGTTGTAATACTCATAACGCGCCAGAAATCCAGATTGTTGGAAAGAGAAAGGCCTAAATTTATCTTTTGATGAGCATTGAAGTGTCTCTTTATGGGAATCGTTTCTCAAACTCAAGTGTTGCACAAGTGGAAATTCTAACCTGACTGTGGTGCTTGAGGAACAAATCAGGGAGTCATTAGGATTCATCCTCTGATGTCCTTGAATTTGTCCCAAATTCAGTGGCAATCCATTCAGTAGCTGTCGAGATATTTACTATGACTCGGCAAAGTCATTGTGTCGGCATAACCGACCAACAGGTCCCAGCTGAAGGCTCCAACATTATTGTTTGTCTCACCTCTGTTATTTCTGATTGTTTGTTTCAGAGCAAGGACATTGGGATCCAGATGCACGAGGAGCTGGTGAAGGTGACGAATGAACTCTACACTGTAAGTAATACACAGTGTCCGATCCTGATCGATGCCTCACACCTTATCTCATCTCCAAGCTCATCCAGTTATTTTTCCTCTCTCTGGCCTTCTGACATTTTATTTCATGTTCTCTCCTTTTCATTTAACTTTTATTACCTTGCTTTCTTCTTTGTACATTTTGAACTACGCATGCTTTCCTGCACGGAGTATAACAGATACGAACGTTTCCTTATCACAATTCCACGTCAGCTAATGTCCATGCGACCTAAAACTGAGGCTTAACACAACTGCCGTCAGCCCACCTATGCATAATATACTCTCAGTTGCCATTTTAATAGATACAGTTCGCTAAAACTAAGGCAGTTACATGCAATGACGCAAAATATATCTTACAGTACCTTCATGAAGGTCATATGTATTTTTTCCCAAAGTATTTATCCAACCTCAAAGTAATTTTGGAGGATGCAATTTGTGGTGCTGTTGAATTATATTGCATTATACTGAGGGGAGAAGCTAATGAGAATAAAAGTGTTTTAAATTGATGCTGTAGGGAGACTTTGTGTTATTCTCTACCTTAGCACAAATGTGGTTATGATGCTGATGATGCTGCTGATGTTGATGATGATGATAAGTGAGAGATTAAAGGGGCTGTTGTGAAATGATGACTTGATGGAGCACAATGTTTCTCTCTTAGTCGTACAGTTCCTGACTGTATAATTTGTTAGACTGTCTGCATAATTTTTGTAGAGAGGAAGAGCGTGTTTGAGAAGAAATAATAAGCAGATTGCATATTGCACATCTTGTTTCCATAACAATGGACTTTAGGTCACCTGTTCCAACTCAGTTGCTTTGTTGTATCGAATGTCACCGCTTTGCTTTTCTCTTTGGATAGTCAGTGACAATAATGAACAGTTTCTCTTCTGGTACAGTGTGTTCTCTTTTTCTTTGTTATTGTTGTGCTGAAACGGTCTTTTGCCTCATTTTGATTTGCCAGTTGAGAAAAATGTAGTTCATTTTATTCACTTCTCCAAAAAAGCAGATTATTTTTTCTCTCAGCTTCCGCAGAGCCCAAACTGTCTTGTTTTTTCTTTCATTTTTTTTTAGCATCCAACTCTTGGGCATCCTGCAGCTGCTTCCCATACATTTAAATGTAACAAAAAGTGCTGAATGGATGCATGGATGGATGTGTCCTGTGACTTTATTGCCAAGATGTTTGGTTTTCAAGAATCAGTACAACACAATACGAGGGCAGTATTAAAGGCAGTATGTCTTCCATACCACATTTTCTCAGATGTATTTAAACAGGCTGTCAGCAAATTAGACCGTGTTGTTACAACACTGTCAGATAACACAAGTTAAGTAAGTTAATTTTTCTAATCAACATTGTGGCGCAATTTGTTTATCTTGACCATTTCTTCGACCATTCACAGTTGTATTACATTCATTTTATAATAATTGGTAAGAACTGAATAACTGAAACGTTAATAATGGGATTCCCTGCAGGAAACCCTGCAGATAGATGAACATATGTCAGGGATTATGACATACTGTACGATGTTGCACTATTATTGAGGGAGGCATAGTGCCCAAAAGCCTGGACAAGCTCCAGGCAACTTCAGCAATCTTCTGCCCCCTGCGGTGAAACAGAAGAGGTGGCAGAGCTGCCCTATATAGTATGACTTTCATACATTTTCATTCATCTGTGCAATGTGATGAAAGTCAAACTACCAAAGGACAGTGCTGGCAACCCTCCCTGATCTTGCCATCTGTACATTTGGATGCTGCAATAGATCACCGTTGTGGAGAGCAAGTGATAATCAAAAGTGCATGCTTGTTCATTACATTCATTTGAATTTTCAAAGGGCTGTGTAATTGGCAAACACTTTTAAAAAGACTAAAATGCAAAAGGTTATACCTGTCAGCCATTACCAGATTGGTTTCCAGTGTATTTCAAGTTCATTGAAAGACATGGAAACATATCATTATTTATATCTTTATACTTTTTGGTTTCTGTTTCCCCCATTCTACTTTCTCTCGCTGAGGACAATGCTGCATGATAAAACTCAGATGGTTTCTCTCATTTTCTACTTGGCCTCAGTTGCAGTCTGGCAGAACATTTTAAATCAAAATGTTGACGTATTGCCTCGTTCTTTCTGAACATGAGGATCGTGGGAGTTATGTGAACCTTCACAGCGAATTGATTATTGTTGCAACAACACAAATATCCTTTTCTATAAAATTAAAGATTTAATGTTGGACAACAAACACATACTTTTCCCTCCTAATTAATTGCTTTATCACTCTATCCATTGCATCGTGACCATATTTGAAGGTAGTTCCTTGTTCTAGTATTTCTTCTTGATTCTTTCCTTATTTGTCTGTAAAGGTGTCAATCATTGATTAAGGGATTGACTCCACACTACTCCCAATATGGGGATGGCTGAGCCAGCGGCTAGCACTAATGGTTCTAACAGCACAAACAGTGCAACAGTGCTGACAGAGCTAATTTACCTGAGAGGTAACTGTAGTGGCCGTTAAGCTTCCACCACAGCGCTGTGGGTCGGAGGTTTGACAATGCACAGGCTGGCATAGAAGTTATTTCACAAATGCCCCTCAGGCAGCAGCAATGCTCTTTTTTAGTAAAGTCTGTTTTTCATGACTGCACCCTTGTTAGTATTTGATTGTACAGAAATAGCTAAATCAATAGCGTTGACACATAGTGAAGGCCTTGTGCTGTTTTCAAACAGTTTTCACTGGCTGCCAACAAAACTAATTTTACTGAAATAAAACTGTGAAATTCCCATTTGGATCCCTGCCTGCTCAGTGAGAGGTAAGACTGTGGGCTGTAGCTATTGTTCAAATATTGCTTAAAGTATGACACTGCATCATGAGTATTACTGAGAGTGAAGAACTTGTTGTCGTTTTGGTTGCTTGTCATCTATACCAAACCTGAAATGAGAAATGGTAGCAGACGCCAGGATGTACAAGGAGCCGGTCACTTCCTGCTCTCAGCAACCTGTCTCTGTGAAATTCAGTTTTCTTAGCTTTAGCCCATTTTAATTTCCTGCCGCACTGACTTAATATCCCCACTCGGATCGATAAAGCTTATCTTATCTCTCTGCTCGGCCACCTTGTGCCTGATGTCTGCTCTTCAGTCTAATAGACGGTCATTCTTTTGTTGACAACATTGACAATATCTCCCTCAGACCTGGGTGCTGCTTCCATTCATTTACGCCTTTGTAGTTCAGTCATTGTTTTCTCAGCAGGATTTAACAACATTTACTCACTGCTTGCTTGGTAGTGCTGAAAAAAAATAATATTAAAATATCATAGCTGCTGTATAATTATTGGGAAAAAAAGATAAGACCAAAAATATTCTTTATTTATTAAGAGCCTCTTGGAAGAGATTTGTAGCATCTCATTGTCTTTTTTTGCAAACAGTAACCTTAATTTTTTGGTTAGACTTATCATAATTTTTCCATGATATCGTTAAGAGCCTGTTTTCACTCTTCACAGTAGATGTTTTAACGTGGTCAGAGAGGAGAATATTGTAACGGGAGATAAAGAGGGAATGAAGTGCAACAAAGCTCCCCAGTCCTCTGACTGGAACCAAGGACGTTGTGGTTAGTCAGGGTTCTAAATGCCTAGAATATTTAGATGTACATTGAAAAGCAGTATCTACTTTTTACCTTGCATTCATGAAAACTCCAGCCATTCTCTTACTGTTGGGGTTGTTTCACCAGCTCAGAGACTGCAGGAGTGAAATGGCCCATGGCTGTCGTCAGAGGACTCAACTAAACACACACCTCCTGTAGACACAGCTGAAGCTCAGTCTTTCTGCAAATGAGTTTGTGTCTTTAGCTGCAGGTCCTGTAGTCAGATGGTTCAAAGTTGGCTGCATGGAAATGTAGCAAGTTTTCAGAGGAATTTGAAAGGAAACGGTTTTACCGCCCGTGGAGAAACAGTGTGTGAGCCTAGTTTCTCTCTTTGTCGAGTAGCAACATCGAAGTCAAGCTTTATCACTGAGAATAGACTAGTGGCGTTTATTCTATTTATTTATTTTACTTTCAGGTGTTTTCCCTGCAGCTTTTTGTCACTCTGTTGTTCTTGTTTTTATAAGAATTCATGCACTGCCTGGAGATGAGTGCTATTTACTCACAGAGCACACAGAAAGGAATAAATAGAGTCTCTTCAAGTTGCAGCACTGGTAAATATTACTATCAGAGGGTTGGAGGTCAGTGGTTGATTATAGTTGCAAGTGAGCCAACGGAAAACATGTGATTTGATGAGTAGTTCTCGTAGAGATAAAAGGAACCCCACTGCTTTAGTTCAGCACCAAGCGAGCATTACTTACTTGATCACAGGAACCAAATAAATTACTGTTCATGTTGACAGTCTAACATCCTGAGACGTTCACATCTGGAAGTTCCTTTATGAGGCTTAAAAATGGGCTTCCGAGAGGAGAGACACTCCCAATGAGCATCTGGGACGAGTTAAAAGACGCAGGATACTTCCGTCTTGTCTAACGAGGGTTTTCTGTCACTACGGTCTTGTCATTGCCACGTTGTTGTGGAGTGTCTGAGTGTCACATGTTTGAGTGTCTAAGTAGAGATCAAAGTGAAGAGGTAACTGCAGAGAACAATGCTGTCACTGCTGCTCAAAAGCTGTTGTAAGTAAGTGTACAGGTGCTGATTGTTGTGTGTGAAGAGTATACAAGCACACACGCATAATGCTTTTTTGTTTTTTCTGCAAAGAAACTTGTTGAACCATCTACCTCACTTCTCAGTCTGGGCATTACATCATTACATGTCCGATTACAATTACCAGCAGTGGCTGCTACTACATATTTATGGCTGGCGTTGATGGTGTTTTTTTTAATTATTTAAAAAATAATAATTGCAAAACAGGTTATTTGCAGCCACAATAAGTCATTTTTTTGCCAAATATTAGTTATTTTTTGCACAGATAGAACTTTATTTGCAATGTTCTAACAAAGTGATTGCAGATGTTATTAGTTTTTGTCTGATGGAGCAATCTGGTTTACTTGAAAGGGTTGTAATTTTCTTTATTCTATTATTTGAAAAAGCACGGATGGAGGAGTCACAAAAAGTTGGACCATTTTGTTACAATTTTGTAACATGTTTCTTCCTCCAAAGTGGGGCGTGACAGAAAAAGTTTGAAAACCACTGGTTTAGTCTAAAAAAAATTAAAAAATCGGACAAAGAATAGCAGCAAATCCTCAAATTTGAGGAGCAGAAACCTGAAAATATTTGAAATTGTTTAAAACAATTAAGCAATTATCAAAATAGTTCGCAAATCATTTTCTGTTTATCGACTAAATTAATCACTGTATTGCTGCAGCTGTTTTGCAGTGTTTTGAATATCTGTCATGCTCCTGCTGCAGGTGATGAAAACATACCACATGTACCACACTGAGAGCATCAGTGCAGAGAGCAAGTTGAAGGATGCTGAGAAGCAAGAGGAGAAGCAGTTCAGCAAGTCCGGAGATCTCAACGTCAACCTCCTACGCCACGAGGACCGCCAACCAAGACGCGGCTTCGTCAGGAAAATTGAGAAGATGAAAGAGAAGGTGAGTAAGGATGGATAGTGTTGTACATGTTGACTTATATAGGGCCATTCAGCTTCAAATCCCAAACCATCAGTTGGGTATTTAGGCCAGCGGTGACATTAAAAGATGCTATAATCAGTATTTTTATAATAGCAATGTATGTAATTGCTATGTTCAGTGTGAAAGAGGTCGCTCATAGTGAGGAACCCACAAATAATTAACACTGAAACCTCCAGTTCCTCTCAGCTCATCTGAGCTTTGTAGCTTAGCCTTCTTCTTATTGTTTTGGTTTTGGTCAACCCTCACCTATCTCATAACGTCATTCTTGGTCACAGCAGGCAGCTGTATTGATAAACTTTTTCTGCACGTACCCTCAGATAAACAGACAAAGTTAGCGACCATCTGCTGAACACAGTGGCACATTAAGTACCTCAGGAGTTAGTAAAGACCAAGAACACAGTTAATAGGAGAATTCATATTTTACTTATATCCGCCAGGTGGTCAGAAATCTGATCTGTCTGATCGAATCTGCGGGAGGTTTTGCCAACAAGTTCACCATACCGACCACAAATGATACGTGGAAGTGATGTTGTGTAATATACACAGTTGTTGCAGGTTAATCAACTTCTCCTCAAAGCTGAATGAGGAGGTTTGAAGTAAATGGAGTACCAGCACTATTTGTTGGGTTCACAGGGAGAGAGTAAGTGAGACGGATAGACCAGCCGACAGGCAGCAGTATCATGTCAGGGAGTCTCAGATGAACACTGTAGGTCTGCTGCCAGATACTCACTGAGCAAACAGCAGTTCTCCCTGCCAACAACCAGACTCACTTTCCATCTTATGCAGATTTCTTCTTTGTATAAATTCTTCTCTGCTAGCAGTCGAGGGCTGGCGGTCTCTGGAGCACAGTGTACTTTAGAAGCACCCATGCATTTTTTATTTTGGATCTTCTTCTGGAATTTCTACTCGCAAATGAAACTCCCATTATCTCTCAGGTGTGAGAAATCAAAAGGCTGTCAGGATGACAGCGTCTCTCCCTCCTCAGGCTGGTATTCTCAGAAATGCTGCTTGGCTTGGGAACTGAACACTATTTATAACACAGCATGTCAATGAGTTTTTCCCCTGCTTCTTGTTTCTAAGCTTTTGTCTCATTACTCTGGCTGCTAACAGGTTAGACGAAGAAGAAGACGACACACAAGTTAATCTCTTTTCCTCTAACCCACTGCAGTAATGTTGCATTATAATGGTTTTGTGAAATTGGAAGGAAAATGTTCATGTATAGTGAAATGTACAAACAAACTATTCAAATAAGGGGCGAAATGTCTCTGCTTTGTGAATTGTGATGCTTTTGTGTTGTTTCAAACACAAGAGTGAAACTACTTCACAAGCACAAGTTTGCAAAATTAATTTGTTTAGATTTTTTAGTACAAATGTCACTTGATGGAAAATGTTGTTATTTTGTTCATATTCTTTAGAACCTAGTATAATTGCATGTATTTATCTACATTTTACACTGGAGATACAGGCCCATAGATTACCTATCAAGTTAAACTTGAAAAAGCAAGTATGTGTAAATACATTACATGTTCTATTTGAGGGAATAATTTTACATTTTGGGAAATACAATTTCTTGCTGGGAGTTAGATGAGAAAAAATATACCCTTTTCTTGTCTGTGTGGTAAATATGAAACCAGCAGCCAGTTAGCTTAGCTTAGCGTAAAGACTGGAAACAGGGAGGAATGAGCGTGGTTCTGTCCAAAGGTATCAAAACCTGCCTACCTTTTTTTGGTACAGATAAATAAATGAGACATGCCGTGTACTTTAGTGAATTTTACAGATGCTGGTAGTTGGATTTTGTTACTTTTGGACAGAGCCAGCCTAGCTGCTTCCCCCTGTTTCCAGTGTTCATGCTAAACTAAGCTAACCCACTGCTGGCCACGGCTTCATATTTACTATACAGACTCAATCTTCTCATCTAAATTTCTGTCTGAAAGTGAAAAAGCTTAGACACCAAAAGGTCAGACTGTTGCTTTGATGCTACATATCACTAACCTCTGTTACTTAAGTGTTTAGATACAGAATAACGACTAAAGCTTGGTTGTGGCACTTAACACGTTACTATCTAGAAGCAACTTCTCTACAGCCTGAATCTCCAAACTTTCCCTGCCATTTATACCTTTTCCCAAGGCTGGTCCCAAAGCTGCCGCTGCCTGAGCACACACTGAACCCTCCCTACTTCTTCATTTCCCTGCACTGATGTTTTTTTTCCTCATCTGCTCTGTCTCTTCTCTCCTCCCCAGAGGCAAGCCAAGTACTCAGAGAATAAGCTGAAATGCACAAAAGCCCGGAATGACTATTTGTTGAACCTGACAGCAACAAATGCAGTTGTGGCAAAATATTACATCCATGACGTCTCTGATATGATTGATGTAAGTATGCACTAGGCACATGTGTTTGTTTATATCTCTCAGCTGGGATTTCTGATGTTGATTTAACTCTGCCGCACTGTTGCTATTCTCACCATCTGTTCATGAGTCTCATTCACTCTCCTGTTAGCTGTTTGTTTTCAAGCAGCTCTGTTGGCCCCAGTGAATGTATTTGCCATCATTAGTCATTTCTGCACAACAAACTTAACACTGTTATGCTGGTAACTTATTTCTGTTGACATGAGTATTAGTTTAGCATTCTGCAGTATTACGCAGCGACAGAAGGATATTTTTGACTGATTATCTCAAGGAACTCCGTCAGTGTTGACTCCTTGTCCTCATTCTTTAGTTTTCATTGATGCAGCTTTGCTGGGTCGAACACAGCATGTACTTGTGATAAAAAAGGCATGATGCAAGACACATGCCGACTCTCTCTCTACCGTCTATTGTCTGTCTTTATGTGGTGTCCCCTTTAATTGGTCAGAGTAGAGAGAGCAGCCTTTCTAACTAATACTATAATATTCTCTTCATTATAACCTACAATAAATCCCCATTTTGTATGTCCACAAAACCTACATCAAAAATGTTCATATTAAGCCACTTTTATTCAAATTATGAACTAGGAGCACTGCTGGAAAGTGTAATTACCAATTTAAAATGACTGACTTTGTTCAGCAAACCACTATGATCAAAGTTAGCTGGTGAGCAGAGGCTGTGTTTATGCAGGCATGAATGCAGTTAATGTGGTTGGCACTGGGCTTTCAGCCCCAGGTGACCTGCTACCAGTCACCCTGCAGACAAAAAGACAAACATTGAGATGAGGAAGCCTTTATTGAACATTTTAGACCAAACCTTTCTAAATATTCTGTATCTATTTCTTTTAGATGTGAACACATCAGGATTTGTGTGACTTTGAGACTTTATTTGCTTTCTAATCTCATTATCAATAATCATTTCTTCGTCAAATTATAATCACTGTTATAATGTGATTATAAGTGGTAATTGTTTGCCTCTTATTTTCACATAGTAACATATAATCACATTATAATTAATTATAGTGATTATAATTAATTATAATATTATAATGTATTACAACAATAGGAACACTATGATCCTTGCTAAAAATAAATTGTCAATGACCAGCAATTATTAAGTATTATGATACTTGACCTCATAGCACAGGGATGTCAAACATACGGCCCGCGGGCCGGATCTGGCCCGCCAGATTGTTAAAATTGCATAAATTCTTTTTTTTTAAATACCTGAGCTAGGGCTCGAACCACTGATCGTAAAACAGAGACTCTAACCATTAAGCCACAGTCACAATTGATTGGTTTACTGACATTACTAAACATATTCCCCAACTGCGAGGGAATCTGCAGAGGAGAGCTCAGGCAGATAAACAGTGGGCTGATGTCTGAATTTTTGGTCTTTAGGTTTCTAGTTTATTGTAGAAATACCTTAAAATAGGGTTTATCATCCAAAAACCTTCACCAATGATTTAAACATAGAGAAATATTGTCATTATGTATGCGTTTACTGGTCTGGCCCACTTGAGATAAAAATGGGCAGCATGTGGCCCCTTAACTAAAATGAGTTTGACACCCCTGTCATAGCACATTCAGAAGTTCTTTATAAATTGTTATAATTATTGTTATATGAGTATACAGTGCTATATGCATATTCTAACTTATTATAAGTATGTTTATAATGCATTATAAGTATGTTTATAATGTCATAGACGTGTTGCCAGATTTTTTCTTGCAGTTTGTAGTCTTATAAAGGAGGCCTATGTTGGCAGTGAATTTGGGCTTTGTGGCTGTTGGGACCAAACAAAAAATTTGAATATTAAGATCTCTATCGCTGATGTTACCTGTCAGCCCTTCAATGTGCCGGTTCTTTTCTCTGTGTTAATGGCCTGGTTTTCACATTTTAGCTTGAGGCCAGACCACCATACGGCACTACATTAGTCACAGTGATAGTACATTTTCCAGGTCAGGCGTGATAAGATGAGATTTCTATAATATAACAAACATTACATTATTTTAAACAATTGCAGTTGAAATAGCATGACGAGTATGTATTTGCTATTTGCAGTGTGATTGTGAGCTTGACATAATCAGAACCCGATTCATGCCCATCCCTGCCTCTTTTATGGACCCAGTTTCTTGAAACTGAAATGTCCATGTCATCCCAAATCCTGCTGAGCTGCAGGGTATGGGATTGTGAGCTTGACTGGTTTGGCTGCCACAAGCGGGGCAGGGGAGGAAGAAGGGTCCGTTTGTCAAGTCAGAGTAACTGCACACCACACATCAAACCAGATGCTCACGCAGCAAGAAGTCAGCTTTGTCAGTTAGCATCAGTGCCTTTAAACTGTTGAAGAGTAATTCTGAACAACAAGTTGAGTTTATTCTATGCTGCCTAGAAATAATGAATGCTGTGAGGAGTGAGATTGGGCTGTGGTGTCGGCATCGTTATGTCTTTAAACGAGCACTTGGAAGATAAGTTTAACTACCTCCATAGAGAAATGTAATTAGTAAGTTAAGCATTTTAAAGTAAATGTGTGAGGTATTGTTGCTGTGGGGAAAAACTTGAGTAGACCTTAAGCAAACAAATAAAATGCAGCGTATGTACACATGAACATATTTCAATTTAAATGAGTGGCATTTGAAATACGTATATAAATGTTAATAAGCAGTATTTACCTTCAATATGTTTGCATAGCTCTAATGGGAAAGATATAAAACACATGGAAGTGTGTGCTCAAAAGTGTTGCAATTAAAGAGTGTATCTAATCTTCCTTCCCCGATAATCTGCTTCCTTCAGGCTGCTGCTGCATTTATGAATGTGTTCTCAATCAGTTTGCTTTTTTTAAAAGAAGCTTCCTCCCTTTAGTCTTTAATCTATTGAGCCACTTTGACTGAGTGGTGGAAATGAAGCTTGTGCACCAAAGTAGAAAGAGTACTTCCTCAGTGCTAAAGAGTGTTAAAGAGCGTTTACATAGTGATTCACCGAGCTGTCAGCTGCCCCAAGCTCCCTCTGAACCTCCTCACTACCATCCTCTGCTTAATTAGGTTACTTCATCCAGCTCTGTATGATAAGACTCTGTAATTATCCCTGGTGTCCTGTGCTAGCTTCTAAAATTCTGTGAACTCTTTCTGAAAGGTAACCCCTAGCAGGAAGCAATTTGGGATTTAGTCCATTAAATAGGTCTGAACATGCTAGAAGGTCCTCAAACTAACCAACTTTACTGAAACTCGCACATTCATCCATATTCCCTGATAAATATATTTGTCAAATTAAAGAGCAAGGTAACACCAGTTCAAAATATTTTACAAGTCTTAACTTCCCACGTTGCTGCAGCAGTGATGTAGAAGTGTTCTCCAGGGTGTGGTCAGTACATCACAACATCAATGTTGTGTGTGGTAACAGGTGTAACTTAAAACACCTTTTCAGCCTTGTGTTGAATTCATCTTAATTATTTCACTCTGTTTTGCAACTCTATCTACTACTACTACATTTAAAGGATGTTTTCCTGGTTATTTATCAGACATTTTATCTCCCCAGTGCTGTGACCTAGGCTATCATGCTAGCTTGGCACGAACCCTCAGGACCTACTTATCTGCCGAATATAACTTGGAGACATCGCGCCACGAGGGACTGGATATCATAGAGAATGCAGTGGACAACCTGGATTCTCGCAGTGACAAGCACAAGATAATGGATATGCATAACCAGGTGTTCTGTCCTCCAATGCGCTTTGAGTACCTGCCACACATGGGAGATGAGGTGAGATGCTCAAACTGCTGCAGATGTATTTTTCACTTGACATTGAGGTCACTTACTGAACTGTTTTTTTTTTTTTTACAAAGTAATTATTTAAACTTCAGATGGATCTCTTTTGTCTGTTGTAACACATGTGTCCTCCTTCGCCTCCTCAGGTGTGCCAGGTAAGCGCCCAGCAGCCTGTCCAGACTGAGCTCCTGATGCGCTACCACCAACTGCAGTCCCGCTTAGCTACACTAAAGATTGAGAATGAGGAGGTGAGGATTTATGATGGGCCTGTGTCTGTCCAGCAACCCCTCCACCACCACCTTCAGCCCCCCCCAAGACAGAAAGCCCTGTCTCATTTACCCTGGAGCCAAGTAGGAGGGCCACATCACCATCTGTTCTCATTGCAATTACACTCCAATGACCCTTTCTCTGCAGGAGGCGAGAATATATTAAGATTGTCACAGCACGAGTGTTATGTTTTCTATGATGTTCTATGTGAAATTGTCTATTTTGTGATAAAGAGAGGACTTTCCCATTAAGTGCCACAGACACAAAAGTGCAAATTGAGGTTATAATAACCAGGGCCTGTTAGACTCCTGTGCCAATGGCTCTGCCGCTTCCCTGTCTCCCTGTGTCTTGTGCTATGGAGGATAATGGACGAGCTCTGCCATTACTGGAAATTAGCGTTATCAATCTCAGCCCTAAACAAAAAGCCTCCTTCAGTAATTTACACATATCATTTGTTTCTTTGCCAGACACTCTTCATTTTCCTGTCTTAGTCTGATGTATGCCTGACTATGGACTGATATTTCAATGCTGCACGATATCATTTCTGTGTAATTCAAGGAACATTTATTGTTCAGGGGTCAATTTGTCTTTGATATAAATATGCTAGTCCTGTAAATAACTATCTCTTGCCCTTGGAAATCTCATCAGTTACTCAAGGCCTGGGGAAAAAAATAAGTAAAATATGAGAAAAGACTGAGTATGATATGATGCTTCATTTGTCACCTTGATTCCGTTCTATTTCCCCTCATCTGTGCAGGTGAGAAAGACCTTGGATGCCACCATGCAAACGCTGCAGGACATGCTGACAGTAGAGGACTTTGACATGTCGGATGCCTTTCACCACAGCCGCTCCACTGAGTCTATTAAGTCCGTGGCCTCCGAGTTCTACATGAGCAAGCTGAATGTAGCCAAGAGGAGGGCGAACCAACAGGAGACTGAAATGTTTTACTTCTCAGTGAGTTCTTGTCACTTTTGATCTGTCTATCCTTCCAAAATGTGAATGGCTATACTGGCCTGCTAGGAAAGCCCAACGTTGCTCTGCTTTTCAAAATCAAGCCATCAGTCAACATTTCCACATGCTCTGCAAATATTAATTAAATTAAACTAGAACAGATTGAATTTATGCTGATTCGAGCCACACTGAATCATTTGACTGGGCTCATGTAACACTGGATTAGTGCTGCTGCACAGTCATTGTTGCCTTCATCTCTCTGTGTGTAGAAATTCAAGGAGTTCCTGAATGGCAGTAACCTCATCATTAAGCTGCAGGCCAAGCATGACTTACTGAAGCAGACACTGGGCGAAGGTAAGGAGTCGATTATTTTCGTCTGTCTTCATCTATGACCCAGAAAATCCCGCCACAGCTCTGTAAAATCTCTGCCCTTGGGTTATAATGCTGCTGGTCTTATCTAATAAGCAACAGGGAATGAGGTATAGGAGTCTACAAAGACAACCAATTTTTAGGGAAGCAGGAAGGAATGAGAGCTGGTATTCAAGTAAAAGACTATCACACTAAAAGCTGACCATGTCTACTTTGAAGTATCCATTCCCCATTCTACTTATCTCCATTGGTTAAAGCATTATCTGGTTAGTCTCTATATGGTGAAGCAGCAGGGAGGGTTTTCATTTCCAGGCTGTAGGAGAAAGGCTTCCCTCAGCCCCTCCCTTCCCCAGGGGTCCCCTTGTCACCTCAGCCGTGAACAGTTTACGCCCAATCAATCAGCGGGACCAGACTGAGGCCCATTTCTACAGCTGCTCCTGCATCAGGGTTTCACCTCATAGAAAAGGGCATCAGGCACAGACAGCTGAGGCCTTGCAACACACAGGAATATCTCCTCATTTCACACCTTGGATTTATTCATTCATGTCTTTACTTCGAGTTTTCAGGTCATCAAAAAGTCCTCTGTGGCAAATTATCAGCTGCCTGCGTGTGCACTCATAAACACTCACATTACAGTTCGTATCACTCTCTGGACAGAGCCGTTTGTATGTCCACGGTGGAGCAGCTGAGAGAGTGTATGAACGTGGCATATGGCGTCTCCAGGTACCACCCATGTTTAATTATTCAGGTGATCAATCAGGGGTGCGTCCTACTCATTAGCCCGTTGCTTTACTCCCAAAATAGCGTGTTTGCGTATGTGCGTGGTTGTTTGTGAGCATGACAGAGGGAACAAGATGAGACTGGTGAGTGCCACATGGCGTTTACATCTTGCTGCATGTATTAATAAAAACATTATGTCGAGCACTGGCACCAGACAAGATGGTGCTAGGATATCTGCCAGCCCTTGTTTCCCAGATAAGGAGTCACCAATTCCCTTGTTCAGTGAATCTGATTTGTACGCGTCTCGTTTTATGTTTATATAATACATATCCCTCTATCAATGAGGGACTCTGGCACTTTTTGAATGAATTTAGGGGAAAATCAACTGAGACTTTTTGGCTCATGCTTGAGAAAGTCTGTAATTTTGAGGTTGGTTGGTCAGAGGTAGACAGAGGCTATCACTCAGAGGAATGGTGTCTGGGAAATGTGCTGTTGTTTCTTCACATGAATGCTCCAGAGACCCTGTCCATCTGCCAGAATGATATGTTGAGAAATGGGTTAGCCTTTGCTCTGTCTGTCCATTGTTAGATGGAGGAAAGAAATAATGCTTTTCGGGGGGTTTTGTACATGAACTGTCTTCCAGTTGATAATCCAGTCGCTGGCAGACAAAGACACAATCTCAGTTCATAAAGAAAATCTGGTTAATCTTTAATTTGACTGACCGAAGGATGTGTGTTATCAGTAGAGACATACACTTGGACATATTCTTAAATTAGTCAAAAACAGTATAGCTGGGTTTAATGATAACGTTGCATGTTTTCTCCATGCATATGCCTAGTACGTACATATGTGTGTGTTGTTGAAAAACTATAACAATAGGTTCAGTGAACCAGCACAGACATCCCCAACATAATATACACACTGCAGCCGCCACCCCCCTTTTCTTTGCCCTGCGAGGGGGCCTATAACCCCACAAGGTCCTCTGGGTCCCCTGTGGTTTCAGCGACCACTGCTCAATAGCTTGTTTCTGAATGGAGTACGCACTGCTCCATTCATCTCTCCCTCAATAGTCATGTTGTATCTCATCAAACCCTTCAGTGATGGTGGACACTGGAGTCTGTATAATATGTACCACAAAGATTTGACACGTCCCTTTTGTGTTTTTTTGTTTCCGCAGGGGAAAGGGCTGAATGTGGAACAACAAGGTATGATGTCCTTTGCCTTTTGACCATGATGCATTTGCTTTTAGCAAAAATATTCTCAAGAAATTACACATCTACTTGCATATACAACATATTGCTTTTCCGGTTTATTTAAAAAAGGATTGTCATATATATCCGAATAACTTTCAGATGCAACTCACTGAACTTGTTAGCGATCTGATTGGCCTTGTTAATCATGTTCATTAATCTGTGCTCTATTTTTAGTAAGTCAAGAAGTGTTTTACTGAAGATCCACACCTAGGGTTTTGTACAACACACCCCCTCAGGGGTAATTAAAGGCTAACTTGTATCAGGTGTCAGTGATTAAAGACCTCCTTAATGAAATACCTCACTTTTGGTTTTTCTCAACTTAAAAAAAAAATCTTCTTTTTTAACTTTACTTTACTGAAACAGATGTTGTTTTTGTACTGCAACTGCTTTTTCATTCATACCTGCTTTTGAACCTTCATGTTTGGTTCCACAGTTTTCACAGAATATGGTGTTTTTGTATCGTTTGTCCATCATTTCACAGGCCCCCCACCCTTCCCCCTAAACCACAGAAAATGCGGAAGCCTAGGCCACGCTCCCTGTATAACCATAAGCTGTTTAACGGCAATATGGAAAGCTTCATCAAGGTACCTCTGGTGGTGTGTGACTGAGCGGCCCCTGTGGAGCAGGAGGGGAAGACAGCTAGAGCCTTCACTCTCATTCTCTTCCTCACTTTGGCCTTCTGTTCCTCCCTCTTCCAGCTGCCCTTGATCGTGATATAACGCCTCTGTCTAACCTCTAATCCTCCTTCTCCCTTCTGTGGTTCTGCCGGTGCAGACAGAACGGCAGTCAGCTGTCTCTTTATTCCGCTCTAGAACAATTTACCATCTCTGGCTTTATTTTTAAACCCACTCTTTCTACGATTGAGAGGCAGGAGACAGCAGTGAATCTGCGTTGTCCCTAACTGCACCCAACCCTTCACTGCATCTCTGTAGCTTACCTATTGCCAGTCCTTGTGCTTAGCCTTCTTTAACCTCCAGAGGGGTGATTCGTCATCCAAGCTTTTCTAACGTTGTGCTTCTCTGCCCTCTCTTCCTCTGCTACTCTGTGCTTTGCTGCTTTCTGTCCCAGAGGAAGAAGGAATGCCCGTACCCGCGTTCAGGTATCTGTTGCTGGAGACTATAGTTCAGGGCACAAGGGCACTAAACTTTTAGACCAATAGTAGAAATTGACTGGCTACTGCTCGGGGCTACACTTGCATGCTGCTAGTTTCCACAACTGATCATGTTTTTAATAACAGTGTCTTGTAATTTGGTTGTTTTTGTCTGTTTTTCCCTGCTCATAAGATTGATTTCATAAAATGTTTATGTGGCATTCGTTTTGTGATGAAATGGACTTCTTGTCTTGCAAGTCTTTAATTAATATGCACAAGAACAGGATATTCATTATTTATGCGTATTGATAAGATCATCTTTATTTATTTATTAAGACATTGAAGTTACAGTTAATTATTAATAATGGTGCTGTATACATTTTAGTAATGTGTTTATTGTTTGCTATTTTTTGTTCTGCCTTGCCTGTATTTATTCATTTATCACATTGTTTTTGTTAGGATTCAGGTCAACCAATCCCACTTGTTGTTGAAAGCTGTATCCGACACATCAATCTATACGGTAAGGCTCACATCATGTTGTCGTGACTAATACGGCTGAGTGAAAGGGCAGAAAATGCAAGCAAACTGTGAAGTCCTTCGAAAACTCCTTCAGCCCATAAGAAGTGACAGCAGCTGTTGGACAAGGCGATCTATTTCCACAAATAGCCACAGGTACTGACCTGCTCTGCTCTGCAACTCAAGTCTCTGAGGCGCTCAGCTGCCTGCCAGTGATTTGACAAGCTCATAACAATAGATCACACACAGAGAGTTTTGAAAGTCCCATTGGTCTTGGTTTAGTCAGTTCAGCCCCCCGCTCCCCACCTAACCGTGTTTATAACTCCTCCCTGTCTACCTTCACATCTGTCTTCAGCTCATTGCTGTAGCCTGCAGGCCTTTCCTCTGGATCTGGACCTAATGAAACTTCAGAAAACTGATTAGAAGCCCTCTAACTGAAACCATATGTTGCAGCCTCACTGAGGGGCCCTCTCATGGAAAAATACGCATCTCCCTTTATGACTAGATTACATTTCCTGCTCTGGGTTATGTGTTTCCAATGGGCTTTCATGAAGCTGGCACTGGGGTTTGGTGATAATGGTAGCTAGCATAACTATGAAACTCTAAATCCTGGGTTGTATTTCTTTCAGGGTTGCAGCAGCAAGGCATCTTTCGCGTGCCGGGATCACAGGTGGAAGTCAATGACATTAAGAACTCATTTGAGAGAGGTGAGTCCAAGACAGATGACGTTTTAGTCCCTCTTTTAATGTCACAAATACTAACAGGATAAACCCATCAAATGTCACCACTTAAGAGATATACTGTATCTCTTAATCAGGAGAGGATCCCTTGATTGATGACCAGAATGAGCATGATATCAATTCAGTGGCAGGGGTGCTGAAGCTGTACTTTAGAGGACTGGAGAACCCCATTTTCCCAAAGGAGCGCTTCCTGGACTTCATCTCTACCATCAGTGAGTCACGCACAACACAAAAGCCACTGCAGTCACGAGTGAACTAGTTGGATAGAAAAAAGAAAACACACCTACCTTGTAGTTTCTTAGATACTCAGCGTTACTGAAGAAGAGAAAGGCATGCACTGCAGCATATGGAATCAATCTCAACACCAGGGCTCTCGGCCTGATGTTAAACAGAGAGCCAGTAGAAAGAGGGGAGTGTGGGCCACATCAGTCTGCCGTGTGCAAGTTCACCGCAGAATAATTTCCCCGCTGTTTCTACAGTAATAGTTTGATCACTCAGTGTGCCTTAGGAGTCTGCTGAAAGGCAGAAGAGGGGGCATCTATTAAAGTGTCAAATAACATTTTTAAGAATCTCTTCTGCCTTTTGCTCACTTTGATCAATGCTCCTCGCTAGGGTCCGGTATATATTACATTTCAGTGGACTGTGTATAAAAAGCCTGGTGTCCATATGTATATAAAAGTTTAAAACCTATATTTATCTTGTTTATTGCAGTGTAAACCACTGTTGTTACACTTGCCTTTGTCTGTCCTTTGTGTTTCAGAACTGGAGTCTGGCGCTGAGAGAGCGCATCACATTCAGCAGATTACTGTGACTCTTTCTCGCGCCATCATCATCGTCATGAGATACCTTTTTGCTTTTCTGAATCAGTGAGTTTGCACTGATTCACATTGCATTATAAGCCACATGTCCTGGTGTACACAGACAAGTATATAGAGATGAGTTTATTCTTTGCACAAACATCAATTAAGTAATATTGAACTTAACTCACATGTAAATTTGATTCTGATGGGGAAAATCCATGTTGAACAAACACAAATGAGTTACAGTCAAGTGAAAAGAAAGGATTGAAAAAACTCCCACCTCCTATTTATTGCTACATATGTTTGCAGTGTTTTAGGAGTCATTTGTGGTCTCGGAAACTCATGCCTTGCTGAATGCCTGTCCTCTTATAAGGGATGATATTAATGCCCCTTTTACTGGGTTTGCCTACAGAACAAATTGTTAGATTTCATACCCCAGGTTTTATTCTGCTCTTCTATACCCCCTTCAATGTTGGAACTATTCCAGTTGTGGTTTCACTAGTTAGCCTCAGCTTGTTGATACTGTGCAAGGACTGATTATGACTTCCTCTTGTACCACTGAATGATTTGGCTATCCAGAGTGGGTTGTGGCATATGCCGGCTAAGTCAATTTGTTTGAGGGGTGGTGGATCAGAGTGCTTCTCAAGCAAATGTCGAACTAAGCTGTGCAAGGGAGCATGTAATACTGAATGTTAAAACTGTATTAAGTTGAAGCCAGACTCTGATTCTGTATGAGAGCAATTATATGCAATTTCAAATGTGTAGTAGTATGTGAACAGGGTCATAAATAGTGATTATTCAACAGAAATTATCACACTTAGTTCCCCTCAGTTCAAGGTAGCTTTATATAATCCTTCAACTCAATCTTTTGTTTTTGAAGCTTTTCTATTCTAGTTCAGTCTTGTTTGTGGCTGCAGCAAGCAGTGGTTTTCATTGTAAAAACTCTTAAAAGACCAATTAACCAACTAACAAATGTAGCAGCTAGTTGGTGAACGTAGTGGATTATTTAGCAGCTATAGAGACAGATCTTTCTTACATTCACAAGGCAGCAACATGACTAAAAACAAATTATAATGTTGCTTCTGACCTGCTGGAATGTATAAAGTTGCTATTTATTCACATTTCGTCATATGAACTTAAAAGGAGACAATATGTCAGTATTGGTTTCACAGCTTCCACTGTTCCCAAGTGGCCAAAAAAACAAGGTAGTGCAGGTTTAGTATGGTAATAACCATTCTAATGATTTATGACATAATGTATCCTCCAAAGTAAACAAAAGGGAAGTCCTAGCACAAAAAACATTACCGACTATTACTGGACAACAACTTATACTGACAGGTTTTATGTTACCTGATGTTTTTAAAGGTTGCTTACATCTTTAAACACATAATGCTCCCCTGTCCCGTCCCTCAGTCTCTCCCAGTACAGTGACGAGAACATGATGGATCCATATAATTTGGCTATCTGCTTTGGTCCAACCCTGATGCCCATCCCTGATGGACAGGATCCTGTAGCCTGCCAGGCCCATGTTAACGAGGTTGTCAAGACCATCATCATCCACAATGAACTCATCTTTCCCAATCAACGTGAGCTGGACGGCCCAGTGTATGAAAAGTGCATGACTGGTGGGGAGGAGTACTGGTGAGTATTGCCGGTTTGCAAACTATAGTTGTTTTGGTTCAGAGGAAGGTGTTTTATTTAATGCTCATAAAACAAATATTTGTAATGTTCCAATGTCTACACAGCGGTGACTTTTCCCTTTTCATTTGGTCCCACAGTGACAGCCCACACAGTGAACCTGGAACTATTGACGAGGCTGACAATGGAACTGAACCACACACCAGTGATGAAGGTTAGTACGTCATATTGTCATTTTTCAAGAAGAGGCATTGTTATTACCCAAGTATGTCCCCAGAGATGGCAATTTTGGTCTGTGGGTCTGTTTGTCAGTCAGGTCCAGAATTAAATATCTCAACAACTATTGGATGGATTGCCATGACATTTGGTTCAGACATTCATGATGCCCTGAGAATGAACTGACATTGGTGATCTTTTGATTTTGCATCTAGTGCCACCAGCATGTTGACATTTCTGTCAGTTTTTTATTTATTTGGCCAATACTTTGGTTTATGACCAAATACTTGTGAAAGCCCCTGTAGCTGTACTTTGTGTTTAGTGCTATTTAGCAAAAGGTTAGCATGCTAACATGATAAACTAAGATGGTCAATGTGACACATTATACCTGCTAAATGTAAGCATGCTACTATTATTATTGTGAGCATGCTAGCATGCTGACCTTGTCATTCATCTAAAAAACACACAAAGAAAAACACATTGGACCTTCAAGCATGGGTCCTAATCTTCACACAGGCCATTTTTCCTGATGTATTGGGTCTAATGCTAATAGCATGTGAGCTGTGGGTCTTGCCTGTGTGTAGTCAATATCATAGCTAGCTTACAATGCTATTCTCTGATACTATGGCACACATTTAGATGTGTGACCATTTTATACTTTGCATACAAAACATTGAAAATAAAAGGCAAGTTCACATCTTTGCAGTATTGAATGGTTTTCACATATTTGCAATGTGATTTGATTAATCTTTGTGGATAAGATAGCTGTATAGACTGACCTTTTTCATTAAGTGCTTTTGACTGAGAGATGAGTTGGATGGTTTGTGCTGCAACAGCTTACGATTGCAAAGGCCTTTGTGATGTTTGAAGTTGAGTAAACAGTGTTGGCATGCAGTGCTGCCTCTTTGGTCTCTGTGTGTGTGTGTGTGTGTGTGTGTGTGTGTGTGTGTGTGTGTGTGTGTGTGTGTGTGTGTGTGTGTGTGTGTGTGTGTGTGTGTGTGTGTGTGTGTGTGTAAGAGAGTCTCTATGCTCTCTCTACCCCCTCTCCCTCTCCCCCCACTTGCTCTTTGTTCAGTGTTAGTCAGCAATTCTCCTGAGACTTTCTCCTTTGTGCAGTATTTCCCCAATTCTCCTCTGAGCTTTGAATGCATAACTGGGCCAGGCACAAAAAGCCAAAACACGGGTAATACACAGAATAATATCTCCGGTGTCGTATGTGGAGAGTCAGTGGACAGGTCTAAGTTCTGTTGTGTATATCGAGTGTGTGAGGTTAGACTTGGGTAACCCTGTCATTTTCTTTCTTTTCTTGCTCTTACTTGAAATAGACAACACAGACTGATTGCCTGCTGCAAATTCTGCCCCTGCAGGCCTCAATGCTGAGGGTCTTATGTGACAGTATGGTCTCAGGTGTTGCACTGTAGTTCCTGTAGCCAGTTCAGTTGGTGTCCTGTGGCAGCAGTTACATTTTAATGGAAGAAAAACAACCATGCAGTATCTTTTTTTATTTTCATTACTTTGGAATTTAAACCAAATTTTAACAAAACTGCTTTTTTTTCATCTTCATTCACTCTTAAATAAGACTCTACTCTTTCACATCCTTACTCTTTCACATCTTTGCACCACTTTTTTCAAAATAGGGGTGCAAAACTGGGTTTTTTTCTTGGTAAGAGCTGATTGCTGTTAACATGCAGTTAACTCTGGCTGACCCCTGCTGGCTGGCATGGTAAAATACACTTCAGACAAGACTAGGTTTTCTTTTTCTAGGTCTTCTTAATTTATCAGACTTGTTGTGACCTAAAATAGTTATTTCTCAAACAGTATGTTTTAACAGTAGTGACTGTTTGTCATGCAATCACTATAATTTAGCAGTGTACTTCAGTTGTATGTTTAAAGTATTTACAATGTAAACTGAGTGATACTTTCTACTAACATTGCATACTGATTCATAACAATAATGTGAACGCAGCAAAGATTGACTGATTAATATGATTCAGGATTGTGAATCATTGTGTTGATCTATATTGGGCTATATTTAGAAGTCGATAAAGCTTTTTGTTCATGTATATTTATGTTTTCAGAGGTCGAACAGATCGAGGCCATCGCTAAGTTTGACTACGTGGGACGTACTCCTAGGGAGCTGTCCTTCAAAAAGGGAGCCTCTCTGCTTCTGTATCACCGAGCATCTGAAGACTGGTGGGAGGGACGTCACAATGGTGTGGATGGCCTCATCCCACATCAGTACATTGTCGTACAAGACCTGTGAGTAACAGCAGTTTATCTTGTGTCATGTAATTCTCTCACTTACATTTCAAATCATTATCAGTAAAGCCGACAATATTACTGAACTGTTAAGTTGGACAATGTCACACTGAATATTCCCTTAAAATGTAATTACTGTATATACAGTACATGTACTTCCTGTGTGTGTTTTATGCTCACCATCAGTGCCTCTGCTCTTTCAGGGATGATGCTTTCTCAGATAACCTCAGTCAGAAAGCGGATAGTGAAGCGAGCAGTGGACCACTGCTGGATGATAAAGCTTCCTCCAAAAATGATGTCCCGTCACCATGCGAACAATCACCTGATTACAACTTTGGAGGAGTCATGGGGAGGTGGGGGAAAATAAGAATAACACCTTTCTTGTTGTAGAAGTTCTAGTGAGTGTTATGCAGGAGTTTTCCTGTTTGACTGTTGGTCCGATCTGATCCCTGTCTGCAGGGTAAGGCTACGGTCCGACGGAGCTGCAATCCCACGTCATCGGAGTGGTACAGAGACCAACAGCCCAACCAGAGTGGCTGACACTCCGCCACGGGCTGCAGCCTGTCCCAGCAGCCCCCACAAGGTGTCCATCAGCAAGAGTCGTATGGAGAGCCCAGAAAAGAGGCACATTGGCACCTTTGGCAGTGCAGGAAGCATCAACTACCCAGACAGGAAGGCCTATCCTGAGGGCCACCCTCTGAGACCGGTACCGGGGGCCACTCGTCACAGCAGCCTCGGAGACCACAAATCACTGGAGACTGAAGCTCTAGCTGAGGTAAGATGGGAAGTTTCAGGTCGAGAAAAAACTGATCGAAAAAGAGCAAAAGTGATACAGAGAAACAGACTCTTTTGATAAAATGTATTTATATATGTCTGTTTGGTGGCAGTGTGGTCTCAGTACCAAAAATAATATAAACTGTCAGGCAATGGTAGCATATAAGAGGATTTGGAAGGTTTGGTAGAAAAGAGCCAGGCACCCTGATGTAGCTGTCAATCTGAGAGCAGTAGCTGAGACCAGAGTAAATGTCAGGGCCAGACTGCAGCTGAGAAACAGACACACCTCAAGGACACAGACGTATGGGACTGAATATCAAGCTAAAGAGCACTGCAAGTTTGGCACCAAATTCTCCTCATGAGCTAATGACTGCAGGCATTAGATCCAAACACATTCAAAACATCCAATGTGCTGTGTGTACTAACTAAAACAGATGGGTTTTGATGGGTCAGTTCAAAATGATATGCAGTATATTGAATGCAGCCATTTGATTGTGTTTTACTTATTTGTTAAAAACAACATTATAAAACATTATAAGTAGTATAAAATGTTTTAATAATCTAGTCCAAATCTTACAAGTCTTTATTTGAAAACGGTCAACAATAATGTGAAACATACAGTATATGATTTGTAGTTCAAACACTATAACTTGCAAACACATGGGTATATGTCTTATTCTTTTAAATGCTACATGTCTCATTGACCTGGCTGTTATTTCTGATTGTTTTGTTCTCCTCGTCGTCATCCATCTCCAACCAGGACATAGAGAAGACTATGACTACAGCGCTCCATGAGCTCCGTGAGCTCGAGCGACAGAACACCGTGAAGCAGGCCCCCGACGTGGTCTTGGACACTCTGGAGCCCATGAAGAACCCAGTTAGCTCTGAGCCGGGCAGTCCTCTGCATACCATGATGATCCGTGACCCCGATGCAGCCATGCGCCGCAGTAGCAGCTCTACCTCTGAGATGATGACCACCTTCAAACCCGCTCTCTCCGCCCGGCTGGCTGGGGCTCAGCTCCGCCCTCCACCCATGAGGCCGGTGCGCCCTCCTCCTACTCAGCATCGCTCCAGCAGCTCCAGCTCTTCTGGGGTCGGCAGCCCTGCTGTAACTCCCACTGAGAAGATGTTTCCAAGTAACAGTACAACTGCTGCTTCTAACTTGAATATGTCCAGTGATGCTGGAGATAAGTCTGGTACCATGTAGCAGAGGTGGGAAGGTTGTAAAGCTTCCTAATTTATGGAAATTAGTGCTGATATGTGAAGTGCAGATATGGATATTTTCATTTCTGTTTTCTGCCTGACTTAATTCATATATTCAGGAAGCTCTTGAAGCGAGCCTACAAAATGTTAACATGGTGATAAAAAAGTGAAAGTAGCTGTTGAGGTGTGTTAGCGTAAAGCTCCACTCTCTTTGAAACTCAATTTAATTTTTTTTTAAATCATAAGAATACATACAATTCAGATTTACCTCAGTTTCAAAAATCTGTGGTCATGTTCTCGTTCCAGAGATACAATGGATGCCAGTGAAGCAATACTTGTGTGGCATGTAGTATTAGTTTCCACACAGCACACGTTGTCCAGCTGATGTTTCAGTCACTCCTGCTGATGTGTGTGAAACACCTCATCTGGACGGTTGACATTCAGGCTTAAATACCAAGTCTGGTTACCATTTAGGTTGCAGGCCTTAAGGCTGTACTTATGAACTTACTTGAAGTCGCCATGTTTTCTGTTTGTACTATAATACAGTGGATTTTGAGCAAAGTAACAACTTAGTGACATTATATACTTCTGCATGCGGGGTTCGGATAAAATTAGGAAAATATTAAAGTCTTGCATCATTGAGAGATGATGTGGAATTTTATCTGACGGTCATTGGAAGCGTAAAATATTAGTCTGAAACCTCATTTTCTTGAATCAAGTTTCAGATGTCCAAATATTTGACAAAGTAATACGTGGGTATCTTAAAGTATTTTATTTTAAATCTGTCATCTGTGTGGTACTCTAGATGTTGCACTTGAAGTCATTCACAGCTAAAGATAAAAATATCCTGGCATGGAGATGATCTCTGGAGTCTGAGACATACTAACCAGAACATAGCGAAGCAAATTGTCCCCCACCATCATGTACGGGTGGACTGTGGGCAAACTTAATTAATGCATCAACTAATGTACTCTAGGCACCCTGTGGTAACCTTGTACATAATATATAGCTCGTCATTTTGAAGCATTAATCTTGTACAGGCTGATAGAAAAAAAAGGCAAAGGGTTGGCTGTGAATGTCACTTAGAGTAAAGATCATTAACCACCTTCTTATCATATTCAGTAAATTACAAACATTATTTTTAACTGTGTAAAATAGAGTTAAAATAGTAGCTGTGAGCTTAGAATGCATTTGGTAACTGTACTGTAGAAAAAACATGATTGCTGTTGAACGGACAACGAAGCCTGAATATGTTTTCTTCATTATGCTTTTGACACGTTCGCCCATTTTCACCCTCAGTTTGCACAACTTGAACTGCTGCCACTTCAAATCTAATTCGGGTGATTTTATCAATGCATACTATACATGGAAAAAATACCCTCTGACAGATCCTCTGTGATACTCACCCAGAGAAACCTGAGAAGAAGATGTTGTGACATACTGTTATCACAGCCGTCACAGTCTCCTTCCTTCCTGCCTTTCCTTATCCTTGTTGATAGATACAGTTATGCTCTGGCTGTTGACTATTTATTTTGATGGAAGAAAACTAAATAGAGAACATTTCAGTGTTTATATCTACTGTCCAGAGACCTTGTTATCCGCATCCTAAAGAGCCTGCTCTGTTCTGCATGCTTTACGCTGTAACGTCTGACTCATATTCTGCGGCAGTTAAACAATGGCTGTATGTGGTGCCTTGCCTTGGTAAAATGCACAAATTAATTCAATATTGGATTTTATTTTAAACATGTATGGGGATTGGGGATGATATATTAAGCTGCTTGTAGCAGTTGCGAAAACAAAAGTGAAAGAGAACAATGCTTGATTGAGTGAAATCAACTTAAATATTAGCATGTAAACCAGATTCAACTGCAGTCAGTCTGTACATTCTGCAGTGTTACTGAGATACATGTAAGTTAAATATATTTGCTTGTGGTCAATGATTGATTCTTAATAAGAACACAGAGCTTCTACAGCCAGAAAAAAGGCAATACAGTATTTAAAGTCAAACAGTGCACTCACATCCTCTGCTGGTTCCTGCTGGTATTGCTTCTTCTTGTGACAAACCAGTGGCACCATCACCTTTTAGAGGGTGTTATGATCTGGACATATTATTACAATCATTAAGCTTATCCATATAGTTATATTTGTCTGTCCTTACAGTTTTGCACCGGTGGAAATCTATGACGATAATGTTACAAAAAAAGCATATGCTTGTTGAAATACAAAGAAAGCACACAAGTTCAAAAGACTGTTTTTGTTTTTTATTTATAGACACTGTTTAGGTGGAGCAGAAGATTTGAGTGCCTTTTGTGCACAACATTAATTTTTATTGGACTTTTATATTTACTTTTTTTTACTGTAATATGTTGTCTATTAGTTGTTTATTAAAAAATGATGTTGCTTTTTATCTTTACTTTATACTGCTACTCAGTCGTCAAACCACCACAAGGAATACATTGTGCAAAGATAGTCCTCTCATGAATTACAGAAGAATCATCGTGAAAGGCTTGTCTGTGTTTGGACTGATCGCTGAAGACTACTGTACACACGATCTACTGATGAGGGTCAGTAGAATCATCTAAGAATATTTCTCTACGTTTTTTGTTTTCCGTGTGAACTGCCTGTGCTGTGGTTGAGCCGTAACTTGTCCTTTAGCTCCTTCCCTTCATTGCATTATTGTTGGAAACAGTGGGACTGATATGGACCGTCCTCTTGCAAAGGTCATAGGGCACTCTGTGCACTCTCCTTCTCCCTAAATGTGATGTTACCAGACATTTTCTTTCCTGGAATATATGCTGAAATTTGTAACACTGTTAGTCTACTGACATGAGAAGACAATAAGTTAATATTCAAAAAGGACATCTCAAAAAGGGAGCAGACTGTCATGTTGTGGGGACCGGAGTGTGACTTGCTGTCACGCTGTATACCTTCTCTTTAACTGTTTGTCTAGTGATGCTGTTTGTTAATGAGTGTCTGGTTGGTTGAATCCCTTTGATGTAATGTACACCATACCACTGACTGGATGTAGAAAACCCCTGCATCCAAATAAAACCATTATTGCTCTGTGATCTGGTTATTATGAGTGAATCGTTTTTAATTAGTGGTGCCAAAACACCGATCTGGAATCCGGTTGTGAAAGAAAGATGAATCACTTCATCTAAAAGATAACAGATAATGTTATAGACATATTTTTTCTGTTGCTACTTCGATGTACCATACTTTAAAGTAGTATTGTAAAAAACATCCTTTCAATGTGAATTATTTAAACACTCAGGTTGACTGACAGTGCCAGGAATAATAAGCAACACATCTGATAACATTTCACAACATTTTGATAAATGTTGCAGATTGGTGCTTTTAGGTACATGGTGACGTCACCTTTTTCCAACAGAGCCTCACCAACTTCAAATAAGTGACAAAAGGACAGTGTAATGCCGAACTCTCTCGTGAAATAATTAAATCTGTTCTCACTTTGGCATAGCATTGTGTGTTTGTGTACAACCCCTTTGATCATAAGAAGCTGATTGAGAAAACAAGTTGTAGGACCTTTAATACATGTGCAATACAAAAAAAGCTCCTAACTCAGGATTAAAATTGGCATTATTTTTGACACAGTTTATGGCAGATATAAGACCCGCTCTCTATGTAGATATAAGCGGTTCATTCTAAGGTAATAAAAACATAATTTTCCGGTTATTACACCAAACAAAAACATTCTTACTAATATGATATGCCATTTCTGTAGATCCTCATAAATGTTAGTCACTGAACCTTTAAAACAAGGAGACAGAGTACAAGTACTGCAAATACAGAGTAATACCAGCAAATGTACATAATGATACTTTTTAAAGGAAGTTAAATGTGAATAAGTTATGTTTACATTTGTAATTAATAGGTTGGATGGGAGCTTATCAAAAAACAAGAAGTGAAATATTTTAAAAAACATGCAGGCATTAGTATACGCGATAAACAGACTCCATACGAAGCCACAGTCTGCAGTTCATTCGGTTGCCACATGATGGAGAAACGGTAGCAGATAAAGTCATGGATGAACATGAGGTTTACATGTAGAGTGTGTAGCCAGCACTCCGTTGATTACCCTTAAAGGATTAGGAACGAGCGGTGTAGTGATGGTTACACAGAGAGAAACAAGTGTTGCGTAAATTAGATGATTACATCTCCCTTTGAAATTGGCTTTCTAGTTCACTGGTCAAAGAGTTTTACACCGCCAGCTCACACTGATGAAGCGTAAACAAAAATCAATTTGTTCCACCTCAGAAACCCTTGTTTAACAAGAACATGTCAAACAAGCAACCGTGTCCACAGTTTTCATTAGTCTGAAAGAGGATACCACTTACTAATCAGGTAAGATCGGCTGGAAGTGTACTTTTATAGAGTTCTGTGTTTCGACAAGTCAATATGACACGTTGAGGTATAAATCAAATGGGAATTGCGATGCGTTGAGGTCACGTTGTCCAAAATAATGCAGTAAAAAATGTTTCACTACTTGCAAAAGCAATATTGGTTTCCCAGATGTTTCTTTAAGTCATACTGAGGGGTGTCGCGATATACTGGTATCGACGATAACTGTAATATAAAAAAATGAAATATTGATATCATGTTAATATACACATATGGTGATGAAGTACAGTACCTGCTCCCCACAAGTGATTTTGTTTCAGTTGACAATGACCTTGTAATGATGGCAGATGTTACACCATGTGGGTTTTTGGTTTATCAGTTCATTTGGTTGCCTTTTCACAATCCAGTTGTGTAATTGTTGTTTTTGTACAGTTTTGTACATGTATGGTTGCAGACACTCTCCACCTCCCTACACTTATATTTAAAAAAAAATAAGACAAAATGCAGTTTAGGATGAATTTTATTGATAGCATTATTAATAGTAGTAATATTTTTGTTTCTACAGCTATTGCTATAATAGTTATAGTGAATTATTTTGGCCACAATAATTCTGTAGCAAAAATCTGATTTTGTGACAGCCCTAGTACTAATGATGAATGTAATATCCCCTTTAATAAGGATCTAAGAAGGAAGGAAATACGTATTGTCTATTAGAAAAGAAGTAATTATGATTGCATAAGTAAATACATTTCACTAATTTACAGAACAAAAACACAGACATTGATGTACATGGAGTGGTATGTATATCAGTATCAGTAAACATAATTATCATATCATGGTTATACGCACATTCTTGAATCATCTCTTTGGTGTCGAAACATATTGTTTTTACAAGTGATTTTGTCCCTTTTTTCATATCCAAAAACAGTGGGCACTGTGGCACACATCCCTGCTGACCTGACCAGGATGGCAAAACCCAGGACATACATTGTTGTGTGTTTGCTTTCAGTCATGAAAAAGTGGATTTAGTGACTTTATAAATTACTTAGATTACTTGTAAAGAAAAGAAATCAACAAACCGTTACTTTTGCTGGAATGGAGAAAAAAAACGAGGTATGCCTCATTGATGAAGAACAGATTTGAAAAATAAATTGCATAAACCCTCTCCAGTGACCTAATTTGGCATACCTCCCATTATGATTTATAAGCAAAATGAGAGCAAACTTGCATTATAATGTAATTGTAAGAGTCACAGCAAACACAATTCTCATAACTTCCTGTTTCAACCTTAACCTTGTCTGCTTCCAGCTGCGTAACGTCAAAGTAATTAACTGTGAAACAGTTACATTCTTTAATTAAAACCCCTAAACGACGTTAACGAACGAACGAGGAGCTGTGGATCATTCATTTTCATAATCTGTGTTTACATTATTGAGTGCATTATAATATAGTGTGTTTACATTATTGATGTGCACTATTTTATTGCGGAAATAAAATATTTTTACCCAAAGCTATATGATGTCAAGTGTAATGACATACGACGAAAAACATAGGGCAATTTATTCAAATAATTTTAAATGAATTTGAATCTCTAATTCATAATTAGGGAGTTGATTAACAAAATAGCCAAAGCGCAAAAATATCTTACCAGAGCCAAGACAATTGTCTGTTATCTTAATTGTTTGAGAATTTGACCAAAGTGAAAGATAATTTCTTCTACTTCTACTTCTACTGAGCAATAGTTTTTGGTAGTTTTAATTCTTGATAATGGAACAAAGATACATACATTACTATACTGAGTAATCATGTTTTCCATATCTGTTGTTTACATGTGTTGAAGATGGCATTGAACATTGTCATCTGCTCTTCCTTCATGTCATGTGACTTCTTATTACAACACGGCTTCATTCAGCAGAGTCTACAATTGTATGAGTTATATTTGTGCCTGATTTCATCATTTTCAACATTTACTTCTAATAATGAGTTAGTTAGTGCCTTGTTCAATGATGGCATGATGCATACATGTTGGAGGGATCAAACCAGAGACCTTCAAGCTGAGAGACAGCCTAGACAAGATCAAGATTCAAGATTCAAGATTCAAGATTCAAGATTCAAGATTCGTATTATCTCTGTGGGTCAAGCAGACGTCAGAATGCCACAGAGATCCCTCAAATACTTCATTCTTTATACTGTAAATCAACCAATAATTTTACTTTGATGCATTTCCAGAAACATTTCTGACCACACTCGGAGATCAGAACGTCTTCTCAGATTGTGTACATATATGAACCCGGCACTCACATTGTAACTTCATCAAGCATGAACAGAAAGGAACTAGAACAACATAACTTGATCACCAGACTTTTAAGGTTACAGGGGCTGGAAACACCTCTGAATTCAGGGACGCTTCTAATTTTCTGTGTCTTTGATGCGCAGGGATGTAGTGGGGTAGTACATACAGAGCAAACATACTAAACTAAGCCCAAAAACACATATGAAGTCGGTTGTTTTCATTGTTTATGCACACCCTCTTACAAATTACATCAAATAATGCATGACGTGCTGCACACAAATACACAAGAGATAAATTGATGATACAAGAAAAAAATGCACTTTGAAGCTCTGAGATCTTATCGTTGCTTCTTTATTTTTATGATGTTTTTGTTGTGGCATGCCAAATGTGGCTTTGCAGTTATGACGGAACTTTGAAGTGAAGGTTTTGAAGAAGAAAGATGCCAATGCTGAGGCCAGAGGCAAAGCTGGTCCTGCATTAACAATCACTCTTTGATAGGATGTGTGTTCATTTGAATCAAGCAAATACAATGACCCCAATAGTGTGATCAGTTATGGTAAGCTTTCATCTTACAGCTACTTGTTGGTGAGGTAGTAGGCTTCAGATTTGTGCTGTGCTATGTGGCTTTTATATGCATAAATATAACTATAGTGTATATAACTATAGTGTATAGCTTTTTGAAATTTACATTCAGTATCCAGTGTCCAGGACAAATGAACTTACAGACATTCCAGTCTGCCTAACAGTAACCAGTCTCTCTCTCACTCTGATCCTTTCTAGTCACTGTATACTTTCGCAAAAATATATGGCCAATGTAAATTCTAAAAAATAAAACCTTTATTATATAATATATATATATATATATATATATATATATATATATATATATATATATATATATATGTAAATATATATATATATATATATATATATATATGTATTGTTTAAATCCTTAATCCATGAACTACTGATATGATGATAGTTGGTTGTTGAGTAAATATCCAAATGTCTAATCACAATCTATGGTGAACATCAAATTAATTTAATCAAGCAATTAATTACAAACTTTTTTTTTAATGAAGTGCATCTGCACCTACAAAGGACACGGCTAGAGCACTATCAGCTCAATAATGGAATGGACCTCTGGGCAGTATATTCATGTAAGATGTATGATACATTATGTAAATATCGAATTTCTGATGAGCATATTAGCTTCTGTCACTAACAGTCACCATGTTACAGGTAAGTAACTCAAGTTGAATTTAATTCAACTGCAGATTGCTTTTCGCATCACATGTAATGAGCAATGTGACTGAAGTACTACTGATAATTACATAGGAGACTTACGTCACAAAATAACTAAACCATAATGTGGTAAACATCAAAGGAATTCAAAGTAAAATGCATATTATGATCAAGGAAGGGAAAGCCAAAATATTTGAATGTTGGCCCAAGGGCATTGCAAATTCTTTCCAGTGCATTTGTAGATTAAAAAGGCTAAACGTGTTATTGCTGACATTTGACTCCTGCTAAATAAAACTGAAGCACAAGCCTTTAAACAATGTAGCATAGAAGCAAAACACATATAAAAAGGGAAAAATTAATCAGGAATGAACCACTAAAACTGAGCTCTGTCATTGGCATCTTCAAAGACAAAGCTGTCTGCTGCGTTTAAGGCCATTGTTTAACACTAGAAACAATCTGTCTGCTCTCATTTCCTACAGCTCAAGCCATTGTTATGATCCCAGACTGAGCTATAACACAGGGCTGGATGACTCACTTGCTAAGGTCCTCATTAGGTAGAGATGTACATGTGGAGAATACATAACAGTATAGCACTGATAAGGCAAAGTACAACACAACCCCTTGACACCGTAGTGCAGATGTTTCAGACAAAGTCCCATTAGGGATCACACAGTTAATGTATACATGTGAACCACACACTTAACCTCAGCCTATTGACTGAATGTTAAGCCTTGCAATGTTATATCCCAGGATTTATGTTCGCATGCAACTATTTTGCATTAGCAAAATACTTTTAGTTTAGAAAATAATGCTGCCTGGATTTCACAGTAATGCCCATATTTCCCATGGCATTAGACAGTTAAGGAATATGCTACAGTGATCCATGGTGTGTTCATTGGAACTTGCTTTAGGCGCACATTAAAATGAAACAACTCAATGTAGATGTTTTGTCTGTTGCAGTATAGTCTTATCTTTTGATACATATTTCAGCAGGAACAGGCCACGACAAAGCTCCATAAATTCATATAATTAAAACCATCAGTAATACAGCTATGCACCGCAAAGAACAGTTAAAAATTCCAAACTGAAAAAGACCCAGCGTAAAATAAATGCCGTATTTCGTAATATAAAACCTGAAATGAGAATATTGCCGGCATTTGGTACATCATGTCGTCTAGCTAATTTAACTACAACTTGGCTACTGACTTGACTGACTGACTAACACTAACTAAACATTCTCATTTTCCAAACTCATCAGTACGTCTCAGCAGAGTGCTCTAAGAGGACAGCAGTTAGTCAAACTATCCAAATAATCCTCCCTGATTCGTATGTGTCAGTGAGTGTTATTTATCTATTCTGCATTAGTATTTATTGTACAGTAGTTCAATATGTGTGGTGTTTTAAAACAGCTCAGTGTCATTTACTCATTTTGTCTACAGATGCCTTTTGTGATTTTAATAAGTATTAATAAATTAAGCGATAGAATGTCCCAAAAAAATGGCTACATCTATTCAGGGTAAAGTAAAACCTGATCTGAGAATGAAATGGCTGGGTTGGCAGAACACTTTTAATATAAATTTAAATAGTATGTCACAAAGGGAGCTAAACATGAACTACCTTGTTTACATGCATTACATCAACCTTCTAAAATAATGTAAAATACAGTCATGGCACAAACCAACATTCAACAGTTACTCAATAAAGGTATTGATCATTATAAAAGTAATTTATCTATGACGGGGATCAATATACAATAAAACAGGTAGCATATCATGTTAAATGTGCGTGTGATTGAGTTTACCTTGCTTACACCACCATCACTGTATTTTAAAGAATGGTAAAACTATGCAAAATGAGAGGTACAATTATATTTAATCAAAAGGCATCCTTTATACAAACTGAAAAACATGTAAATGCTTCAAGGCCATATCAAAGAAAGTATAGTGTGTCACATATTGTTATTGTACAGGTACCAACAGCTTGTTTAACACAAAAGATAATTGGAAAAAAGCTTTTCTTTTGTCATTGCATAATAAGCTAATGGATTCCAATTCATTCAGGCACTTCAAAACACATACAATATTACTTAAAGCAAAATAGCAAATATATTTGTTCTTACATAGGCCATTCTTTGAACGCTACAGAAAGACTGCATGTGAACGAGTCATCAAACAAGTTAGGTGTAAATCAAGAGTAGAAAGTCTTATGTCTGGTTGTGCATCCATCGAACCGGATCTGGACCTTATTTGTTTTGTTTATGGAACTGGACCGCCAACCCAGCGGAAGTCGTCACATGACGTCAGTGGCATCCTGGCTCAACATGAGCGGGACTTTGATTTCTGATCACTGAAACAAAAGTTGTGTGGTTTTCTCAAATAGCAGATTTTTTGTTGAGCAGATATGGCTCTACAGATTGAAGCGGATTTACCACCTGCCTTTGCATGTCTGAAAGTAAGTATATTGATTGCAAATGGTTTGGTAACATGGCTGCTATTGACTGAGCTAAATACAAACCCCACGGTTAACGTTAACGTAACAGGACGTTGCAGCCATACGATGCCCACTGACGTTAACGTTAAACATTTTAAGAAATTAAGTTCAACGCACATAACCGATTCATCCACTTATTATCTACAATTGTCTGATTTCTTACAAACAAATGCTAACGTAACATTAGCGAACCTTATAGCTAACGTGCAATGCTACAAACTCCGTCCTTTCTGATTTAGCTGACGTTAAACTGGGTAACCTAAGTAACCGCAGTTACCGTAAACGTTGATATTCATCGTAAGTCTACTTTCAACAAGGAACCGCGCGGGTCCAGCCAGAATATCTAACGGCCACGTCATTAGACGTAATTTACGTTATCGATGAAGTGAAACACAACGCCTGCCAAAACAAACACTGACACAAACATAGTTATGGTCATACAACGCTAAGTTGACGCTGACTTATTTCGTCTGTACTACATGTATTATGACCATGAACTGATGCTGTGAAACACACCATGTAGAGATGAAAACAACACGTTGCTTAACCTGTTAGTTAGTTAGTTAGTTAGTTAGTTAGTTAACAGTTAGTTAGTTAGTAAGTAACCCGTTGATGCCTCTGAAGTGACATATCCAGTGGAGAGAAGGACTGGCGCAACTAATAGTGTGTGGATGGGTTTCCAGATAAGGGACTTCACCGACTCCAGTGTGATTTGTAACATTACACTTACACGTTACGCTAAATCAAATGTTCTTTTGAATATGTACATCCTTACATCCTTTACATATAAACATTTACATAAAATCTTATTTTCTATAAATGTAAAAGAGTTTTGATAATTTTTGGTTACTGGAAAATAACAAATAGTTAAGATGTTTTAAATTAAGCTGTGGTTTTTCTCATCTGCAGAATGTTGATGCCCTGCTTCGATGTCCCATTTGCTTCGACTTTCTCAATATTTCAATGATGACTAAATGCTCTCACAACTGTAAGTAATAAGTAGAGCAGCTTTTAAGATAGCGATTGTGCTATAATCAACAACAAATAACAAATCATTTACAACAAATAAAATGCAGCTACGGTACTTTTAAATAAACTGGTCCTTTTTTTTATGATGAGCAAAATAATCATTCAGTTGTCCTCATGACTTTCTGTCCCTCTGGATTTTGCTGTTATCTCGACAGTATTAATACGATTGAGTTCCTTGAAGCATGTTTATTTTCGGTATCTTTTTTTGCATTTATTCAGGTCCAAAGACTAAGCATGCTTTTTTTGCTCCCGGATTTTGTCTTGTGATGTATATAAGGGCACCATTAGGCTCGAGGTGCTCAAATGAGCAGCCACACTAGACCCTCCTCAAATGTGGATTGAATACAATTGTGCACTTCAGATAACTTTTTGTATGTGTAATATTCAATCCAAATTATCACTGAATAACAACTTTGATGAAAAAAGTCAATCTTCTACCTGTTGTCTAACAAAATGATGTATAACATGCATTTCATTTTACAGTTTGCTCCTTGTGCATCAGAAAATTTCTTTGCTATAAGTCGCAGTGTCCAGTTTGCAATACAGTAAGTATAACATTGACTTTAATATATAATCATGCCCCCAAGTAATTTTCATAATCATTAGGGTCATTACCTCAATATAGGTGATGCAATTATAGGTCATCATCCCTCACAATTGCAGGTTATCACCTGTAAATAATTGTATTAATTAGACAAAGGAGACAGGATCCTTCATATCTCACCTTTCTTTCTTTCAGCAAGCGACTGAACAAGATTTAAGAACCAACCGTTTATTGGATGACTTGGTCGTAAACTTTCAAGCTGCAAGGTAAACTATACGACATTATAAATGGTTACCAGTAAACTGTCCCATGTCTGAAAAGTATCAGAACTTTGAATGTGAATGGACCTGAGTGTAACCTGCATCTCCAGTAGCAGTCTTTCAGTATTATCAGGGTGAATGATAGAAAAATATAAAATATATGCAACTGCATTGAGCAAAACCTGTTTTGGTATTGGTGTTTGAATTCAGGGTACTGCAATCAGGACAAGCAGTGCACATAAAAAAAAAAATACATCCCTTACCACATTTGTCCACATTAACAAATCAGCAAACCAGTGCATGACGCTGGAGTCAATGAGTTACCGCTTTTGTTGGTCCTTAGTAAGCAATGCCACTTATTTATTTCATTTCATTTTTTTTTTCATTTCATTTTTTTATTTGAACAGGGACCATACACATCAATCAACCCAGGGGTAAATGTGTCAGTCTTAGCTAAAGCTAAATTTCAACCGTAGTCCCTGTGGCCGGATATAACAAGCCATCACTAAAGGAAAGAAATGGTTATAACAAAAACATCTTAAAAAGCAATAAACACACAGGTTACGATCAAATATATAAATAGGCCTCATCATAAAATCATAAAAACATCATAAAGATCAATAAACATACACACATTTTCATCATCTAAGTACTGTTAAATCCAAGTATTCGTCTGGCCTTCTGCACACCAGCTCAGCTGGAGAACAAAGATATAAGCAAACAATAGTTCTTGCATTTAGTGTAATTATTTTGCCCAGAGACAGAATTATGAAAAGGGCAGATCAGGAAATGCGTCTTACTCTACAATCCATGTAAACCCTCTTCACCATGAACACAGGTGCATCGCCTGAGCATCCCTCCCGTTTGTATCAGCATAGTTCTCAGAACTGTAGAGGAAAAACGATTACTGTGGTGATTTCAAGAGATCCCATTGTTATTGACAAGATTGCAATATGTCCACAAGGGAACCATTTTCAGTTTTTTGCAATGTACCAGCATTAGGGAAACAATTGTAATTGCCTTCTAGTAATCTACTTCTGATTTAAGGATTTTCTGTAAATCAAATGGGGATTTTTTTTTTTCCATCAGCTGAGGTCATTCAAGGTCCTCCTTGTATTGCACTTGTACGTGTGTTGTGTAGCTCTAGGGCTGATATTTTTTCATTACAGCAGGACGTAGGCCTAGGGAGCCGTGTCCAAAGCCAGTCTAAAGAAAATGCCTTGGTCCTTTACATTTCAGTTTTTCCTCCTATGACACTTATCGCAGTGTAGAAAACATTTCCTTTAACCACACGGGTGCAACCAGCCACATGCTTGCACTAATTGGTTTGTCAAATGTACAATATCAAGGTACAGAAGGTCACCCCAACCCCTGGGATTATTTATCCCTGCTGGTCTAGGGTCATACTCTCATTCTTTAATCCTCACTCTGTATCCATGTTAGGCTCCTTTTTTTTTCAGTGAAAAGATAACACTAAAGGACAACATAAAATACATATCCTTAAGGAAGTATGGTCTATGAACAGAGATGTATGAGTGATCCATGTTTTAGTGTGCTTTATAGCATATGTTAAGGTAAAATAGCTGAAAATAAGCCTGCTTGATTTACTGGCTCCTTTTCTGTTAATCAGTGGGTATTGTCCCTGAAAAAGCAAAATAAAATAAAACTAAAATCAACAGAATTGTTTCTTCAGTCAAGTTCGGGCTAATCTCGATATAATGTCTGAGTTCTGTTATCAGTCGGTAAGTTCCTTCTTTCCATCCGTCAATGTTATATCTCTGAAAGGTCTCTCTTTGAACTGTAGATCTTCTGATTGTCATCACTGTTATGAATGAATGGCTCACGCAGCTGCTTTCCCCCCAGGTTTTAATTTCCTGTTGTGGATCATTACACGTCTGAAAAATGGGATTCCTTGACTTTCTCTTAGAACGCTGTTGCAATATACCTGTATCAACCAATTTAGGAATAGTTTGTTTGCTCTGAAATAAATGTACCACATTTTAAGACTATTTCTTTTACATATGTTGCTTTTGGGCCTGTGTGAAAACTTGTCTGCACAAGATCATACAGGGAAGACTGTGTAGACTTCTCTAGCGTCTGTCTATGCAGTTGCTATGTTTTCTGCTTTAGTTTTTGGATAGCTTCTTTCATTGAACCACTCGCATTTCTCATGATTAAACATACTAGAGAACTGCATTGCGTGGCTTTTTACCAATGACACTAATTTAGTGCAATTGAACTAGAGGCCTATTTCTATAGCCAATCACAGCGATTATCGCAGTGTCACACGTCTACTGAATGTTATCACAGTAACAAGCTACCTCGTAGTTTTCTCTCATTCAATGAACTCATTTAATGTGGTTGAGGTGAAGGTTGTACATTAACTTCCGACACTGCTATTTCATTTATTTAACCACCAAAAGCACAATTGCCTTCCCGTACGTGTTGTTTCCTTAAACTTAGCAGTTTTTCTTTGTAATGTCTTCATACAGCTGTAGTCTATGGCTCTTTTTCTTTGACTCATTGTCATTAAAATACTGCATATTTGTATTCCATTTTAGAGTTATTATTGAGATATTGTATAATGTGAGAAATTTGGGCAAAGTAATGATATTAAAATATAATTGGCAGAGGGTGTTCAAAGGAATGGGAGTCGAGAGCCGTTTGTAGTAGTAGGCAGCTATCTTTGCACTTACCATCCCATTCTAATTGTAAAAGATTGTTTTTCACGTTTTAGAGGAAATCAATATGTTCGGTCAATTAAAGTTCAATTAAGTAGATGGTATTGACTTGTTGTGGCTCTTTTGGTTACTACTGGAAGATCAATGTAGTTTCAAACAAAATGCTTAAACTTCCATGTCCATCATACCCTCTCAAATAGTGAATATTGATGTGTTCCGGAAAGTCTGATCTTTATATATTTTTAAACCAATTGTATATGATTATTTTTGTGTCCTTGCTCTAACCCGATTTGCAGTGACTGCAAACATTTCTGTATCCGTCTCATCCTAACTCCCAGAAACAATGGAATAGGTACTAAAAATTGTTAAATATTTCTCTTGATATTTCCATAATCTGCCCAGTCTTATTTGGCCAGGCTGATAATGTTTCATATTATTTAAAGATGCAATTCTTTTTATTTATTGTTTGACAAAAAAAAAAAAAAAAACTTTTAAGCTACTTGAAATGTAATTACTTTGGAGACAAATGAGTCCCAACTATATACCTGGCTGTATGCAGTGTTACAAATGAAGGGAGCAAATGTCTTCCAGATCTTTGCAGGGAGAAAGAGGAGGTGTTTCCGTATGACATTTGTGCAAAGCGGCTTTGGCAAGTGTGTGTGTGTGCATGTGTGTGCACCTGCTCTAATGGGGACAGCAAGCACAAATTAGTTCCAGATATGGAAAGTGGAACATTACACACCTCATTGGTTCCCGTTTTATTGCCAAGTAATGGCCCAGCCGAAATTTGTTTGCTTTCCACATTTCCAAGACTGTAGCCAAAGTGCCTACTTTTTCTCGCTCCGTAGAAAAGGAGCGAGATAATTGAGCAGGTGCAATTTAACGTGGGGCTCACTTTACTGTCTACAGTATTTATTGACTCTTCTCTCTTTAATGGCCTCAACATGTTTTTATTTTTTTTAAGGACCACAAGTCCTTTTATACTACATCATTTAGTTTGTGTAAGTATACATTTGTCTTTTTGAAAATGCAACACACATGTTTTTAATTAAAATGCACTTTTGCCTTTCTTTTTTTTCCAGGCAGAAGTTGTCGTCAGGGACCCCAGCTTCAGCTGTCGAATGCAAAGCTCCTAGAGAGAGGGGCCAGAACTGTAATAGCTCTGTTTTGAGTCACTTTTTCCAAAAGAGGCCTAAAACATCTCCCACTAATGAAACCCAGCGAGATGGTTCTGAGCGGAGGAAAATACAGACTGCACACAACCACAATGCAAATGATGCTGACCTACATTCAGCAACTGAATGTAGGTCAGCATCTGTAGGTCAACCACTTCCAGTGGTTGTGAAGAAAGAGCCGATGGATGTGGAGATGGCATCTGTCCAGGGTTTGATGTCGGTCAAACAGGAAGTCGGAGTCTCACACAGTATGAGCACCGGGGATGAGATGGCGCATTCCTCATCACCATCAAAAGACGTAAAGCCCGTAATCAAAGGTGAAGCCTTTCTACCTGTAGGTTAATGACACTGAATCACTCAGTATTCATCAATCCATTATCTTTAATTGCTTATCCTGAGCAGGGTCGCGAGGGGGGTGGAGCCAATCCCAGCTTGGGCAAAGGCCAGGTACACCCTGGACAGGTCGGCAGACAGGTCGCTGGGCTCACACACAGAGACAGACAACCATTCACCTTCACACTGACAGGCAATTAGTAGGCAAATTACTCACTAAATCTAACTAGCTTGTGAGCTCACTCGCAAACTCACTGATTCATGTTCACAATCCCTACAGGGAGAGCTGTTTGATCAGTGTCAGATCAGAGTTGTATTCCTGCTCCTCATAATCGGGTAACGGCAGATGTGGATATGTTGATTATGCCATCTACAGGCAATGAAAGTAAAAGCTGTCATTTTAATGTGTCCCACCTACAGACAATGAGAGTCATACCAGTAGCGTTTTCCTTGTTTCCAGTTTAAGGGGATAACATTACATTACAATTATGGCAACTGTGACCCAATTATGTAGTTGGATCACTTTCATCTGACACTTGTTAGCAGCAAACATTTATTTGCTGTGTCAAGCTATAGCGAAGTAATGGTGTCCTGCGCAGAGAAAGAAGTTGGTCTTCTTTGTGTGTTGTGATTCAAGCAGAAATCTGGTTAGGACCCAAACTTACCAGAAAGACACTCTGAAGAATTTTTATGTTGTGTGTTGTGGACGGGACCTGTTTTAAAAACTTCCTGTTGGTGCATTTAAGGGCGATCTTATATTACCAAGTCTATGCATGAGCTTACGCGAGCTGAAACAATCTGAAAATGTAAGTATACTTTTCACAGTAGTCAGTGAACATATTGTCTTGAACCAAAGGGTTGTTTTACTTTTTGCTGTTGGTCAATAAGAGTTGCTGTGATTATGGGTATCTTGTTTAGGATCAGCGCTTCATTCATTTCATTTGTACTGTTTCCTATTAAGTTCATTGAGGGGAATGGCACTGGAATGTAATGTGCCATAGGACATACGTAAGCAGCAAATAATATCTTGTGCATTTTTTTATTTATTTTTTACACAGTGGATTGCCCTGTGTGTTCTGTCGGTGTACCACAGCAGTTTATCAACAAGCATCTGGACACGTGTCTTGCCAGAGGAGAGAAGAAGGAAAGCTTGAGGAGGTAAAATACCATCTTAACCGATCACTTGAATACAGGCTGTCTGCTGCTGTCTGCTCAATTATGCTCTCTAGGGAAGTGGAATACAAATAAAACTAAAAGACACTTCATAGATTTGTGTATAGGTTTGCATTAATTGATTGAGTGAATTTGTCACTAACAAAGTGTTTTGGGCCAAAAGTATTTGGACTATGACACAATTTTTCGAACTTTGCCTATTTACACGACTACGATGGATTTTAAATAAAGCAGTCAATATGTGGTTGAAGTGGAGCGAAAATCTTTTGGAGTGAAAATCTTTTGAAGCGAAAATCTTTTGCAGTCAATGATTGCCTGAAGTCTTCCACCCATAGTCATCACCAAACACTGAGTCTCCTCCCTTGAGATGCTCTTTGAAGGCCTTTACTGAAGCCTCCTTCGGTTGCTGCTTGTTTGTGGGTCTTTCTGCCTTCAGTTTTATCTGAAGTAAACTAAAAGCATCCTCACTTGGATTGAGATCAGGTGACTGACTTGGCCAAGGAAGAATATTCCATTTCTTTTCAGCATTTGGCTGAATTTGAGCACATAGTAAAGCCCTGAACACCTCAAAACTCCTCTTGCAACTTCTATCAGCTGTGACATAATCAATGAACACCAGTGACCCAGTTCCATTGGCAGCCATACCAGCCCATGCCACAGCACCACCTCCACCATGTTCACCAGGTGATGTGGTTTGCTTCGGATCAGGAGCCCTTCCTTTCCTTCTCCACACCTTTCTCTTCCTATCATTCTGGTACAAGTTAATCTTGGTTTCATCTTCAAAAGAACCTTTGTCTAAAACTGATCAGGTTTATTCAGATGTTTTCTGGCAAAGTCTAATCTGGCCTTCCAGTTCTCCAGTGTTATCAGTGGTTTGCACCTTGTTGTAAACTTCTGTATTCAGATTCATGAAGGCATCTCTTGATCGTAGACTTTGACAAAGACACGCCTCCCTCCTCCAGAGTACCTCAGTATTCATGTTATGAAGACGTTTTTCTTCACCAAGGAAAGAATTCTGCTATGTCTACTTTACATCAGAATCAGAATCAGAAACTGTTTATTAGCCAGGAATGTTTTCACAAACGAGGAATTTTACGAGGCGGAAGGTGCATACTGTTAATTGAAGCAACTGATTGTGCTCCCAATTATTGCCGATGCATTTCAGGTGTGAGTGTGTCATGTGACTGTCTATTTAAGCTGATGCACCTGCGCAGAATAAAGTTGGTGTTTTCTCAGAACTTGATCCAGTCGCTGCAGGTTGTTTGTTCTCCTAGGTTTACATGTGTTGAGTCGGTATATCTGGCAGTCAAGCTCTGTTTAACAGGTTATGGGCCCAGATGCGTTAGACGTTTGTGCGAAGAGATATCCGGCGTGAGTAGCCACCGAGAGACATTTGCTTGTGTGCGTATCTCACGGATTGGAGTGCCAGCACCATGAGCGAACATACGAGTTCACGTTGGTCTCGTCTTGTTTTTAATGGGGACGAAAAGAACTATGAACTGTGGGAGACAAAGTTTTTGGGACATCTGCGGCTGCAGAAACTGAAGGACATCATTTTGAATCAGCCCGCCGATGGCGCAGAAGAAAACGCACTGGCTGAGGATGCGGCGAAGAACGCGGAAGCGTACGCGGAACTGATCCAATTCCTTGATGACAAGAGTTTGTCTCTGGTCATGCGAGAGGCAGCGGATGACGGGCGTGGAGCGCTCAGGATTTTGCGCGACTATTATGCAGGCAAGGGTAAACCCCGCATTGTATGCCTGTATACAGAACTGACTTCTTTGCAAAAGATGAGTAGTGAGAGTGTGACTGACTATGTCATACGTGCCGAGACTTCGATCACAGCGCTGCGTAATGCTGGAGAGGTTTTAAGCGATGGACTATTGGTTGCAATGATTTTGAAGGGGCTGCCAGACTCATTTAAGCCTTTTTCCATTTTTGTCACTCAAAGTTATGAGACTCTCTCTTTTGCGGAGTTCAAGACTAAGTTGCGCAGTTATGAGAGCACTGAAGGTATGCGCACAGCTGCGGCCGACGACAATGTCATGGGGGCCCGTGCGCATCCAAGGAGGGCTGCCCCAGCAGGCGCAAGTGCACGCAGCACCGAGAGCGGGGACATTGTGTGTTTCCGTTGTGGCCAGAGAGGTCACAAGGTAAGAGACTGTCAGCGTGGTCAACAGTGGTACAGCCAGGGCGAGAGTACCGGACGGCGAGGAGGATGGCGACAGTGGCAGCGGGACAACGCGCGCGGAGTGTCCGAGGAGACGGATGACAACACCTTCATGTTCAAGCTGGTAACCAGCGAGCCAGGAAGCGGTGTCACCAGAAAGGGCTTGATGGTGGACACCGGTGCGACGGCGCATATCATCACTGACCTGGCGAAGTTCAAGAACTTCGATGACCGATTCCAGTCCGAGACGCACTGCGTGGAGCTGGCCGATGGCACAAGCTGCACGGGGGTCGCGGAGCGCAGAGGAGACGCAGAGGTGTGTCTGATCGACAGCAGGGGGCGGCACCTCAGTGCCACACTGAAGCAGGCGCTGTACATTCCCTCGTATCCCCAAGACATCTTCTCCGTGAGAGCTGCAACTTATAGTGGGGCAACGGTGATCTTCAAGGAAGGAGAAGACGTCTTGCAGTATAGAGACGGTACGCGCTTCCTCATTCATGAGCATAACAGACTGTTCTATTTGCCTACTGTGTCAGTAAACAATGACTGTGATGATCAATGTATGAGCTGTCATGATATTCAGACGTGGCACGAGATTTTGGGGCACTGTAATTTTGATGATGTCATGAAGTTAGAGAATGTTGTGGATGGAATGTCAATCAGGGGTAAAGCATCCAAATCCATGATATGTGAAGTGTGTACTCAGGGCAAGTTCACTCAGAGCAGAAACAGGAAGCCTGATGTGAGGGCCAAATCAGCCTTAGAGCTGGTTCACACTGACTTGGCAGGCCCCATTGACCCAGAGTCCAAGGAAGGGTATAGGTATGCACTTTCCTTTACTGACGACTATTCAAGTGCAGTGTTTGTGTACTATCTAAAGCATAAGAGTGACACTGTAGAAGCCACAGAGAGGTTTCTAGCCGACACAGCCTTATATGGGAAAGTGAAGTGTATCAGGTCTGACAATGGTACAGAGTTCACAGGGCAGGGTTACCAAGCTCTACTGCGTAGGAATAGAATCAGACATGAAACATCAGCACCATACTCACCACACCAGAATGGCACTGCTGAGCGTAACTGGAGAACCCTTTTTGACATGGCTAGATGTATGCTCTTGGAGAGCCAGTTAGCCAAGGAGCTATGGCCGTATGCGGTCCAGACAGCAGCAGTGGTGAGGAATAGATGTTTCAACAACCGCACCAGAGAGACACCTTACTTTATGCTGACAGGAAGGAGACCTAATGTCTCCAGGATGCAGAAGTTTGGTACTGTGTGTTACGCCTACAGGCAGGACAGGAAGAAGCTAGAGTCAAGGTCTGACAAAGGCATCTTCGTTGGTTATGACAAGAACAGTCCAGCCTATATGGTCTACTACCCTGACAGCAGGAAGGTGATGAAGCACAGACTGGTGAGGTTCATGTCCTGTGTTGAGGGACAGCAGACTGATGACATGTCCGACGATGACAGTGGTGTGCAGTCTAACACAACCAGACCTGACCCTGACAAACCCGAGCAGAACGACATCCCAGAAGCTAGGCCAGGTCCAAGCCAGATAGGCCTACAGACAGGTGAAGTCAAGCACGAATCCCAGTCTCCACGGAGATACCCTGCTAGAGAGAGGAGGAGGCCAGACGTCTATGGGATAGAGAGTGATCATGCACAGATCAACATTGATTATTGCTACAGGATGGTTTGTAATGTACCTCAGACGTTCAGAGATGCTGTGACTTCATCCAACTCAAGAGAGTGGGTAGATGCAATGGATGAGGAGATGAAGGCACTGAGGGATAACAACACATTTACTCTGACCACCTTACCTGAGGGCAAGAAAGCAGTGGGGGGTAGATGGGTGTATACTCTCAAAACCAATGTTGATGGATCTGACAAGTACAAGGCCCGCTATGTAGCCAAGGGATACAGTCAACAAATGGGTGTAGATTATGGAGAAACGTTTTCTCCTACTGCCGACCTGACTAGTGTGAGAGTGTTGATGCAGAAAGCTGCCCAGGAGGATCTGATCCTACATCAGATGGATGTTAAAACCGCCTACTTACATGCACCAATTGATTGTGAGATTTACATGGAACAGCCAGAGGGTTATGATGTAAAATCTCAGACAAATGAGAAGATGGTGTGTAGACTAGAGAAGTCACTATATGGGCTTAAACAATCAGGTCGAAACTGGAACATAATGTTGCATGACTATCTATGTGAAAACATGTTTGTACAGAATCCAGCCGATCACTGTGTTTATGAGAGAGAAACGGAACATGACAAGGTGATCATACTGATCTGGGTTGATGACCTGGTTATTGCAGCCAGTGATGAGAGTGCTTTAAAAGCAGTAAAAGAGATGCTTGCTGTGAAGTTCCAGATGAAAGATTTGGGCAGACTGAAGAATTTTCTTGGTATCACTCTTGACCAGTGTAATGGATGTGTGACCATGTCACAGCAGAGCTATGTTGACAAGCTGCTTGACAGGTTTGATATGCAGGATTGTAAACCCAGGTCAACACCTTGTGAACCAAAGCTGCATTACACTGATGAGAAGCTAGGTGACCCCAGAAAATACAGAGAGGCAGTGGGTAGCCTAATCTACCTAACCTCATGCACCAGACCTGATCTGAGCTTTGTTGTAAGCAAACTGTCACAGCATTTCAGTGAGCCGACAGAAGAGCAGTGGACAACTGTTAAGCATGTACTGAAATATTTGAAGGGCACAAATGACAAAATGTTGTGTTACAGAAAATGTGATGAGCTGAGGTTGTTTGCTTACAGTGATGCAGATTGGGCAGGTGATACAACTGACAGACGCAGTACAACTGGTTATTGTGTTAGTCTGAGTAAGACTGGTCCTCTGATTTCCTGGAAGACCAAGAAGCAGCCAACTGTAGCACTGTCAACTTGTGAGGCAGAGTATATGGCGTTGGCCGCCACCACACAAGAGTGTCTTTACTTATCTCAACTGCTTGAACATCTTGATGACTGTCTGTATGATGTACCTAAGATTTTTGAAGATAACCAAGGTACAATTGCATTAGCCAAGAATCCAGTCAGCAGACAGCGATGTAAGCACATTGATATAAAATACCATTTTGTGAGATCAACTGTTAATGACTGTAAAGTATGTTTGGAGTATTGCCCAACAGACCAGATGGTAGCTGACCTGATGACAAAACCAGCTACTAAAGCAAAGCTACTTACTTTTTCCATGTTCTTGTTTGGGGCATAGCCAGTTAAGTGCAGTTAAGTGCAGTTGGTTTCCATGTTTGTTTGTTTTTCTTTGTATGATTTATGGTTGTCAATAATGTGTGATCAAGTGGGGGTGTTAATTGAAGCAACTGATTGTGCTCCCAATTATTGCCGATGCATTTCAGGTGTGAGTGTGTCATGTGTGTCATGTAAATATGTCATATTTAAGCTGATGCACCTGCGCAGAATAAAGTTGGTGTTTTCTCAGAACTTGATCCAGTCGCTGCAGGTTGTTTGTTCTCCTAGGTTTACATGTGTTGAGTCGGTATATCTGGCAGTCAAGCTCTGTTTAACACATACATTGGACATGGACATGGGACGTTAGACGAGACAAACAACAATCAACAATCAACGATAACGATAACAACAGTGCAGTGGGTATTAAATAAGTGTAAGATAAGAAAGTGCTCAGACAACAGATACGTTAATGTGAGTGTACGTTAAAGTGACGTGTGTGTTTAAGTTAAAGTGTATGTTAAAGTGACGAGTGTTTAAGTTAAAAGTGTATGTTAGTGGCATGACTGTTTAAATATGAGGTGTGCAGAAGAGTGAACGGTAAAGAGAAAGAAAGAGAAAAAATAAGAATAAAAAATAAAAATAACTGGGGGTGACAGAGACAGTCAGTGGGGGACCCGGGCCTTGTTGATGAGCCCGACTGGCGACGGGAAGAAACTGTTTGTGTGGCGTGAGGTCTTGGTCCTGATGGACCTCAGCCTCCTGCCAGAGGGGAGGGACTCGAACAGGTTATGTCCAGGGTGAGAGGGGTCAGCTGCAATCTTCCTGGCTCGCCTCAGAGTCCTGGAGTCGAACAAGTCTTGGAGGGATGGCAGATTACAGCCAATCACCCTCTCAGCAGAGCGGATGATGCGCCGCAGCCTGGCCTTGTCCTTGGCAGTGGCTGCGGTGTGCCAGACGGTGATGGAGGAGCAGAGGATGGACTCAACGATGGCAGTGTAGAAGTGCACCATCATTTTCTTCGGCAGGTTGAATTTCTTCAGCTGCCTCAGGAAGAACATCCTCTGCTGGGCCTTCTTGGCGATGGAGCTGATGTTCAGTTCCCACTTGAGGTCCTGGGAAATGATGGAGCCCAGGAAGCGGAAGGACTCCACAGCGTCGACGGGGGAGTCACACAGGATGAGAGGGGCGGGTGGGGCTGCGTTCTTTCTGAAGTCCACAACCATCTCCACTGTCTTCAGAGCGTTGAGCTCCAGGTTGTTCTGGCTGCACCAGGTCTCCAGGTGGTCAGTCTCCCACCTGTAGGCAGACTCGTCCCCACCAGAGATGAGTCCAATGAGGGTGGTGTCATCCGCGAACTTCAGGAGCTTGACGGACTGGTGACTGGAGGTGCAGCTGTTGGTGTACAGCGAGAAGAGCAGAGGGGAAAGAACGCATCCTTGGGGGGAACCAGTGCTGGTGGACCGAGAGCCTGAGACGTGTTTCCCCAGCCTCACGTGCTGCTTCCTGTCAGTTAGGAAGTCTGTGATCCACCTGCAGGTGGAGTCAGGCATGTGCAGCTGGGAGAGCTTGTCCTGCAGCAGAGACGGGATGATGGTGTTGAAAGCAGAGCTGAAGTCCACGAACAGGATCCTGGCGTAGGTTCCTGGGAGTCCAGATGCTGGAGGATGTAGTGGAGGACAGCATCGTCTACAGACCTGTTGGCCCTGTAGGCGAACTGCAGAGGGTCCAGGAGTGGGTCAGTCAGGGTTTTGAGGTGGGACAGGACCAGGCGCTCAAAAGACTTCATGACCACAGAGGTCAGGGCGACGGGCCTGTAATCATTGAGTCCTGTGATCCTGGGTTTCTTGGGGACGGGGATGATGGTGGAGGCCTTGAAGCAGGCTGGCACGTGGCATGTCTCCAGGGAGGTGTTGAAGATCTCAGTGAACAACGGAGACAGCTGGTCAGCACAGTGCTTCAGGGTGGAGGGTGAGACAGAGTCCGGGCCCGCTGCTTTGCGGGGGTTCTGCTTTTTAAAGAGCCTGTTGACGTCCCTCTCCAGAATAGTGAGGGTCGTCACTGGGGAGGTGTGAGCCCCCGATGGGCTGGGGGAGGGGGAGATGATGGTCTGTGGCTGGTTGATGGGCCTGTGGGGCATGGCGTCAGGACTGCTCCATTGTCTTTCAAAGCGACAGTAGAACTCGTTCAACGCATCTGCCAGGCAGAGGTCGTTCATGGCGTGGGGGGTTTTCGGCTTGTAGTTGGTGATCTGCCTGAGCCCTCTCCAGACAGAAGCAGAGTCACTTGCTGAGAGCTGTTGTTGCAGTTTCTCAGAGTACAGTCGTTTAGCATCTCTCACCGCCTTGCTAAACCTGTATTTTGACTCTGTGTACAAGTCCTTGTCCCCACTCCTGAATGCCTGGTCCTTGTGCAGTCTTAGCTTCCTGAGTTCCGCTGTGAACCAGGGTTTGTCGTTGTTGTAACTCACCCTGGAGCTGGTTGGAACACAGCATGTCCTCCGTGGTCTTCCAGGCCTTTTGGTGTTGGTGAGCTTGCCAGTTCATTCTTTATTTTTAGGAATGCACCAAACTGTTGCTTTGATCAATCCTAATGTTTCTGCTATCTGCCTGATAGGTTTGTGTAGTTTGTCAGCCTTTTAATGGCCTCCTTCACTTGCATGGATACCTCTTTGGTCCTCATGCTGAGAGTTCCCTGGACCAGCTACCAGTTGTTCTCCAGAGGTATTTGGTCAAATCTGCCCGATTGGCCATTCAAAAATTCAAGATGGCAGCTATTTTTCAAGATGGCTGCCAATTGGGTCTCCAAAATGTAGTTTTCTTCATAAAACTGTTGGTATTTCCCCGATTTGAATGATCTTGGTGTCTGTTCGTATGTTTCTAAGTACTCTGGAGCTAAATATGCTACTTTATTAGACTTCTGACAAAAAATGTACTACATTTTTGAAATTTTGAACAATTTTGATGATTTAGAATAGAAAATCTAAGTTATTGATGTGCCAGTGTGGCACCCTGGACATTTTAATGGCTACAATTATTTGCAAAATTGTTATTGTATTAGTTTGTGTTATTACCTTGCCCCCCGCCACCATTATTTTCTGGTTATTATAATTGCGAACGCTTTGTGTGACTTTTAAACTTACCTACTTTCACCTAAAGTAGCTGCAGGGTGATACTCATTTTCGCCAATAGGTGGCAGTAGCCTGTTTTTGGCATGACTGGCTCTGTAATTCTTGTCTAAAACAAGCAAATTAGACCAGCGGACTTGGGGCCAATCCCAATCTCCACCCTTACGGACTTTGAGGCGCGCTCCCGCAAAGTCCTTGAGGGTTTAGGGGTGTCCCATTGTCACATCATAGAGTGCTTGAGGGCTCTCTGGCAGACATTTTGGCAAGACGTAAAAAAAAGAAAAAGAAAAGGTAAACAAAGAGACACGTGGGCGTTCAGCCCGATAATATAATATAATACATTTACACTACAACATTACGGATTAAATATAACAACACATGAAATCATAGGAATGCAAGCAGAAAATATATATAACAGTATTTTTACATTCATTAAACATTTCGTTTTGACAAACAAGTAAACAGATCATTTAAAATGACTTCTCATCTAGTGAGGAAGACGTTCAAATCAGTGACTAAAAAGTATAAAATAAATACACAATTGTACACAATATTTTTTTATATAGTCACGTGATGTTGCAGCAAAGTGCTGTCCCGTTCATATTCACACCAAGCCCTCACAGCCTCTCACACTCAACCACTTAGCAGCTGACGTCAGTAAATCACTGACGGTTCAGGGCTTGAGGGCAGGGCCGGCTCTAGCCCTTTGGTTGCCCTAGGCGAGATTGAGTTTTGCCCCCCCCCCCCACAGACACACACAATACTTTACATCACTGAAGAGACCTATATTAACTTAACTGCTTTACTTTGCATAGCAGTTTTTCACCCACTTATAATACTACTATTCTATGATGCATGGACAACAAACACCAGAATAGTTTCAGAACATTTTCTTTTTTATTATTTTAAATAATTTATTACACACTCAAAGTTAGGATTAAATTAACTCCATAAACTGTGCAAAACACTTTTTTTTCAAATATGTTTATTGAACGAACCTCAAAACATGATACAAGCTGTATAGGGAATGACTATGGTTAACAAGGTTTGACAGGTTTTTTTCCCTTACACACAAACACAGAGGGCTGGCCAGTCAGCAGGATCTATAGGTTCTCCCTGGATATCAGGAATTGCGGAGGGTGAGGTGTCTGCAGGCGGCAGTGTAGTTTCACTGGTGCCCTGAGTGCTTGATGTGGTCCTGGATGTCCCTTCACCTTCACCTGTATTCAAGCAAATTGTATAGCCAGACAAGCGGTGTTTAATATAATAAGTGAAATGATCATGAATGTGGTTGAACTTCTTTAAGAAAACAAGCTATTGTATTTAATACATGCTGACATGTTTCTATTGTACTTATGGAGTATGGATGTGGCTTGAATAAATACTATTAAATAGACTCACCTGATGCAGGCTGTGTGTTCCTGGCCCCTTGAGTACTACTGGATGTCCCTTCTCCTGCAGCTGTATTTAAACACAGAGTTCATCCATGCTGTTCGTTACACAATTGCATTTGGTCATTTCTATCATCCTACCACATAGTTGCATTGTACAAATACATTTTATCTGACCATGTAACTTGTAGTAGATGAATTACAATTACTGCCACCACTGCTACAAGGCTAAATAATGCTAGTGATTACAATTAGTAGTATTAATGTGATGTGATTATGAAAGTAATAATTGATAATAATAATAACAATAACAGCAACAATAGTACTAGTTGTGTAGGCTACTTACAAAGTTCAGAGGGAGGCGAATCAGGCGTCCTTTCTCCAGCAGGTGCCGGCCTCTGAAAACATTGCCTGAGTGCATCTGGCCAATTTAAAACAAAAATAAAAAATAAAATAAAACAAAACAAAAGACACATATACATTTTAGTATATTCCTGGGGAGGAACTGTACAGAAGGGTGAACACCACCACTATCCCCCAAATGGTTACTGTGTGTGTATGCACCTGCTAGTTGTGAATTCACTAAACAGAACTTATGCCATTTATAATGAATGTAGACAGCAACTGTACTTTTCATAACTAGCATACGTTATCCAGATACTGGTCTTTTGACATGTACATCCATGTAGGTTATCAGTGAAGTTACGTTTGCTAGTAATAGCCTACGTAGCAAATTAGCAAAGTAACAGTTGCTAGCTAGCTATAGCTAGCCTAAGTGACAGCAATGAAATGTCCAATATTAGGTGATGCACAATACTAAATATATTTAGTTTGACACCTTAATGGCTGAGATGAGAAGACTTACCTCTATACTTGACTTTCTTTTCCTCTTCTTCCTTTTTTCGTTTTCGTCCCTGTGCTCCAGATGGTTTAGACCAGTCAAAGTGGCCGCGCAATAGATTTTTCAGATCGCGCACATTTTTCAGACCGCATAGACGATTCTTTTTTTTCGAGTGAGCCATCTTTGCAATAGAAGATCTTTGATGTGACGTGTCGAGTCTTGGCCAATCAGCGTCCCGTTTTCTCGACAAAAAAAATCAGATTTTTGGCCGAGTTGTTGTCATCTCCGTAATAGAACATCTTTGATGTGACGTGTCTTGGCCAATCAGCGTTAAGATGTCTACAGCGCCCGTTTCTCAATATGCGTGTCTCTCTGTACTTGATGAGAAAACTCACAGCTGAATCGTCCCTGCTCGCGGGAGCCAGCGCCCCCCGGTCGCGTGGTCGCGTGGTCGCGAATTGCTCACAGTGCTGAAATGTGCGCTGTGAGGGCGCCCCCAACCCATTTGTCGCCCTAGGCAGTCGCCTAGTTCGCCTATAGCAATCGCCGGCCCTGCTTGAGGGTTTAGGGTGGGGATTGGGCCTAGGTGGACTTCACATAGAGATGGCTGCACTGAGATCTTTGGGAACTCTTCTACAGGACAGTGGTTGGACCAGTGCCCTTGTGGAAGCAGGAGTGGTATCTTCTGGTACAGCAGAGTCCTTTCTGTCTCCACCAAGTGTTACCAGGACAAGAATCTGCTCATCAGATCACAGCCTGCAGCCTGTACCAACTAATGAAGGAAGCATTCCTTGACCACTGCTCTTCCGAGACTGATATTAGATCTTACCTTCGAAGACTGGTGTGAACAACGGAACCTAGCAAGTCAACAGTTCAAGTTCTGGAGTCTAGTGCTGGACATGGAGCTCACCACTTCAACTTGTATCGTGAAGCTTTTTCAGAACTAGTTTCTTACTTCTTTGCGAACAATAATGTCAACTATGGACGATGGGTCCCAATTCACCTTCGAGATATGATGTCCCTGGAGCATCAACATCCAGAAGCGGCCAAGGAGTTTCACAAGGGTAACTTTGTCAGTCACAAATCCAGAAGAGAATTCTCTGCACTGGCAATTGACCAAGCCCATGAGCAAAATAATGCAGTTATCAAAGGAGATGGTGGATCAATTGGATTAACAGAAGAGACTGTAGCACTTCGCAGATTAATGGTAGCTGGACCTGAAGTGTGTCGTCTTGTAGCTGAATATGAAACTATGTCCGGTGAAGATGCCACAAACCGTAGCAGACATCATGAGCAGACACAGAATGCTCAGAGATCTTTATTTTTAAAGGTGAAAGCACTCATTGTTGTTACAAGAGATGAACAACCCTTTCCAAGAGGAGTCAGCTGACCTAATAGCGCTTGACACAAAGAATGTTGCTGATCCCATTCTTGCCAAAATGGTTGCTACACATCACCAGCGGGGCAAAGAGCAGTTACGGTCATTCATGAACGGGCTACAGAATGCTAACAAATCAACATTCTACCATCCAATTAAGAAGAACCCAGTTTCTTTCTTCAAACAAGTCTTTCAAGAAGCTGGGAGAAATTCCAAAGAGAAGATACTGAAAGATGACTGTCATCTGTTCTCACGACTCTTTATCTCATGCCAGAGTAGGCAGTGTGATTTGCAAGAAGTCTTCATGCCTAAGAACCAGTCATTTCCTGCATCACTTAGTGACAGTGGCAAACTTCATACATGTCAGAAGTCTCAACTGGTTGAAATTCTTCAAGCACAAGTGAGCATGCCATAAAGAGAACCATTAGGAGATGCAATCATCATAGATGGCTCAGCACTAAATACACTCATAAATACATTACCTCCACGCAGGGCCGGCTCTAGCCCTTTGGTTGCCCTAGGCGAGATTGAGTTTTGCGCCCCCCACCCCACAGACACACAATACTTTACATCACTGAAGAGACATATATTAACTTAACTGCTTTACTTTGCATAGCAGTTTTTCACCCACTTATAATTCTACTATTCTACATTGCTGTTCAACAATAAATGGTGCATGGACAACAAACACCAGAATAGTTTCAGAACATTTTCTTTTTTATTATTTTAAATAATTTATTACACACTCAAAGTTAGGATTAAATTAACTCCATAAACTGTGCAAAACACTCTTTTTTTTCAAATATGTTTATTGAACAAACCTATACTTGACTTTCTTTTCCTCTTCTTCCTTTTTTCGTTTTCGTCCCTGTGCTCCAGATGGTTTAGACCGCTTCATTTTTGCAAATGTCAGGGGCCAGTCAAAGTGGTCGCGCAATAGATTTTTCAGATCGCGCACATTTTTCAGACCGCACAAACGATTTATTTTTTTGGAGCGAGTCATCTTTACAATAGAAGATCTTTGATGTGACGTGTCGAGTCTTGGCCAATCAGCGTCCCGTTTTCTCGACAAAAAATTCAGATTTTTGGCCGAGTTGTTGTCCTCTCCGTAATAGAACATCTTTGATGTGACGTGTCTTGGTCCCTGCTCGCGGGAGCCAGCGCCCGTGGTCGCGAATTGCTCACAGTGCTGAAATGTGCGCTGTGAGGGCGCCCCCAACCCATTTGTCGCCCTAGGCAGTCGCCTAGTTCGCCTATAGCAATCGCCGGCCCTGCCTCCACGCACCTCCAAGACATTTGATGCATATGCCAGAGAAGATATCATCAAGAAGGTAGAATCCTATGGTACCAAGTACAAAAGGGTGGATGTGGTGTTTTATGTGTACAATAAGTCAAGTCTGAAAGCAGAAGCCAGGTAAAATTGTGGGCAGGGAATGAGAAGAAGGGTCTCAGGAATCAGCAAGACACCAAATAACTGGAGGAGTTTTCTTCGAGATGACAACAACAAGACCGAGCTGTTTCACTTCCTAGCAGATAAGATATGTTAGGCACAGACGGCAAGTACAATTATTGTCACAAAAGGAGAAGATGTCATTAGCAATACAAGGAAATGCCTTGATGCTATGTCACCATGCTCTCATGAGGAAGCAGACACCCGGATATTTGTACATGCCAGGGATGCAGTAATGGAAGGCATCAAGTCCCTCATCATCAAGGCTAATGACACTGATATCCTTGTCATAGCGATATCTATACTGCCATCCTTACAGGCCATTGGTCTTGAGAGTATGTGGATTGTGTTTGGCCAAGGAGCTAGTGTTCGATGGATTCCAGTCCATGAAGTAATAGCTGCAATTGGGACTGACAAAGCCAGTGGATTACCATACTTTCATGCATTCACAGGCTGTGACAATGTGTCTGCATTTCATGGGAAAGGAAAGAAGACAGCATGGCAGACATGGAATATCTGTGATGAAGTTTCTGAAACATTCACCAATCTCAGCCAGCATCCAACATCAATTAGTGACCTGGACCTGCAACAGTTAGAGAGATTTGTTGTTCTCATGTATGATAGATCAAGCGCAGTTTCTGGTGTGGATGTATGTTGCGCACTTGGACACAGGAGATCCAGGCGTGCATGGTTGTTTAAGAATTTCTTTACTCAACAGGAGCAAAAGTACACGAACACACTGAAAAGTACAGAAACACACTCTGATCAGCTCCACACTACGCACTTCATGCTATTCTAGACCAATCTGAATAGAACGATTTCTTATACATATAATCTTATATTATCACTAACAACTTCATTCACACTGGCGACATTCTACACATTCACACAACTGTCATTCTCACAGGCTACAGATGGTTACTACGGTTACTAGCTAGCTAAGCTAAGTGATCAATTCTATTCCAGACACGTCATGACATTCAACTTCTAAACTGACATACATTCATATTTGCCTTCCAAACAGTTATGCCCATGTGTCACTACATCTATACCATTTAATCACTTTCACCCACCTGAAAAGTACAGAAACACACTCTGATCAGCTCCACACTACGCACTTCATGCTATTCTAGACCAATCTGAATAGCGCGAGCGCAGCTTTTTCCCTCGCTTTTCCCCAAAGGACCCCTGAGCTGACCCAAGTCTGCCTGAACTTAAATCCTCGTAACCAACATTAACCTCTCACGTCATTCAAACCTCCCTTGCAGATAAACAAACAGATGCCAGGTGAACAAACAAAACAATTAACAATCAATAAAAAATAATAAACAAATGAGAATATGGGGGAGTCCATGTTTAGTTCTTGTTATAGTGTCCAATGTTAATGTGGGCCCCACATGTAGCAAGACTATCTCTAGGCCAGACATTGGCAGTCCTGCTGATTGGGGGTGGACACAGAAAGGAGTGAAATGGCGGTATGTTGGTCGATGTTACCCCCCATCGCAGCCAGTTGTCAGGAACTGGCCAAGTGTTCCTGTAAGAAAGGTTGCCATGGGAGGTGCAAGTGCTTTCAGTTCGGACTTCCATGTACAGCACTCTGCAGCTGCATATGTGAGCAGTAGCAGTTGGAAGATGAATGTGCCCGATGACCGTACCTTTTGTGTGGAGTTACTGCAGACATTCAGATCGAAATGATACCCCCTGAACAGTGACATTGACGTGAATGCACCAACATGTCATGCTAAACATTAGTTTGAGGCTAAGTCCTCAGCAATTGTAAGTCAAATTGCATTTAAAGAATGTTTAAGTTAATATGTTATAGAGTTACAAGTTTTTGTTTGCATCCATGCTGACTAGACTAGTCTGGCAATGTTACACATTTACCTTTTAATATCAAATGTATTATTGTTAGATTAATTAAGTGTCCAGTGCCATACAGTTTGTTTTGTTCAGTTTGATATCATATAGTTGTAATGTTCAATTTGAACATAGTTGAAGGAAATTATTTTAAAAAGAGTTGAATTATCAATCGACACTTGTATTCGTAAATCTTTCCACTAAATGTCCAATTACATCAGCACATTCATTATTCTAGTGTTATAGTTTTGGATAATTCTTAAACCATATTTTATTACCTATAAATAGACACCAAGATCATTTAAATCAGGGAAATACAAACAGTTTTATGAAGAAAACTAAAATGTTGGAGACCCAATGAGTATCGCCCTGCAGCTACTTTAGGTGAAAGTAGGTAAGTTTAAAAGTCACACGAAGTGTTTTAAATTATAATAACCAGAAAATAATAGTGGCAGGGGGCAAGGTAATAACACAAACTAATACAATAACAATTTTGCAAATAATTGTAGCCATTAAAATGTCCAGGGTGCCACACTGGCACATCAATAACTTAGTCATCAAATTGTTAAAAATTTAGTAAATTCTTTGTCAGAAGTCAAATAAAGTAGCATATTTGGCTCCAGAGTACTTAGAAACATATGAATAGACACCAAGATCATTCAAATCTGGGAAATACCAACAGTTTTATGAAGAAAACTACATTTTGGAGAGCCAATTGGCGGCCATCTTCATGCTTGTATCAACATTTGCACGATTCTTGTTAAAAAATGTTTTTATCTGCCAAATGCAAATTTAACATTTAGAATCATCTCCAGACCTTTTTTATCTGCTTCATTTGTCATGAAATAATGAGAGAACAGGCCACACCTGGCCATCAAACCATTTATAAGACAATTGTCCAATTACTTTTGAGCCTCTGAAAATGTGGGGCATTGTGTAAAAATGGTTATAATTCCAAAAACGGTTAATGCGGTAGTTTTGTTATCTATTGAATTAAAGCTGGAAGTCTACCCGTCAAACACATATTGATGGCCTCATTTCAAATTCGTGTAAAGTTGTGTAAACAGGAAAATAAGACCTGTCCAAATACTTATAGCCCAGACTGTAAGTGGAGGATTTAGGAGCAGTTTCGTATAGGGGAAATCAACAATTGTGACTTCATGCAACATCTGAAACGTCTGATGTTCACATCCAGGGTGGCCATATCAATAATATTGGATTGAAATCTGTGAAAATGACCAAAAAACTATTAGAATGTGTCAATATATGGGGTATGTAACTGTCTGGACTGGAATGCAAGACAAACTTTTTTTTCTTCACTTTAAATGCTTATCTTTCCTGCCATCTGTTCTCTCCATTGTCCGGGAAGATAGTATCCCCTAGAAGCGCCTGTGTATTATTTTTACTTGGAAACTTGAAGTCCTGTATTCTAAAACATTTACTATGCGTTAATGCCCTATTGTTTGCTGAAAATGTCAGAGTTACTGAAACTATACAATTAGAGCATTTGTAGATTTACCACCAACCTGGCTACTCATTTTGCTGAAGAATGGGTCTGTGACATAACTTGGGAGACTGATCCTCTTTTTCAATTATAATGTTTTGTTAAGGATTGGTCATTTTTGTAGCAGTGCAAAATACTTAATCTGAAGTAGACCTTGACGTCATATTGATAGATTCAGAGGTTTTGATATTCTGGCCTGCATGGAGAGGATTCCTCTTGCTACCAACCTTAATAATTTACACTTAATGTCTTATATTCAAGACAAAGTATATAATATAACACATTTGATGGCCTTGTAGGAATTTAACAGGACTAAAGCGCCTCAGACAGTGTTCCTCTACCAAGCTGACAAATGGAAACTTCTGCATATAATGTACAAGACTCGCATGTAGAACAGTTTTGGACGTTTATTACAATTGAACACAGAAATGCCGCCCAAGTTATATCAGGTGATTACTGAAATACACTATTCTTCATCTCTGTTGCAGCTCTCTCGGCAATGCGAGGCGTCCAATGACGAAGCTTGTGTATAACCTGCTTTCAATGCAGGAGCTGAAGAGGAGGCTGAAAGAGTGCCATCTCTCAATGCAGGGTTCTCGAGACCAGCTGATCAAAAGACACCAGGATTTTGTCCACATATACAATGCCCAGTGTGATTCCCTAAACCCCAAATCAGGTGAGTGCATTTGGTCCATTACAACATAAGGCTGATACTGTATTTAAAGTCTAGGGAAAGGAAAATAGGTGTGAAAATAATTGCTGATACAATTTAAAAAGAGTGTGTGTGTGTGGTATAGTATAGTACTGAATGTAACCTGTTGAGCTGCCATATCTTTTGGCCTGTGGTCTGTCATCCAGAAAGTCTTTACCAGCCCTCTGTGTGTGCCTGTCACTCAGGGTGCTCATTAGCATGCTGCACGTGTGTTCCAGTAGCTTGTGCGTTCATCATAAGCTCCACTGTGCCCTACTTTGTTGCAATGGTTATGGCTGTTAAACGGTGGCAAAATTACACATTTCAATATCAGAATTTGATCAAAAGTCTAGAGGACACAAATACATTATTTTATCCCCCTTCAAGTTAACATACGGCTTAACTGGCGGTTAGCTGGTGGAAGACTGCTGCACACATGCCCTGCAATAGAGCATGCGCGTAAAAATTCAACAAAGTAGCGTGAAGCAGTGAGATGGACAACGTTTCAAATATCCTGTAACTGTACTTATGTAATCAACCTTCTCACACGATTGGCCATGGTTTCAAAGTCTTAAGCGGACTCGCCCTCTTGAGTAGGTTGACTAATGTAACAGGAAACATGCACCACTGAAGCGAGTGATTAGCTTAATTAGAAAAACACGTTTTAACATAATTCATAAAAAAAACACCCATGCTAATTATGACGATGTCACACAAATTTCTAAAATGATAAAGTCATTTAGGATTAGATTTTGGACAGACATGAATGTAAAGGGCATCTTGACGTTAGTTTTTTGAGACAAAGATGTACACATTCGGCATTACATTTTTTTTTTTTCTTCTATTATTGGAATTCCCAGGATTTGCCTCACTTTTGAACAGCGGCCCATTGGGTCAAAACCCCCTTTTGTTCGCTTGCAGAATTCATACAACAGGCTTTTTTCAATCTGTCAACAGCTGAAGATATTGCCAAAGACTTGGAGGCCAATGAGAAGATAAAGAATCAACTGCAGGGGAAAGCCAAACCCGTGCGTATTAACAGCTTAATGGGATATATTGTGGGCTTGACTTGTATAGCCCCAAAAGCACTGAAAGTGATAAATGTAACGACTCATTTCATGCACATCAATTGCTGCTGCTGTTTCGGTTTGCTGTTTCAGATTTGAAATGCCAACAACACAGAAGCAGCAGTATTTGCTGTTTAGGCGTGGTTTTATACATGACAGATATCCCTTAATATGTTATCTTTTAAATCATTGATATGAGTAGAATGAAAGATTAACTAGAAAATGTTTCACACGATCGTCTAGATGGAAGACTTCTCACTTTGGAGTTTTTGGGAAAACCAAAACTCTTATTCCACTCACTGTGGTGTTACAGAGTGAAGCTTCTATGGCTGAGTATAGACCCCGACCGGCACAGAGCACACAAACCAGCGATCACATCACAAACAGAATTAACGTTAAGTGGTGGTAGCTGATGTGACCGACCACCAGTGTTGTTTGTCATTTGAACCAGCAAAAGCTACAGTAGTATTATTAATAATTATCTTTTTTAACAAAATATTGTCCTTTGGTGGGAAATCCTTAGCATTTTCTTCCTTTTAGCTTTCTCCAAACAGATGTGCGGTTGCAGATAAAAACTGCTTTGGTCGCAGGGTCTTTATTTGACCCTCCAAAATCTAAACAAGGTTTTAGTAGGTGCATCAAAACGTGCCTCATTTACGCTTTTTGTACATTATAACAATAGGTGAACTTCAGAACGTGCACGTCAGACGCTTTCAGTGCATTTGAGCCTCATGATAGGTTTTCTTCTCAAATGTACCCTGAGGTTTAATTATTATTTTTTTATAACCTCTAGTGGTACTGTAAAATAATGTTTTATTGAGGGCTCCTCCCTGTATTGATAAGGTGCAGGTATGCATTGCATGCTCTGCATGCAGCATAATGCCATTGGTTTAACTTAAACGAAGCAATCAGGCAATTCCTTTACACATTTTGTCATTGATGGTAATGCTAATGTATGTTTTTGTCAATTTAAAGGTCATGGTTTTCGCAAAGAATCAGTCCGAGAAGGAGATTGATGAGATTCATTCAAATTACAGTAAGTGATTTTTTTTTTCACTATAAATCTATTGACCCCTCAGGGGTTTGACTCACCAAGCTGGCAGCTAAAAATCTGTGTGAAGAAAGTTCAACTGATGAAATTGCTTTGCATAATAGTACATGCTCTTTTAAAAAATGCATATAAATTGTGTAAACATATGCATGTACTGCCTGCATGTAAGGACATTGCTTGTCAGAATACTGCATCTGTAAATCATTAGCTTTGAAGAAAGATACTAGCCACTCATATTTGACCACTTTCAAATAGTTAAAACAATACATCGAGTGCAATATAGTATCACTATGCCTTTGCCAAGTATACAAAAACCATGAACAAAATTCAATAGACCTAGAGTGAAAATAAATAAATATGTATTACATCATCCAAAATCATAAACTTAATGAGTCATTGCAATTACAATGTTATGTATAATGTCCCCTCTTCTCTATGCATAACCAGGGTACTCACTAACATCAAATAATATGATTGTCGAAGGATTGCAATTTAAATCTTTTGCCATTTACCTCATCACTGAGGAAAACATGTATAGCTGATACAATGACTTCCAGTGTCTCGTAGCCGTATAGCCAAACTGTCCATCTGTGTGGTTCAGTTATAAAAATGTATGAATGCTGTCTTCTGTAGACACATCAGACAAAACAAGCAAACTGTTATTTCAGAGACAGACAACTTCTTTCCAAAGTATGACTTTGTTTTGAACTTTATATGAGAGGACCAATTTTGTGTTCACTGAAATGATTTTTAATGTTGCTTTCTCCTTTTTAACTGCCAATATATATTTCACCAACTAATACTGGAAAACATTTTGTTGTGGGTTGGTAATCTTCTTCAAAAACATGTTTTTGTTACATGTGTTGAAATTCTCATTACATACAGAGTGCTCTGCCAAAAAAAACACATCAGGTATCTGTGGCTGTTGCCCATGCAATGATTTTAATTTGGCTCGAATGAAATCATTGGATGTTTACCTGCCTGTCTACCTGCCTGTGTACTCATTGTGCGTCACCTGAGTCTTCCACAAACTACGAGCTTGGCAGCGAGTACTAACAATAGTTGGATAATTAAAGAAATCTATCGTACATTTTCTAGCTTCTCAAGATTACCAACCCTGGCTTTAGGAGGGCTACTTTATCGAGTTGTCCTCTTGGAGTGAGTGTGCAGCTGTGAATCATATTGGGTTCACCACTTTTAAAGATAAGGCTAGTCAATACAAGCAGGATGCAACACATCTATTGATCAATAAGGTCAGGGCAGCATTTATTTCACTAACTCCATCCACCTATTACTAGTTCTTTGAAAATGCACTATATATTTTATTCCGTTGTCTTCTTCTAGTTATTTTCCTTTCCATTGCCTTTAGATGTATTCTATGTCGTATGCAGTGCTCTGGGAATCGTCTTTGTGTGAAGGGTGCTATACAAATAAGCCCTGCCTTGACCTCACACTCATGAGACAAGGATAGGAATTCAGGGCAGCACCTTAGACTTGATCAGGGTTTCCCTCATGAGATTTCTTCACAAAGGTGTTAAGCATTGACATACTACTTATACTTATCTATAGGTTATTTTGTATTCCATAAAAGTGTATTCATGTTTTTTACCTTGGCGAAGGTGGTCTTTAATTCAAGATGGGTTCCCCACATCTGCTTTGAAATGTATTCCTGTTTCATAATTTGAATCTTCTGTAAGAATACCTCAAACTATCAAATGGCAAAACTCGAAGGCAGTACTGAAGAGTTCAACAAGTTCAAGCAATCAACATTGCAATGCTGTGCATGTCTTTTTGCTCCGGTTAAACCCAGCATTTCTCCACAGTTGCAGATAAAGTATAGTCAATAGTATTTCCAACTTGTGTGACTTGTGCAAAGTCAAAATGTTACATGTTTTTATCTAACAAAATGTCCTCCTTCAATCTATATTTGTTGGCAAATGGCACTGACTGAAAGGGAGACACCTATATTTAACATGGTGGTCTGGCAGCATCTAAGAGCACCATCAATTACATTTATATAACCACAATAACACAAATCCATATGTTGACATGCATAGGAACCCTTTATTTGAAAACCTCAACAGAAGCTTTGTATGTAAAACAAAAAAAGATGTTCGGCACAACCGTAAAATGCAGGACCCAAGCTTGATCTAGGAAGGTTTTAGAGGTCTCGTCTCCGAAATAGAAGTCTCATAAAATTTTAGACCAATCAATGCATTTATTGTTCTTATCTCTAGTCTGCTAATTCCATTTGATATCTGAACCCATCTGCATGACATACTCTTTGTCAAATTTAATTATTATTGCATGGTTAAGCAGTGGAGAAGTAGAGACAGTTTTTTTGGAAACTGTAGCGGTAATATTTACAAGATTGCATACTTTAGTGTCTCCAACTAAATATTTCATGTGTGGACCAGCCATAATATCAAACTTACTTTTCTCTGTCTAGAAGCCAGCCATTACCAGCTCGCCCCAAATACCTTTCATGACATATTACCAGCAACAGAAACAAGCAGAATGCTGTCTCCATTGAGTAATTTAGCAGCAAGGGGTGGAATGGCAATATAAAATTGATAGAGTGAAAATATTTCAGAAGACTTTTTTTACTTTTTATTATTATATGTAGGGTTACTACGTACTTGGCCATCTAAGTGTCCATCTAAGATTTTGTTATTCCATTCACAATGAGCTCATACTGTATATAATCACTCAATCACTCATACGGACACAGCAGTCCACTGTAGACCAGAGGCCTGTCTCACGAAGCTGGATTTCGTCTTAGCGAGGTAACTTCTGGATTAACTTCTGGGTTTTCCGTCTCACGAAGCTGGTTCACTTCTTATTGGGGTACGTTGCCCCGGTAACTTGCGCTGAACGCCTAACCTGCTCCGGAGCAGGTTGAATTCCCGGATAAGATCTCAGCGGGTCTATAAGACCGCCTACTGGCCAATCATTGTCTTGGAAAAACGGCCTGCCCATTTCTACAGAATCCCGTTGAGGAAGGCGCACGGATAGTAAGAGCAGCGCTCCGCAGAGAGCGTCTCTTCATCTGTTGCCTCCTCAGTGGCCTACATGAGAAGTGGCAAAAGATTTCTTCCTCTTTAATGCACGATCAGCACCAACAGATTGCTTGTAAGTGTATGACAGTTTGAATTTACTGTTACCTCTATCACGGATGGCATTTGTCTAGGTAGCAGCGTGACCCTGAGGGTCTCACTATCCACTGTGGGGGGAAACCCCAACCCAACCCACACATGTTACTCAAGTTACTTTCACAATAGAAGGATAATTGTATAATATTGTTCACATCATACATGTAGCCTGGAAGATATTATAATAAACTTACTGACCGCTTTGAACTATGTTCTTGTATTTGGTTTTAACTTGCTCCCATTCTTTTAGCTCCACTGGGGTTGCAACTGAAATGAGGTTAAATTGTTAAAACGAAAAAATAGGCACATACATTTGAGACAGTGATTTAATATTACAATCCCAGTAATTTATGCATTGACGGAGTCGGCGATGTTTTGCCACGATTCCTTGCGGCTTCTGGCTGCTGCAGCAGTGTTGCTTTTTGCTTGTATTCTTTCTCTATATTTTTCGTACATTCTTAAGATTATGGTTTGCTCCTCCGTTGTAAAATACGTTGCTCTCAGCAGCTTCTCCATGGTGCACAATTGGTGTAACAGAGTTAACTCCGCCCCTTTTATGTGCACGAGCACAGATCTAGATGAGACGCTCCTGGGTTCACTTAACGAGTTGATAACCGGCTTCGTGAGACCAATAAGCGAGACCGCGGACATCTGGTTAAGTGCAGCTGGATAACTGAGGGAAACCCCGGGTATGTTAATCCAGCTTCGTGAGACAGGCCTCTGGTCTGTGTTTTATCTTCAAGGGCAGAGGTCAAGCAAAAACAGCAGCATTAGAGCACATTATCCAAAGTGTTGTTGTCATGGTTGAACGAGATAAAAAGCTTGTTTGAAGTAACTCTGCAATGCTAACTTTAAAATTGGTTGAAAAGGGTTGTGACTCACAGGAGGTAGCGTCTATAAATAGCTGCACTGCTGTGATAACCTCTTGATTTATCAAAGGAGGCTGTGGATGACTCACTCTGCCAGCATTGGGAATGAGCAGACAGGAAGGTGGAAGGAGCACACCGAATCCCCCGGGGGATGCAGCCTTCAATGTGACTTATTCTTTGAATAATAATACAGTCACCAGCTCGTTATTTAGAAAACATTCTCATAATCCAGAATAGCACCAAGGAAAATCCTGGAAATCCTGTTTTGTAGTTTGTTATTGTTTATCCGCAATGTTAAAAATGAAATGTTTTGCAATTTGTATTGCTTCTATTGCGGAGTCTATTGTAAAGCTGTGTGTACTGGTGTTGCTGCTTCCGTGCATCACTTTGAAATCAACCTGGTGCATGAAATGTGACCACAAAATGCACAACTCTGTCTAATCCTTTTTTTTCTCTCAGTTCTCTGTTCTCCTGTCTTTTTTTTAAATATGAACAGCACAGATGTGCAGACACTTATGTAGAAAATAATTAAATTATTATTTTTGCCTGCGTCCATTCCCAGTGGGTTACACTGGCCGGCACCACGGTAGTTAAGGGATTTCGTTACCACAGACATCTTGGACCTTGCATCTGTGGTGTTACGCTTCAAATACAGGAGCATGTGAATAAAACCTTGTGTTTCCCAAATATATTTAACCTTTCAAGGTTGGAATTTATCATTTCCAAGTCAAAGTATGAGTCTGATTGGCCTGATGTGTTACAAATATTGTTGTTTCACAAAGAAAAATGAGTCTGCATTCAATATACATTTTAATACATGGTAAACTCCCAAACAACATTTTCTACAGTAACTTATTTCTGGGTAGGTTTTTCTTTATATTTTCTTTCATCCATGACTAAGTGGGCTGTCAACTCAACATTTTCACTAACCTTGTAACCCTGACCATAAACGATAAGATATATAGTCTTGCATTAAGATCATTTACTCGTAATCTGTACCTCCAGATATTGCTGCATAATTAATAATGATGTCCTTAATTTCAAACTATTCCACCATATATCCTATTTTGCCTGCAGGGAAGAAGCACAGCAATGATTTTTCCCGCCTGATTGCTCAGGTTGGGTGTCGTCTAGAAACCACCAGGCAGACTCGTATCAAACAGAAAGTCACTGTGGAAGGAAAGGATTCAAAGAAAACACACTCTGCAGGTACTGCAGCACTCATTACCTTCCACAAAGAATAAAATCTACTCTAGCCACGGGAGACGCTTAAGTATTTCCAGTACCCTTCATCATAAGTCACCTGATCCCCATGGTAATGACATCGCTTACTTTGTGGAAATTTTTGTTAATTCTTAACAAAATTAGTCATGGGATGCAGCTTAATGGGGTTATTGTGACTCCCGTGTGTGTGTGTGTGTGTGTGTGTGTGTGTGTGTGTGTGTGTGTGTGTGTGTGTGTGTGTGTGTGTGTGTGTGTGTGTGGAATTATTAAAGTGCACTCACTCAATTTATTGTTCCATCATTGCACAATTCACAACAAACTGCACTCCAGTTGTTAGGCACATTAGGCAATGGTGGATAAAGATGTGTCAATAAGGATAATCAATGTTGATGCAATTTAATGTGCTTTGGGAACAAATTGAGAACAATTAGTTCTCAGAAGTGCAGAGAAGGAAGTTTTGGGATTATTTCATGTTTTGATCATTTATAACCGCACATTATACTCAATTTCAAAGGTGATACGTCAATTTGTTTACACTGTGACCTACTGGCCAAAAAACAGTTATGGCAGATGATTTTAAACAAGTGGAACTTAAACTAACTAAATTAATTAATTAATGTTGTTGAACGTTGCCAATCTGTATGCTATATACAAATTGAATAAAGGGGAAAACAATTACACGACACTGTCTACTGTGTGAGACGCTACAGATATAACACCTTAAATCTACGTCTCATTTTATGCGCACTCCTTTTGACAGGTCATTTATCCACTGTTTAATTCTCCCCGGGAGTCTGACACAATGATGAACTATATATTTTTGCCTCCTCCAGATCAAGTTGCAGAATCAAAAAGCTGCTCAGTGATGACAGTAGAAGACATAGAATCTGACGCGGAGCCACCTGCTAGGAGGATTGAATTGTCATCCAGCCCCACTTATAGTGACGTGTCCATCAGCAGGTGAGCCTGAGAACATGGACCCATCCTGATTCACAGTAAAAAGTAAAGCTTCTTGTCAAGGTTTGGTCTTTTTCATGCTCCAGATGAGTGAGATCCTTATTTTTGACTTCCTTTCTACAGTTTGAATATATGTGTAATTTCACAGTTATAATGATAAAAGATTGGTTTGGAACTTGTAACAGCTCTCTGATTTTGAAAAAGCATTTCAGTTTATATTTTCTCAAGGAAAATTGCTGACTTTTTATTTCAGAACTATAATAGGATTTATTTTCAAAAAAACCTCTTGTGTGGCATTCACATGACAGCATTATGATAAGATGGGATTTATTTCATAGTTGATAATAATTTCCTAGAAACTCTATCATAGTAATGTTAATTATTGTGTAAATTACGTTCAGACATAAATACGTTGGAAAAAATTAGACTTCCTGCTTTATAACTGAAAGCTTGTCTGTATCCTAATTACTTTGAATAAATATGGCCCAACACCTCACAAAAAAATACACTTCCTCACATTAAACTTTTTACTGATGACATAGAATATAAGTGAAAGTATCATTTACTAGCTGTTTTACATGGTGAAAGTGATAAACTAGAGCACCATTGGTGTAACTAATATAATTTAACCTAAGATTCATACTTGGCTTCAGAGTTCCTCTCAAGGTATACAGGGACCTATTATTTCATATACACACAAATTAAATGATCATGTTCTTAAATAAAATATTAATTTGACCAACTACATAACTAAACTATACTGAAAATAAATAAATAAATTGAAAGGAATTAATAAAGAATATGAAAAGGATGAGGAGTACAATAATAACAGTGAACCCCAACTAAATAGAAAGGATTACATGTGACCAGGTAGAATCAGTGACTCATATCATTGACTGATTAATTAAATTTGTCGATTTACGTTTTACATTCAATTTTACACAAAACATTTATGACCCGTTCAGCAGCTGAGAGTTTGAGAAGCACCAGGGAAGATTGTGAAGCACCTTTTATATTTAATATAGATCTTTAGGTCTAAGATATTTCTATCTAAGATTTTTGTATTATGTGACTTGACTTTATTTACATCTGGGAAGATGGGCGGTTAAGCTGCATGCAGTTCCTCTTTAGACATCTGCATCTGGGTTGGATGATTGTAGTTTGTTGAATCACTCTTCCATCTCTTGCTGGATTCGGATAGGGTGGTTGAGACATTTTCCTAATTAATACTAGTTACTTACAGACTTGTTTTAATTCTTCCTTATTTTAATTCAGTGCTATCTCAGCTGAAGAATGATACAAAATAGTTTGATATGAATCACTAAATAAAACCTGATCAATTAAAGATTGAATGGTTCCAACAATTTCACAACATAGATATACCTTGTTATCATGACACAGACAGACCTATGTAGATATACATGCGTACCGATATGCATAATAAGTGAATGGATAAGATTAAACTCAACATTTCAGCACAAACCACTTTCCTGGTTGGGAAGACACACTGGAGGTCCCGCCCCCCTCTGTTGGTCTGAGAGATGTGGAATATATCACAATTTGCAGGCAGAGTAATTACAACATCCAGCTTATATGGCAGGAAACTACGAGAATTGTAAAATACAGGGACTACCTATGGTATGCCTAGAATATTAAGTGAGGGTTTCTTTAAGTTGTTTATTACAATTTGATGATCTCTATGTCCTCAGCAATGTGAATGATCGTAAAAACCACAAAGGTGGGGTCCAAACATGGTCGACTCAGCCGTGATGGTTTGAGTGCTGAGGTTGACCCAAAGTCCAATCTTGAGCTTGTCCAGGATCATTTAAATTCAGTCTAACCACTTTGTGACCTTTAGGTCGTAGGGGTGGGAATCTCTCAGCATCTCACGATTTGATTCTATTCCAACTCAGAGGGCTACGAAGCGATTATGAAACGATTATTGATTCTCTTGATGCATCAACATTTTTCTATTCATGATTTATTTTTTCTTACTCTTTATCTCCTATTTTTTAAACACTGCACATTTGTAATGATTCATGAATAAAAAACAGATGAATTTACTTCCATTATCTTTTATTAATTCAATATTAGTAACAAATGGTAGAGATGTGTCAACCGTAGGGTTACATAACCAAGCATTTCAAAGAGAATCAACAGGAAAATAAATAATATTCTGCCTGGATCAGCATCCTCATAGTAACAACACACAATTCAGCATGTTCTGAATCATTTGACATAACAAGCTGCCCTCCTTCACAAACAAACATTATAATATGGGTAGATCAAATCAAGCATTCTGATTGGTTGAGAGTGAGTCACAGGGTGTACTTTATTCAGCCATAAAGTACTGTACAGCCTGTTTACATTTAGAGCGTTCCATATCAGTGCGCACTTAACCTCATCCGCCCAGAGCTTTTTTTTATACATATTTTTCGAAAATGAGGAAGTGAGTTTAAAAAAACGCTTCTATATCAACCACAGGTCCGATCTAATACATTTAAACGGCCAAAGTACTGTAAACCCTTGTGAGAAGAGAAACGATGGACTACATTTAAAAAAAAAAGATCGTTATATATTTATAATTACGTAATTACGTAAGTTCCTCAACATGACTGAGCGATTATAACGTTTCACTATTTAACTAATTTAGTACCCCTAACAACGGCGGATTTCGCTCGAAGTACCACGTCTGTAACCGTAGAGACTGTACGAATCTTCCAGTAGTAGGACTTTTGTAAAGTATTGATGTCGCGAGCTCCGGAAAGGCGACGGGACTTTTTTTTCATTTTGGCTTCCATGTTTCGAGGTCCTGCAATCAGGAGAGCAGAGCAGATAACGCTCTGAGAGCAGACTAGTTAGCGGGGAGCGAGTGCATAAAACCGGAAACTAAGATAAGGAATGAAAAGGGTTTGATCACAAAATCGTGATAATTTCCAGTGAGAGATAATTACGTCGGTAATTTCCCGATGCGAGGCGAGTTCTCTAAACATCATGGAGGGGAATAAAGTGACGGAGAAAAGACGGACAGAGAAGCTGCGAAAGCACTTCTTTACATCGGTGGCTGAGGGTCATCCTCCACCCTGCTTTCAACCGGCCTGTCAGCCCGGCAGTCAGTTTTATAGTCCCGTATGTGCGTCCCGTACACATACGGGACTATTTTCTCTGTCGCTGAAATGCGATACACAACGTTTTGCCGGCTACAACTATTTTGTGCTGAAAGGCAGCTTACTATTACTATTTATAAAGTCGCTGGTAACCGTATTATAAAAGCAATAAGGTACGAGAGGCAGTACTGTATCGTGCAATAATGTACTGTTCAAGGGAGTTGTTAGGCCCGACGCCCAGCGGAGGGCCAGCAAACCCTTGAACTGTACATTATTGCACGATACGGTACTGCCTCTCGTACCTTATTGTTTAAATATAGACTTCTTCTCAAACAAATCCTCCTGTTGTGGGCAATGATCATTCAGCTCTTGTACACAAATAACGCTTTCTGGAACATGTGCACAAACGGTGATACATACAGTGATAAAGTGCACCTTTACGGTGACGCTAGATTCTGTGGCAACGGTTGTTAGACATAGCGTGTTACTGCCATCCGGCCCGCTTCCCCACTGACTCCATTAATTTAGCTTGTAGAGTGAGGGGAGTTTTAACAATCGTCAGTGTCGATATGGGTTTGTGTATGAAATGAAACAAAAGCTGCAGAACAACCTTGTCACGTTGAAGTAACAACAGAAGTCATTTTGTTACCTGTAGTGTGGAAGCCTTTTTATTTGGAGGGCTGAAGCTTGACAGAAATGAGACCAGCTTTACAGCAACAAGGCCAAATCATTTCAGCACAGCATCATGTTGTGTGTATGATTGTACTTGAGGCATAGGGAAAGCATTTGGCAACCTATAAGCTACAGTTGAGTGTATGTATAAGTGTACCATGAGAGATGTCTTGATAAAATCATCAAAGTCATTGCAGATGTGAAATGTATGTATGGGAATGCACATTTCTTTACAAACGACAAAAGTTTGATTTGTTTTCAGCCGCCTGTCAGCGTTTACATATTGCTTAGTGTTTTGCATAATTTTTTTCAAATTTCCACTCTGTTTTGAAGTAACATCTCTGACAATTTTTTCGGTGGTATGTTTATCTTGTCAATGGCAGGCTGACAGTTAGGTCTACACTTAGTGTAATACAGTGAAAATGCCTGCTCAAAACACATGAGTCCAAAGAAAATAGGTACCCTTCATAGTTTTCAAAACATCACAGTATAATTAGAAAGATCTCACTTTTGGGGCTTTTACTTGGGAGCAAACCAATGCAATATGATGTTCATTAAAACAGCAAATACCTTATATCAGTAAAACTTTGTTAATGCCATTTTCCTTCTTTTCTTCTTTTCACTCCCTTTTTTCCATTGCAGTTCTATTTCAGACATATTTGGTCCAGAGCCTGCCAGACACCCCGTGTAAGTGATTCTGCTGTCATGTTCTACTGTCAAGAAACGTTTTGGGATTTTAGTTTTTACTGTGCTCCCATTTGTGCTAGGAATGCTACACAATCTACACAATGTCAACGCACTGTTGTCAGGATTGTCTGACACACAGGAAATTCACACCTTGAGTTACATTAGTTTGGAACTGCAAATACTTGAGTATAGCTTTTTTTATTTTCAGTTCCATTTCTGAGGAGTAGGACTGCAACCAATGACTATTTATTCTTTTGTCGATTGATCAATTTGTTGTTTGGTCTATAAAATGTCAGAAAATGGTAAAACATATTGTTCAGTGATTCCCAAAGCTGAAAAATGCTTTGTTTTGTCTACAATTCAAATACATTTTGTCTAAGAGGAAATAATTTAAGAAGTTGGAATCTGAGAATTTTCCCAAATTTCTTTTTTAATACAATTAATTGATTATCAAAATATTTGATAATTAATTTAAAAGTTGACAACTAATCAATCGATAAATCGTTGCTTCTCTAGCGATGAGCATAGTATTTGAAAACAATTTGTCAAAGGTCGGTTTTAGCATGAACTGTGTTAAAATACCCTGTGACCTGACATTGTACTGCATTTATAGGTGTCCAGAGAGCAGAGGTAATGAGACACCTTTTGTAGTTGAGTGTTACAGATAATTAACATACAATGCAGTGCCCTTATTTCAGTTAAGAATGAAAATCCCACCTTTTCATAAAAGATTTAATGTTGAGTGAGGAATTTATCCCCGGGGACAACTAGCTGTGCACTGTGATACAGAGTCAAGAGGCTTTCAGGTGGAGGGAGAGACATGTATACCCACTATCACTATAATAAAGAGCAAACATAGTTGTATAAAGGTCTTCCGACTAGCAAAAGAGAATCATCATTTGTTGCTATACAAAAATCCAATTCTGGCCATCAGGTGTTCAACATGGATCTTCAAAGTGAGTCTCGTATCCAGCCAGATTCCCCAGTATTTATAACACTCAACAATATAAATTTGATAATCCTAGATAATCACGTAAGTGCCCTTTTTTATCCTAGTTTGCCACTTATGTACACGAAGATTTAACTTACAAATACTCTTTTTCTAGCCGGCAGCCATTGTTTAAGTCAAAGGATCATATTTAAGTGTGTTTCGTTTGAGAGAGGTATCTCGAGCACAGATGGGAAAGGTTTCTCTCTGTGTTCTAGCTGTTTGTTCTGTTTGACTTACATCCATATGAGGTGAAAAGAAGAGGTCAGATAATTAAATGGAAATGAAATGTATATTTGGTGAATTTTTTGATATTTCCAAAGTCTGGATCTTGTGGAAAAAATGCTTTGACATTCCTCCTTTGTCATTGCTTTTGTACCAAGCCGACTAGTGTTATGTTGACAGGATGCTAATAGTGGTCCGCAAGCCACGATACAACGAGAAGAGCAGCTAAGACTCAGTACTGCCTGCTTTCATGAGCTCACTCAGCCTAAGGTTCAACGAGTTGTCCTACTCTCCTCTGTGAACATGTAATATGATGATTTTCCTTGAGTTTGGGAATTTCAATTGTTATCAGAGGCAGCAAGGTAGCACTCTTGTCAACAAATTGTTGGCAAATAGTGAATTTTTTTTCTCGTAGTTCGAGTCCCTGAGCTACTGGTGATTGTTTGGACAACTTAACATGCCAGGAAAGATGATTTTTAAGTTATGTCAGCAACATATCCAATTGTCCAGGATTAGTGGTGGTCATATTTCAAATGTGACAAGTAGGCTGAATATTGATATTTAGTATTTGCAAGGCTTCTTTCTGTATTCTGTTTTTATCCTCTTTCTTTTTCTCGATTTATTTACTGCCACATGCTGAGTTATTACTGCTGTCATCTCTGTCAAATTATTTCAGCAGTGCAATAAGAAAACAACACGTATCTCTTCACCCCAGAGGACTCTCATAAACAACTGCACTGAGCCGGTGGTCATTTACTTGCAAACTGCTCACAAAGACAGTGAAGCATTCCGGTGCCACATTGCCGACATAGCATTGCGTCTTCTCTCCCTCTCATTTCTGCTGGTGGCGTCGCCTTGTTTTACTAAACTAACCCTTGTCATTGGTAGGACAAGTACAAATAATAAACTAATGGGAATTATTCTAAGTGCGTTTTAGTCTTCCCAACCAGTTGACACCGTGTGCTGTTCTGTTGTCCTCAGAGTTTTTTTAACAATGCATACTAAAAAAATAAATAGACACAGACACATGGACATGCACACTACATGCATGCAACCTCCTGCCACCTCCTCGCTGACGTTGCCCCTGCTGATATTAGACGAGTTGTGAAAACAAAATCTACTAGTGATGAATACCCTCTGCTAAAAACCTTCCCCCTGGCCAGATCAACAGTTGCTCTGTTCAGATGGGGCTACAAGACTGGCCCAACCACCTGTGAATGTGGAGAAGCAGACCATACTATGGAGCACTGCCTTGTCTGCCCTCTACTACCCAACCCTTGCAACTAAAAAGACCTTGCAGTGTCCAATAAAAATGCAACAGACTGTGTCAAGAAATGGGAAACAGTCATATAACCACCACGCTTCAGTTAAACGAAAAGAAGAAATCTGTTTCAAGGACATTTCACATGTATATAAAGATTTGCTGTCACACCACTGACAAAACAATAGAAGCATCGGAGCGTGATCTTAACTTGTGTTTCTTGCGGAAAACAAAGACTCTGCTCTTTCTGAATGACCTTGAAGAAAAGTCCCAACCTGCTAGTATTCATTTATATTGGTATCATCTATGCAGCACCTTTTCTGTATATAGTCCTAGTACACGAGTACTGTTGGGCCTTGGACTACCTCCTCAACTCAATGGGCAGAAGCCAAATCTGCACTTGTAACAAGTGTGAAACAAAATGTTCTTTATCTTTAAGGCTTTACCTCCATCAACTAGCCTCGGTCAGACTCTGGTAATGATGACTATGTGACTGTTGATTGTTTTAGTCCTGATTCACACTTTGCACAGAGGCCAATTGCCTGCGTATAAGTAATCCACGATACTCGGTTGTCTCCCTATCCTTCCTACATGCAGACTTCTGACACAAATTCCATTGCTGGAATTTTGTTTTTCCAGTCGAGATAAGAAAGCAGAGGACCTTGTCACTGGCTGGAGGGTAATATATATCTGTAGTATAATCAGCTAGAGAGAGCCCTCCATATGAAGCTTCAAGTGGTTCCACATGGACAATACTGTGGGTTCATGTTATCTGAACACTTCTTATGGAGAGATCTCGGTGTCCACCAACACTACATAACGAGCTGTGGAGCCCACCAGAACTCACACGGTAGCAAGAAATATTGATTTGGCAGTAAGTAATGTATAATGGGAAAATAGCTTAGTTAGAGGCATTGAGCGTTCAGTCCAGTAAGGTTTCTTTCAGAATAAAAACAGAATTGCTATAGTGTATTTTCTGAATAAAAAGCACAGATTAGAATGTCATTAAAAATTATTAAATCCTTTATGCACCATCTTTCAACTGTAGAATTAATGTAACGGAAAAACTGTTTACTTTAAAGGAGCTAAATGAGAAAATAGTTCTTTGCTGCAATATTAATGCTCTGAATATCGAATGACGAACCCTGAAATAGATTGCATTCAGTGTGCCATTAAGGTGTATCGCAGTTACCTTTATACCATTTAAGGAATAAAACATTATTTTGACAAGATCTCTGACAATTATATTCTGCAATAATTTACATGTTTTTAAATTGCATGATGTTAAAATGTAGTGAACAGAAAATCCTACAGTACATTTCACAAAAATGTATATACTTTATTCTCAATAAGACATGGTTCAATCTATAATTAGAGATGCATATAATGATTCTGCAGTAGTGCATATACTAAAGCTGTGTATGTATTACTATTCTAATGTTTATGTCAGGGGCAGAATGAAGTACTGTTATTTCACAAAAGCACATCATAGTACTATCCCTCTTACTAAACCTACAACTTCTATCCAAACAAACCGCTTCCCAAGACTTCCTTTCACCTTTTCAGTCATTTTCAATGAGGCATCAACATAAACTGAAGTGAGCTTGTTTTGATATTGTCGCAGTACGTTTCATCAGTTATCGCGTTTACAAATGAATATGTGCCGCAGTGGTTCCGCCTTGAAAGCCGGCAATGTAATTATCTGATATTTTAACTAGTTTTGTATCACCAGTTGGCATGTTTTAAACATTGATGGTAATACTTTAAGTAACCATGTAGGCAGATGCCTGATCAGAAATTAACTTAATCTGAGATGTTAATAAAATGTAAGCTTTTCCCTACCGTCTCAAATGTTTTCTCAAGATATACAGCAAGGATGGCAGGAGGGCAGAAGGCAAATTTAGATTGATTAAACAGTGGGTGGTCTTTATGGCTCTGGGGCCCATAGCTGATTCATATTCCAGAAATGAATATCGTAGTCTATAGAAAATTTACTGCAGGAATCTTTTTGTCGTTTTGATTGATTGATTGTGTAGATACCAAGCAGCTGGTATACGGCAAATGTATAGCATCAGTTACCTACAGATCTTAATCAGCTTAACCTTAGTTTTGCACATTTCTTTTATCTCCATACACAAAAGACTAAAAGGTTATCTCTGAAATTGATCTTTCATAGAGACACAGAGAAGACCTCAGTCCAAAAGCGAACATCCAGCACGAGAGGAGACAAAGCAGCTTCATCACTCGTCAGTGGAAAACGACGGCGCAAGACGTAAGGATTGATGAGGAAGAGGAGGGAGGGAGAGAATAAGACATCTCACCCACCAGATCAATGCCAATAAACTGATTTCTAAAGTTCAAGCATAACAAGAAGTGATCTTTATGCACTTTCCTGTCTAGCATTTCATTTTCTGATTTCTCTGAAGTTGGACTTTTCAGGATGTCATGGTATGAATACATTTAGTATTTTAATATACTTTATGGTTTTGTAATCCATAAACTGTCGCCCACAACATTTCATCATGTTACTCGAGGAGTATGAAGGCTATAAAATCAATACTTGAATCTATTCAAACACTAGTATGTGTCGTAAAGATTTAGTTTCTACGTATAGAAATTAGATGCATTTTTACGTTTTGTTTGTAGACGTAAGCAGACGTTAACATAACTTCTACTTGCAACCAGTGTCAATATACAGTCAATATATAGTATTCTATTGTAATTTGAATGTTTTTCTTTTCTTCATTATTTTCTTTATCTTATTTTGTTTTCTTCACATGTTATACGGTCCAATGTAATATTCTGTTTAAATTAAACTTCTAACGGCATTTGGTAGTTTTGCATTAATGGACATATCTTCCAACATTAGATGCCCATGTCATCACAAATACATGTTGGCACTTTGTACACTGTGAAAAGTTTAACTTTAGAACTTTGTGGTTGTGGTGGAACGTTATTGAATTAGCAGTATAAATAATCCCCACATTTTTCTACCAATAGCTGGATGTCTGTCCGATTGCTAACCTATCACCTCCATCTTCAAATGTTCCCTCAGATATTTTGGCCAACTCAGATTAGGAACTCAGTCACATGGGTTTCCTCTGTCAAATGCAATTTCTAACCATGCAACAAATCTGTAGCTTTCAAATTGATTTGTTTTCTTTGTAAGAAAAGTAACCGGGGTCAGTTTAATTCAGGAAACCCAATGCTTGTGGAAACACCAGGTCAAAGCAGCCAACTTTAAAACCCTGAAGGAGAGGAGGTGGTGTTTGTGTATACGTGTATGGGAGAGTGAGCAGGAACACATTTGGGAGCAGAACTCACCTCGAGCCTTCAGTCCGCTTCTGACTCTGTTGTCTCTCTCCTCAGACAAAGCAGAGACACGCTGATAGACATTGCTGTACAACAAAATTGACATGCTTATTGATACCCCTGATTGCATCCTACCTTATTTCCGATACAATGATGCTGTTTGTCTCTGGTTTAATTAGCAGGGCCTTCTGCCTGAAACCACAGGAGACGTTTGAGCGGCTCCTGATCCCTGCCTTGATTTGGGATGCAGTTAAGCAGGCAATGATATCACTGATTCCATACACACACCAAACCACAGGGACTGCACCCTTTCAATAGAAATCAGTCACCTTATTTGTCTGTGTCTGGGTGGTAATGTGGAAGGGGATATTGATCGTCTGTCTAACGTGAGGTGAACAGAATTTAAATCTCATAATTCATGACGTCCCTTCACCCTGGCCTGGCCCTAACCTATTTGCTCATATTCTAAATGCCCTGTACAGCCGTGACAGCCTTTTGAAAATGTCCAAACCTCTTAAGACAGGATATCAAATGTGAATGTCATGGTGAGAGTTGCAGACCTACAGTGTTGTGCATGAACTACTCTCCTGCCCCTGACTACAGCTTTAAGTGCAGCCTCAAGGACAAAATAGCAGCAATGTTAACAGCCCTCTTGTGTCTAAAATATTTGTGTCCCCCTTAAACCGTTGCCAATGGAGTGAATCATTTCTGTTGATCCAGGAATTAGCCAGAGGCAAGCTTGAAGGGGTCCCCACGCTGAAAGGTTGGATGTCTTTCTGTTTGAAGAGAGTTCCATTTGACCAGAGACTTTAGAAAATGTATTTCAGGAAAAACGGCAGCACACTAACCTGGAAAGAGGCTAATTATTGTAGTCTGCTTCATTTTCAGTAGTTTTTTTCTAGCTGGTAATTATAGGAATAACAATTAAATGAAAAGCTTCTGTCATACCAGTAGATTGTAGTTTATATTTATTATGTTGATTCCTTTTTGTTGGACAAAACTATAAGACATATTGTGTTATGAAATCCTTGAAGACTTGTCAATTTAAAACAATGACAACAAAGCAAACCTATAACACGTAGTTTGGAGTATATTTTGTCTTTTCCTTACAAAGTAATACTTATAAACACAGCTTCATTGGCATCAGTGTTTCTTCCTTTTTTGTACATCTGTTAAACTCTGTTAGTGCTTTGAAAAACAAAGAAAAAGGAAACACCGTGCTTGTATAATGGAAATAAGATTATTTTTTAAACATTGTTTTATTATTTTTGTCAAAAGCAATTGAATTTAGCAATAATGACATAAGATACAAACTCTGAGTTTCCTCCGTGGGGTGGGCCGGGCTCAGTCTTAGAGAGAGGGTAAGGAGCTCGGACATCAGGGAACACCTCGGGATCCTCCAGGATGAGCTGGAAAATGTTGCGGGTGAGAGGGAAGCCTGGGTCGGCCTGCGGGGCCTGCTGCCACCGCGACCCGACCCCGGATCAAGCGGATGAAAATGGATGGATGGATGGACATGAGATACTCCACACAAGAGCCACTTACTAACCACACCGTGTAACTATTTAGGGGATGGAGTTTTTAATTTGACTAAACCATGAAACTAAACCATCTCCATGACAACTTCAATAACTGACAGTTAATCAGTATCTCTCTCTATTACATAGCGAGCGACAACAGTTCGTGTTAGCAGTGAAGAATTATACTTTGGAGCACCCTTGAGGAAATACTTGACATCTCAGGGCTATTATTATTATTGTAATTGATTCATAATTAGTTGTGAGCTGAGCCTATAGTATATAATAGAACAAATGTCTTGGATATGTTTATAGTGCTACAACATGCTTTGCAAAGCTCATCCCAACAAGTCAAATCACATGGTACAGGACATGGGTTTGTCCTGTAACAATGGCCATAAGCTGATCTGGTTAAAATGTGTCTTATTGTCTTATTACATGGATTTCTAGCTGCATTGGACTCTATTGTAAAGTTGTGGCGATGTCCTTAGACCCCAGCAATGATCTAACATGTTCCCATAATAGATAGGAAAGATGACCTTAACTGTAAATAAAAAGATCCAAGCTGTGAAATAAAAGGAATTTTCCATTTAGAGATTAATTTTCAGGTTGTTGATTACATTAGTGCTGCAGTATTACTTTTAAACTTGAAACACATCCAAGCCTTCACTTTGTAGAAAGATCTAATCTGGTCAAGATTATTTATTATTTACTTTCAAACATATTGAACTTCGGTTGAAGAATAATAATTTAGTTTAGTATGAAATATGATTTCATTTGCGTGGTTAAATTAAAGCGGTGGTTCCCAAATACAGTGCTGTGATTGTTTTCCTCCTTGCAATCAAAAAGGAAATGAATAAGTCTTCTGCCAAATTAATGCAATTAGCTACCTGGAGAGGTCATAATGGATAAAGATAAAGTAGAGTTTATAGAGATGAGCCAAACTCTAACTGAATGTCCCCAGACAGTCTGTGTCCATAAACAATAGCAGGCTTATATGGGAGACTGAATTGATCTGTTTACATTCCTGCTTTCTCATGTATTTTTCTATATTTTATAATAGAGTACCTTTGGTGTGCTGACTTTGGCTGTTATTGAGCTTCTTGGCTATTCCAATCCTCCTTGAGGACTTCCCAAAAATGTTGAAGATTGTTTTGAATACTTTTTAAATGTTATTCAGGACACTTTCACGCTTAACTTGAGTATACCTGCATTCGTTTTTGCTATCTGTAAGTTTAATGAATGCCGTTGAAAGGATGGAAAGTAATGAACGACCTTTAGAACACTTCTGAGAGTGCTTTTGGTTTTGCTATAAGTGTAATGCATTACTGTTGAAAGGACAAAAGACTGACAGACTAAATTACAGTAATTTACAGTATGAAATAGTTTCTGTCAGAGGGACATATTCTTCAATGTAATAAACTATACATTCAGCGCAGTTATTTGCAACTGTAATTATCATTTGTCACTAAAGCTGCGACGGATAAAAATATCAGAAGCTGTTTTTTTGTTGCTTATTGAAACAGTAGTTATAAAAAGCCCAGATTTGTGCGAAACACACATGTGTACTTTTATTCTCTTTTTACCAAAGTTCAAGAAGTGTGATTTTGATTGAATTCCCCTCTGTGGTATGTTCATCTTTGCACGACATCTAAACGGAGCCTTGTAATGTCAGCCTCAACGGTTTAGACGTGGTCACCTATTGACGGATCTGGCTTTTTAAAATCCTTTCATCAATTTAATTTTATCTTTTCAGTTTGATGTAAAACAGTCATTGCAACTTGAATCTATGCATTTCATTAGCTCACCAGATGGGTGCTTGGCAATTTAGTTAATTATATGCTAGGTAAGAGGAGAATGCCATCAGTGGTGCAATTGCAATGCATGTCTAATGATTTAATGTGGGCTGGCAGATGCTGGATTTAAATAAAGTGCTGAGCAAATACATAGTATGTCCATGATATGGTGAATAAAATGTGTGGTTGCAAGTTCATTAGTAAGACACTTACAAATATTTTAACAGTGTCTGTTAGCATAAAGTATCAGGATGCCCTACTCTCAATATACAAAACATACATATGCTAAACAGATTGTAGACCCCTGCTTTACAGAACAAACCTTTAGATCGACTTTAGATTTGGCTTCTTTGTATGGATTTGAACAGATTATCCATTCAGTTTTCCTGTATCAATAGCCAATGCCATATTTAGAGATTTGTGGGGTTTTTGCATCAAAATGGCTGTTAAAATGTTATGTTTTTGTTACAAAAATAAAATCCTCTATAGATGTTCAGTGAGATACTGTTGATAAACTTAAATGATCCCTTTCTGCTCATCCTAAACGGGGATTCATTAAGCAATAGACGTGAGTATATTTTGAATAAGGCTCCTTCATACAAAAGTTAGTTCAGCACTGGGATAAAGCAGCGATTTTTTAGGAGTTGGGTATGTCACTGAGTGCCCAAAGTGTGCTCACAGTGACATGACATAACTCAACTAATATTAATTTAGTTAAATAGTATTATAACATTGACATCATTAAAGGCAATTAACACTTACAGTTTCTCCGAGCCCTGCTGGAATATTTTTGGAGGCAATGTACTGTATCTGCTAAATAGTTCTGTGATTTTTTTTTTTAATGTTTCCTCTGAGAGAAGTCAAAGTGTGATGACTTGAATTACAAAGCCATATTTTACTTAATGACTTTTTTGACTTTGAGAGAGCCGTTGAGAGACTGCTCAGCAGCAGCTGTGTAATGACTTGAGAGTCCTCTTTTTTTGGCTCGAAAAGTGAACACAAACGTCTAGCTGCACTCAAGTGTCATGAACCACCCTGCGGAGAAGAGCAAGCAAAAGGAGAAATTTGAGAGATCAATAGACTATCAGACAGATCACCTCCCTTTGATATATGTATACCTGGAGTGTTGAAGCAGTATGACATGACCCCACAGTTGAACCAACAGCGTTGTGTGTTATTCTTCTCCCCGAAGAATATGTAATGTATATATTTATTTTCTTTACTTTAAATCTTCTTGTCTAGGACAGCTGCTCTCTATCAGCGTGTGTTACCATGTTTAATATCATGTTGAGAAACGTCAGCAGAAGAATGCATGACATCGGCGCATGAGGCAGATGAGGGATTAATTAGAGGTGACAAGGAGTTTTCATCAAGGCTTTTTTTAGTCACTGAAACTTGATCAGTGTGTACCCCTTATAATCATAAATAATTTTGAAATGAGGTCCCCTCATGAATTTAATCTTACAGTACATGTAACCCTAATTGCTTTCAGATTAGTGGTGTAAAGTCTATTAAATTATCATTAAGTGCAATCTAAGCTCTTTATTAAGATGTTGCTGTCCTGTGAAAACACATTAGCCATTAGCCATGTTTTAGAGGTTTTAAGGGTTTATTTATCTTAACGGGGAACTCCACTGATATCACAGTCTTTTTTCAGGTCTTGGATAGTACTCCTGCTTATGTGAAAAAAAAAGTCCCATAAAGCCTTTTGTGGCTCCAGAGGGATTCGTGATGAATCTGATAAATTATCTCAAGAGATGTCACTTGAGTCAGCGTCCTCACCTTAGCTTGAGGCTAACGGCTCGAGGCAACGTTAGCCGCTACTTGCATAACGCATCCAAATCTTGGACAAAACTGTCGGCGGTTGAGTTGCATTGTGGGTCATTTAAACGGCTGGAAGAAGAATGTGTGGGAAAAAAAGATCATATCTCTTCTTCTGCTGCGTTTTTGTTTTAAATCGTCCATTAGGAGTCTGACAGTGTAATGGTGCAGTGCTAAAGAACTGAAGTACTCTCTTAAGAAATCTGAGAACGTGCTCAACCCATAAAGGAAAACATTATCCTTCAGTTCATCCCAGAACAATCACAAGATTGTAGTATTAGGTTTGAGAGAAAGGGGGTTACAACATGCTTTTTGAATAAAAGACGCACACACCACCAGCAAATCAGCATTGGAGATATCATGAAACAGCCAAGCTTACCAAACTACACTGGAGAACATTTACAGACGTTGACTATATACCGACCCCAATCCATCTTTTCTGAAATCAGTCCATGCAGCTCAACATGGCAGACTGTAATTGGTCACACTGTTGATGTTTTCCATTATCCTCCTTACATGTTTTCTTCTGTGCCGATTATCACACAGTTTTTTCCCTGAATTATCCTTATAATGTGAGCTAAGCTCTATAATTGTGAGCTATTACAGCACTCAAATGAATGTGTGCATCGGGATAGTGCTCCAATAAAAGACCAAAGCAGTAAACTTTTCCATCATGTGAACCATATGTACCTTCTGCAGCCATGTACATACATACTTTCTCTGGAGTAATATTATACTCCCCTGTACCACCACTTTGAAATATCTGGATTAACATCATGCTTCAAATCAAATGTTTGGACTGCAATTCATCAACCTCAATTCTATTTTCATATCTGCAGTGAAATTCAATTATATTTGTATTGTCCGAGGTCAAAGCACATCCTGATCATTGGAGCCGGTTAATTAAGTTGGTTTGATAGTAACTTGGAATTCAGTGTACAGAGAGCCATACAAGGCAGTGAAGTGAGTCTGCAGCATATCCTGTCTTACATTCTTGTAGTCTTATCTCACCGAGAGGGAAAACATCTACAAAGGAGGTTAACTAGAGAGAGAAAAAATGTCACCCCAATTATGTTGGTTATTCAAGTTCCCCATCCATCAGAACTACATAAGCTCTGTGAAATAATATGTCTTTATAACATGTCAATAAAGGAAATCAGCGCAGGACTTTGGCCCTGATGGTACTGCAAATGCATTCATTGATTAATATATAAACTAAACATGTATTTGTGTTTTCCACCACACATCCAGGTTTAGCTATAAGGGAGTTGAGTGGCTTGATGTTTGTCTGTCAGGTTTAGCATTAATGTCCCTTATGCTCCCTATAGAACACACCACATCATTGCAAATCACATGAGACTGCTGTAACATCTGCCTGCAAATGTCAGACACTTCTGGATCCAGTGACGGGAATTTGTTTAAAAAAGACTGAGAAATTAGACAATTTCATTTATATCTCCTGGCATACTGTCTCCCAACAAACATGCCTCTAGCGCTTCGCTATCGTACATTTTTTCATATATTTAAGTTAGTCTTTTCCCTTTTCTCTCCTGCTCTCACATGAACATGTTTTGACTCTTTTGTTTGCTGTCAGAACCTGTTCTGCAAAGGTTAAGTAGAAATAGAGGTTAAATGAAAATAAATACTGGGGAGCAGGCAGGAAATTGAAAACACCGGAGCAACCATGCATGCCCTCCAGTGCTGAACACATTTTAGGTGAATTTAATTGGATCCTTTTTGTTTCTCAGTTCACTTACTGACTTAACCATGTCCATTTTGCCTGATGAAGTTACCTCAGTGGACGGTTACACAGTTACAAACACAAAAATTAGATTTCCTGAAGACAAAAAAAGCATCCCCTTGTGTATAGGATTAGCTATCAATTGATATGTATCAATGTAATCATTTTCCATGATTCAATAATTCCATAATTGCTGATATCTTGCTGCTGATAACCAGTGGCAATGTGCTATTTTGGTTTTCCGCCTCTCAAATATCACCTCACAGTCCACACAGTGTGAGGAGTCTTTGTTCTTGGATTTCTTTCCTGATGACTTTATCTCTGGCATTTGTCCGGCATAGCGGATACTGCTGCTCATGATAACAACTCATTTATTTTGTATTGATTCTGAACTAACTGTTGCGGCAGATGTGCATAGTAATACTTCCTGTGTGTGATTTTTTTCCTGCTTCAAAATGTGTCACTTTATCGACCATTTTATGAGAGCAAAATAACAATGGCTTAAGAATGGCATGGATTATTCCTCTTCTTCAATGTGTTATGCTGGAAATGAAGGTTTGGAACCTGAATGTGGAAGATTTAACAACTAGTTTTTTAAGCATTTAAGATGTAGCAATTTGGAAGATAAGTGTCCTATCTGAACGTCTACCCGTGTTGTTATTGTTACAGTTAAAGAACTATCGGGCCACTTTAAACTTAAGCCATTTAATTATGTTTCTGCAAGAGTGACTCACTGTATAGAATAATAATATTGCGATAATGTCAGTAGTAGTGAATAAGCTTTGAATTTTAAAACTGAAAAAACTTAAATTTAGATGTAAAAACAGGACATGTGTTTGATGGCGTGTGATGTGTTACAGTCTGAGTTGTTAAAGGTCCGAGAAGCCATTTCTTGTACAGGAGAGAAAGTTCCTCACTGGATATTTTTTATGAGGTTTTTTCATAATACTTGTTCTCCCAATACTGTTTTTCTTATATACTCCCGCTGCGTAACCCCTGTCAACCACATTATTGTAGGGATAAATACCTGAGGTGAGGCATCCTATACCTACCGAGGTGTCCTCGCATTTCAAAGACACCACAAAGGCAGCTTTGCTGTAGCTAGACCCACCGCTGTCCTTCCAGAGGGGAGCATTTTGTTTGCTTTCATCTCTTCTGTTGAAAAGCCACAAAACAATTGTGTTTGTTACTGCTGCCATTCGGTGGAGGCTCAGCAGGGTGCAGGAGTGATCTATGTCTGAGCGGCTGTGAATAAAACTCCACAGAACGTTGACATTCAGAAATGAAGTGTGAATGCTTGCGAGAGGTTTCCAACAGGTGAAAGACAGATTGGGAGAGTGAGTAAGAGAGGGTGTACTCTGCTCTAATGCGTTTAGAACATTGTGCATGTATTATTTTTCTACGGCTTGTAAAGTAAATGGTTTATTGGAGAAAGCACACTGTTCATGTTGTCAACTCTATTATCTGAAAGAGGCTTGTCACTGGGGAGCCACACAGTAATCCTGTGAGCTATGATATTGCAACTATCCACACTGTGTTGTTGACTGCACTCTGTGCTATCTACTGTGCCTCATCATGCTGTAGGACCAAGGAAGACATATTTGATATTCTCTACTGCCCATAGCGACAGATGCATCAGGGTGAGAGATGTCATTTATATCCACACATTTCTCCTCCTAACTGCTGCTTTGAACCGACTATGACATTCTTCATATGGTGCCGAGTGTATATTTAGTATGTCTGAAATGATATTCCCTATTCCCACCATAATTTCTGTGTTACATCAGCCTCAAGTTAACCTTTGCATTCCATACATTATGCATGGTTGTGAGATATAGAGTTTACTGTTTTATTGCCTTCTGCTGCTTATCAGGCATCTTGCATGCTTTCAAAGGACATCCTCATTTATCTGATAGCAAAATACAAATCTAGAACTGAGGTGCAATTGTTATTCCTTTACTTTCCTAAAACTGATATCCTGCATCAAGCTCAAACAATAGCACGATAGCCATAATGGTTTTGTGTTGAGAATACCATATGGCCATGTCATTAAAAGACACTAACTGCATATAGAAAATTTGAAATGGCAGAATAACATTTACAATCTCATGTAGTTTCTCTTAGCATTGAAACCTTTTTTTCAAATGGACTCAATTAGCTTTCTATGCTATAATTCATACAACGAGCTAAAGCAGCTGCCTTTGAGTTGGCTGGCTGTAACATTTCAGTTAAGATGCAGTGGAATGGCATGTTGTGGGATTTCTGGATGGACAATTTATTGTCTGTTCCTACCCTGTAATATGAGTCTGTTCCTCTGATGTGAGAGACTCGGTGTGGATAGAACAGAGCCAGCAGGTACACAGTTTCCATACCATTCAGGACCTAATGGTAAGACAATAGTTGTTTGTGTGAAGTTGACTTTATTAACCCTCATCTTACAAACATATTTAACATACAAGGACTACTGCCACAAGTATGAAATACGATAGAAAACAACCATCATGCAAAATGTCAATTTATTTCCTCTCAAATTATTGATCAAATATAATCTCATCTGAAGAAAAATAAAACTGATAATTAATATTTCAGGTAAATTATAGTTAATTTGCATATTGAGTAAAATAAAAATAGATATTTTAAATTTCATTTAGCTGATGCTTTTAGCCAAAGCGACTTACAATATGAATACTCCTCCGACGAATCGCCACCTTAACGTGGTGGAGGAGTTTGAGTGGCTCAGTGATCCCGGGAGCTATGTTGTCCAGGGCGTCAGCCACTGGTAGGGTCTTCCAAGGCAAACAGGTCTCGGGGGAGAGCCCAGACTAAGAGCGGTTCAAAAAACCCTGATGATTTACGGCCCACGGAATGAAGCTACCTCGCCCGGACAAGGGAAACCGGGGCACCCTCCCGGAGCCAGACCCGGGAGGGGAGCTCGTCGGCGAGCGTCTGGTGGCCGGGCTTTCGCCCATGGGGCCCGGTCGGGCTCAGCCCGAAAAAAGATCATGGACCAGCAACCCTGTGGACTCACCACCCGCAGGGGGAAGCATCGGGGTCGGGTGCTATGCAGACCGGGCGGCGGGCCAGGCAGGAGACCTGGGCGAGCCGATCGCCGGCAACATAGACTAGCTCTAGGGACGTGGAACGTCACCTCGCTAGCGGGGAAAGAGCTGGAACTGGTGCAGGAGGTGGAGCGGTATCAGCTAGATATAGTTGGGCTCACCTCCACGCACAGCACGGGCTCTGGAACCAAGCTCCTGGAGAATGGTTGGACTTTGTCCTTTTCTGGAGTTGCCCAGGGTGAGAGGCGCCAGGCGGGAGTGGGGATACTCACGAGCCCCCGGCTGAGCGCCGCTATGTTGGAGTTTTCCCCGGAGAACGAGAGGGTCGCCTCCCTGCGCCTACGGGTTGCGGGGAGTAAGGCTCTGACTGTTGTTTGTGCTTATGCACCGAACAGCATTTCAGAGTATCTGGCCTTCTTGGAGTCGGTGGGAGGGGTCCTGGAAAGGGCGCCGCCTGCCGACTCCATAGTTCTCCTGGGGGACTTCAACGCTCACGTGGGCAATGATAGAGAAACCTGGCGGGGCGTGATTGGGAGGAACGGCTTGCCTGATCTGAACCCAAACGGTGTTTTGTTGTTGGACTTCTGTGCTAGCCACGGTTTGTCCATAACGAACACCATGTTCGAGCATAAGGCGGCTCATACGTGTACCTGGTACCAGAGCACCTTAGGCCGGAGATCAATGATCGACTTTGTAATCGTATCATCTGATCTGCGGCCGTATGTCTTGGACACTTGGGTGAAGAGAGGAGCAGAGCTGTCAACTGATCACCACCTGGTGGTGAGTTGGATCAGATGGCGGGGGAGTCGGCTAGAAAGACCTGGCAAGCCCAAACGTGTGGTGAGGGTGAACTGGGAACGTCTGGCAGAGGATCCTGTCCGGGAGGTCTTCAACTCTCACCTCCGGAAGAGCTTCTCCCACATCCCGAGGGAGGCTAGGGACATGGAATCCGAGTGGACCATGTTCAAAGCCTCTATTGTGGATGCGGCCGCTAGGAGCTGTGGTCAGAAGGTCATCGGTGCCTGTCGTGGCGGCAACCCGAGAACCCGGTGGTGGACACCGGGGGTGAGGGAAGCCGTCAAGCTGAAGAAGGAGGCCTTTTGGGCCTGGTTGGCCCAGGGGTCTCATGAAGCAGCTGACAAGTACCGGCAGGCCAGAAGGGCTGCAGCTGTGGTTGTCGCGGATGCTAAAACTCGGGCATGGGAGGAGTTCGGGGAGGCCATGGAGAAAGACTTTCGGTTAGCCTCAAGGAGGCCTACCCTAGGCTGTTCTCAGCGGTGGGGGGGCGGGGGGGAACTGCTGACCCGGACTGGGGACATCGTCGGACGGTGGAAAGAGCACTTTGAGGAACTCCTAAACCCGGCCAACGTGTCCCCTGGAGAGGGGGCAGCGCCTGAAGTCTTTGGGGTGGCTGCACTCATATCCCTGGCAGAGGTCACTAAGGTAGTCAAAAAGCTCCTTGGTGGCAAGGGGCCGGGGGTGGATGAGATCCGCCCTGAGATGCTGAAATTGCTGGACATTGTTGGGCTGTCTTGGCTGACACGCCTTTACAGTGTCGCATGGGGGTCGGGAACAGTGCCCATGGACTGGCAGACCGGGCTGGTGGTTCCCATCTTCAAGAAGGGGGACCGGAGAGTGTGCTCGAACTATCGTGGTATCACACTGCTCAGCCTCCCGGGAAAAGCTTATGCCAGGGTGCTGGAAAGGAGGCTCCGACCGCTTGTCGAACCTCAGATTCAAGACGAACAGTGTGGATACCAGTGTGGTATAGAGAAAGAAAGAAGAGGAAAAAAAAGAAAAATGAAAAGAATAAAGAGAAAAATTAAAAAGAAAATAGAAAAAGAAAAAGAAAAATAGCTGGGGGTGACAGAGTCAGTCAGTGGGGGACCCGAGCCCTGTTGATGAGCCCGACTGCCGACGGGAAGAAACTGTTTGTGTGGCGTGAGGTCTTGGTCCTGATGGACCTCAGCCTCCTGCCAGAGGGGAGGGACTCGAACAGGATATGTCCAGGGTGAGAGGTGTCAGCTGCAATCTTCCTAGCTCGCCTCAGAGTCCTGGAGGCGAACAAGTCCTGGAGGGATGGCAGATTACAGCCAATCACCCTCTCAGCAGAGCGGATGATGCGCTGCAGCCTGGCCTTGTCCTTGGCAGTGGCTGCGGTGTGCCAGACGGTGATGGAGGAGCAGAGGATGGACTCAACGATGGCAGTGTAGAAGTGCACCATCATTTTCTTCGGCAGGTTGAATTTCTTCAGCTGCCTCAGGAAGAACATCCTCTGCTGGGCCTTCTTGGCGATGGAGCTGATGTTCAGTTCCCACTTGAGGTCCTGGGAAATGATGGAGCCCAGGAAGCGGAAGGACTCCACAGCGTCGACGGGGGAGTCACACAGGATGAGAGGGGCGGGTGGGGCTACGTTCTTTCTGAAGTCCACAACCATCTCCACTGTCTTCAGAGCGTTGAGCTCCAGGTTGTTCTGGCTGCACCAGGTCTCCAGGTGGTCAGTCTCCCACCTGTAGGCGGACTCGTCCCCACCAGAGATGAGTCCAATGAGGGTGGTGTCATCCGCGAACTTCGGGAGCTTGACGGACTGGTGACTGGAGGTGCAGCTGTTGGTGTACAGCGAGAAGAGCAGAGGGGAAAGAACGCAGCCTTGGGGGGAACCGGTGCTGGTGGTCCGAGAGCCTGAGACGTGTTTCCCCAGCCTCACGTGCTGCTTCCTGTCAGTCAGGAAGTCTGTGATCCACCTGCAGGTGGTGTCGGGCACGTGCAGCTGGGAGAGCTTGTCCTGCAGCAGAGACGGGATGATTGTATTGAAAGCAGAGCTGAAGTCCACGAACAGGATCCTGGCGTAGGTTCCTGGGGAGTCCAGATGCTGGAGGATGTAGTGGAGGGCCATGTTGACAGCATCGTCTACAGACCTGTTGGCCCTGTAGGCGAACTGCAGAGGGTCCAGGAGTGGGTCAGTCAGGGTGTTGAGGTGGGACAGGACCAGGCGCTCAAAAGACTTCATGACCACAGAGGTCAGGGCGACGGGCCTGTAGTCATTGAGTCCTGTGATCCTGGGTTTCTTGGGGACGGGGATGATGGTGGAGGCCTTGAAGCAGGCTGGCATGTGGCATGTCTCCAGGGAGGTGTTGAAGATCTCAGTGAACACCGGAGACAGCTGATCAGCACAATGCTTCAGGGTGGAGGGGGAGACAGAGTCCGGGCCCGCTGCTTTGCGGGGCTTCTGCTTTTTAAAGAGCCTGTTGATGTCCCTCTCCAGAATAGTGAGGGTCGTCGCTGGGGAGGCGTGAGCCCCCGATGGGCTGGGGGAGGGGGAGATGATGGTCTGTGGCTGGTTGATGGGCCTGTGGGGCATGGCGTCAGGACTGCTCCATTGTCTTTCAAAGCGACAGTAGAACTCGTTCAGCTCGTCTGCCAGGCGGAGGTCGTTCATGGCGTGGGGGGTTTTCAGCTTGTAGTTGGTGATCTGCCTGAGCCCTCTCCAGACAGAAGCAGAGTCACTTGCTGATAGCAGTTGTTGCAGTTTCTCAGAGTACAGTCGTTTAGCATCTCTCATCGCCTTGCTAAACCTGTATTTTGACTCTGTGTACAAGTCCTTGTCCCCACTCCTGAATGCCTGGTCCTTTTGCAGTCTTAGAGTTCCGCTGTGAACCAGGGTTTGTCGTTGTTATAACTCACCCTGGAGCTGGTTGGAACACAGCTGTCCTCACAGAAGCTGATGTAGGAAGTTACAGCCTCTGTGTACTCATCCAGACTGTTAGTAGCAGTCCTGAAGACATCCCAGTCTGTGCAGTCCAAGCTCGCCCGAAGATCCTCCAGAGCCTCACTGGTCCACTTCTTGAACTTCCTCACTACAGGTTTGCAGAGCTTTAGTTTCTGCCTGTATGAGGGAATCAGGTGAACCATGGCGTGGTCAGAGTTTCCTAGAGCAGCACGAGGAACGGCGTGATAAGCCCCACTGATTGTGGTGTAACAGTGGTCCAGAATGCTCTTCTCTCTAGTAGGGCATTTAATAAACTGTCTGTATTTAGGGAGTTCATGGTTGAGGTTTCCTTTGTTAAAGTCCCCAAGGACAATAACTAAAGAGTCCGGGTAGGTCCGCTCCACACACCGTATCTGCTCGGCGAGTGTCCCCTGTGCGTCCTGCGCGTTGGCCTGCGGCGCCATGTAAACACCGACCAGGATGAAGGAAGCGAACTCACGTGGGGAGTAGAAGGGTTTGCAGTGGATGATGAGGGATTCCAGGTCCGGCAAACAGTACTGTAGAATCACTGTTACGTCGTTACACCAGCCGTTGTTGGAGTAGAAGCATAATCCTCCACCCTTCGTCTTGCCGGAGAGCTCCGTGTCGCGGTCCGCTCTGAACAGCTGGAAGCCAGCCAGCTGGAACGCGGAGTCCGGTATCGATCCACAGAGCCAGGTCTCCGTGAAGCACAAAACGGAGGAAGAAGAAAAGTCTCTGTCTCTCCCAACAAGGAGCTGAAGTTCGTCCAGTTTGTTGCACAATGAGCGGACGTTGGAGAGAAATATGTCCGGCAGCGCTGTACGGGATCCCCGTTTACGGAGACGCACCAGCGCGCCAGCACGTTTCCCTCTCCTGCGGCGTTTCACTGCGTGAGCCAAGGTGAGCGCTCCTTTCACAAGAATGTCCAGTAATTCCACAGAGGTTAAAAAAGTTGGAAATAAGTCCGCTGGGGTTGTTACCCTGATGTTCATGACATTACATTACATTACATTACATGTCATTTAGCTGACGCTTTTATCCAAAGCGACTTACAATAGTGCATTCAATCATGAGTACAAACTCAGAAAAACAACAATCAATAATCAATAATCAATAAAGTGCAGTTTCTTCACTAGAGTTAAATTTCGAAAATTACAGAAAATTACAAAGTGCTATAAATAAGAGACATCAAGTGCTACTAGAGTGCTAGTACAGTGCTACCTTCCTTATTCAAGGTGTAGTCGAAAGAGATGCGTTTTTAGTTTTCGGCGGAAGATGTAGAGACTTTCTGCTGTCCTGATGTCAATGGGGAGCTCATTCCACCATTGAGGAGCCAGGACAGCAAACAGTCGTGACTTTGTTGAGTGTTTAGCTCGTAGTGACGGAGCTACAAGTCGTTTAGCAGAAGCCGAGCGGAGTGCCCGAGCTGGGGTGTACGGTATGAGCTCATCTCTGGTGAAAGAGCTCCAGGAATTGCAGCAGAAAGCAGCATTTAAGACAAAAAGAACAAATAGCAATGAGCACCTACATGCCGAGGCAGCCATCGTCGGCGCCATCTTACTGGACTTGGAGAAGGCATTCGACCGGGTCCCTCGGGGGTTTTTGTGGGGGGTGCTGCGGGAGTATGGGGTGCCGGACCCGTTGGCACGGGCCATCCGATCTCTGTACGCCTGCAGTAGGAGCTGTGTTCGTATTCTTGGTAGTAAGTCAGACACGTTCCCGGTGGGTGTTGGTCTCCGCCAGGGCTGCCCTTTATCATCCTGTTCGTGACTTTCACGGACAGGATATCTAGGCGCAGCCAGGGGGCGGAGAGGATCCGGTTTGGGAGTCTCGGGATCGCATCTCTGCTGTTCGCAGATGATGTGGTTCTGTTTGCCTCCTCGGACCGTGACCTCCAGCATTCACTGTGGCGTTTTTCAGCCGAGTGTGAAGCGGCAGGGATGAGAGTTAGCACCTCCAAATCTGAGGCCATGGTGCTCTGCCGGAAACCGGTGGATTGCTCCCTCCAGGTGGGGACAAACTGCCTACCCCAAGCGAAGGAGTTCAAGTATCTCGGGGTCTTGTTCACGAGTGACGGTAAGGTGGAGCGTGAGATCGATAGGCGGATCGGTGCGGCTGCAGCAGTAAAACAGGCGCTGTACCGGTCCGTCTTGGTGAAGAGGGAGCTGAGCCGGAAGGCAAAGCTCTCCATTTACTGGTCGGTCTACGTTCCAACCCTCACCTATGGTCACGAACTCTGTGTCGTGACCGAAAGAACGAGGTCTCGGATACAAGCGGCCGAAATGAGCTTCCTCCGTAGGGTGGCCGGGCTCAGCCTTAGAGATAGGGTAAGGAGCTCGGACATCAGGAGGGAGCTTGAAGTCGAGTCGCTGCTCCTTCGTGTCGAAAGGAGTCAGCTGAGGTGGTTTGGGCATCTAGTCAGGATGCCTCCTGGACGCCTCCCATTAGAGGTTTTCCAGGCACGTCCAACTGGTAGGAGACCCCGGGGAAGACCAAGGACACGCTGGAGGGATTATATCTCCCGGCTGGCCTTGGAACGCCTCGGGATCCCCCAGGATGAGCTGGAAAGTGTTGCGGGTGAGAGGGAAGCCTGGGTCGGCCTGCTGAACCTGCTGCCACCGCGACCCGACCCCGGATAAGCGGCTGAAAATGGATGGATGGATGGACTTACAATAAGTGCATTCAACCATGAGTACAAACTCAGGACAACAAGAATCAAGAAAGTACAATTTCTTCAAGAAAGCCAAACTACAGCCAAGTGCTACAAGTAACTGCCATTTAAGTGCTACTAAAGTGCTATGTTTTATTTGGATATGTCGGATATGTGTTTTTAGTTTGCGGCGGAAGATGTAGAGACTTTGGAAATGTCATGAGGAAATAAATGTCTCTGTGTTTGTCTCCTCCAAAATGACTGACAGTGTGCCCCAACCCTCCTGATAGTGTGTTATACTTTAAATTAGGATCCATGGCAAACATTTTATCTATCTATTCTATTTAATCTGTTTAACCGGCACAGGCTGCAATTGGTCGATTTTCCTTGGGTTCATCATATACAACCGTGTAGCAGTAATTCTAGTTTATTCACAGTGTCAATTTGTCCTTGTGTGTGAGTTTAAACTTTGCCAAAGAATGGAGCTCAGAGTCCACAAGGGCTGTTTTACAGATGGTGTCATTGCCTTTAACTTCCTTGGCCAATGTAATATTTTGAAAATAGAGTTCTGAAAGATGAAAATGTTTTGGGAGAGTTTCATGAATGCACAATGTATAAAATAAAGAAAGACTAAGACTAATTACACTCCATTTGGAGCAGGAAGAATAAAGATTTTGAATCCCGCTGTCTGCTCTCCTCACTAGATCGTATCTCAACCTCGGTGGAACAAATTAGGACCTCATTACCCTTGCCTGGAAGTATTTCCATTCCCAGGTGGCAATTCCTAAGCAAGGCAGCATGTCAACACATATATACAAAACAGCCAAAACAGTGAGATTATCTGACTGCCACCATATGTGGTGCATATTTTGGTGGCACAGATGGCTTGATTTATTTCAGGAGACTTAAGTTACTTTCCTGTAATTAAACTGAGAAGATGCACTCCACATTTGTGGGATTCATGTCTGAGTTCTGTGTTTACTGCGTCTCAGTGGCGCTGAAATGGAATAGCTTAGAAATGAGCCTTCCTCATCCATCACAGTCGGCTTGGGTGGACCGTCGTGACCTTGCTATCTTCAGCAAAACAAATGAGCAGTTATGGCTTAAACATCCTTTTCATCCATATGAGGAAGTAATATATGTATTTATTTTCGTTTATATTGTCCTACATATTAATATAAACCCACAGAAACCTCCAATGTAACTTTGGCTTTTATTTTATTTTTTTATTGTTCCCTCCTGGTTATCTATATTTGGGTAAGAATGAGTTAATGAATACACAAAACTCAGATTTCAAAATATAGAGTTTCAATAGCAAGTCAACACATGTTTAAATATTACTTTTCCAGTGCGCAAACAGGCTTTTGAGGGAAAGACATTTCCACTTATCATGTTAGCAGTCGGCTTTAGTGGCTCATCATCACTTTGAGGAATGAGTTCAGAATTATACAACGACTGTTCATGGAAAAACATCTGTGAATATTCTCCACCATTTTCCTTTTATTCTCAATTTGAACATCCAAGTCTTCTGACGTTTTCCATTTATATCTCAAATGATGTGTATCATTTGTATGTTGTGTCATTCATCATTAATTTTTCAACATGAAGGTTGCATTTCAGAGACAACATTTACAGTTTTCCTGGAATTAATTATCACTCAATTTAATAATGAGTAATCTTATTTGAGCCATAGTACCATTGTTTTTACAGTGACTTGATTTAAGTAACAAGCCACTAATCAGATAAAAGATCAAGATGTTTTATGAAATCATTAGGAAGAAATCTACTTTGTGGTTCCCTCTGGGCATCTCCTGTAATATAGTTAGTAGAAAAATATGGAGACCGTCTGGCGATAGCAGCTGAGATCACACCTCTGCATAAAACAAGGCCTACAATGCTTTAAGATGGGAAAACACTGCTCCTATCAAACTCTGTGAAACATTCGCCAGTTGGTCAAGCTGTTAGAAATGACGTGTATGGAAATCTCTGTCATGACCAATGCCATCTCGGATTGTCTCCGTGTTGTTTTTAAATTGGTTAGACTCATATTATTGGCGATAATTACAGTCCAGTGATGTATGTTCATTGCGGCCGCAGCTAAGATCAGACTGACATCGTTTGTAATGATACTTAGCATGGATAAGACAGGAAATGATCTAACAAATAAAATGAAATCCAGTTACTGCTCTGTATTTCAGAAGCAGGATATATCCATAAGTCAGCATGAGAAAACCAAGCAGAGCTGCTTTGGAGGTTTACAAACTTGAATCAACAGAAACCTTGAATTTGTCCATGAACCAGAACCCAAACATTAGGAGGGACCATGTCTCATAGGGAGGTCTATTTCCCTAGTAATGGAAAACGCATGATAGTGAAGAGTATTCTTAAAATCCCGGGTGGTCATGGGAAGTGAAAGTCCAGGACGCAATGAGTTATAATTAAAAAGTATTTAATAAAAGGTTGATCACAAAAAACAGCTTATGCATTCTCGATTGAGGCCCTCTCTTTCTCACAGATTCACAGTCTGTCTCCCAGTTACCTGCCGCCTCTGTGGTTCAAGAGAAGCCAGTCTCGCGCGTTAATTTATCTCAGACGTTCACATAGCTTAAGGCCCATTCATTGGTTTAGTTCTACTCTAACACCTTGAATAACTCTCTTGCCCATTGGGCCCGCATTTTCAGGGGCGGAGCTATTCTTCTTCTTCTTTCTGTACATCAAAAAGTAAATGTTCAGCTCCGCCACCTCAGGCGAACAAGAGAACTACACTTCCTTTTAATAAAACAGTCCACTGGCATCCACATGCACTATGCAAACGTTGTTTTAAAATCCATTCACACATTAATCATTAATAAAAACAGTGACCTTCATATGCATACAATTACACATTCTTCATAATAATATCCCTTATTTATTATCATATCTCATGCATTGTAATGTACACATTTGACCAACTAAGCTTAAAAACACTACAATAGCATTGTCAGTGGTAGCTTTCTATGTGCTAGCAGTCCTTTTTTCATCTCTCCATCAACCTACAGAGTATATCATGAAGGTATCGGCCAAGATTATTTCATAAATGTTTTGTAGGGGTTACATGTTACATTAAAAAAGCCTAGCACAGCCACCAGGTGGGTTCCCATTCAAATGTAACGCAAATTGAATTTAGGGAAAATCAGCAAACAATTTAGAAAACTAGACATGTTGCTGTCTGTATATTTGAGTTAAATCTGCTTCCATTGCACATGGTCACATTTTGCTTTTATTGATATATATATATATATATTGATACCAACTTTTTCACAAAAAAATATTTAGGGATATTACAAGTTTTTGGGGAATCTTTGGCATTTCCACGTTTTTTATGCACAGATTGAAATGTGCATGAAAGCCGATGGATATAAACTAGTATTCCACTACTGTCCAGAAGCCAGTCCAGGATGTACTCTTTAAGATAATGAACTGCTCTGTCCTGCTGTATTGGAGTGCAACCCTCTCGTGAAGCTGACGTTAGCTGGTTAGCAAGTGTAAAATGTCCCCAATGAATTGAAAGAGTGAAGAATGTACAGTTGAACGTGTAAGAGCCAGCTGAGTGGTGGATTCAGCTCTGAAGTAGTTCCCCGTTAGCCAGAGGCGGATGAGTCTGCTACAGTAACTATTCTCACTCAAGTAATGATGTAATTAACATCTGGTTATTAATAAACTGACAAATGGTAATGATGCAGGTTGACTTTTCTTTCATGCAGTTCATTCTTTGTATTTTCTCATCTGCAATAGAAGATAATGGGAGAGATGAAATGATGTGAAATTCATCACAGGCACAATGGGCGCTTGGTTATTTGGACTAAAAGAAAACCTGACACTAATGCAAAGTGAGCATAATCCTCAGTCTTCCTCTTAATGAGGTGATAGAGGACTGACTAATAAGCTACATTTCACTTGTTAAGAGGCTTATTTTTTGTTTCAACTAAATGGGATTATTTACCACTGCTCTTTGGTGCTAGCCAGGATCATGAGCAGAAGTTCCCTTTCATGATTTTCACCTGCTGTCTAACAATAACTTAATTATACTCAAAAGCATGAAGTTGGAAACCTGATGAATAGCGTTAGCAGTAGTACATACTCTTTGTGGGACTTTTACATGGGTGACCAGACGTCCTCTTTTCGAGACCTAAAAAAAGCGTCCGGCAGGGATTCCAAAAACGTCCGGGATTTTGCTACGTGCGGGAAAATAGTTATTACCCCCTTACAAGTTTTGGAAATGGTATCTCCCTCACGTTCCACCTTCTTGCGCAAGCTCTGACTGTAGAGAGAACTGTCATTGGTCGACCGATCTCAACGTAAATGTAAGTTCACGGCATGCTACACACTACTGCTACCCCCCCCCCCCCCCCCCCCCGCGACGAAGAAGTGTCCTCTTTTTCACAAACTCAAATCTGGTCACCCTATTTTACATAACCATCAACATAAATTGAATACATGTTAAACCTTGTTATTGCCTACTAAATCTCAAGTCTGCTGTATTTGAGGAGTTTTGCAAAATAATTTGAGAAAATGTTTCATTTTATTTTGAATAGTGTAATACAGTATACAGTACAGTAACATGTACAGAACTATAAGCCTTCCCATCCCTTATCTGGCATAATGGTGATTGTTCCTCCCCTATACAAAGAGACCGCTGTCAGGTATCCATTTTAAAGAATACGGTTTGAAAAAGGATCAGATGTCTTTATACACATGTAAAAAAAACTTTAAGCTGTGATAATCAAATTTTAGATCAACAATGAATGTGCAAAGTGAAAGTGACGGAACCATTGAGATTGATTACCCAACTCTGCAGTTTCTCTCTTCGTTGTTAGCATCTTTTAGCTCATTGTGTTGGTTTATGATCCAAAATGCAGACAAAGCGACTGCTGAACACAGTGGAGCATTTAGCAGCTAAACAGTCAGATGTTTTTCTCATAAAGTGATCGAGACCAAACTAGAGCTAAAAGGAGAGACAATTTTGAACAGGTGGCCCAAAACAAAACAAATCAATGATGATTGTTCTGTAGTTATTTAATGTGTAAATCAGGACAAAATTACTTAATTTTGATGTTGTGTTAACAGCTAGTTCCACTGCCTCCAAGTGGTTAAAACTAATTAATATATGTTTATAATATTTATAAATATTTTTTTCATCTTAATTTCAATTAGGAACAACGGGCAACAAAACGTACACCGCACCATAGATGTTTTTGTCATGAAAAGCCATATAACACCCTTCAGCAGTGATGCCCATATAGCACAGGAACATTTTTTAGGATGATGTGATTTGTTTCTTAGCCTTCGGGCAGTGAAATATATGTCTTTTATAGAAGCGTCTTGGAGTCAATTTTTGCAAAACAACAGTGCTATTTCTCTGTGGGTTTGTGATATCATTTCAGGAAATGACTCTGAAAATGGCCAACTGTTTATGGATCCTCCTGTTGGCAGATATGCATGCATAGTGCAGACTAGCTTCACAAGGATGACTCTAATTAGAGATGGCCATGGGGCGAAATTACCTTTCACTGTTTCATATTCCGCCTCAAAAAATTCCTCGTTTGTGTGAAAACATTCCTGGCTAATAAACGGTTTCTGATTTCTGATTCTGATATTTGACCAGTCAAACCAGTCAGTTTACACATTATTTCATCCTATTACTCTCAGAGCAAAGTTCTCAGAACATAAGCCTGGAATATACTGTATATACAGTATATATATATATATATATATATATATATATATATATATATATATATATATATATATATATATATATATATATGTGATTCATCTACCACAACGATTCACAATGCATCTCAATGTATTGCATTTCTATTTTTCATCAATTAATAGAAGCAGTCAGATAGATCAGAACTCCATTTTTATTGAGAAAGTGATTTAAAGAATCAGACTACAACAATTTATAATATAACATTCTGCCTATGTCCAATACCAGTGTCCATGTAACACTCCTCAGAACATTAACATTACAAAAACAAAACATAAATCCTTCTGAAATGCATTACGAGTTTTTTGAAATTTACAAAATAGTCACATAGACTAAGACTAAGTCTAAGACGGGGCACTTCCTGAATGCTTATTGCAATAATTAGTCTGGCGGCTTATGGACTTCTCATTACTCTTTGATCTTGTGCAAAGTGTTGCCCTCTGTGAGTCACAGAAGAGAGGAGAGAAACTATAGCTCAACAGTATGGCAGGAGACCGCAGTAAAGACTCTCACACTGAGCTGCAATGAATACATAGGGGAAAAACATATTTTGTTTCTTTTTTTTTCAGGGGGAGAGGGGCCGAAGCCCAGAGCAATGGTAGAAGACACACAGTGTCCAAACACTGTTCTGTCCCTGCATCGATGCAGAAACGTCGAGAAATGTCAAAGACCTCTAGTAGCGTGTTCACAAAATGTAATAATCAATAGTTAGTTTCGGCATCACATAGTTTTATCTATGTGATGCCGAAATGTTTTTCCATTATTGGACAGCATAATTTTTTCCAATTTACTAATGGTGTACCAGTGCAGTGTGTACCAAACATGCCTGTAGTGACAAGGGAACAACATGTAAAGTTAGGAAATAGTATTCTGTTCATTTAAAGTGAATTTTTACAGTATTCAATATTGTTCTTCCTAGTACCTATTCTAATGTTCTAATATTTTTCATTTAAGCAATAAGGTACGAGAGGCAGTACTGTGTCGTGCAATAATGTACTGTTCAAGGGAGTTGTTAGGCCCGACGCGCAGCGGAGGGCCGGCAAACCCTTGAACTGTACATTATTTATAATACGGGTACCTGCGACTTTATAAATAGTAATAGTAAGCTGCCTTTCAGCACAAAATAGTTGTAGCCGGCAAAACGTTGTGTATCGTATTTCAGCGACAGAGAAAATAGTCCCGGGACACACGGGACGCACATACGGGACTATAAAACGGACTGCCTGGTCAGATTTACTGACCAGGCCGGTTGAAAGCAGGGTGGAGGATGACACTCAGCCACCGATGTTTCTGTCCGTCTTTTCTCCATCATATTTCTCCTCCATGATGTTTAGAGAACTTCCCTCGCGTCGGGAAATTACCGACGTAATTATCTCTCACTGGAAATTATCACGATTTTGTGATCAAACCCTTTTCATTCTTCATCTTTAGGTTAGGTAGGAAGTGACATGTGTGTTGTCGTTCGTTATGCTAGTGTGGGGGACACTACGTGAGCTTGTTAGCTGTTCCGTTTGAGCTACTGTTAGCGAAGAGCCCCGTTGCAATACTGTGAACCTCAAGCAATAAACCTGCAAGTTAAGGAAACCAACGTCTGCGAGTCGTTACTGCGGACGTTACAATATCAAAGTTTACATAAAACATGTTTGGTAATGGTCAAGCTTGAAATGACAACTAACGGTCGCGCAATTTAAATCTAGCTGTTATTTTAAGTGCGCACTGATATGGAACGCTCTAAATGTAAACAGGCTGTACAGTACTTTATGGCTGAATAAAATACACCCCGTGACTCACTCTCAACCAATCAGAATGCTTTATTTGATCTACCCGTATTATAATACACAATAGTGACTCTGTAAATTGCTGCACGCTGCGGGGCATAACAGAATATTATTAGAACAATTGCAATTAAGTTATTTGAACATGTACTTTAAAATCGGTGTTGCATTACGTAATCATTTTCAATAGTTAATCTAATCAGGACACAAAGGATAACACACTGACCGTACTGACCGGTTGAATTAGTACCCAGATGTTGAGATTGTGTTGCATGTGCAGGTTGAAGATTTACTTTAATGTATTTCATCAAGTCATCGATTTGGTGGCTGTGTTATACATTTATAACTTGATTTATTTGTTGGTCAAACTGTAATAGAAAAGTTATTTCTGGAAGAAGACATGGGTGTAAATTGTAATTCAAGATATGCATGAGCTTGAACATTTCAGATTTACCATTGGTGGAGGAAGTAACACGGATCCAACACTTCACTTAGAAATGCACAAGCACATTCCCAAGACATGAGCATGTCGGATTTACCGATGGCAGCGTTCTAAGTGGTTTTTGATATAACTGTGACATAGTGGCTGGTGGCATAATGAATCTGACATGAATTACATTTGAAATGAGACCCACAGGCTGCTGGACAGATATTAGAGTCAGGGAGGCGGTTTTTCAGGTGAATGTAATAGTACCATAGACTCAAAACCCCCAGAGCTCATGCCCATGGCAACACACACACACACACACACACACACACACACACACACACACACACACACACACACACACACACACACACACAAACAGTCCAATGGCCAGCAGCTAACAGGTGTATTTGGAGTTAATGGTCCGAGAGGAGCCGAGCTACCGGTATTTCAAAGAGCTCAGGTTGTCCTCCCTCACATGCTGCTCTGTGCCAAGTTTGCTTGTCTTGTTAATATTCCAATGAGCGAGTCTCCCTTATCCTTCTGCGTTTTTGAATGTAGCAGACAGATGATATCAACCTAGTTATTATTTTAGTAGTAAGTCATGCACACACAAATTCAAGTAGTGAGTGTTTCAGTCATATATTCACGTTAGATTTGCTTATCAGATAACCCAAGCCATTACTATTTTATGCCATTATAAATCCACAGCAGGTGAATTCTTTGAAAGTCAAATGTTGGCCTGATTTCTTTAACAGAACTTTAGCTTAAATACAACATGTGATACAACCGTATTGAGAAAATATGTAGAGAGCATGTCTGTTGTGTGAAACATGCCAGTGAAAAACACATGTGATACACTTGCAGTCGTGCTAGATTAGCCATTTGTAGGTTGTGTACATTCAATCAAACATTACAGAAGTGGTTGTTGCAGACAAACCTGGTGGAGATTTGCACTCTACTGAGTGAACAGTTCTAGTTTTCAACTCGTTTCACAGATGGAACAAAAATTATCCTGGCCAAACCGTTCTCACAGATGAAAAGAAATAATCAAGAAACTTAGAAAAAATATCCTGGCAAAAATCATTTTTTATGTCGCAAACACAGGATAGATGATAATTTAGACCGATTTAAAAAATGGAACACCAGATTTATTTCCCACTTCCCTCTCAAGGTACCCGTACATTGTGCTTTCTTCTAATTAAATATTGTTCAGCTCAGTCTTCTGCTCAAAGATTTATTAGAGGCAGTATCACATCTCTGTCCTTGTTTTGTTTGCTTAGTGCATGCTTGCTGCTTCAGCACACGGTATACATGCAGTAAAAGCTGCAATCACCTCGGTGCACAATTTGTGAGGCCAGTATGTTTACTGATGGCTCGAGTCTGACTCTGCTCCTCGCTCCATACACTAATAAGAGAGCGTAATGCCGCATTGAGTCTCTGTTTTACTGTAAATGTGTTCAATGCTTTTACAATGATGTCCTCGGCTTTGGTGCATCTCAAATATTCAAACTGCTGCCTCTTAGCCAATATCACATGACTTTGGATTAGCATTTGTTTCAAGGTCACAGTAGAAATGGTTGTGTTCTTTGTCTTTAATGATCCATACTTGCACTGGATTGACATTGCACCAAATGCACTGAGGAAAAGTAAATAATATGTACCATAAATTGTATGTGATTACGTAATCTGACTATCTGAAACATCTAATGCTTTTGCCAATCGTTGCAGAATAGGATGCAGAATGATAAAACAACAGCTGCAAACTGACTGAGAGCAAATCTGTAAGTGTACTAACAGCAGTAATTGCCTTGAATATATATGAATATAATCTGGACTATGTAATAGGATTGTCTTGTCTCTCTTCCTGCAACAAACCAAACATTATTTTATGGACCCTTCATTTAAAAGTATGAACATATAAATACAAATGTGATCAAACAAGACTAGAAGTCTACAGCCATGCTGCTGTACTTAGGTACAGACATGCTTTGAGCTACATTTTTTAACAAATCCTAATTTAGAGTGTGAGCCGATAACATTTGCTAATTTGCGCTAAACACAACTGAGGCTTTTCTTCTGTAGTTTTGCAGGTTTTTAGTCATAAACCAGAGTATTGGATAAATACAAAGTTTGACCTGATTATGGCTCTATAGATGAAAAGTCATGGGATCCCTTAAGTCAGTAGGATGTATGGTCTGGGAGCCACAAATGTTTAAACACAATTGTATCTTAATCCATCCAGTATTTTGTTTTATAGTTCACTGTGCACCATTGCGAACCAAACCGAGCTACAGACCTACATGTGAACCCTTACAGAGCCACGCTGCTTGCATGGCCTAGACTAGAGTAAGTAACAACGTACTCATATCTCTACAATGTGTTAACTTATCAAGTCACTGTGCTTTAGACATCACACCATAGCTGCAGTAATCAGCACAGCATTGTGTTCATATAATGGAAAGGAGAGTATGACGGAGAAGTGTTATTTATAAAACAGCGCAGATTTATCACACCAATAAAAGCAACAGGAAGAGACATATAGTTTACTGTTCATAACGAATGATAAGAGGAATGTCCCTGCTTTTATAAACTAAACAAATTATGAATGTGGAAAACCCCATTTACGTTTATCTGACATCACCGCAGCTTGTAATAAAAAGCGATTCACAATAATAAAAACATCTACTAATCACTATGTTCTACCAACAAGCCAATATGATTCATTGGTTGGTACACTGGCTCAAACAATATGTTCTGTCCCTCAAACATAAAAAGGTAAAAAGGGCATTGTGGGGTTTTGTTGAGTTGTTTGTTTTATGTTCATTCAAGATCCACTGCTACTTCCTGTGAATGCCATTCAGAGTGGGCAAACCCACTTGTAAACAACTTTTCCAGACGCACCTCTGAAAGCTTTATCCTGTTATGGTTTTGGAAGTAGATGGCTTAGATCCTGACTTAGAAAAAAGCCCAAACAGAATCACAGGAAGCTCCTGTAATGAACAGGGCATTCCGTCAGACGTGAGCCCCGCCTGAAGAACACTGCATGCAATATTGTTGAAAAAGTTTGAAAGTTACAACTGCATGCTTGAGTGAGGTATGTCTCGAGCTGGTGTGATATATGACTTAATTTCACTTGTTTACACTCACTTCCATTTTACAAGCCTCTGAAACATGTGGCTATAATTTCAGACATCTCCAACACCCTTTCCTCTCGGAGGCCCACGGCTCACCGTAGTGCTTTAAGTGGCGTTAGCATGCAGAATATATCATGCACCCACTGAGCCAGGAGTGACAGCATCCCTCTGCACCCTACTGTGCTGGTCTACGTTTTACATGCGCCTCATGACACAAGATCACCCATAGGAAAATGGTATGCTGAGAACCTTATGTACCGAGTGATTACATAAGCAGCAGGAGCCGAAAGTATTAGCGTGCAGATCCTTTGTATCTTACTTCATCAGGGGCTTGGGCCTGAACCTTGTCTCTAATTAGATCTGTCAACTCAAAGCCCAATATCTGTGGGAATGCACAGAGAACTGCTGAGCAACTGGAATCGGGAGGGGAGGGGTCATGGCTGGAGAAGAAAGGGAAAATATTAATGTATTATTATTATCATAGTGCCTGTGATCACCAGAAAAGCACAGCAAAGTTATCAGTGTTTAAAAGAAGGGTTTTGTTCTTGTTTACTGTGCAAAGTCCAAAACTATTAATTAATTCAACACTTATTATCGTTTTTACAGCAGCTGTTGCAATGCCATATCCGCTGGATGACTGATTAAACAACAAACATCCGTGAACGCATAATAACTTTTCCTAAGCCGGGACGTATGCCATGTAGGCAATGGTTGCGACAAAAAGGAAGTCTTCCATCATGTATTCAGTGTTTTAAAGGAGCTACTTTCGAAATTCAGAGCATATCTGTTAGCTCTCAAGCTCACCAAAGGGTGAGCGTTACGACTCTACAGAGGTTAAAAAACAGATAAAAAACAATTGGAATTAAATAAATAAGAAATTAGAGGTTACATGAAAAACATTATACGTTTTATATTGGTGAATTCTGAAAATATTTATGCAAAAGAAGTGAATATTTCTTTTTCTCACAGATCAAGGCTACACTACACTGTATAAAGTGTTTAATAATATATATATACATTTCTCACAAATCAAGGCGACACTAATGTATACACATGTATAACGTTTTTCATGTAATATATATATATATATATATATATACATATATATATATCAATGACAGTTAAATAATGTCGTTACAGTGATATCAGGGATATGATGCAATGTAAAATAGAGTTGTGAGTTGCGATTACTTGGCATCTGAGACCACGAGGCTGTATGATGTTCACTGGAGTCATATTGAATTACAAAATGATATGTCTGCAGACTTAACTTTCCATCTTATGTGTCATCACTCAGAACTGAGCCTGACATTATATAAATCCCTTTCAATATGTTTTAAGATTTTCTCAGGCAATGTCATTAATATCAGAAAAACCTAGAGCGTCGTTATTATTTTAATTGTTTCCATCTGTAATCTTGCTTACTTTCACACTATTTCCATGACAGTCTACACTCACCACAAGGAACTGGACTTCTCTCAGTCATCTTAATGTGTTCTCATCATGTTAAAAAGAAGCTCTCTACCATATCCTCTCTACTGCTGCAGCCTTCCATCCTTCTAATCCTTCATCGGAAAACTTCAAGTCAGACCTCATGCTGTTTACCCATCACCTGACTTCTCAATGCCTCACAGTTACATTCATCAGTAGCCCTTCATTTGGACTTTGTAACTTTTTTTGATTACCCCCATTATTAGATTTGTCAATCGCACCCTAATCTGACACTTTACCTGTGTCCAGTTTCAGAGGCTCCTCCTCCCCAAATGAGAGACTCTCCAGTGATCCTCACAGAGATCAAAACTGAGTGTTCAGGTGTTCCTCATCAACTCCCAAAACCCCTTACTTTTAGGTTCATCACCAGGAATGTGCTCTTAAAAACAGACATATTTGTAATGATGGAAATTGGCAAATTGTGTACCAGGTTAATCATAAATACTGATATATTTTCTTCAGTAAGGACCCAAATTAACAACATTCCCAGACTCCATTATTCACATGTTGCTGTAGGTTTTTCATGTTTGTTCCTGTATGTATTTACCAGTATTTATGCATTTACTCATCACCTGAGCTTTAATTCCTGGTAAACATGACGTGGTCACCTAATAATTATGGACTTTACGAGTTGATGGAGAACATCAGGTGTTCCATTAATCGATGTAGCAGCATGCCGTGGATTGTAAGATATTTAGGGCTGCAAAGTAAACATTGCACAGGTTGTACGCTCCAAAGTCAGACTGTACTGTATGTCTCGGCTACATTAAGGAATCTTTGAAATGGGACAGACCTTGCCCACTTGTTATGACATTTAGTCTTGAACTGCAGACTTTGGGGGATCCAGCCCCTGAAACGGGACACAGCATATTTCTAGCAATAACATCTTGCACATTGTGTACATCTTCCATCATATACTCACAACACACTAACTTAGGAAGTCCAAACTCCTCACACAATGATGACTTGGCTTCAGTCTTACCATGTAATCAAATAGTCCCAGAGAACCTTCTCTGACAAAGCCCCCTGAAAGCTTTGCAGCACTGACGGTCTCTTTTCTAGTTTTGGTCATAAAACCATGGAAAACACATAATTATATTCCACATTCAAATGGACTCATCAATCGATTAATTATTTTCTGCTGAGCAAAGGTTCTGGTAGCAAAGTTCAAGTTTAATCGAACTTTCAAATTGTCAGTGCTGACTTTGTTTCATTGATGTAAATGCACTTTTATAGTTATATCATAACATATACAGATGCATTCCTCACATGCTGGCTCAATTCATTTGGATCAGCAAAAATACAGGAAGTGAGGTCATTAAATGTTTTCAATCCAAATTCACAAGTCACAGCATGAGATTTAATGCATCATTATTAATTTTTCCTTGTCCGTTTAATTTCCAGTCCGCAGTAAATCATCTTCAGTTGTCATGTCACTGCTTTTAAATTCCAGTTGATCTGCAATTTTTCCAAAACCCAAAGCCACAAAAAGGGGGAGCAACTCTTTGGGTATAGAGATGACCAGAGGCCTTTTCCTGCAGGGTTTGCGACTATGGAAGTTTAAAGAGCTGCACAGTAGCGGACAAATCTCACTTTTCAGTACTTCTGACTGTTTGTATTGGTGTCACTTTGTTTAATAAATCATATAATCCAGTATTTTCTTAAATGTTCAACAAAATGTGTTAAAAAGTCAGTGTTTAACTTCAGTACTTATTAATGTAATGATCTACAAACTGTTTGGTTTCACATATCTTACAGTATGCTGTTTGTTATGTCTCTCTACCAAGAGACACTAAAACATAATTCAGGCAGCAGCATGACTAATTTAAATTAGTATTTAAATGGAGATTAATACAAATCCTACTTCTGTAGTTGTTGATATCTTACTTCCTGTCACACACACTGTCTCATCTGTCAAATTTAAATCATTTACAAAGAACATTATGCTTTTTGGGTCAATATCACTATACGGTGCCTTTGGGACTTCCCATTGTCCCAAATGTCTACCCTGTCATGGACACATTTAAAGTAGAGTAAATACATTGTAATTACATAGTGATTATAAATTGTACATTTTCAGAAAGATATTAAGTCCCTTTCTCAACAACATATTTTATTTGATGGGTAAAGTATTTGAATAACTAAATTATGCAAATAATGTCCACCCTGCAATGGAAAACTTGCTGACAGGGTAGACAATGACAGAGTGGACATTTTTGGCTAATATTAGCATTTAATGAGCACATGATGGACCTTCAGTTAGCAACATGATTCAGTTAGCAAGGTGACTGTGTACTGTTTAACAAATATATTTCGAATTTCTGAAAGGTTTTTATATTAATTGATATTTCACTATAACAGAGTGGACATGATAAGCTTGACAACATAACACTTCACACGTTAATAGGATGAAAACTACGATATACAAGTGTAAATACGTAGTCTGCAACATGCCACTGTTTCAGCCTCCAGTGAAGAAAGACACATTGGTGGTACTAATGTCACTGAAAACATCAGAGGATTTCTTAAAGGGGAAGTTTCCCCATAATGACAGGGTGGACAGCAATGTCAATACGTTTATGAAAATAGAATATACATGATCAAAATGACTCATTTTATCAAATAACTTGTTGTGGACAATAAAACCATATAATGTTTTGGGGGATTTAATATCATTTAACCATCTATTACACACACTGTAGTTAGCAGAGCAGTGTGTGGGACATGCCAAAATCACGTACAGCCAATGAAACAAAACAGTATAAATAATGAAAACACATTTTAAGAGACGTATCATTGTATTTCTATGTGTGTAAATGTTTGGCCATTTATAAAAGCACTTCAGAGTTTCATTATGCTGTTACATTTTCCTAATAACTGAGTGATTCTGATGAGGACACCAAAGGCACTTTATAGTGATATTGACCCTTTTACATTCATGTATCTGGGTTTTCATGTTGTTATTATTGGGTAATTATGGTAAATCACCATCATCAATTAAGTAATAATACTATTGATAAGTAATCAACAATAATATGAATTCACCTTCATTTACCCAAAATCTTTTAACCCAAAATCCAAAGCAGCAATTCATTTACTAACACGTATGGGAAGAAAGAAGAAATGTGTGTTCAGAGGAATCGTTGGAATGTAGCACATGGACATTAACAGCGCAACAACCGACAGTAGAATTTAACAGCGTATGTTTGTTTTTTCCTCATGTGTATGCAGGTAATCATTGTCTCTTTTTCTTTCTTTCTTTCTTTCCGATGATTTAATGCCGCTCTCTGTGGTGTCATTAATGAAAAGACAAAATTCTAAAATAAACTGTTATTCATGTCATTTTGGACTTAATCCTCGTTACATTATGAAGGTTTTCCAAAAGCTTAAAGCATCCGACTCATGTAGTCTAAGATGTCTTCTGATATGGACAATACAAAGCACATATGTTGACAGTAACGAGTGTGTTGTTAATGCTTCTCCTGAAAAAGGTGAAAAGTGAAACTCAGTTTGCATCCAGCACTTCCCTCACAAATGCTCTCTCAGTAGGAGGTTATGAATGAGCGCGTGTATATTAAATAGCTGTTTACTCATAGAGCCCTAAGCATAGTGGGGGTTCATGATCTGAAGAGGGTTGCAGAGCATGACTGGTGGTGATGAATGGCTCACATCGCCCCCTTGTGGCGGTGAGAGGTAAGACTGTTTCCTGTTCTCACTGAACCGGGCAGAGATATAACAGCAGCTTCAGTGCTGTGTGCTGGCCATTCCCGTTCATACCAGTGATGATGTTGGAGCTTTCCATTGCTGCTGCACTTTTTCTCGCAATATTAACATTTTCGGAGTTTCATTTTGATTTTTTAAGTAAATATATCGATTTTATTTTTCTCGACCATACCCTGCTAATTTCTTCGGATTGTGGTTTTGGAGAATTGCCCATGCAGTGAGGTGTACTACTCATGCATTTTAGACTTCACTGTCTTGAAGGTCCGTATTGCAGATTTCTGCACCTTAACTTTACTGTCTTTGGTGCCCACATTTTGTCACATATTGCATATTGGAGGAAATATTTTCAAGCATCTTCAGTTTTTAGAAAGCACGAGAGATTGATGATCAACACATCCTTGTGTATCACTTAAGTAACATGTTCTGATCATCATCATACCTCCTCACCCTTCGTCTTAACACCTGTGCGGACACAAGGAAGACTTTTTCACTGTTTCAGCGGTTGCATGACTGCACCACCCTGACGCATCTGCAGAGGACACGACTGCGGCAATGGAGAGTATTTCAAATGAAAGTGACTTTTGGCAATTTAACGAATCCTGGCGGAACTCAAGTGTCGTTAACAGCACCGGTTGGTTGAATCAGACGAACCCTCTGAAGCGGAATGAAGAAGTGGCGAAGGTGGAGGTGGCTGTTCTCGCGCTGGTGCTGTTTTTGGCGCTGACGGGGAACCTGTGCGTCCTGCTGGCCATCCACAGCACCAAGCACAGCCAGTCTCGCATGTACTACTTCATGAAGCACCTGAGCATCGCCGATCTAGTTGTGGCAATATTTCAAGTTCTCCCTCAACTTATCTGGGACATTACATTTCGGTTCTATGGACCAGACATTTTGTGCAGGTTGGTGAAATACCTACAGGTCGTCGGAATGTTCGCCTCCACTTACATGTTAGTTTTGATGTCTGTAGACAGGTGTTTGGCCATTTGTCAGCCTCTTCGTTCGTTGCACAGGAGAAAAGACCGTTTCTATGTCATATGTTCCTGGGTCCTGAGCCTGATCTTGAGCATCCCGCAGATGTTCATCTTCTCCCTGATCGAGGTCGGCTCGGCCGGATCGGGAGTGTATGACTGCTGGGGCGACTTCGTGAAGCCTTGGGGAGCCAAAGCCTACATCACATGGATCAGTCTCACTATATACATCATTCCAGTTGCGATACTGAGCATTTGCTACGGGTTGATAAGCTTCAAAATCTGGCAAAACTTTAGACTGAAAACTAGGCGCGAGCAGTGTATAAGCCTGACGCCCAAAACCTCCAAATGCAACACACTGACCCGCGTGAGCAGCGTCAAGCTCATCTCCAAGGCGAAGATAACCACAGTGAAGATGACTTTTGTGATCGTCGTGGCTTATATCGTCTGCTGGACCCCTTTCTTCTCTGTTCAGATGTGGTCTGCGTGGGATCCAGCAGCGCCCCGTGAGGGTAGGTTGGATTTTAAAGTTGGATATTAAACCGAGCGCGCGCCAATGCTGCGCAAATATAATGTCATTATGCATCTGCAACATTTTGAAACACTCACACACTCTTTTGCCATTATGTTAGACATTTATCCAGCAATATGGCCATGCCGTGGAAATGAATTGAGACTTGATCGGTAGCTGCCGCATCCCTCCTGCTGTGCGCACCAGTGCTCTTTACGCACGAGGATGCATTGGCTTGCTTATCAAGTGGGAACAAACTGAGACAACAAAAAGATGGATTTAATCTGTTTTCCTCAATGAGCTGGGCCTGTCAGGGTTACATGCTGACTAGCCGGGTTCTGTTGTTTGGGTAAATGTAACGCAGCAGGGTGCAGGGCGGATGAAAGAGTTTAGTGGCTGGGCTGAAGCACTCAACAATGAGTGACTTCATGAGTCTGTTAAAATGACACGTGACTTAGACTGGCTTATACGCCCGTGTATGTGACATTTCAGCGTTTCTGATATTGAGCAATTTTAATGGAAAAATAGGCATTCACATAGTAATCGGTCTTATAGACAACGAGTAATGTTTTCTCATGCAGTTTGTTTACATCAGCCCAGCCTAAATAACATACCAATAATTCGTAATATGTCTATGGCTCGTTTATTGAGTGGTAAGAAAAAGTCATATGGGCTTTAAGTGCCAAATCTGTACACAGAATGTTCCTCTGACCTCATGCTGCAGAGACCGACTGACGACTAATCATTAATCAAATTAGTGTGCGCCAACACGCGCCAAGCAGCTTTTATTTGCGCCTGTGGGGCACTTTGAAGTGCGTCGTTGACATTTAGCCACAATAGGCCACTAATCAACCATCTAATGTATGTGCTCCCTATGTCCATCGATCTGCTGGTAATGGACACAATTTCACGACAGATAATTGTATAAGCCACCTCGACTTCACTTTTGTACTGTGCCTCTGTGTTCCTCCCATAATTTAAGAGTGTAAGTGACAAGCCACATTTAAGTAATATCATTGTGGACAGTAAAGAAGACAGTAATACAGTATATCTGCATCTCTTCAAAATGATATAAATGTTGTTTTATAAGTAGTTTCCAACACCTTTGTATTTTGTATTTCCTCAGACAAACATTTTCTGCAAAACACGACTACAATTAAATAAACTATACACACGCTAAAATAAGACACCATTTATTGATGAGAAGCAAACAGACGTTGGGTCTTTGGTTTTGTTTCCCCAGCTGAATGATTGTGTGTCATTCTCCTCAAGCTGCGTTGTTCACACCAGCTATTTACACGTTGGAGTTAAACCGTTGCACAATACACTTAGCTGTCATCCCATTCTTCAACACTGAGGAGGTATATTTTGCTCTGATGCTGCACCTCACAGTTATATACAAAATTACAGTTGCCAGAAAAATTGCAACAAAAGTGCTCCAGCATGTGAATGAAAAAGAAAATGATCAATGAATTTCCTGTTGCAGAGCCTTTCTCAGTGCAGGGACGAGGCTGATGGCTGTCCTCCACGTGAACAGTGCTCAGAAAGGCCAGAATTGGCAGTTACGTGACAGTGTTTGTGTACAAAAGATAGCGGAGTGTCACCTGCGTGTGTGCAGATAAAGTGTCCACTAGAGTGAGCAAAGTGAGCCAAGATCACACAGCATGAAAGGCGTACTATGGGAAGACCCTATGCATTACAAACATGTTTCAAACACTCATGATGTAAACAAACCAGTTTCAGAAAACACCAGATTATTCAGTACAATTTTGTTGTTGTAGTTAATTGTAGTTCATGTTGTTAATTTGGAAAAGACAACACGTTATAATAATGTGTTTTTAATTTTCAGTTGTTGTGCGGCTGACTCAGGGTCTGTACCTTTAAAACAGTTTGTGTTGAGTGAAAAATTAGCAGCCGGTAAGGAACATACTGAAAAAACTCATTATTCGTTACAGCAAATATTACGAAATTACATGGGCCATATAATCACCTCTTTTATTCTGGTGCAGAAAAATGTTTATTGTTTCAGCATATTTGTAAATGATTGGGGCCATTATGGAAAATAATTTATCAATTAATGACATCTTTTAAATGTTCACCGTCAAACAAGTTGACGTTTCAACAGTGGAGGATTACTGTTGAAAATTGTCCAGAGTCTGACTTTGAAGGGCCATTCTCAGCAGAAACAGGAAGTACAAGTAGCATGCAGACTCTTCCACTTTCTCCACCCTCGTCCCCCATTACCAAAGTAATTATGTCTTCTGCAGTAAATTACTCAGTAATTCCATGAGACAATCAACAACACAATGCATCGTTTAACAATACGGTTATTTGTTATTGGTTATTGGCTTTTCGGTCAAGAGTTAGATGAAAAAGTATATATGACTCAGTTTTCGCTCTCAATGTGTTTACACATACATATAAATAACATCTAGGAGCAGGGACAACAATGCTGGAGAGATAAAGGTAACAAATAGACAGGACTGTTATGTACAAAGATAGTGCAACAATAGGTGTTAATATAAATAAAAGGCACAAATGACCAACAATATAATATGAAATAACATGCCTATATAAGTCAAGCAGTCTGTAATTTGTAAACAATACAAGTGTAGGATTGCACTTTGTTGATTGTTGATTGTTGTTGTTTGTCTAATGTATGCACCACCCGCCAAGACAAATTCCTCGTATGTGTAACATGTATTTTTAGATGAAGGAACAAAGAGCCAAATGGCTTTATCCCTTGAAGTTCCCCCAACACCGGGATTTACTGTAAAGGACCCAGCAGCAGTTTACCCTTTTTAGCACGCCATTAGGCTTATCGATATGATTTTTGGAAACGTCAATGTTGCCTTCCTCTTAGCTTTATGACATCAGTTGCATCTGTGATTTCATATTGAAGAGCAAGACAGATTTAATTATGTAAAGGACAGAAACATAAGGTCAAACCCTGACACAAGCTCCCAAAAGAATCTGTGAGCACAAACATCTCCCCCTGCTGAGCCTGGTGACCTCGGATGCTGACTCGCATCGCACTCTGTGTGTTATTGATTAGCATTAAGTGCTTGATGGACACAAAGCCCAGTGTTCAATCTCCAAGTGTTACTTTTCAGCGTCTATATAATGTCTATACAGGGCGTGAGAAAAGCAAGTCATTGTCATATGTACTGAAAGGCCTCTCAAAGCAATGTGATCATTAATATCACTGAATGCAAGAATGAAAATGAGATTAGTGCAATGCTTGTTTGCCTTCAAGGAACACAAATAAGCACAACGTGTTCTTGTTAATGACTTGCTGACGCAGCGCTTATCCAAAGGTAGATTATAAAACGTATGACACGATAGTAGAAGGGTAATTCAATGATCTGCAGTCATTTTGACTTTAAAAATTAAACTGTAAATGGCTGATGATCAATTCTTATTAGTCATGCATGTGACTTTCTTGCCCTTACAGAGATCATTGTCGGTGAGCAATTCTGTTCGAGCTCAGGGACTGTCATTAGATACGACATGAGAATAGCAGGAGCACAAAAAAACGATTAGCAATCACTAAAAGAAGGTTAAATATGGGATACAAACCAATTAAATGAATCCAAACCTCATTTGCCAAATGTCAGTTGGCTAGTGGAGTTGACAAGCAGACAGTGCCACAGTGGGTTTGCCTATAAACCCATTTCTGCCTCTCCCATCTCTACAGCTACAAGTATAGGAAACTCTTTCCTCCCTGAGAATCCCACCAGCAATACTCAGTAGAGTTATAATTTATAATCTAATTGATTCTACATTGGCAGAACATTGTTAATTGATAAAGGAAATAAGACTGTACCAGTCAACAGCCATCAAGCTGCTCCGTGAGCTAGAGTCTACTGCGTGTTAGCATGCTGAGCTAACGTCAACATGCTGATATTTAACTGGTAATGTTACATGTTAACCATCATACTTTAGATAATGAGAGGTCAGAAAGGAGTCGACGCACCAAGAGTCAGTTCCCATGTATCTGTGTAGATGGTTTCGTCCCTTTCGGATGTTAACAGTCGATTATGACCGATTCTTTTATCAGGAACTTTTATTGCGTCATTTTTGTTATGGACCATATTTGGTTTAGACTATGCTAATATTTGCTAATTAAATCTAAACACAAAGCTGAGGCTGATGGTAAAATGAGCTATCATTATTAATGTTATAAATGTTGGTCATTAACCAAAGTACTGGACAATTTGAAGTTATGACCTGATTTTTTAGATTAAAAGTAGGGAATTACCCAAATTGCTACAATTCATCCTTAAATCGGACATGCAAATGTCGAAGCCATCGCTCAAAAGCAGTTTGGCTCAAAAACCACAAATGTCAACCTCATGGTGGTGCTAGATAAAAAGTCAGGTAATCGCCAAATGTATCAAGGTTCATTCTTTGGGACGCATGGATATGTATGGCAATCCGTTTCATATGTTGAGGTATTGCAGTGGTAGACCATCCAATATTGCCATCACTACAACCACATCTCTATCATGGATAAACATTGTAAATCATCACAAGTAAAACAAAATGTGTGTGTACAACTGGTGAATTATGATGAGAATAGCGGTAGATAAAGTCAGCCCCGAACACCGTTATTTAATTCAATCAAAACCTTCTTAAAAGGAATGAATGCAGGTTCATTTTTGTTGTCACGGCACAGTAACTTTCTTCTCTCATCTCCTGCAGCGATGCCCTTCATCATCTCCATGCTGCTGGCCAGCCTCAACAGCTGCTGTAACCCCTGGATCTACATGTGCTTCGCTGGGCATCTGTTCCAGGATCTTAGGCAGAACTTTCTGTGCTGTTCCACTCGCTACCTCAAGTCATCCCAGTGCGGCTGCGAGCGTGACTTTGACTCCAGTCACAAGAGCAACTCCTCAACCTTCGTCATTAAAAGCACGAGTAGTCAGAGGAGCATCACACAGACTTCCACCACATAAGCACTCATCCTCCCTTGTCCTCTCTTCTCCAGCTGCCCACCCTGCCTTTCACCAATGCCGTCGCCCATAAAATATCCAGCAGTTCAACTCCTTCAGTTTCCTCTCACCTTGGGGCTTGTGTTCAAGCTCTGAAGGGGAAAAAAACAACACACATATGTGTTTTGCTGTACAGTACCTTACAGTGTTTGGATATGGAATTGTGAACTAGAAAGATGTACAGAACATTATTAAGGGTGTGATGTTTTATTCTCGAAGACGTACAAGATAATAATGGACCAAGCTGACCAATCACCTTTTTGTTTGTTTGTTTTTACATTATTCTGGTTTGAGATGTACAGAGAAAATCAAGAAAAGCAAATATTTGTTAAGCACTTTCAACCGTCTTTCAACTTCATTACTGATTAATTTGTTGTCACCAGCAAAGTTTGTGGATCCTGTTTGTCCTTGTTATGATGAAATTGCTCACTTGTTATAAATAACGTGTACCACATTGTTCACTTTCTTACATTTGCAATGAATTGCATACATGTAAACTGTTACTTGAGATCTTGTTAGATGTGAGATGTCATGGCTGTCACTGGTAAAGTATAAAATGAAAAATAAATAAAGAGCAAAAGCAGCACAAATGCACTGAAGCCCCTGTTATTGTTGCTGATGATCATTAGACTCCTATTGCCTACTGAAATCCTTGGCAAGGTTGCTGGGAAAGTTCCAGAGGGATGTTTGTCCATGGCAAATCAATAACGTCACTGAGTTCCTGCAAAATTCTGGCAGCACATTAAAACTTTGAACTTCCTGTCCAGCCTTAGCCCAAAAATGCATTTTTGGGCTGAGATGTGGAGACTGGAGTGGACTAAAGTTACTCATATTTCTGGAGGTACCTCGGGGCAACAATTGTTGCATGATGTGGTGCAATATCCCACAGGAAGTGAGAATATAGGTAAACTGTGGCAATTCATTGTCCATAGGATTCTTGGTTGCAAAGCCAATTAAGCCTGAGGCGGGTTTTTTTGTCTGTTGTGTTTACGTTCTTTATAAAGGTTTCAAGTATAAGATCCATCTTATATGAACCTTTGTTATTATGATTACAGCAAATCAATTTCATTGTCAATAATGAGGACTTAATTATATGCAAATCTATTATACGACTTATCCTGATATTTTGTCTATCTCCCATCTTACTATATATGTAACAGTATGTATATGTAATATAAAACAACACCACCTGCCTCAACTATTACTAGAGAACTATCGTTAAGCTTTACACAGGTTAGTTACACTGCAACGGTGTTGCTTTAATTGTGTACTGTGTGTACTGTGTGGATGACATGATTAATTAATTAACCAAAATTATCATCATTTTAAAGTAATATTTATATTTAGAACCACTAGAGCCCCAGTGGTTCTCAACCTTTTTCACTGATGTACCCCCTGTGAAATAGTGTAAAGCATCTTTGGTTGAAACAAATATGTAATACACAGCACTGTGCCATCAGTGTCTGATTTAATATATAATATACTGTATACAATTCAGTTTATGAACTTACACTTATATTTAATTGAATATATTTATTAAATAACTATTTTTAAAAGATTTTTTAATGGATGCTCATTTTTTAAATATATAAAAATAAAATCTCACCTACCTGGAGTGCCTTCACTTACCCCCATTTGAGAACCACTGGCCTAGATGATGTGACTCTGCATAAGATAATCATGCACTAGTGGCACATATTGTATTAGGAGAAAAGAATATTGAATATTTAGAATATAAATCTTTTAAAGGTGACAAGGTGCCATGAATTTTAAGATCTAAGGTTATTAGTAATTGTTCCATTTCTAGAGATGTCAATAAGTGTGGAGGGCAATTTGTGACATACAGTATGTAGGCAATTGCCTTATGTATATGATTGATTAAACATTGTTTGTATTTTTTTATCCTGCACATTAATTACCTTTGTAGATTTTGGGAAATCAATCAATCACTCTAGCTCCTTAATTACACTGGTTAAAACAGATCATTTATCAGCTCAATGCTTTCTGCTCATATACATTAGAACTGTGCATTTTCTAGCATAGTAAAAGACAAAAGAGTCGGCCAGACAGAAACACGCTGCAGTAATGAACAAAGAAGGGTGTGGTGACACTGAATCATCAATAATGGCTCTTAGACACAAAAGAGAAGCAAATGAAAAACACAACAGCAGCCTCTAGTGGGTCACAGCTCCCAGGTCGCCTCGAGTAGACCAAAATATCACTGAAACATGGTGAACATGTTTGGTGACTCTTAAAAATGTACTACTCAATCCTCTCAGAAGAAACTAAAACAACACACATACGATACGTTCAATCATGCACTGAACCAGTGGTGCAATGAACTTATTATAGTGACAGTTCCATCAGTTGTAAAGTGTCCTTAGAATAGTTTCAGTCCATGTATAATTAGCCTTTGTAGCCCATGTCAGTAGTTAGGTCCAGTCTTGTTTCCACATAATTGACTGAAATGTGCAGGCATTAACTGATCACACTTTGATTAAAGGAAGTAATTGATCTGCGTGGCTGGTTCAAAAACGTATTTCTTTCATCAACACAGTCAACACAAACTGGAGTCATGACAAATTACAAAATAATTTTGTTGAGAAAACATTTCCAATTCCTTTGGTTTTGTTAGAGATTTTCAAATAAGGTTACATTTATGAATGTCAAATCCAATTCCATCAATATAAAGTTAAATGCCAGACACAGCAACATACAGCATTGATAGAACTTTTAAGAATGACCAAATGCACTGTAATGCATACAGGCAGCATTGTCCACAGGCGCAGCAGTGTTACGGAGTTCATTTAATTTGTTGTGATTCAGTAGCTAGTAGTCTTTGGCTTATGTGATACAAATAAATGAGAGCAGTCAGATCCTCATCATGGCAGGCGGTCCTCTTCTCCCTCAGAGAGGAGCAGTGAGCCCTCCAGGAGTGCCAGAGCTGTCACAGAACCACGCCGCCTGCTGCAGCTGTCACAGAGCTTCTGGTGGCGAAAGGCTCACCGGGCATGCCACGACAGCGCTTGAGGATGGGTGGGGAACAGCATGTTATAAAGGGAGAAGGAGGAGTATCAGGGAGTGAGCAAGGTGTCAGGGCTGAGCTTCTGGTGTATAAAAAGATACCGCACTTCATCAGATCATACTAAAAACGCTACTGTGTGAGTTCCTAGACTTCTTTGCGCATTACAACGCGCACACTGCTGAAGATCTTCCCCACGGCTTCGAAGAAGGGATCACAGAAGGTCTGGATGCAGAGAGAGTAGATGCGGCTGATGCACTGTGACTCAATCAGACAGCTCTTGATGCAGGGAACCACAGCCCAGATGTGGCAGAAGGACATGCATGCAAACAGGAATCCCCAGAGCAGAGCAACAGGGATACCAAAGACAGCGGACAAGATGCGGTAGCACCAGTACTTGGACACGGTGAAGGTGGTGTAGCTGAGCTTCCACACCCCGTCCAGGCTGTGTGTACCGTCAGGCTCTGCAATGACATCCTCAAAGTCCACCTAATAGAGAATTTAAAAGAGACGTTGATTACTACACATCCCTGAGTGCACACCACTTGTATCTATCTCCCTCCTCCAGCCCTCTGTGGGCTCTGAGTAATATGCACATGAAAATGTTAAGTATAAAGATTAAGCTTGTGAACGCTGCAGAGTGTCCAAATTAGGCAGAGAAGCCAATTATGTGTCACACATCATATTAAAAAAAAAACGTACAAAAGAAGTTGAGGAGTTGCTTTTAATGCTGGATCCAAATCATTCTAAAAGCTCTATTCCAACAAATTTTTTTGTAACCAAAGTTCACCTTGTGTAGAATACAACAACAGAGAAACTGTACAGTCTGTTTTCAGCTTTCAGTATGTCACCTGCTTCTTTGGAAAATGACTTTTGAATTGTAAGTTGAGAATGAGCTATAAATGCGAATTATTCTGACATGACGTCATGACAGGTGGCTGCACTGCACATCTAAATGCTTTTCTTTTCTTCCAGATCACTGATGCGATCAGTATGGCAGGTAACAAGTCGCTGTCCTTTTCTCGTAGAGATAGACCCCTGAGATCATCCTTTGAATGAATGGTTGGACATGCACTGTTTCATATTTCCTCTGCAAGATCCGGCCTCTTTCAGCTCTCGAGGGATTGCTGTAGTGAAATTCAGCAAAATAATCACTGTTCTTTAGAAACAATAGAGCATTGATGGTAAATCTGATAAGATTCCCTGACTAATGAGGGAGACCGTTCCAATTGATATTAATTTATTGTACTGGTAAGGCAAAAAAAGATAAGTAGAAAATGACTAAATAAAAATGTAAATGATAAACTACCACTAACTCCTGGACCAGACCATCGGGATTAAGATTTAACAACCTTCCACTTTAAAACAGACATGAGCAGAGATGTACATTATTTTTAAACTGAGTCTGTAGACACTAAACACATGCTCTACTCATAACTTGATTTACAATCCTCCAAGACGATGTTTACAGGAATCCCATCTAGTCAAACTAAATATACTCTAAATGTGCACGCGGTCCTGTCCTGAGAGAAATATTTTGTAACATTACCACGGCAACAATCCCAGGATAAACAGTTGTCAAACCTAAATAAATCACAGCGGCACAGTGTATCAGTTTCACACTCTTCTACCCCATTCCCAAAATAAACTTTTGGTTCTGCACAGGCAACAGGAATAGCTCTTGCTCTATTTAGGGATCTCCCAGACAGTATGATAACCTGTATTCCTGTCTTTTTGACTACTAACCACTTTATTTATTATTTATTCTCTCCCTACATTTCAAAGACCTATATGTTCTTAATCCTCTCTGTGACAGGGTGGAGTCTCCATGCCGCACAAACCTTCACCACGTCCTCATTGATCTGCTTGGGATCTCTGTTAATTAGATCAATCTCCTTGGTGTGGCTGTCCTTCACAATCTTCTCCTCGTTGGCGTTGATTTGGTACTGATCCGCCATGGTGGGGCTGCAGGTCCGGGATGGGCTGAAGACAGCGAGAGAAAACCTTCCACGATCAAACTGCACAGAGCCGCTTCGGTTCACTCCTGAACTCCTGTATCACCACTGTGACGCTCCCTCTGGCATACCAGTGGACAGCTGCTGCAGCCGTCCTGGTAAAAATGGAGGCCTGACCCCATACACGCACACACAGACGGCGGGCACACACACAATGTAATGCACACATACAGAAAAGGCATGCCTTAAAGGAGAACCCAGGGTTGTGTCACATTTCACACAGGGTTGTGGGGCTATCTGGGCAGGGTTTACACATTGGCACGAACTTCCACCACCGAGTGAGGCAGTAAGCACAAACACTCCCTCCTGCTCTGGCTGCAGTCGGGACACTGTTTTGCATTCAAACAGTGAACTTATTTTTTAAATTGTTTGTTTTATTTTGTTTTGTTTAAAGCTAAACTGCACAACAGAAGAGAGAAAATAAGTATACTCAATGTTGTCAGGATTACAAGTGCTTTGTAATGTGAATGTGGATTCACAGGATTGCTGTAATGTGATTCACATTGAAATACACTTTCTGACTCCATCAGCTTCGTAAGTCAGTTAGATATCATTTTCTTTGTTGACATTAAGCCAGTTTGAAAAAATATACTGTACCTCCTCTGTCACTGTAATCCTACAGTTGACATGCTGTAGAATCTGCTGCACTGAGAAATGTAATTATCAGAGTGTTTCTGACGGTTTTGTTTTCATTTCTCAACATTTCTTTTTTCTTTGTTGAGACTGTTATTTTGTAGTTTGATTTAGAGGACTTGTTAGGAAAGATTTGCTTATATTGCATGCTAAACATGTTTGCATGTTTCTTAGCAATTATATTCCAATTCAAGCTATTTTTGATTTTAGCAAGGCCCAAAACATAAAATCCAACAGTGCCCAAAAATAAATTCTGACTCGTCTTCCTTAAGCTGTGCAGTTGTTGCTATCAGTCATAGCTTTCTATATCAGCAGGTCGCATAAACATACAGTGTGGGGCTGCCAAAAAGAGGGGGAAGAGGAGGGGGTGCTATGAAAACCGGTGCAAAGTCTCACAGCATCCAGAGCACTCTGTTGCTATTTATCTCAGTCAGTAGGGTGTAAGAACAGAACAGGAAGCGTGACTTCGGTGCATGGACTTGTTCCCTGGTAGAAAAGACAGGCACAGAGGGAGGGAGGGAGGGGTGGAATGGGATCCGAGTGCATGTGATAGAGAGACAACCCAATTAGAGAGGTATGGAGAGAGTTGAGGCCAGTTAGGCATGGAGGCAGAGGGACAGAAATAGCTCAGCAGAGACTCATGCTGGCCATACCTCTGCCTCTATGGGCGTCAATGCAATCAGCTGAGACTGCACTGCTCCTGTCTTTCATTTAATGTAGACAGACACACCAGGCTCTCAGACCTCTCAGACCTATATTTAGAGTCATATAGAATGTAATGGTTGGAGTGGGTATCAACTCGGAATGGTTTATTGAACAGTGCAGTTTTACTTGACACATACGCCTACAAAATTACTTTTATTATGTACCATACATTTTCAAAGTAGTATTCTTACATTCCTTAGTTCCTGATAGCAGTAATTTTTCCGAAAATACTCAATGGTGTTCAATTAGGGAAATATACTTTTTGACTTTCTTGGACGATAGTTAGATGAGAAAGATCATACCACTCGCTATATGATGCTATACCGCCAGTTAGCTTTGCTGAGCATTAAAACCGGATCAGGCGGGAAAGTGAGTGTGGCTCTTTCCAAAGGTACAGCCTGGTAGTAAACACCTCACTAATTATCCCAAATCTTATTTGTTTAATTCAGTAAAAAGCAACCTTACGTGACACTCCAGGAAGTAATTTCACCCCTTATAAAACCTTTTTCCTCCTGTTCCAGTCGTTATGTTGAATTAAGCTAAGCTAAGATATGCTAAGCTAACTGATTCAGGTCATTCACACAGTTGAGATATGTGAGATTGATCTTTTCATCTAACGCCAGCAACAAAGTGTCGAACAAAATGTCAAACTATTCCGTTCCTCCCCTGTGCATGATCAGAGTTAACGAATATAATTGTTAGTATACTTTAAGTCTTTCTGAAATCAAAGTCATGTGAATACCTCAATAAAAATAAAGCTTTGTTTTCTTGCCCTTAAACACTATATTGTAACCAGCTGATTTACTTTTATTTTAAAATGTTGTAACACTCTCTGAACAGGGCTACATAATGTACATAAAGATATTCTCTGTGGCTTAGTGATTCTATTTTGATACTGGATTTGATTACTTTTGTACTTTTATTAGTGTTATTCTATGTGGTTGCCAGTTTTCCACTACCAGCGCTTGATTAGTCTACTGCTTATGTGCACTTAAACTATAAGCTTGAATATAATAATTTGAAGTATTTGCGATGTTGTGCTGTTATTAAGTTCATGAAAAAAAAAAGACATGTCAGTTTCATAGTTAATATATTAATCATAACTCATGGTTAAAAAGCCAAAAATAATTCATGTTTGGTTTAAAAGGGGATACAATATTCCATATCTTAAAAGTGTGTTTATGTTATCACTATTGGTATTGTGGTATTGAGAATTAAGTACATTAAAATCAGAATGTCAAGTCATTTAATGAATTTCACTAATGGGATGTCATTCAACTTATTTAGAATTTAGAGATTGTTATGTTACTGTCTGCTTGTTGGTCTTTTTTAATTTACAGGCCAGAATTACAGGCCAGTTTTATTATTGTTTTTTAAATGTAATTGCAATGATTTATACACATATGTTTACCATTTTCTTCTGTAATATGGTTTAAACATAATTTACCCGACATATTATATCAACAAGTTTGTTCAACATCACAAAAAGGACAAGTTGTATGTCAATATGTCAACATGCAATTATACAAAGTAATTACAGACAAGTATGATGCAGATTATGATTTACCGTATGGAATTAGAATGCAATCTGTTACAACTTGCTTTTTCTCAGTTTTTACCAAACATCGACACACAGTGTGTTTTCTATTCGTCTTCATCTTTTGCCAGATGGATGGTGATCCGACCACAGCTCTTTCCAATACTAATACATAGGGGGCTGATGAGAATGTTCAGTATGCTGCCCCACACAGTTTGAACCCAGTGCATGTTGATGAGAAGGAGCTGTACACAGGGCATGATTAACCTGGGGAGATACAGGGAGGTGTAAAAAAAAAAACATGAAACATAAAAAACGCTTCTACACTCTGAAAAACTGTTCTCATTGGGGGACAATGTGTAGTAGGGAAAAGGTTGAATAACTATATCTAATTCAACTACCTACTGAATAATCTTTATTTACCAGAAAACAAGTGTTTAGCAGTTCATCCACACTTAAACTCTGTCTCATCTCAGTTTTACAGCAGTCCTACCAGATGTGAAGGCAGCTGAGCACAGCAAAGAGGATCCCTGCTGCCAGTGAGACTGGCACTGCCAGAAGGAGGGAGATGAGGCGATAGATCCACAGTCTGGACACCTCAAACAGGGCGTGACTCCACAACCACACGTTGTCAAAGCTCCGCACCGAGGGAGGCTCTGCAATCACATCCTCAAACGTGACCTCAAAACACACACAGGGACAATGGAAGTGATTTCCAGGGACAGTTTTTCTCAAGCGTGTAAAATATAATGCTAAGAACAGGGATTGGATATGTAGGCATGGTGGACCAACATATTGACATGCAAACTGAATGATGGTGATGCATGCACACTACCTGCAGAGCCATTTTAATTGCAATATAATTTTTTCATTCCTTGTACTTCGCCGTTTAGGATCTCATCGACAGGGACAGATATAGAACTGTGTGTGTGATCGTGTCCACTTTAGGTCAGTGTTACACAGCAAAATCGGTAGTGTTACTTAGTGTTAATTTTCCAGTGTAAAATATTTTGAGTTGATCAGTGTTGTTTTGGGTGTTAATTGAGCACTTGCAGTGTTGAAATAGCTCTGCGGGCGGGGTTGTTTCGGTGAGTTAACGCAATGCACTCCTGACTGAGTTATCTCAGTCAGGAGTGACTTCCTGTGTGACTGAGTGGGCGGGCTTTAGCCAGCATGCAGTTTGGCGGTTAAACCATGAGTCAAGTTCTATCCCTGAGACGTAAGTAGCTCTGACTGTGTACATTAAATTTGACTGAGAACATTACATTTTGCTGCCTGCTGAGGAGCGACAATAGTCGTTATGGCTATGCATGCACCACCGGTAAGAAGGAATATGAAAAATTCATACCTGCTGGCCAGTTGTGAGCGCATAATAATATAATCACTTAATAATATAATTAATCACTGACACCTTTTTCACTTTCATGTGTCATAAGACAACACTGTGAGTGTTAGATATTAACACTTTTAGTGAAAGGAAACAACACAATTTAGTGTTAAAAATACACTTGTATGTGTCATAAGACAACACTGTGAGTGTTAGATAATAACACTTTTAGTGTTAAAAATACACTTTCACGTGTCATAGGACAACACTGTGAGTGTTAGATATTTAACACTATGAAAGAGTTAAAATATTAACACTATCCGAAGTGTACATTTAACTCTGAACCCGAGTGGATTATATAAACACTGGCATAGTGTTGATTTTAACACTGAGTTAATTCCACACTTCCGATTTTGCTGTGTATGCAGCATGAAATTTACCTCATTACGTTGGTAGTGAGAACAAAATTGAAGCCATTGTCCTAGATAAACATTTGTCCAAACATAAAGCTGTATTTATAATGCATTTATCCTTATCATCATGACTTGTGTCCATAAAGAAATCAGTTCATCCCTAAACCATTCATAGATTATTATATCAGTTCAGCGTTGCATTGGCAGTGTTACATAAGGGACTGGCATGTTTGTTTATTTTACTGAACCGTAGAGTCCTCTGTTTCTCCAAACAGAACGGACGTACGTCAGCTTGTGGCCTGTGCTGTGTGTTGTCTGAAGGTGTATGTGTATTCTACGTGGACCCCAGTGACAGTGCACACTTGTTACCTTAAGACTCGTGTTGACTCTTTTGGGATCCCTGTCATGAATCGGAGGTCTTGCGTCACTGTGGATGGAATTCAGATCTTCAGACTGTGCATTCACTTTGACCTCCATCAGTTCCATTGTTCCTGTGTCGTTTAATCCCTGGTCCTCCATTTCCACCAAGTTGAGCTGTGTCCTGGCTCTGTTGACGGCTGTGGTCATTGGAAATGTGGAGGATGAGCAGGGAATAGCAGGAGGATGGCTTACTGCTCTGCAGGCTTGTCACTGACACCCAGATGTAACATAGTGGACTGCTGACTGCTTTGCTTCTAGATGAGGAATGCCTTTATTGACTTTTAAAGGCTTGTCTTCAGTGACATGTTCCATGTGACACACTGCGTGGAAAGTCTCATTTGGACCAGCATGGAAAATGGCCAACGGCCTTTGCTAATCAACCTTCACTTCTTTCTTAAATATTGAGGGACTGAATATGATCAGGGGAGTATTTTGTCACTGTCATGGTTATATAGTCAGAGTTTACTGTATTGATCCATTAAGAATTGTTAGCACTTCTGCAGCTCCATTCAATATGGGTATTAAAGTGAATGTATTAGCAATATGAACAGTGCTGTCAAGAACCGCTCATCGCCTGTTGACTCCGGAAAAGAGACAGAGAGTTTGGTTGTAACGTTCGTATATCCAGCAGCTAAAGTGAACTGCAGTCAATGAGCCGTGGCCTGAGTTGAACATACTATACTAAGACATACTATTCTATGCATTTTTCCTTGCATATTTTGTGACACTATGACTTCTACACAGAGTTTGCATGTTTATTCAAAGTGTATTAATATTGAAAGTACTGCGTGTCCAAAGTTGCACCACCTTGTACATTGCACGTCCTTGGGTTTCCAGCAATACACCCACCAAGTGTGAAGAAGCTCAAATTAATGGTTTTCAAGACATGTAAAGGACAACAAACAGACAGTGATTCCTTGCCTTGTAGTTTGATGTACTGCCTAGTACTTTCATCACTTGTGAGTATGTTGTGTATGTATGGTTTTTCAACACACGCATGTTATGTCTTCAAAGTGACTTCACATATGTTATGACACCAGGAGTATTTTGTTCACCACGCTGTCCCTCAGTAAACAGCCAAACAATCAACACCTACCCTCCCTTGTTACTAAGGCAAGTACTGACCTTTTACCTCACACCAAGAAAATTGCAACTGATCATAAACACTGCACATTGCATACGTCTCAAGTTTATGGATTGAGTAAGAATCAGGTTTATAGTATAATACATACATATAATGTAGGTTTACTCAATAAAAGGGATCGGCATGGTATTTGCTGCATAATAATAAAACATATTACACACCAAAAATCAAGCATTGCCAAAGTCTACAACCATAAATATGAATACAAATAAACATAAAACATTTTTGAAAATTATAATAAAAAATATGTAAAATATGTAAAATGTATCTCTTTTTAAAATGTAAAAAAACTTGTTTTTCCATGAAGAGGATGAAATGTTCAAAATATTGACTAAGGTGTGCGCAAAAGTTCACATTGCAAAGAATATGCAATGTTCAGAGATGATAACAACAATCCAAAGGCAGCAGCAATCTGACTCTTATTGTATTGTCTTCATACCTCCTTTTGAAAAGACAATGACGAGACACTTAACAGACAACACATAGCCTATCTCACTGTTTGTGGAAATGTACTAGAATCCTTATTATCAGACATGTCCAAACAATGAGGAAGGAGGAAAATTCACTAGTATATAGCGCACTCTGTTGGTCATGGTTTGTCTTTTTCGAAAAAAAATAGAAATCAGCATTTGTTTGTCACTGATGGTCAAATCAGCTGCATTTTGCACTGACAAGTGCCCAAATAGCTAATTTTCTCCCAGTGCTCACTGCTTCCAATAATACCAAAGGGCTTTCGTTACCATTGGCAGCAGTACTGCATCGGTAGTAGAGTCCAATTAGCTGATGATTAATGCTGTGTGGAAACCATAGTAATGAGGAGCCCTCGATAGTGTGTTGTGATTGTGTCTGTAGATCCTGCTCTGCACAGATGCTAGTTTAGTTTAGATAAATCAAAGAGTAAAAAAGGATCAATTGCAGGTATCATTTGACTGGAAAAGGTTTGAAACTACTTGGTTCTGAGTTAAAGGTATTGAGTACCTAGTCCTCACAGGTCCAGGTGAAGTGGACAGTGGTTTTGTTAATCATCAATAAGCTTGACAATAAGAAAACACTCTGGTGTTACCTGACAAACAACAGACATCTCCTTTGATTCTATGTAATGTTCCTTAATCCACGTGTCTCCTTCCTGATTATTCAAACAAGCAGGATTTTGGATGACGGGATTTTTATTTTTGCTCACCAACTGCAAGAAACATAAAAAGGTGTATGCTGCATAGCAGGAGTCTTATGTTGTTTTTCTTTCAGCACTTCATCCCGGGTAAGGCCTGAGATTACAATTCTTATCTGACAGCCCTCTAGAGAAATACCTGGCTCAGCGGGTGATCTTTGCTGCTGTGACTCGTGCCATGTACCACACAGGTTCTACACATCTGGAATTAAATTTCCAGACTGAGACAGTGAAAAGGATTCACACATTATGAAGAGATGAGGACAAATAATTTCCTGAAATTGATGAATGATACAAAAATCTGCATTTTTATTAAGTTTTGTGAAGAGAAATCAAAGTGTTGCGCTCCAACTGTCACACCTGTCTTTCCAGGTGTTTCTGGAACAACAATATCTTCCTAATCGGTTTTAGTCAACAAACAATGTCTGAACTCAGGTTGCAAATACAGATCTCTGTATGGTGTGAATAACAATGTGATGGATTTTGATTGAAAAGTCCATCAGATGGTATGATGGTTGTCCAGACTGTGTTTGGTTTTTACAAACGCTTCATCTAGATCCAGTTGATGTTTTGTCCCAACCCTGTTTCTTTCATTGTAGGCTATGGATAACGGGGTTCATGAAATTCAAATCTCTGCGTGCACATTGTAGGTTTAATTGATATCATGTCAGCAGCTGTCCTGAAGTCCTGAATTTTGGATGAATCGTTTAAAATGTGTCTTTTGGTCTCATTATTCATTTATAAAAAGGAGAAAATTAAATGAGGAGACAAATAGAGAAACAAACATATGTATTGATATAAAAAGTCTCACAGCATGTTTCTGTGTTGTGTGTCGGTTTCTGTACACATATCGTGGTGAGACAGCGAGTGCTTATTCACCGCATAGTATTAAGTACACAACCGCAGTTCAGAGTGCTGAATACTCCAGTTAGTTACATCCATACAGCAAAATGGTGTTTGCAGTTATTTGCTATGACCACACTATTCTTTATTTGTCATGACCGCTGTTTGTGAAAGACTAAAACAAACAGCAAAGGCCGTAAAACAGCACTTTGTCACCACTCTACGAGCATTAGCAATGCCCTGTAGTGATTTCCATCGTAAAATCACTATCTCTGCCTCGCCGTCTCCATGCCACTATGAAAGCAGTCCATATTCGTACTTTCCCCTCGCGCTCTATTCACATGTTAATCAGCCCCTTTCTCGTCGTATAGACCTGTGTACCAGTCTGTGAGTGAAACGCAGGCACAAGACAGAATTAGTAGATCAATCAGAATTTAAAGTTAAAGCATATATTCAGTCTAAAGGTGCTTGTTGCTATGTGAGTCACAGGCTCACTCAATTTCCATGACGACAGGGGTAGATGACATTCACCGTCTATCAGCACATCGGTCGCACACAGGAACTCTGGGTAATTGTCCCTCAGATTCAAGAGAGCTAGTCACACTGCAGAAGCCACCAGTGTTAGTTATTCCACTCACTCATGGGCTGCGTTTACCTGCAATACTTTACTGTTTTCAACACTCAGTCACCAATAGAATGGTATAATGGCTAATAACTTAGCAACAACACATGAATGTTTCTTCACTGTATTTCTGCAGCTTTAAAAAACAAAAGTGTCAGATGTTTAAGAACCAAGCAAAGATACAGTATGTCATGTTTAAGATATATATGGAGGGTATTTATGGAGGCTCCATTTATCTCAGTTAAGTAATGTGCGAGTGTTTCTCCATGAATCTCCTTCATTGCGTCTTTGTCACAAGGTGAAAATGACCAGAACAAAGTGGGAACAGTCACAGAAGGGAGAGAACCAGCGAGTGGAACAAGGAAGTTATTGACATGCAAAATAGGATGTAGGGGAACCAACTCATGTTTATATGTAATGCTACTTTTTTCCTAATGACATACAATTAAACATCAAAATCCATCATGACCTTTTCACAATTATAAACTAACAGGTCAATTGTAGTATGAATGTAAAATATGCACAGGGAGACATTTATCAATGTTTCTTGTTACTGTCATAGCAACCACCTAAAATGAGAAATCCTCCCTGAATCAGACAATGAAAGGCGCTGGGCATAATAATGGGCAAGATGTACAATATTTAAAGTATAGGGTCACATTTGTTCAAGTCTATCTTAAAACAATACGGATATGTCCGTATGTGGATTAAACAAATTATTGGTTGCTGTAATTGTTCCAACTGTCCTCACTGGCAACAGACAGATCCATAAAAGCAGTTGTAATGTAAGTGGTGGAAGAAAAAAATCCATTCATGCAACAAAACAAAAAAAAAATATTAAGCTTCAGCTGACTGAGTTATCCAAATCAAGTGTGGAGTTATGCACAGAACAAAGATTTGGTCTTCCGTCACTTAAATTGAAAGAAGGAATGTCATTGTGGCCAGTCTGTGTAGGAGAAAGTATTTAGGTGACCAATAATCATTTCAATGTACACATGGGCATGTCAGTATTGTTTTAAAGACTTGTGATGTGAACAGATTCGTTAGTAAAAAAATGGCCTGTTTACAACAAAAAACTGACATGATCTACATTTTAGCACTTTGGTCCATAACTCATGTTGCTCAATGTCTAAGCGTTCTCCTCAGGTATCTGTCCAGGGATCTTTATGCCCGGATCCATAGTGTTTCTGGGACGGGAGTTGGCTGTGCTGGATGTGGTGTCAGCTGTGCTGCTGTTTCTCTGGAGGAACTGGAGGAAGTTCTCCTGAAGGGAGCCCTCATGGCTGGATGTCCCAAACTCCGCCGGCTGGGTCAAGCAGCAGCGCCGAAACTTGACCAGTTCTTCTCTGATCTGCCTGTTTAACAGGCCATAGAAGAACGGGTTAACTGCAAAGGAGGAGTAAGCCAGCCAGGTGACTGCCTCCTCTAAATCCCCGGGGCTGTGCATGGAGCCAGTCAAGGACATTTGCAGGTGGAAGATGAAGTAGGGCAACCAACACACAAAGAACTGACCCACAATTAATACTAAAGTAAGGGCAGCCTTTCCTCCACTGAAGGCCCTTTCTGGAGACAGTCTTTGGGGCAGAGTCCGGGTGGTGGTGATCATGGTGGTCTGGCTGTTGATGGAGTCTGAGCGGTTCTTAGCAATGCTTGCATTTGTCCACGTTGGCACAGCTGGGACTTGCTGCAGGGCTGCAGAACGAGCTACCTTGTACACAGAACCGTAAACGGCAAAGATAACCACTGCAGGAACCAGGAAACAAATCACGCTGAAGAACACAGCAAAGACACTTCTTAGACGACTGTGGCTCGCATGAAGAGAGCAGTGAGCTGCAGCAATAGAGCTGTGATGTCCATAAGCTGGCCATCCAAACAGCGTGATCAACGCTAAGAGGGCTGACTTGACCCAGATTAGGAGCATGACACCAATAGCTAGGTTGATGGTCATCTTGACTTCGTAGCGCATGGGGTGCACGATATAGAAGTAACGCTCCACACTGATGGCTGTGATGGTGAGGATGGAGAGACAGATGAGGAAAACGTTGAGAAAAATGTAAACCTGACACTCCAGAACTGTAAATACCACAGTGTCAAAAAACGCTGAGCTGGATATGATACCCAAAGGCATGAGGAGGATGGCACACAGCAGGTCCACTGCACAAAGGTGACACACAAAAGCAAACCTCTTCAGGTGAGGAGCGCGGGCGATGGCCACCATCACACCAGTGTTGGCCAACAAAGCAATGAGGTTAAGGGTCACCATGCAGAACAACCCAAAAAGGTCTTTGATCTGAGACTGGGAGCTTGTGACGACGCCTAGATCGGCAGGAACTGTAGGATTGGACTCCCATAGGGACGTGGTGAGATTAGTTGGTGAGTGATTTGGCACAGAGGCTATCATGGGACCAGTCTTAGCCGCCATTATTCATTCAAAATCCTCCATTTGTATTTTAGATGTCTTCATATCTGGATGTCCTGTTAAGGGGATAGAAAACAGTTAGTTATAAACATGTAACTATGCATCAGAAAAGCAATGTCCTTATAATATTTACATTTGGGACTGATAAATTAATATGTGAATTGAAAAATAAATTGCTGTTAAATTTCACCTGACTGCTGATTTCTAATTGGAAATTTGGAAACGTATTGCTTGCATGATTTAAGTGTAAACAGATACAGTTGTGGGTAAATTGGAAACTGTTTACATGAAATACAGTAATGACTAGCCTTGTTTACGTGAAACCAGTATTTGCCACCTTGAGGGCCACTCTACACTGATGTTAAAGATAAGAGTGTTGAGGACAATAAGCAATGACACGACTCAGTAGTCTGAGCTGTTCGCGACCTGTTGTTTTAGGTCCAGCTGCTGTCAAATATATTTTACATTACACCTGTAAATTCTCCCTTTAGACACACTCAATGAAAAAGGAGTTGCAAACCGATGTGATATAAAACCTAAGGACTTCTTTTATGAGTAAACAGGGGCCAATGTGCATGAGTTTTTGTGGGATGTATGGAGAAAAAAATGATCCATTAACAGAAATACAAGTCTGACCTTTCTGAGTGCTGCAAAATTAAAGGCAATTCAAGATTTAGCTGGCTAAAGGCCATCTTTAAAAGCTCAGAGTACACTGTTTATGCAGTTTCAAGACACATATTTTTACCATTTTACTCTTTGTCAAAGTTTGTTCCCAGAATAAATTGGTAAAAAATAAAAATAATAAAGTTTGCTTTCTCATTGAAGTATCAAGAACAGTTTTGTTGTTGTTGTTGTTTTTTACAAAAAAAAGAATACCTGACATTAACTCTAACCAGTGTGCTGATGTCAATACCGTCATATCTCAATGTGGTAAAAAAAAAAATTGAAATAAAAATTGTCTAAACACATAGAGCATTAAGAACCACTGATAATGCATAAATTGACTTACCCATGATCTACTCCGTGTTGTGTCAGATCAGACCAAGCAGCTTAAACAGGTGTTTGACTTTACAAAGCTCCAATTGAGATCCCACATATGTTTAGATAGAGTAATCCTGAATCGGCTTAAATTATTATTTTTTTCAAAAAATAAAATAGTCTGTCCTCCAATTGTAAATCCATTTCATCAGGTCCATTTAACTAGGTGTCTGAGGGTTAGTTATTCAGTAGAGAGGCTGCAAAGGTCCAGACGTAAACATCTAGTTCAAGAAATACTAATTCCATGAGGACCTTTCATGATAAATGATGCTTCCTCTCTCTTCACCCCATCCTCCAGTAACACTCTCTCATTCCTGTCCTGTTCTGTGTATGGCAGTGACTGTCACACATTGTATTGTGTGCGATTGTGTTTTTCTTCTCTTTTTTTTTCTTGCTTTCAAATAGACACACACTCCACTGTCCCCTATCTCAGAGCTCAGTCTTCCCTGGGTCCTAATGTCCACATGTTAAGGGGGAGACTCACATTTACCCTGATGCAGCCAGCTCTGTCTCTTTGCGTAAGTACTATTATTTATATCGGTGAGAATCAAACTGCTCCACTGACAGTAAGTAAGGGTTACTGTAGTATTCACAATAATAACATGTAGTACAACAACATGCGTGCTAGTACTTCACTTTTTAGGACGATGAACTATACTATGGCTGAATAACGACATACTAACTCTATACTATGAGTCATTAATTAACAATATACTATGACATTTTACAAGAAATTATGACTTTTATGAAACATTCTACTAAGGCTTTTTTATGACATTTTAGAACGCACTACATGATAATTGTGTATAACAAAGGCCTACTATACTGTGACTATTATGACTTATCAATGACATTTTTTTGACATAATATACTATTACTTTTTCATATATATAAGACATAGAATATTATAATAAAAGAGGTTATACACAAAGCCAAGAGATTTATTTTATGTATGGTTTGTTTTGTCTTTGTTTCTCTATATTTCTTAGATGGTCCCGTCCATACCAACTGCTGCTAACCACGAAAACAGCCTTGGAGTGAAAGGGAAACCAGAGTGGGTCTATGCCACAACATGTGCGAACCACAAGGGTGAAATTAGGTCACAGAAGGTGCCAAAAAAATTATTTTGGCTCGAGGATTGTTCCATGCATGTTCCCCTTCTAAGCACAAGCAGCCAAGCTCTCATCCTTAGAAATGACAAAGAGAGCTTATCACCTGAGGGTTCAGTTTATTGCAATACTGACAAGTATTCTTGTCTTTCAATCCTTTATCAGTGTGCGTTGACTAAAACATACTGAAGAACAAAACAAACTTCACAGAAGAAGACAAAGTTCATTACTGGACATTAGGAGATGTCAGGAAGCAAAGTCTTTATACCATACCAGTATCCAATTTACGGTCGCGGGGGCGCTGGAGCCGAACCCAGCTGACATTGGGTGAAGGCGGGGTTCACCCTGGACAGGTCATTGCAGGGTCCATATAGAGACAGACAACCATTCACACCTACGGGCAGTTTTTTTTTAATAGAGCCTCAAATTAACCAAAAGCTGCATGTCTTTGGACAGACGGAGAACCCGGAGGGAAGCCACACTGCTACGGGGAGAACGTGGAAACTCCACACAGAAGGGCCGCCCGGGATCGGGTTTAGAACCCCGGGCCCATCTTGCTGCGAGGTGACAGTGTTCGCCTCTACACCACTGTGCGGCCCGCAAAGTCTTTATGATATTGCTTAACTAACCAGTAACAGGGATCGACAGCGAAAAGGGATTTAATTTTCTAATTAGTAATTGTATACTCTGTAAAGTTGTTTACCTGTTTTTACATGTATTAGTTATTGAGTTAAATTAATTAGTTAGTTTAGTTTGTTTGTATTGTTTGATTCACTTTTATTTATTTATCTTTTTGATTGATTCTAATTCAGGTTATTATAGTCCAATGTATGTAATAAAGCACCAATAATGATTTTCTTAGATAGTAATGAGTAAACTCAAGATGGAGTGTTTTCAATTATACATGCTTTGACTAACATTAAATAAACATTGATTGATGTTTAAGGACTAAGTTACAGCTTGTATGTCCTTAATGTGTTCTGAGTTACTGTCATGAGGGCATTAAAGCTTCTTAAGTAAATTAGTATTGTTTATCTTTGTTTTCCCTTTATTTTTGAATTGAGTTATTTAATAAAGTAGGTTTAATTGTATCAAAGGCTGCACTTAGGGCTAAACAAATTAAAATTGAGCTCTAAAAGGTCACTAAAAGGAGATCATTGGGTACCTTGAGGAGGGATGTTTGTGCCATGTAAAGCTCTAAAACCTGACTGCAAATTCGTAAAGACGTTATTAACACATAACAAAAGTTTAAAGTTGGGTTGAAACCATCCATCCATCCATTTTCGACCGCTTATCCGGGGTCGGGTCGCGGTGGCAGCAGGTTCAGCAGGCCGACCCAGGCTTCCCTCTCACCCGCAACACTTTCCAGCTCATCCTGGGGGACCCCGAGGCGTTCCAAGGCCAGCCGGGAGATATAATCCCTCCAGCGTGTCCTCGGTCTTCCCCGGGGCCTCCTACCAGTTGGACGTGCCTGGAAAACCTCTAATGGGAGGCGTCCAGGAGGCATCCTGACTAGATGCCCGAACCACCTCAGCTGACTCCTTTCGACACGAAGGAGCAGCGACTCGACTCCAAGCTCCCTCCTGATGTCCGAGCTCCTTACCCTATCTCTAAGGCTGAGCCCGGCCACTCTACGGAGGAAGCTCATTTCGGCCGCTTGTATCCGAGACCTCGTTCTTTCGGTCACGACCCAGAGTTCGTGACCATAGGTGAGGGTTGGAACGTAGACCGACCAGTAAATGGAGAGCTTCGCCTTCCGGCTCAGCTCCCTCTTCACCAAGACGGACCGGTACAGCGCCTGTTTTACTGCTGCAGCCGCACCGATCCGCCTATCGATCTCACGCTCCACCTTACCCTCACTCGTGAACAAGACCCCGAGATACTTGAACTCCTTCGCTTGGGGTAGGCAGTTTGTCCCCACCTGGAGGGAGCAGTCCACCGGTTTCCGGCAGAGCACCATGGCCTCAGATTTGGAGGTGCTAACGCTCATCCCTGCCGCTTCACACTCGGCTGCAAAACGCCCCAGTGAATGCTGGAGGTCACGGTCCGAGGAAGCAAACAGGACCACATCATCCGCGAACAGCAGAGATGCGATCCCGAGATTCCCGAACCGGATCTTCTCCGCCCCCTGGCTGCGCCTAGATATCCTGTCCATGAAAGTCACGAACAGGACCGGTGATAAAGGGCAGCCCTGGCGGAGACCAACACCCACCGGGAACGTGTCTGACTTACTACCGAGGATACGAACACAGCTCCTACTGCAGGCGTACAGAGACCGGATGGCCCGTGCCAACGGGTCCGGCACCCCATACTCCCGCAGCACCCCCCACAAAACCCCCCGAGGGACCCGGTCGAAAGCCTTTTCCAAGTCCACAAAGCACATGTAGACTGGTTGGGCAAACTCCCAGGACCCCTCCAGTAGTCTTGCGAGGGTAAAGAGCTGGTCCACTGTTCCACGGCCGGGACGGAATCCACACTGTTCGTCTTGAATCTGAGGTTCGACAAGCGGTCGGAGCCTCCTTTCCAGCACCCTGGCATAAGCTTTTCCCGGGAGGCTGAGCAGTGTGATACCACGATAGTTCGAGCACACTCTCCGGTCCCCCTTCTTGAAGATGGGAACCACCACCCCGGTCTGCCAGTCCATGGGCACTGTTCCCGACCCCCATGCGACACTGCAAAGGCGTGTCAGCCAAGACAGCCCAACAATGTCCAGCGCCTTCAGCATCTCAGGGCGAATCTCATCCACCCCCGGCGCCTTGCCACCAAGGAGCTTTTTGACTACCTTAGTGACCTCTGCCAGGGATATGGGTGCAACCACCCCAAGGACTTCAGGCGCTGCCCCCTCTCCAGGGGACATGTTGGCCGGGTTTAGGAGTTCCTCAAAGTGCTCTTTCCACCGCCCGACGATGTCCACAGTCCGGGTCAGCAGTTCCCCCCCCACGCTGAGAACAGCCTGGGGTAGGCCCTGCTTTCCCTTCCTGAGCCGTCGGATGGTTTGCCAGAACTTCCTTGAGGCCAACCGAAAGTCCTTCTCCATGGCCTCCCCGAACTCCTCCCATGCCCGAGTTTTAGCATCCGCGACCTTCGCAGCTGCAGCCCTTCTGGCTTGCCGGTACCTGTCAGCTGCTTCAGGAGACCCCTGGGCCAGCCAGGCCCGAAAGGCCTCCTTCTTCAGTTTGACGGCTTCCCTCACCCCCGGTGTCCACCACCGGGTTCTCGGGTTGCCGCCACGACAGGCACCGATGACCTTCCGACCACAGCTCCTAACGGCCGCGTCCACAATAGAGGCTTTGAACATGGTCCACTCGGATTCCATGTCCCCAGCCTCCCTCGGGATCTGTGAGAAGCTCTTCCGGAGGTGGGAGTTGAAGACCTCCCGGACAGGATCCTCTGCCAGACGTTCCCAGTTCACCCTCACTACACGTTTGGGCTTGCCAGGTCTTTCTAGCCGACTCCCCCGCCATCTGATCCAACTCACCACCAGATGGTGATCAGTTGACAGCTCTGCTCCTCTCTTCACCCGAGTGTCCAAGACATACGGCCGCAGATCAGATGATACGACTACAAAGTCGATCATTGATCTCCGGCCTAAGGTGTTCTGGTACCAGGTACACTTATGAGCCACCTTATGCTCGAACATGGTGTTTGTTATGGACAAACTGTGGCTAGCACAGAAGTCCAACAACAAAGCACCGTTCGGGTTCAGATCGGGCAAGCCGTTCCTCCCAATCACGCCCCGCCAGGTTTCTCTGTCATTGCCCACGTGAGCGTTGAAGTCTCCCAGGAGAACTATGGAGTCGGCAGGCGGGGCCCTTTCCAGTACCCCTCCCACCGACTCCGTTGAAACCATTTTTTCAAAATCCTTTGTTAAAAAACTATGTTTAAAAACGGGTCTAAAATTGCTAAGAACAGAGGATAGAGATCAGGTTTCTTTAGAAGAGGTTGGCCCACCGCATTTTTAAGAGTTGATAGAACAGTTCCTGTTGCTAATAAGCTATTAATAATTAATAGAATACTGGGCTCAACTGTATTACTAACTTCTTTAAGAAATGTAGTTGATATGATTTCAGCTAAATAGTACAGAGATACAGGTATACAATTGCTAAAATAACCAGTAATATCTCCGCTGACATGTGACACACAGTCTGGGGTAATTTTAATTAATAAACATACAGCAATGAAATTGATCATTTGGAAGGAGCATCCCTTCCCTCCAAATGCTCTTTGAGGAGATGAGAGTTGCCCCCATCATGCTAAAGGAGTTTAATTTAATACAGGAGATTATGTCTGATGCCTCTATCAGTGAATGTCCTTTACTCAGGACATTAGAAGGATGTGAAGTAAGGATCTGTGTTGATGCACTTATCTGTGTTATGAACTTCATGTCTGTTACTGCACTATCATTATATGTTGTTTATGTGGCAGCCATGATGTCCTCAAAATGTTATTCCTGAGTGATAAAAAGGAATCTTGATCTTATTAGCCTGTGGAAAGTTTACTAGCATGTTCAAGGCCATCCTATTTAAATGGTTCACACATAACCATAACCATCAATATTGATTTACTTCCAAATAAATTAAATTGTCTTTTATCAAATATTACCCAGCCCCATATTGAACATTGCTTACATTATTAGTAAATAGCAAGTATACAAAAGATTAAAGACTTCAACCTCAAAATCCAAAAGGAAAAAAATTGTAACAAGTTGAAGTGAAGTTATTTATTAACTGTTGGTTCAAATTATGTCTTAGTGCAAAACTGTCGAGGCGATTACATTCCAAAGCGAGTTGCATGTTACTGACACCATACGGCGGCGTATAAAACAGCTCTAAGATTGACTAAGCTTTTCATGACGTACATGTTACATTACTTTGCATAGCAGAAGCACTTTGTGTACACATTAGATAAGGCACAGAAAAGTCATTTATTAATCATGGTAGGGGCATATGCACAGTAACTGTAATTCTAAATGAAATGATCATATATATATATATATGTGTGTGTATATGTCCAGTCAAGCTTTTAGAAGCCCCTTATATAGAGGGAATGAGAAACCGTTCTTGTTCAGAGGACCTGCTTCTTTCCTTGGGTTGAGTTAGGTCATATGAAGCTCAAGCAGGTAGCGAAGGCGACACTGGTTCTCTTTATAGATGAGATATTCGCTGTTGCTGAAGTAGCTGTCTGAGAACTCAGGCTGATCTATGGGCTTACCCTGAGGCACCGCAATCTTCTTGCCCTCAAGGGTGATGATGACGTCCTTGGATGCATCTGAAAACACAGGATTTCGCAATTTTACCAAAGAAAAGCAGCTACATGATACAAATTAAAATCAAGTATTGTTTTTTTCAACAATATTGGGGAACTAGTAACAAAATGAGCAAAGTAGATTTTTTTTATTACATGATCTTGAACCTAAACGGTTTATTTTTGCATGTTGAGTAAAAAAAAAACAACCTTGCACAAACATCTTTTAGACATGTGACACTCAATATATTGACAGTGAAACTGAGAGCGAGATTACATTTTTTTGTCAGAGTAAAATTGAAGAAGTATTGTACCTGGCTCCACTGATCCTCGTGCCACCACACTATCATAGCCTGCAGGAGCCTTTTTCAAGGAGCTGTTATCTCTCGTGATGGTGAATTCCTTGCCGAGAGCAACCTCGCTCAAAAACATCACTCCAGTATTTTTAGAGGTGTGCACTTAAAATACATGGCAGAAAAATGGGACATCATTAAAATCATCTCATGGTTATAATTGCAATCAATGTCATTCTTATTTTCTTCTTCATTCCCTTTCTTTTCATACGCCCTCACCGTAAGATGCAGACTTGCTGTTTTCAGATGCGAAATAGATACCGCGACCAACACGGCCTCCTGAATGCGGCATTATCCTCAGACCGCTCTTCAGAATTGCTGCCACCACCGCTATGTTTGTGCCATGCCACAGCAGACGGCGGTTCTCCAGATCATCATTCTTGCGAAACGGTTCTCCCTGCAATGTGGAAAGTACGTGTTAGGTCACAGGACTTCAGTCTCCTGCTTCACAATAAACTAAATGGACTCCAGTTCCTACCTCTGACTCACGATCAACCTCCCAAACATTGACAATTTTTGGTTTACGATAGCCATCTGAAGTCGCTTTCAGGTATTTTTCTATGATCTTTGAATGAGAAAAAGATAATATTGGTGAACAGGAAGACAACATGAATAGAAGATGATCTGAGTGATTTGTATTTACTGAACCGTATTATAACTTTTGACACAGTACCTTGAATGTTTCTAAATCCTTGTCCATTAGTGTGAGGCTGCATTTGAGAGAATTGTAGTCCTGGTCTAGAGGGTGAGGAACCGTCTCCATCATCACTTCTTCCTGAGCCTTTTCAGTCTCGGACTTCAGAGTCTGGGCAAGCTCGATGTCAGCCAGCACCTTTACCGAGCAGTTAAAAGCAGAGTGACTCTATGACTGAGAAAACATCATAGAAAGACAGCTCATTCCAATGTATAATTTAACAAATCTTACCATAAGCATCTCTTTCTTCTTCTCCACAATCTCTTTGTCGTTGATTGTCGGCGGTCTGTTCCTGCCAAAGTTGTGTGGGATTGTGGTGAAGAACTTTGAGGAAAGTTCTTCCAGAGGTTTGTTTCTGCCTTTTTTGTTCAATGCTGCCTCGATCTCCTCCAACACGTCGAAGCCCTTTGCAATCTGAATCTTACTGAGCTTACCCAGAGGCATCTTCTTGATATCTGTGTAACATAAACAAACACACACAAAAAATAACACAAATCAGACTAGTTATTACGTTTTCTTTGTTTTTGCAAAGAAATCTCACACTAAATGTTGCCGGTTTCGAGGTGCAGATTGTTACTTCCATTACTTTAAAACATTAAAAAAATAATTCTAAAACAATGATCTTGTTAGCAAAGCTGAAGACATCGATCAGGTATGTTCTAAATGCTAAGATAAGGTGCATTGTGTAAATGCAGACTTCACCCTCTGTTTGTAGCAACGATTAATTATTTACAAGTCTCATTCTGCACTCTTTGATCTCCAAGTTTCTAAGCAGCACTGAAATCAACCTTAAACTCCATTTAGGATTGTCAATTAATCTGCAAATAATTTTCTCGATTAATCGATTAGTTGGGGAAAACGTGTTTCCCAAAGCCAAAGATAAGACCCTCAGGAGCTGGAATCAGAGAATCTTGACTTCTTTCTCTTAAAAAAATAAATACTCAAACCGATTTATCGATTATCAAAATAGTTGGCGGTTGATTTAATAGTAGACAACTAATCGATTCATCTTTGCAGCTCTAATCCCACTCTAGCCCAACAGGTGGTTAACAGAACAGGTATGTTGTGCACTGTGACCTTTTGCAGACTGCACAAACCTGTTTGTCGTCAATGGTTGGTAAACTGAGGCACACCCACCTAGGTTCATACATTCCATCGCCTCTTTGAACATGTCATTGCTGAAAATGAGTTCGATGAGCTTCTTGGTGGAGTTGTCAAGGGTGCAATCTTGGACATTTTGAGTGACTTTGAGTTTTTTTCCATCGACAGTGTCCACCTAGAATATCAATATAGTACAGCCAATGAGATTTTGTTTGTGTTGATACAGAATTAAAAAAAAAAAATATTTGATGAAGTCTGGCATGTACGGTGGTAACTAAGTATGTGAGATGTATACTTCAAGGTTTCATATTCAATACTAATTGTTCCAGTGAGATGTACATTCACGTTACCTTGACCTCAGCATCCTGGTCTCCATCCACCTCGATGAGGGTGTACTTCCCAGGGTAAGACACAAAATTTGACCGATCACTCCAGTTGTTCTTGGTCTTGTCCTTGAACTTTTTCTCAAAGTCCTTGACAGCCTTCTCAACCTCGTTAAACGTGTTAAGTTTAGATTGTCCCACTTCCCCCTGAATTTAGATTAGAGACGAGTGAAACACACTTCCAGAGCGGAACAAGCTTACAGCTCAAACTCAAATAGATGTTTTATTAGTAGTTCTAATATTTCAATTATAATAAATAGGTATGAGCAATGGACAGAATTAAGTGCAGCAGGTAGTTTAGAAGGAATCAAACGTACCACTCTACCCCATCTGTTCCATGTATGGTAATGCTTTTTTTCTTGAACAACTTGAATGACATAAAACTTATTATTGTTATGTCCAATGTTGGTCTGATTGAGCATGCAGTCGTAGTCCTCATGTACCTGTTGAAAACAATATAGAACAGCTTTCAAATTAGATTCTTCTCCCCAAATATGATTGCATAACATTCTGTGATTCGTACCAATGTAATTAAGTGTGTATATGCATGTTATAACAGCATCGTTCTCACCTCTCCGGCGCTTGTGCAGTGCTCATCCACCTTCCTCTTGCCTTTTACCTGTGGCCCTGCGGCCAGAAGGGCCTCTTTTGCCGATGTGAAGGCATCCTTGGGCTTCGGTGTCTCGGGCTCCTGTTTCACCTTCTTGCCGCCTGCCTTGGCAGCAGCAGCTCGTCTCTTTGGTGGCATGATCCTGGATGATAAACCCTGCAGAGAAAGCTGCCATGTTGGTCATCTGGGCATGATGCCTGGGCAAGTTCAGACTTGCCTTAGCAGCTAACCATCTCTGGCTGTCCCTCGAAACAAACGCATGAATTATCCGTGCATGCTCTTACTGGATAATTATAAAATAAAGTTATCACTTTGCTGCCACAAGAATTAGCAAGTCAAAATAATGCATAGTGTTAATAATAATGCTTTGATTTGGAACAAGGAAGCTAGAGGGACTTCGCCCTCCCCAGTGTGCTGTGAAGACGACCTGAACCTATAAGCTGGGACTCACCTTTAACTTGTAATAATATCAGCCGGCTGGGAGGGAGGACAGTAGACGTAAAGACAGATAATGTCTGATCGCTGCTGAAGCTGTCACCTGGATGATGAGGGGCTAAGCCGTCTGACAGACTGTCGGGAAGTTTACGTTCACTTTCCAGTCAGAGGAAGAGGCGGAGCTCGACTGCATCCTGGATTTTCCGCTCGTGGCTGCTGCCGGGTGAAGTCTAACCGCTACCGCCCCCTAGCGCATCACGTTGTGTATTGTTCTTTCAAAACCATCACAAAGAAACCACCACAATAATAGTAATAATAGTAACGTGTGTATGCTATTAATGCAAACGAGGAGTAAGCTAACATAATTATCGTTTTTGTGCATTTGTACACAGCTCTTACATTGGTTTTGGGAATTTATCAATACATTTGAATCATCAGTCAAGTGCAGGACCACTTATCTGTATGCTACACGATATATATTAATATATTGAATTATATTAATAAGATGTCCTTATTATGACAAGGTGTGGAAATAAATGTTTTAATATTTAACTGCAAAGTAGTAATGCGTGTTAGATACCTTTTTCTTTTCTTTTTTTTGCATTGAATCATACTGGGATGTTTGCTGAAATTGATTAGATGGCCCTATACAAATAAAAATCCACCAGCCGCCACTGTCACAAACGCGTCACAAAGCGAGGGAATCCCAGGCAGATAAACAGTGGGCTGATTTGTTGGTCTTTATGTTTCTAGTTTATTGTATAAAGACCTTAAAATAGGATGTATCATCCAAAAACCTTCACCAATGATTTGATACATTTTGTCGTTATGTATACGTTATTATGCTGTGTTTTTACTGGTCTGGCCCACTTGAGATCACAATGGGCGGTATGTGGCCCCTTAACTAAAATTAGTTTGACACCCCTGCCCTATATGGTATCTCTTCTATACACTTAATGTGCAGCTTTGTTTCTGTTAAATGCACACAAAAAAACATAGAAGACAACTCAGAAGTGTGATGATTATGATGTTTGTGTTTAAAGTGCATCTTTAGCCTTTACATATAGAGGTTGATTTAGTAAAGATATTGGACAGTTTACCCCTTTATTCACAAGTTAACACTTTTATTCTTACAATCACAGCAAATAGTTGTTGCAGTACATTCAGTTCCTGGTTTGTTTAATAACAGTTATTTGATGATGGTGGGTGAGCAGATCTAATAAGGCAATGCTCTGATTATTTGTTCACTTCCTCCATATGCAAATTGTCAAGCCCCAGGGCTACCTACAGGCTGCAAAGTGCAATATTAGATCAAACAAGTTGGACACAAGATGGCAGTGTTATATCACAGATGCTGCACAGGTCTATTTTCTAAAGCATCTGCCTCATGTGACAGGGGTACCTACTGACTGCTGTGTGTGTCCTCACACAGCTTGGTGGATTGTTTTCCCATAGCAGATGCCAATATGTGTGCAGGAAATGTTCATGTCGAAACTGTTTGGTTTTACAGATGGTGTAGATTGAAGCTGATATACATATATTAGACAACTCAGATTACAAGACCCAGAATGTGTCCAAAATTAACTAACAAGGAACTTGACGTAAGTCACACCTTTATATATGACTTTCTTTTAGATCTGTGGCTCAGGAGGTAGAGCAGAAGCTTCCACTCATCACACAGCTGACAGTTGGATCCCGGCTCCCTCTGTCCTGATGTTGAAGTGTCCTTGAGCAAGACTCTGAACCCCAAATTTGCTCCTGATGGCAGCCATGGTAGCTATTCGTCATTGTATGAGTGGTGTGAATAGGTGAATGGGAGGCAAAGTAAAGAAGTGGAAAGGGATTTGTGATATGAAGTTGAAAAGCACTATATGTGCAGTTAATTCAGCATATTACAGATGTGTATCTGCTTGCAGCAGCAGGCAGGCAGGTGTAAATGACATATACCATGTAACAATGTTGTAAGACAACATATTTGGCAAACGTGTGCAGGTTATAACTATGAGGTTTATTCCATTGTTCTCTCTGTTTACAGTGTCAAGATAAGCATCTCATGATGATGTGCAAATAAACAGTCAGTCATTTTGGTATTAATAAAAAACACATTTTATTTACATAAATTACAAGAAAGCACAAACTGGTTCACCAAAGTCTACATTAAAAACGTCTTGTATATATTACATTTAACAGATTTACTATAATTTACTCCATTGTTGCATGTAGAATCTTCAATAAAAACGAGGGCTATATGCGACTTTATTGGCATCTCATTTCAAATCGCTACGAGTCAAAGAACAAAATGAAATAATTGGGACATTGTACTCACATCACTTTGAGGACAACAAAGTCAGGACAATCGTCTGTATGACCTCTTTAATATCTGAGACACCTGATTCAGGACTAGTGATTATATAACTCTGTTTACAATGCTTGGCAAAGGAACTCAGCGGATGTTCACAAGGAGGACGTTGTGGAGTCCACCACCTCTCGTCCGTTACACACTGTTGGAACAACATTGGAGGCTGATGCTGCAAAACGTTTAAAAAAAAGTATTTTTTTATTAAACAAACAATATAACTCCAGAATATAACATATTCCGCATGCCCCTGCTCATCCCTTCTCACAATACTCTACTGCTTACAGATGAATCAGCATTATGATAACCAAGTAATGAATTATATACAATTAAGTGTAGTTTTGTGTCATTTCACTTAATTATTCTGAAACATTGGGTTGGACCTTTGTTCTGATTTATAGAAATAACAGAAACATTCTGTGTTTTATCTGGTGGAAATTCCCCATCTGTTTGTTTAATGTAACAAAAGAGGCACAGACGAACAGTTCATCCTTTCTGGTTTGCCTGATCTGAACCATGCATCATTTGTAAAAAGGTACAGAGAATACAACGGCTAGTTAGAGGTTTGACAGAAATACGGCAGAAATACTGAAGTAGTTGTGAATAACGTTATAACGTTACATTTCAGTTTAGTTTTGAGTAATGTATTACTATTTTTGGCAATGAGCTTAGATGCCGTTGTGCATCAGATGGTACCTTGAGAGAAACTGGAGCCTGGGCCAGTGGTGACGCTGAAGCGGGTGGTGGCCACTCGGAGAGTGCTGACATTCTTCTGCGGCTGGAACAGGATGATGTGGACCTTTGGAGCGAAGAGGCAGCCCAACACCACCGACCCACTCAGACTGACAGAGATGCACATGGTGGTGGTTTGCACCTGGGAAAGGAAAGAGAGATGAGAATTGCAAAGATATTACTCAGTGATTTGTGTTTGCTTTTATGGAACAGAAAAGTAAATTTATGAGATAATTCCTATACACCATCAGAAGCACCTCCGGATTTCACACCAGTGGCAGTATTAATGTATCCGCATAGCTCAAGATTTGTGGGGGGTAATTCAAGTGTTTATCCATAGAGCAGATAAGGCTCTGGCAGGGGAAAGGTTCAAAACAACCAGAAAGTGTTAAATTAATTCTACTGGTATCAATAAGCATTGGGATCAGGTTGAGGGCCATTTTGATATACAAGAATATTAATTTGTATTAGTAAGGGGCTCAGAAGTCAGAAAAGAAATGATTAAGACATATTTTGTATTTCAGAATAAAAGACAGGTGCAACAGAGGAGGAAGGAGCAGGCTAAGTGCTGGGATTGCTAAAGAGAGGTGTTGAACGATCTTCTTATCTTCCTGTCAATCAAATGCTTAACTTTCCCTCCTTCTTTGTCCCCTCACTCGCCCACATCTTGCCATGTGTCACCGGTCTGCTCCTTCATTTCCAATTTCGTTTTTTTCTTCTTGGATAACAGGATACAGCATCGTTGTAGCAGGTGCATCCTATTTCCACAAGGCACAGCAGGTGTCTGCTTTCACCCTGAATGTTAATGTTAGTATTAAAATAATGTGGGCACCAAGTATTGCACTGTGCACACTGTATAAACACCCATTAGTTTAGGCAGGCATGTAAAAAATATAGTTTCAATACCTTATATACATGCTTTTCAGTTTCTTACTCTCTTACAATACATAATTACTAATTACTGTAATCAACACTTCATAATACATTATATGAAGATATAATGATATTTAATATTCATATAGTTGATACAACATAATGGTTACTGACTGAAAGTCATAGTGTACAATGTAAATATGAAACAACTACATTACTGGATGTATCTAAGTATCTTGAAATGTATTGGAGGTTGCCATGTGCAATGAAGTCAACATTCAAATTCCCCTCATGTCACCTCTGAAATACAGTACACACACTGATGCACTCAGGTCCTGGGTTGAGATGTAAATGTCCAAAAATCGACCATTAACACTTTTCTTTACTGTCTATCTGACCTGTATATTTGATACGTGGAATAATAGTAATATACAAAAGAAACGTGACAGTTTACATTTGATAATCTGAGCATCAGACTTCTCTACTTAATTCAGAAATAGTTTTGAATAAAAAAGGGAGACGGAACTGCATAGGAGTGACCTGTTAAGTGGTTTTAATAATTCACAAGATGTTGCTTTGGAAGAGCAGAGGACAAGGAATCTGCCTTTGCAGTAATATTTCTCGAGATGTCATCTGTTCGAGTGTGGAGAACAGGATGCAGAGCACAGCTACTATGATTTCTGCTTGTTCCTGTTCACTCTTGTGTTTGTTCTTTGAAGGTGCTTCAGATATAAATAATGTCTGCTGTTTTCAGGTAGCTTTATTCCTCCAGAGAACCTCACAGTGGAGATGAGATTCCTCCTTTTATTGGGCTTTGTGCTGTACCTATATTGAAAAGCTTTATTTGACAGCTACAAGCCAGCCTTGGTAGGTTGACATGGAAGTTGAATTGATAAAACCCACAAGTCATTCACTGATTGAAACCAGAGTGGGATTTCTTGAGATTTCATAAGTATAATGATGTTAATCTGTGATTATACATAATATATGAGTTAGGTTAATGAGCATATGTATTGTAAAAAATAATTAAAAAATGTGTTCCCACTGTAAGCTGGTCTAGATAATGTACCACTATAATTGTATTTCCTCCGCTAATGCTACGTTGCTAGATTTATTCCTGTATATTCTGTAGAGAGGGACCTCCTGGTTTAACTTCTTTGTTGAACACCATGAGAAATACTTGCACTATGTTGAATATGCGTGAGACAAAAAACAAAAAAAATACTCAATACTAAGTCAAAGGAGATTGAAAATGATTTAGGAAAGGTTGGTTTCTTTACAGCCGCTGCCTGTCACATCAACAGATCGATCTGTTAACGTGACAGGCAGCGGCTGTAAAGATCACAGGCAATACTTTTCTGTATTTTAGCACCAGCTGTAGCCTTCAGTGTTTTCGTAGAAGGGCTGTGTGTTTAATCAGTTGTGTTTACTGCTGAGATGAGATGACCAGCGCTGGCATGTGAGGAGAGCCCTTTCCCTCAGGGTGCAAAGAACATCTTCAATATTTCATATGATAATCAAATATGTTATTCATGGCTCTGTAGTATTTAGTTTACTTTAACATTTCATGACAGACCACAATCAAATCTGTATTTGTTATTCAGCTGGAGATTTGCATCAGAAGTGGTGTAAAACTAGGAGAACACACAAAATGTGTCTCTGACAGTGAAAAACTAGCGACACTGTGCCAAGTCAGTTGCTTCAGTAATTATTTATCGGTCAAAGGGGAGCTCTGCGTCTATGATGAGACCGTTCTGGCTGTGAATTGCTCTCGTTGCCTAGAGGGCCTGGAGGAAGGGTTCCTCTGAGCCTCACTGGAGTCCCAGGACAGAGGGCACAGCTGGGACTCAGCATCCCAGACTTTCACACTCCATTCCACACAGCTACGCACAGGGACACCCAGGGACGTTCAGTCCTCATGGTCTTAAGTTCCTGCTCCATGTTTCTGCAGAGGCAGATGTGTCAGGGGATTTCTCTGTCTATTTCTGCTTCTCTCTCGATGCACGCTGTTGAGATCCCAGAGGAATAAAAGCCCACAACTCAGGACACCCCTTTCTCTGAAGTTCCATCAATTCACTGTACAGTATATTACTGTGTCTACAGATCACCATCAGCATTCATTCAGCACGCAGCATCTATCTATCTATCTATCTATCTATCTATCTATCTATCTATCTATCTATCTATCTATCTATCTATCTATCTATCTATCTATCTATCTATCTATCTATCTATCTATCTATCTATCTATCTATCTATCTATCGATGGAGACATCCATCTACTATCTAATGTTTTGGTCAGTGTGGATTGGCATTGGGGGAGATTTACCGTTACATGTATGAGAGGCATTGTTATGGAGTAGTTTCAAATGTAAGTTTAGTTGCAGAAATGCTAGGAATGAAGAGATACAATGACTTCCTGTGAAAGAGCCTCCATTTCACATGTTAATCTTAACCAAAGTTTGACTCTTTACTGTATGTGTCTTTGTTCCTAGAAAACGGAGTATACGTGTTGTCAAAACACTGCGTAAATTGTGCCCCCGCTAGAGCAGGGTTGTTGTTGTGGGAAGACTAAGACATTTGGCGGGCTGTTACACTTCTCCATGACTTGAGCATCCATATTTTATAATTTACTCTCACTTCATTAATATTTAAACTTTAAAGGTAAAATAAGGCTGTTAAAGTTGCCATCTGGGGAGTACCTGACAATATTGACTGTGCAGCTAATTATGAAGTATTAAAGTAATGCAGTAATAGAGAATATATATTTCTAAGAGCCACAGGCAACACAGACGACTGACTGGTGAATCAATACTAGCTGACAGTTTGTGATATATTGTGCATATAAGTTCAAATTCAACCCCAGAAGAAGTCATTATCTGCGAGGATATAGTCTGCTCAGCTATCTGAACAAAAAATGTAGTACAAATCAACATCTATTTCAGCTCGAATTTTGGAAAGAACAAATTAACATTTAATTGATATGAGAAACGTGTGTTGTGATTATTATGTGCTCACTCATAAAACATAACTTAACTCACCCTGTAGTCACTGGCAGTAACATAGAAAATAGGCTGGAAAGCCAGCCAGATGATGCAGGTGGTGTACATGGTGAACCCAATGAACTTGGCCTCGTTGAAATTCTCGGGGCATTTGCGGGTCTTGAAGGCGTAGACCGTGCAGAGGATAATGAGGATGCAGTTGTAGGTGAGTGACATGAGCATGCTGGAGTCCTTGCTGCTACACTTGAGGGTGACCACGTCTCTCCTCTCCGGGCTCACTTCCTTTCTCACCCCTGGGGTCTCCACCAGCAACCAGACCACCACCACCACCAGTTGGCAGGAGATCAGACCACCACAGATGGCAACCTGGGAGGCCGGGCTGATGAATCGAGGCCGCTGTGCTCCATCCTTCACCCCGCTGAAGATACGAGCGATGCGATTGGTCTTGGTTAGGAGGGCTGAGTAGCACACAGCAAATGAGGTGCCTAAGCCTAGCCGACGCAGTGTACAAACTGCCGTAGACGGTTTGGCAATGTAGATGAAGGTCATGCTATAACACATCAACACTCCCAGCAGCAGAATGTAGGAGAGCTCCCGGCCACTGGCCTTCACCACAGGTGTCTCATTGTGTTTAAGGAAGAGGCCAATGACAAAGAGCGTACACATCATCCCGAGAAAGGAAATGGTGACGGGTCCAATGGCCCAGGCATCTTCCCAGTGGATGTACTCCTCAGGCAGATCATAACAGCCTGTCAGGTTGGCCAGGGGCCACTGTCCAAAGCTGCAGTCAGCACAGGTGAACTCATCCTGCAAATACTGGTAGGACTGACACGGGATACAGATCCAGCAGCACACATCTCCAGGCTGCATACTCTTCACCTCATTCTTCCTGCAGGGGTCACTACACTGGGAGGTCGGGGGAACCTGCCCAGCCCAGGGGATCAGGGTGGTGTTCAGGGTCAAGCTTTGAGCCCAGTAGCCGACGTTACGATAGACATAGCGTCCATCTTCTTTGTGGTAGTGGAAAATATTGTAACGGCCAAGGCTGTCCCCGAAGGCATCAAAACGGACTTCATTCTCTGTCTCTGGTGGACGAAATGGCGCTGAAGATGAAAAGAAAACAAGAGATTGTTAAAAAAAAAAGAACAGGTATAAGGGGGTCATTGTATGGCAAGTGCAACTACAATAAAAACTGTCAAAGTGAAAGCAGAAATACCAACATTTGTTAATTTGTGACCATAGAAATAGAATCGGATTAGAACAGACATTAAAATGTTTTACACGGTTATTTGACTTATTTAATGGAGAATGGTGATTGCTGTTTAGACACATAAGTTTGGCCGTAAAATGTTGTCGCAGTTCGCCGGGAAGAGAGCAGACGTAGCTCCAGAGAGGAATGGCTAGGTAGCTTCCAGGGTTACAGAGTGCAGGAGAGCTACCGAGAGACCCAGCTGCCCACTAACCAGCTGTGTGCTAATTTAGTGGAACAACAGCCACATATATTCTACAATATTATGATCATTTATTTTGCAGCACGTAAATTTAATCAATATCAAATCTATTATCTCTATTTAAAAATGTGTAATTAGTGGTCCATTTCTTTCCGTGTGTCTTTGCCTTAGGGTGTTGTAATGCGTCCAGCAGGGACTGACTCATTTTAGGCCTCCTTTCTAATTTTAAGTTTATTTTAAGACTGTGGATAGTAAAATCCTTGTGTTTTTTTTCCACAAATTGGGGAGTACAGAAAAGCACAGCTTGATAAGACCAGTCTGGTCCACCTCCATCTCCCATCAATGGAATTGTCAGTATTTCCATAAATAAAACTTTCTAAAATGAAAAGGAGTGCATTGTTGGGTCTGTCATTTGTGATGCGTAGGTGTGTGTGCAAATATATTGTTACATGTTTTATGTTGCAGCTTTGTGTAGACAAGCAGAAAACAAGTAATGCTTGCGTGATCACTATCTGCAGCGTTCAAATTGAAGAGCCCTCTTTCTAGTCACAGATATAAGATTCATGAAAAAAAGGAGCTTGCAATCACAACACTACGGAAATAGTTTAATCTTTGCGAATTCAATTATTATTTGCCGAATTACTCTTGCACTAATTCAATATTTGATATGAATTGGTACAATTAATTTAAATTAATATAACCTCGTTTTATTAGCTTGAGTTGGCCTACACAATAATCTAAATTAGATTATTTTGAGGCTGTATGCAGATGACAGAAGAACAACAACAACAACAAAACAGGAAAAATGAATATTCTTAAGCAACACTGTACAAATACTAGTTCATTTAGATTGTACTCACCCTCAAACTTGACCTTGAGAATGTAGTCCCTGTAAAACTTTCTTCCGTTGCCAGGTTTGAGAGCCTCACACACCTTGGTGGAGTTGGGGCATAACGCCTGCCTCATGTTATGTAATGCAGCAGCCATTGCAAAGACAGCATTCACGACAAACATGATCTTGGACTCTGGCTGAAACTGAGCCTCGCGCAGTGAGTGCTTCCCACAGCCCAGATCATGGAGGCTACATTGGAAATGGTTTTCCCAATACTCTTTGAACCAGGGGTTCCTGGTGTTGTTGTACGGGTGCAGGTTAGTGAAGTAGTCATTAAACTGGGGGATCGGATAGGAAGCCAGTTCGATGGTGAAGGCCCCGTCGGCCACAGCCTCACTGCCTCTCACCACGCTCTCCTGCGCTCCCCAACCGTCACTGGCCACCCAGGTGAAGGAGACATTCATGCGGTTGGCCGCCACCAGCAGCTCGCGGGCGTCTTCGCTGCGCGTGAACAGGATGACCACCTTGGCGTTGGACTTCTGCTGCAGGGAGCGGATCACGTTCTCGTAACTCCAGCGGCTCATGGAGCGGCTCACCTTGGCGGACGTGGCGATGCAGATCTGGCGGGCACGAGCCTCCTGCTGGAAGGCGTCAATGCCAGTCTCACCATAGTCCCCCTCTGATGCCACCGTCGATACGTACGTCCAGTTGAAGTAACGCAGGATCTCTGCCATGGCCTTGGCCTGGTAGAAGTCAGGGGGCACCGTGCGGGCAAAGAAATCATAGCGGGTCTTGTCGCTGAGCTTGGCACTGGTGGAGGCATAGCTGATCTGAGGGATCTGAAAGAGTCGCAACAGGTTGGCCACCTGGAATAAAGAAAAAGACACAATGATGATGTTTGAATCTGTCCTCACACAATATCAATAAACTGTAAGTAATAACATGCATACCATTATGCATTATCCAACAATTAGTTGGAAAACTGACAATTACCCACAGAAAACATACACCTGCCAACTGCGGAATTATTGTAATTGCTTATCATTATATAAATAAATAAAATTGCCTAACAATGGGTTTTCCCCTGCAGATGCAATTAGTCTCACCCCATTCAGTCTCTAATTTCTTCACTGCATCCCTGCTGGGTCTTTCACAACATAACTCTCCTGCTGACTGAATGAGGGATTCTGCATTTGACAATTATTGGGATTGTCTGTTTACCCTCATCTTTGCTAAACTGTAATGCTGACAGCAATGTTAACCCCAAAAAAGTGCATGGACTGAGTTTATATAATCTACTGCACGAAAATGAACTTAATTTCAGAAAGGTTTTTCTCTGCTTTAGAGAGGAGAGAGAAGTGGCAGGGAGCGTCCGAGAGGTTGAGGGCAGGGATTTGGAAGTGAGAGGAAGTCAGAGTATCAAAGAATCTTGAAACTTTGCGTTTTCTGTGTAATCGGTTTTGTCAGTGTCGTCGTGACTGACACTGCGCACAGTGTGCCGATTTCGCTTCAGGCACTTCAGTGGAAGCCTGAGGGTGAGCTGGTCTGATCACTCAAAAGGATGCCAACCAAAATGTGGTTGACGTTAAGGCCGCTCTCACACCAGCACATTCATGGGACAGCATCTTGAATGCCAATGAATCATTCCTGAGAAAATCAAAAAGGAATTTCACATTCAAATGCATCCACTCTGAGTTTAATTCATCAGTCTTATATTTTCATGTTTGGCTGAACATTACAAATAGTCCAGAATGGCCTACTTTTATCTGGAAAAGTGTTGTTTTAGTGGTATGGTAAATCAAATATGGGGTAATGCCATCTTCTCTATTTTACCCAAATACTTGTCTAATTGTTATAACTATGTATTACAAAACAAATATTCAGTTGTTGTAGGAGAAGAGTCTGTATGTGAACTGTTTACAAGATGCCTTTTCATTTCTTGCAGGCCAGATCAACCCTTCCAGGACAATGTTATAAGGCCCACCATTGTAGTTATATCTGAGTCTTGAACATTAGCCAGCAGTTTCTACAAATTATATGACTTTGATGTGATGGAAAATTTCACAACTCAATGTTGGAATGCTGATTGCCATGTAAGCATCTAAGCATATTTACTGTACTGTGATAATTATACATATATTTTGGGGAATCTCATAATCTCATAAAATAATATATATATATATATATATATATATATATATATATATATATATATATATATATATATATATATATATATATATATATATATATGTATATATATATATGTATATATATATACATATATATATATATATATATATATGTATATATATATACAGGACTGTCTCAGAAAATTAGAATATTGTGATAAAGTTCTTTATTTTCTGTAATGCAATAAAAAAAAAAAAAATGTCATGCATTCTGGATTCATTACTAATAAACTGAAATATTGCAAGCCTTTTATTCTATTAATATTGCTGATTATGGCTTACAGCTTAAGAAAACTCAAATATCCTATCTCAAAATATTAGAATATTTCCTCAGACCAAGTAAAAAAAAAGATTGATAACAGCAAAACAAAATCAAACATTAGAAAATGTCCATTAATGCACTCAGTACTTGGTTGGGAATCCTTTTGCACGGATTACAGCATCAATGCGGCGTGGCATGGAGGCAATCAGCCTGTGGCATTGCTGAGGTGTTATGGATGCCCAGGATGCTTCAATAGCGGCCTTTAGCTCATTTGCATTGTTGGGTCTGGTGTCTTTCAGCTTCCTCTTCACAATACCCCACAAATTCTCAATGGGGTTCAGGTCAGGGGAATTGGCAGGCCAATCGAGGACAGTAATGCCATGGGCAGTACACCAGTTACTGGTGGTTCTGGCACTGTGGGCAGGTTCCAGATCATGCTGGAAAATGAAATCCTCATCTCCATAGAGCTTTTCAGCAGACGGAAGCATGTAGTGCTCTAAAATCTCTTGGTACACAGCTGCATTTACTGCCGTATTCCCATGGTCAAGCCACTTCTGAACTCAAGACAACGGAAGAAGCGTCTGACTTGGGCTATGGAAAAGAAGCACCGGACAGTTGCAGAGTGGTTCAAAGTCCTCTTTTCAGACGAAAGCAAGTGTTGTATTTTATTTGGAAGTCAAGGCCAGAGTCTGGAGAAAGGCTGGAGAGGAGCAAAATCCAAGTTGCTTGAAATCCAGTGTGAAGTTCCCACAGTCAGTGATGGTTTGGGGAGCCATGTCAGCTGCTGGTGTTGGTCCACTGTGTTTCATCAAGTCCAGAGTAAATGCAGCTGTGTACCAAGAGATTTTAGAGCACTACATGCTTCCGTCTGCTGAAAAGCTCTATGGAGATGAGGATTTCATTTTCCAGCATGATCTGGCACCTGCCCACAGTGCCAGAACCACCAGTAACTGGTGTACTGCCCATGGCATTACTGTCCTCGATTGGCCTGCCAATTCCCCTGACCTGAACCCCATAGAGAATTTGTGGGGTATTGTGAAGAGGAAGCTGAAAGACACCAGACCCAACAATGCAAATGAGCTAAAGGCCGCTATTGAAGCATCCTGGGCATCCATAACACCTCAGCAATGCCACAGGCTGATTGCCTCCATGCCACGCCGCATTGATGCTGTAATCCGTGCAAACGGATTCCCAACCAAGTACTGAGTGCATTAATGGACATTTTCTAATGTTTGATTTTGTTTTGCTGTTATCAATCTTTTTTTTTACTTGGTCTGAGGAAATATTCTAATATTTTGAGATAGGATATTTGAGTTTTCTTAAGCTGTAAGCCATAATCAGCAATATTAATAGAATAAAAGGCTTGCAATATTTCAGTTGATTTGTAATGAATCCAGAATGCATGACATTTTTGTTTTTTTTATTGCATTACAGAAAATAAAGAACTTTATCACAATATTCTAATTTTCTGAGACAGTCCTGTATATATATATATATATATATATATATATATATATATATATATATATATATATATATATATATATAAGGCTGTCTAACAGCTAACATTATTCAAATACAAACTAAATACATCACATGGACATACGGGTCAAGTCAAACAGGATAAACAGACACTTCATTAATTAGTATCTTCACTGAAAAAGAGGGCAGTACACTGAGACATCACAATAAAGCTTGAGTGATGGGGCTCGATGGAAATTAATCATGCAACCGTTTTTATTCTGCAGGATCAGAGAGATGAATACTAAATGAGTCAATGACAGTGATTCCTGGACCTCTAGATTTATTGGAATTAATGAGAGAGGGCTTTTCATAGAAAATGAAATGCAACAATCAAGAGCGACTGGACTCGATCGTTTACCTCCACCCAAACAATGTCATACAGAGAAAATGTTGAACGAAATGAACAGTTCAACATAACAGATATTGCTTACTCGCCTGTGGCATAGCAACTGAAAGACGAAATGGGAATCTACATTGTTGAAACACATGAGTGAGCATTTCATATCAGTTTAAAGGTTGCCTTCCCCTGATATTCCCAGGTCAGCTAGAGAAACCCTGATTATGCCGACAGGCTAATAATCACATTTCTACATAAAACTGTCCCCTTTTCTTAATGTTGCAGTCGGTAAAGGTACTTTATATACTGCTGTGTAGTTTAATCTACGGTACAATGATACATCATAATTCATTAGCTGGTATAGTTTGGTTTAATAATCTGAATCTGCAGACTTAATTTATCATAAATCTAGTGGAGTAAAACACAGATGTAGAAGAGAAGAAGTATGAAGTGACATTACATGGAAATACTACTGTAAAGTACAACTACCTCAACATTGTAATTAAGTACAGCACTTTAATAAGTGTACTTAGTTATATTCCACCACTGGAAACCAGCTGTTAGAATATCATATTAAAAGACTCACAAACAGATCGGATAGAGATCATTTAAAGCCTGATAAATCTGCTTGAGGATGATTCATTAGATGCTGACTAAACAGTGAGAGGTTTTAAATAACGCAACTTCATGAAATTGCTGTGGTTGACATTTTGTTTACTTTAAGGAGGGCAGACACATGGTTGCCGTCGGTATGTTTTCACACAAAGGCAAGTCAGAAAGGCTGAGAAGGCTCCTGTAGGGAAGAGACAACAGGTTCTGGTGGGATTTGAATCCAGGCCAGTAAGACTACATGTGGTTCTTAAGCTGAAGGTCTTAACCATCTCAGAGCGTTAAGTCTTTCTCGACAAAGAAGGCCCAGAACACATGTACTGCAGGTGCATTAACATATCAGCAGATGTACATGTACGTTTAGGTCTTAGAATTAAACATCTAAAGCAGAAGGACTAGACAACAGGAATTGCCTGGCATAGTTGTGTTTATATGATAATGTTTTTTAACACAGGTACAAAAGTTGTTTTTTTTAAAGAGCAAATTTCCCTGAAATTTGGCTATTCTCGCAGTAGTAAATGAGTAATTTCTCTTCAGGGTATTAAAGAGAGCTGAATGCCAGTTTAGTAATCCACTTATATGTGGTTTATGGAGGTTATAAAGCACAGTGCCAGGCGTGTAACCAATACAATGGGCTTATTGGAAATCATTCTGATGCGCACATGGCTTATATGAAAAGCCAAGACCCTGCCACCTGCCAAAGCCTGTGACTGGCACATTATGAGTAGATACAATTACATATCAGGAGGCAGATATGAAGATATGGATTCAATGACCAAAACCGTGACCATGTTCTTCTTTTCCACCACTTATGATCATATATGATCTATGTCATCTATCCTTTATTTTCATAGGCTTATTGTTTGCCATGGTGGAAGGATGCACCTTTACCAGGGACCCCCTGGTAATAGTTCAACAGTTACAACTGCACGAGGATCCTCACTCAAGAATCGCAACTGTAACAGGTTCAAAGGAGCACAAAAGTCTTGGAGCTTAAGATAATACTATTATGAAGACCGTAAGGAATAAATCGCATTAGAAAAACTGTGCTAAAAGAGGAAGAGGTGTGCAATGCTTTAGTTTAGGGCTTCTGTGGCAAGTGTATGTCCCGCAAACATTGCCACTCTACAATTTGCGCTCAGAGGGTATTGTGTCTTCCTGATTACAGCTGCAGGTTTTAAGGAGATTGTGAGAATATATGTATTGATTTGCAAACTTCATTGCAACAGAAATCAGTTTGTGTGCACAGCAAGTTGTCAAACTTGTAGACAGACCTGCATGTCATTGTCTCTGCTGTTACTCTGCAGTAAATGAATGTAGATATGCATATAAAGAGTAAATGAATGTAGATATGCATATAAAGAGAGAGACAGCCTGTAGAAACTTTAGTTATGTCGTTAATTTAATAATCATAAGTCAATTTAGTTATTTCACCTGCTGACCATCAATGTCTTACATTATCAGTTACTACAAAAGGCATTTAAATGGCATGCATGTTGTGGTTATTAATTAATTCACTCCATTTGCAACCCGTAACATCCAAGAATTTAGTAAGATGGTCTGGTGTCAGTTACATACTGATTTATGTATAATAACTATTATAATTTTTTTGTGTGGTCTTTCTCATTAGAAAGGAAGGACAAAGGAGCTTCACAGATATATAATTAACCATCAGGGGATTCTGAAAATACCATTCCACCCAGTAGGAATTGTTGATCATTGATTCTCTCTAGAAAGACTAAATTGCACGTGAATGTTAAAAAGTCACCACTAGCCACACGGTATTGCTTACAGTCTCACACGTCTAGCTTTAGGGATCATGCTGCATCAGGCAGCACCTTATTTAATTAAGAACATTAAGAAGTGGCCGTGTGTGCCTTTGCACTGGAGGGTCTGTTACTGAGCAGATTACTGTGAAAGTGGTTTCCTTTCAAGCAATGAGAGCATACAGGACCTGGTAGCTGCATTTGACACCGAGACACCGAGTAACAGGATGTTCTTTTCAGCTGTCGTTTCCTGTTTTTCATACATATACCTCTAAGGCACCAGCCAACAAATTCGGCAGACTGCCCATGTGAAATGTCAAAATACAGTTGTGTAACACAACATGGAAGCTATTTATATGTCACAAAAACTTGATAAAAGTCCATACATTTGTATATCTCAAGAAAATTACCAACACAGGGTTTTAGTTTATAGAAATATGTTGCTTTTACGAATGCCGACGGTGTACAGTTAAAAGTGAAATAGAAATGCACTGTTGAATGGTGAGATGTATTAAAGAGATAATTAATGAATGTGAGGCATAGTTATGAGGAAATAGTCAATTAACAGAGCTAGAGATACACAGGTGCACAGACAATAAGAGAATAAGAGAATAAGGGAGTGTTCTGGTCCAGGAAATATCAGGCCTACTTTGTTGGAATGTCATGGTTTTTTCTACATGAAAAGCCCATCTGCTCTCCCCAGAAGACTGTCTCCGTGAGCTTGTACAGCAATAACACTGTATTCCCAGAGCAGCAGTCCTTAGCTCCACTCAGTATCACACATGCAGCGCCCTGGAACTCACATGCAAACACAGCCATGCACAGCGGACATGCACAGCGGACAGTACACACTATGCATGCACATAGAGTGCATGCATAGTGTGTACTGTAGTATCATTATAAGTTTATTTCTTCTGATTTAGTTGCCTGGCAACAGCTTTAACAGGGGAGGAAATGTGAACTTGATGTTTTTTGATCAGGTCCTGCGCCCTCATCCTGCTGGATAATATGAATCTCCTTTATGCTGCAGTAGTCTTTAGAAGCCCCTAGAGTCATGCAACCATTCAGACAATACCACATTTTAAGCTATGGCTGTACTTCCATTAATTTACAATGTTAGTAACTCAGCATTGACCGGTGCCTGCTTCCATTCATTTAATTTATTTTCTTTGTGACTGTGTGTGCGTTATCAAGTCTTTACAATCAATTCTCTTCTGTCAAACAAACATCACAGAGTTCAGTGCTATCCATCAAGAAACTCGTGTAATTTAATTGTAATAACCTGTTAAACCTGCTAACATGTTTCAGGCCAACTAAAAACCCACAAATCCAATTAACCAAACAGGGGTTTAGCTGAATTAACAGCGTGGTGCTGTTCATATCTGATATCTGTGCAGTGGTCATGATATGTATTTCAACTGCACAAATGGTGGGTTAACTGCCAAAGCACTGAATAATCCAATCACATTTGAATTATTTACGAATTTTAGGAGCACGTTCTTTACCTTTATCCATGAATAATGCATTTTCACTGCATGGCTTTACTGATACGTTTCATCAGTATTGTTCTCTCTGGCATGGATTTTGTCATGTGTATGTATGTTTAAATTCATTGTATGACTCATGTGTGCTTCAGAGATTGGCACTGTCTACCTACAGATGAAGACAATTCTATAAATAGGGTTGTTGGTGGGGGATAAAAAATTAGATTCCTGAGCTTGCTGAAAGCCCATAAATTTACCTTATTATTCTGCTCACAAGGTTTCATCTGCAAATGTCAAGCAATTGTGTTCATATTATAATCTATATCTTAAAATCCCAGCATGCATCCTTGTGTGTGTCTACACCTGTCTCATCAGTAAAAATGACCACATCTCAGATAGTCAGCTAAAATATTCAAATGTATTCACAAAGGTGTCATTAAACAATAAGAGCTTTCATCCCTGAAGACAGGTTTCAATTCCATACAGCGATTTCTGTGCGCCTCTCTGAGAAATCATTTTTACCCGATTGGATCCAGAAATGTCCTCTATCTGTGTTGTTTATGCCTGAGAAACGTCTTTTCGTGAGTGTTTTAGTTTTTGACATTCCAGAGGTGTTGTTCTTCCAATGCGCCCTGGCGATTATGATGTTCCTCCTGGGGGAAGCGCTCTTACCAGTGAGTCATACTTAGCAGCACAGCCCTGCTGTCGGGGCAACAAAAGTGGAGTCCCTTCCATGTATTCATCAGAAGCCGGCCCCCAGGCGTGATGTTCCTGCACTGTTATTGTGGAATATAATACATCTCTGATTAACCCACGCCTTTAGGACAATGAGAAGTAATAAGGCTAATGTTCCTTCTATAAAGCATCTCTATCCATAAAAGTTCTTACACTTGATGCAGGCTGACAGTGTTTTGAAGACTGTTTATAATTAAAGCTCGCTTTCAGTCTGCAACAATACCACCGGATGTCTTGTACTGTAGGTTAACATGTGTCTTGTCGGTGCTGCAGCTCTTCACAAATAAATACAGATGCTGAATGTACTGAACATGTCATCACAAGGTCATTACTCTCTTTGCACTGATAACCTGCTGTTTGGATAGACCACAGGGAAGATGTTCAAGACTAAACCCTTGAATCACATGAACATTTCGACAAGTAGATTCATTGAAACTATCCAGATGGCAACACAGACTTCCCTGTGACTGTTTAAGATGCAGCCTTTGATTGTCAAATGGTTTGTGAGGACTCACTCCATCTCTTTCCCCCCATGTTCATATCTGCCTGTCACTGTCTCAGTGTTTCTGTGAAATATGATCTCTCATTCAAAACCTCTACATCCTCTGTGTGCCGGCACACCTCTGCCAAACTACCAGACAGTCCGGCAGCAACCACAGATGGGGAAGACGGGACTGAGCCTGCGAGAGCGTCATAGAACTTCGCCTCCACACTTAACTCAATCTGTGCCCATGTAACGCCAGCATGGCTCGGCCCGCAGCCAGATCCGCCCCCGTATCTGTGATTGTCACACCACAACAGCAGCGGCACAGCAACACGCTCCCTTTTTTGTGATAGATTTAGACAGCACTCAGCGCTCTCACCACCTGTCAGTTCCCCATGTTCAACCATGTCGCCATGGCAATAAGGGTCTTTAAACTAACATTGTTAGTTGTCCTGTAAGTGCCTTGCCCCTAGGGTGAAAAACACACGTCTGACTTACCCGCCTGCCGCTCACACAGCGGGGCATGTATGGTAGCCTTTCACACAGCCAGGTTGCTTCATTTAAAGGTCTGACTGGCTATAGATTATGCACAAACCATGCAGAAGCAAAGTACAGAAACATTGTGTAGAGAAGGTTTTTGCAGAGCAACAACCAGCGGCAACACAGAAATGGCACACATTCACATGCCCCAAATGCATATCTTAGTCCTCCAAAAATGCAGATACACCTTATATTCAAAGGGCACATCCCACATAGCAAATCTGTAAAACATCAAGAAGAATAGATGCGTGGCAAGGAAATAATTCACGTCAAAAATCAAGAGTCAAGTGATTCGAAAAAAAAACTAGTTATGAGCTAATTTTCAGTTAAAGATACTTAGTTGTCTTCAATGATCAGCTGCTCACAAAAAAAAGACAAGAGAAAGATCTCACAACCAAACTGCACTACAATATAGAGGATTATTCATGGTGAGAACGGGAAATGTGTCCTGTGGTGCGCTCCTACAGATGAGGAAGATTCAGTGAGGAGCTCGGGCAGACCTCAGACCTCAGGCTTGTAATAGTACGTCCATAAATAACCACAAGACAAGGGCACTCTCGCAGGAGCCCCACTTGCAGGGTTTCACTAAAATTAAAGCTCATTTATCAAATCCTTTATTTCCAAACTGTCCTTTTCACCAGGAATCCCAATATAGGTGCTCTGAATCCTTCTCTTGCATCATTTCCCAAGGGCTCTCACTCCCTGTTTAATGTATGTTTGGCATTGCGTTGTCAGCAGGGAGGCCAAAACATTTGTTTTACAGAAAACAGAGACGTTTGCAAAATCCTATTAAACCTACTTTTGATAGTACAGTAACATTTAATCGTTAAAAAGAAAGTAGATACAACATTTCGTTTTCAACACACTGCTTTAAACTTTCTCTACAGTTACTCTACAAAGCATGGACAGGGTTTTCGAGTGCTCACTTTTCCCTGCAAACATTTGTACGGCAGCAGATAGACACTGAAGCAGCTATTCACTGTGATTCATTTATTCTTGGCATATCAGTGCTGACATGTCCACGGCTGACAATAAAATTCATGACTAAAAAGTAGGGAAGGATGCCACCGCTCGTCCAGGGTCCACTTGGAGAGCTGCTAACAGCAGGTTGACAATGGTTCCAGTATCTATGGTTTATCAATGATCTGAAGACAATAATTTTATTTCTGGAAGGGCAGAGGTGTGTTTCTGTCTTCAAACAAGCAGATATCTGGAACATGAGGCTGCACGTCTCGAGTGAGGTGAGCCATGCTCTTCATCCGAGACAGCAGACACGGTTTTCTGGCTGACTGAGCCAGGATGACAAGTTTAACTTCATGCTTTAAGGCACGTATAGTTGTATGTATTTACCAATCTCAGTTCCACGTGACACACCGTCTCTTTTCTTAATGACTGGAAATTACACTGATGTGGCAGCCCATATCACAGCTGAACATTTGGAGACCCAATTAGCAGCACCTTCATCACGTCAGCTTGAGCGAGGCGAAAGGAGCACTGCTGCTGAAAGTAATCATGCTGTCACTAGTCATCCTGTCATCCCTTCCCTTCTCGAGCACAACATCTGTAGCATGTCTGCCTCTGACAGGATCGCAGCCGAAGTGTGAATTACCGGGAAAGAGAAAGATATCCTCTAAATTAGATCAGCCGAGCACATGGGCGTACAGGTAAACAGATCCTCCTTGCGGAACCGATACTCATTAAGTCCCTGTGTTAACATCTCGCAAGAGGTAATTGCACATGGTACTTAAGTCTAAATGGACAGTTATATTACCATCCATCACACTCTCGCTCTTGCTTGTACTGCCTCCTCTCTGTCTCTCTCTCAGGCCTGTGGGAGCTGCTGATAGGTAAGTACACCTTTTGTAACCGCACTGTCTGACTAAATTAATGTAACTTTTTAGCAACTCATTTCATGGTGTTAAACAAAGATGATCTTCAACAACAGATATAAATTAAATTATTCTATTTGAGATAGACCCACAGAAGTACCTACCTGAATGGAGACATCGCTGTAGGAGCCTCCTATGACCCCGGAGATAGCCAGAGGGACGTCATCATGGATGGCATAGGATCCATCGGGGCATGTGTACTCACTGTCATCCACTTTAGTGAGGGAGGCCCTGACAAACTCCAGAGACTGCTCTAGAGCGTAGGTGTCCTTAGAGCAAGTGTCCAGTATATGAGCTCCCAGTTTGATCCCAGGCAGGATGCGCTCATTGTTGTTGATTTCATCTAGTGCCAGCAGCATGGCCTCCAGTCTCTGGATCCCTCTCTGAGCATTGATCTTCCCACAGTCCTCTATTCCCTCGCCCTTCTGGTGCACAGGGAACAGGCCGCCAATCATCAAATCTCCCTCCAGTGTGATCTCCCTCTTGGAGTCAGTGTTATAGCCTACCATAGGTAAACCCTGGGGAGCCTGGGCAAAGAGAGACACACATAAGCAGAGCAGGCTGAGGTGGGACAGCCAGAAGGGTCGGGGCACAGGGCGCACCCCCAACACAGGGGATTTCCCCAATGACATATCCCTGGGCAAGACAAGGTCACCGTCCTGCTTGTGGTTCCTGGTCAGCGTCTAGTTGGCTTTTGATAATGGCAGCTCTGAAGAAAAGAACAGTAAGGCGCAGCAGCACCAGATCTCAAAGCATCAATGTTTTTATTCTGACAGAGGCCATTTACAGCATCAGCCCCATCCTCTTCGTCTTTCTTTTCTTCAGAGTTTTTTTTTTTGTAGATTACAGCCTGCAGATCAAACAAAGACAAAATCAGTCACAGCCTTTGAGGTGGAGTACAATGATCCCTTTGTCTCACACACATTGTGTCTGTCAGAGACTGACTTGTCCCATGGAAATAAATGACATCATCAACATAAGTGAGTAAATATTTGTTTCCTTTTATGCTTATTGGTGATGGATGTGATATACAAGACAGAAATATATAGACAGGTCCTTATTAGTAGCCACCACAAGTGCTTCTACACAACAGGTGTAAGCTAATCAACAAGATGAGTTCACCATCAGAGCAGAGTGTGTTTTATTTTGAAACCACCTTTCTCCTCCTGTTTCATTGTCTGACTGACCTCATACTTCCCTTCTCAGGCAGATGATTGTACAACTCTTTTATAATCACATGTGCACATGCTCCTGTACACCGAAAGTCGTCAGAGATAACACATCATGTACCCAAGGATTGTTTGTCAAATCACATGAACTACTCACACAGTCTTACAAAAACATGATTTATGCACAACAAAAGCAAAACTCCAAATAAAAGGAAACAAAGTATTGAAATCTATTTCAAGCATACAAATTAATTTGGATACAAACAGATTTAATTTCGGGGATTTTATCTAGAGCAACTAATTAATTTGTTTTGCAGTCTCTAATGTGGAACATTATTTATTTTCAACACAAGGCGTGATGCAACTTTAAAATAATATGAGAATGTCTCATTCCCGGCTAAAAACAAAAACAAAATGTGACTCATCCTGAGACCAACTGTGCACTTTGGGATTTCAGTGTTATTCGGAAAAAACAACAAATGAAAAGATTTAAAGTCCTTGGATTATAAAGGCATTTACTGTTTGTGTTATTTAACCTTATACCAAATAACTTATAGGGACAGGTCAGAGGTTAAGTTCAGCAAGATGGATTCCCTGGAGCTAGAAGAAAGAAGTGTAACGTCTGTGCAAGTTACTGCAAAACACAAATGAACCCGGATTGTAATTTAATGAGCAGTGAATCTATTCTGCAGTACTGGCAATTGTTTCAAACCACTCCTTCACGTTTGATTAGTTTAAGCCCACATCGAACCCCAAAGCTGATTTTATTAAATGTGTTTATTTATGCTTTCCTTCTAGAAAAGTCCTTTGCCTGAAATAGCAGAATTTAGTATCAGGAAAGACTACAGAGTTTGGGTCCAAAGTAGAGCCCACGGATTCAAGGCGACAAACATAAATGATAAGAATCATACAAATCAGAGACTCAAATTCTCTTAATATTCCCCCCTTAATTAGGAACTGATTCAGCACTTGCTGGATAAACAGGGAGGGACAGTAAGCTGCATGTAGGCAGGGTTCATTATAGGTCATATAAGAGAAAAGTAGAAGTAAAAGACCTCCTTCACCCAGTTAAGATTAGTATCATAAATAAAGTGTGCTTACTCTAGTCACTCTATTTTGTCATGAATCTGGCATCAATATTGTGCAGAGCCACATCCCTATTGAATGTTATGCCTCACACTGATGGAGTTTATGTATGGATTTTCAGAAGAAGAGGCACAGGGTTTTTGTTCAGTATAGTGTCAGTCCCCACAAATCCCAGAGGCTTAATTATACAGAGTGTTGAGTGTGGGAGAAGTTTATTTGAGTAAATTATTGAGCCAGAAAGATCTGTCACATATCCACTGTTTCAACAAGTCAAGTACGCTGACAAGCAATAATTAACTGTATTGATGAGAGATTATGAAACCAGAGCAGGCGGATATTATTACTCATTACTCTATTTTTCCGTTCCAAAGTACTGACTTACCTGGTGAAACAACGTATAGCTCTCAACAGGAATTTTTCTCTGATTCTCTCTCTCTCACTCTCTCTCTCTCTCTTTTCTCTCTCTCGCTCGCTCTCTCCCTGTTGTTTCCATGGAAACTTGCCGGTAGATAGAGAGGGGGAAGAGGAAGTGGAAGACAGACCAGGACAAGTGCGCCAGTCTGACCATGCATGGTTCTTGGTCCTGTGGGAAAACTAGGAAACCTGCGCTGTGAACTGAGTCCAGTCAGAGCTCCTTTTTGTGTTCTGCCTTTATAAACACATCAGAACAATAACTGAATGATACGACAATCCTCTGTTTCAAACCAGTTATCTTATCTTTGAACCATCACTTTTCTTACTTGTCCAGTATTGTCTTGATGAAACACTGCAGTCTTTTAATAAGAAATAAGATGTGATATGTTGCATAACATTTGATAAACCGCCAGTGAAACTTAAAAGGTCCTTTTTCTTCCGCACAAAATGAGTGTGTGTTTATGAGACTTTGTCAACACGTGAAAGTTCATTGCAACAGCCTGTGCATATGGGCCAAGTCACTTCTAATTCCCTCACATACAAAGGCAACTGCATTTGAGCACAACAAAAAGAATGTTTTAATGTTTCGAGAGTGTATTCTGGTTGTACTGTAGCTCTGCAGCGTGTGAAACAACAAGTCTGGACTGTAAGATGACTAAATGTGTTTATTTTGAATATAATTCTGCAGAAGGGAAATCTGCAATAACACTGGTAAAGCACTTAAGCACACAGCCTCAAGAGAGAAAGGTGACTAAATGATTTCTGGCTGACACATTGTCAGTCTCCTTCCCGATCCGACATTCCCACAGGAGGCCTCCATCTCACCAGTGGACTTTATTTCTCTCTGTGTGTCTTTGTTGACTACAATCTCCTATCTACTATCTCCTCAATTTGCAAAAAAAAAAGAATATAAAAGGATTTTTCAGGCCACAGCAATTCCTATGTAGGCTACAGTTTTAGCCATACTTTTACACTCTTCATTTGAAAATCACACCCGAAGCAATAGACATTTTGGACATTTTTTGTCGAGAGTGAGAAGATTGACATCACTCTTATGTCAGTCTGTTGAATATGAAGCTACCACCAGCAGCCACTTAACTTATCTTAAAGACTTGAAAAAGGAAAAGTTGGCTCTGTCCAGAGGTAACAAAGACACCTACTCACTAATTAACACTTACATATTGACACAAAACGACATGTCGTGATTTTATCGAGGGGGATATCTATATTATCTAATAAAGAATTATCTTATCTTATCTTATTTCAGTCACTCCCTGGAGTACTCCAGGTCAATAAATAGTCCTGCGCATTACTCACTGTATAACTGTATACATGACAGTACATGTATAAATGCTATGAGCAATGCTGTGAGCAATGTTTACACTTCAGATGTAATATCCCACCCAGGATTTTGTCTACATGTTAAGCTCAAAGAAAAAAGTATGCCTCTCATTTTACTCTCTCCTCCTATGCAGCCATCCCTGTTTCGCTCTTCACCAGATGGCCTTTTTAATTCAAAAGCGTAAAGCCTGCCAGCCTCTTACACACTTCAAACCAGACCGTGTGAAGGAATGGGAGGAGTGCCTGCCGGCCGAAAAAAAGAAGAAAAAAAAAAATAGATAGCAGATGTGAGAAGGAAGGGGAAAAAAAGAAAAAAAAAGGTAGTGTGGGCAGCAGCGAAGAGGGATACGGGTGGGGTTTGAGAAAGATGCTATCCAGGCTGATTTTTTGTATGACACTCATTTGCCCCAGGAGTGGAGTGCAGCATTAATATGGTAATATACCCCGAGGCGATAGCAAGTGTTGAAGAGTGGAGGTCATCGACTGTATATGCAGCCCTGGGCCTGTATGAGCGTGGTTGGAGATCCCCAGTGGACTGACTTGGAGGCTGGCTAAGAGGAAGCAAAGGTAATGGGAGTCAGGCTTCCCTAAAATCACATTTCCAGCTGACAAAGAGAATGGTCTTTGGTGGGAGAAGACAGAAAATGGTCTGCTCATGGGACAGAAGAGTGCACACACACTTTACCTCACACATGAAGCTCAAATCCTGGAAGCACCTGTGACAAATGGAAGTCTGTAATAGTTTACCATTTACCGTTTGATACATGATTGAATTTTGTTTTTAATATTAAACTCTAACCTTAATGGCTGGTGATATTCTGTGTTTTTCTTGCGGTCAACAAATCCCACGACAAGACCAAGACCAGCAATGAATTCATCCTACTAAAAGTTTTTACTTTGAAAACCTATTATTAGTCTGTTAAAGACTGCCATTGTTTCAGAAGCCAACGTGTTAGTATATATGCTCATTATCATCAACTAAGTTAATTTCACATACATTGTCCTGTGTATCCGGCGTAAAAATGTGCATATATTAATCCATAGCTAGAAAGGGGACATGTCATTTAAAAAAGGGCTCAAAGAGACAGGTGCTTAAACGGAGCATTTTTAGGTGAATACAGGTATATTAAGACAGCAATGTATCCTCAGACAGCAACGTAGCCACATGCAGTGTTTCGTATAATATACCACGAAAAGTTACTCCTCATTTATTGTTACTCCTCATTTATTGTGCGTTTTCCGAACAAAAGCCTTCAACGTGTCAATTTCTGCTCGTTACATGCACACCATCTCTTCAAATTAAATTTCCGTCTTCACAGGAAACTCAATTAGGTTTTAGGCAAAAAAAACTATTTGGTTAGGTTTCGAAAAGATTGTTTTGGGGGTTAAAATAACCACGAAAGTGTTGTTACTGAAGTACACAATGTGATATAGTATCTACAAAATACGGCGCATTATTTTTCAAAGGTATTGTTATGAATGCTGGATGAGACCAACCTGCAGCCAGGTAGTATGCAAAAAAATATGTTTCTTTTAACACTAAAGCATGAACCTGAAAATGAGCAGAATATCTCTCCTTTACAGATTTAAAAGTCTTGAATAGGAATAAATAGGCTCTGCGCAGAGAGTCAGAGACAGAGTCTCTCTGAGGTTACTGCATGCTGTGTTTTGGTCTTTTTATGAGATGTGTTGATACTAAGAAAAATATGGAATACTTCCAGCCTCATCCTTTAAAGATGTTTTAACCAAAACTAGGAAATTGGAAGAGAGTGGAACTAGTGATTAGAAAAAAAGGAGAAAATTCACATTTGAGAGGCAGATCATCACAACTGTTTTCTATTGTGTTCATAGACAACTGATTTCAGTTTCTTTAATTTGGCCATCGTAGTCATTTAGACTCCATGTTTGTCATCATATTGGATGTATAACCTCTGTGGAATTACTCATAATGACTCATTCAGAAAATAGCAAACAGGGCTCTTAAAGCTGTAGCACAATTGGTGGGCTGTTACATTTTAAAAGAGCATTATCTTTGGAATATAGTGATTGCAGATAAGATATTTACAGGAAATCTGACATGGATCATCTCTGACTACTACAAGTATTTAAATCCAGTCCAATTAATGTTGAAAGAAATGTGACTGGATCAATAATATCCATTCAAGTTACATCACTAAAACAATGAAATGTCTCCCAAAAATACAACTACTGACCTTTTCTGATAAGGTCATTTTTACAAGGAGCAATTAAAAAGCGAGGAAGTCCTTGAGGTTTGAATATCGGAAGAGGAAATGTCACAGTATTTTTGCAAAGCAGCAATTAAGCATACAGGGATCAATTGGGAGGCTCGCTGCTTCCCTGTCAGGGCTTACTGTCGTATCGGCTGTGAAAGTCAGTAAATGGAAAACAAACGTCATATTCAGTTCCTGATTATCACACAATCCATCTCATTCGATGGATGCTTTCATGCTTCAATCCCCTCATCCATCTCCTCCTATCCCTCCACCTGTAAAAGGGGAATCCCTCGCATGTGCTCAATGGTCCCATCACCTCCCAGGAGCCACATTCTGCCTCCCTCATCAAACATTCATCCTCTTTCTTTGTCTCTCACAGATCATTACTGCCATGCCTGTGATTGGCCGGAACACAGTGATGGATGTATATGGTACTTTTGTTTTAGAGGTTTTTATTGTATCTTTGTATTATTCATCATCACACCACCACACTGTTAAAATAAAGTGGCCTGAAACACCAGGTTTTTGGGGGGATTTGAAATCATTAGAAGTCCTGTTCCTGGACTGACAATAGAAATTATTAAGCAAATTAAAATTATCAAGATTTTTTTTTTAAATCGCATCATTTACATATATCCAAGAACAGTATGGATTGGTTTTGGATGCATCAGTTTCACTGAAATTAGTTATTGCCTTTGCAAGTTTAATTGTATTCAGATGTGATATGTTTGGTTGAACAGTGGAATCTCTGTATTCACTTCACACTTTTCTTTTGATATTATCTTTTTATAATTCAGCTGTCCACAAACACCCAAACAAATATTTGGGAACTGAGAGACTCTGGCAAACAAAAGTGTTTACTTTAAATGTTTCCTATACAACATTCAGAGCATGTATGTAACAACTATTAGAGTATTGGCTACCTGAGCTAAGAATGAAGTCTGTCTGTCAGTCCCTCTGTGTGTGTTGTTATCCAGCTTCTCTGTGTTCTAGCTCCGGTCCACCAATTAAGCATACAGGCACTGTACCTGATAACGTCGTTCCGACCGGTGGCGTCATTGCAAATGTTCTAGCAGCCACCCTCCGGTTCCCCCTCAGATAAACATTGTTAGCTCTGTAAGCACTGTTACTTTTGTTCGAAGGGTTAGCATTGTTAGCACCATTAGGCTCAGTTGTTGCCATGTAAAGATCCGTGGGAAGTCAATAGATATGCTCTGAATTTTGAAATTTGCACCTTTAAGGCATCACATGTAAAAAAAAAAAAGGGTTGGGAACCACTGCATCAGATTTCAAGACACTCAAAGCTGATATTTTTTTAACAGTTAAAATATTTTCTTAAACAGCCGATCAGCTGCCACCACGTTTCATGGTTTGAGACACTTTTAACACAAGAGTTTGTGTGTTTTCAGTTAATGGTAACATTTTCGCATAAATATCCTATTTAACGTTCGGTTGTACTCCAACATTGAGACGCCGTAAATGCCAAACTCAAGGCTTCAAAACTTTAGTCCACAAACCAATGGGTGACATTACGGTGAGTACGTCCACTTCTTATATACAGTCTATGTTGAGCTCCACTAACTTGACTGCTAGCCTATACACCTCAGAAATCGATCTAGGATAGGGGCAATCAAAATATAATGTTCATCTTTGTGCCCAAAATATTTTTTATTACTGCAGTCAGTATTTATTTCAGTAAGATTTGCAAGCAGAAGATATCAACCATGGTTGATCATTACTCACAATTAAAAGTATTGATGCAGCTGACCTAGGACTCACCTAGGAACGTCTCACACATACACAAATAGTGTAAAATAGGAATTAGTCATTTGCCGTCAGTGCAGCCATTAATTTTGATCTGAGAGTCATACGGACATAATTTCACTTGGTTAGGAATCTACTGGATGTTCAGTGGGTTTTTTTCTTCACTTTAATGTGTGATTTGACCATGATTGTATCAGGACTGCATCATGAATGTATAGTAAGTGGACTTTACAGACTCATTGAATGAGTATGTTTGATCTCAAATTAAAAGTATGGGGTGAAAAAAAAAACACAATGAAAACATTTCATAAATTAATTCTGCACATCTAAAGGGCCAGTACTCTTTTCATTTCTTATCTTTCATTGCCATTTTGCCTTTGTCTTTCACATAACAGCCACACAAATTATCTTATTACGAGTGCAGATGTAATATCAGCTCACATAATACAAATCAGTACATACAGTAAATATTTACAGTGCTGCAGAGGGACATTAAATATGAAATGTAACAGTATTTAGTTTACAGGGTAAAGACCAGGCTTTAACTAATATGATACTGGAAGACATCCAACTTCCAATCGATGTATCGTACCTGCACATGAGTGTGAGAAAGTACATGACCATAAGGATGAGGAAAACAAAGGAAGAGGAAGCTGTTATTTTTGATAGGACCAGAGTGATTCATCGCACAAGTATTTCATCACTTGAAGCTAAAACAGCCCACAAAAACTAGTTGCTTGGCTTGCTGTAAAAACAGACTTGTCTTGTCTGTAGAAAGATCAGGCATTTAAATTCAAGCCAAAATGTAACATATCTGACAAAAAGCATTTCCTGCTTTGGTTTTTCTTTGCAAATAATAAGTATTTGTACATTGCTTGTTCCAAAACTCTAAACATGCTGCTGCCTCACTCTGGGTGTCCATCACCCAACATAATTAACACCGTTCTCCATTCACATGTTACACTGTCAATGAGTCCAATGAGCATCAACTCAAAAGTAACAGGTGAGGCAAACCGCAATCAGGACTGAGCTGCGGAGGGAGCACAGGTCAGACAGCTTCAACTCCTCATACTTTTTTTGTCTCTGAATTTAGATGAAGGCAAAGGAGCATGGTCTTCTTCAGTCAGCAAGAACTGAATAAACGACTGTAATCAACATCTTCAGCAGTGAGTGCTGGGCTCGCACATTATTTCAGACTCTCAGCCGTATAGAATGAGGACTTACACTGTTAATATCCTAAATTCTATGATGTAAAATAAATAAGAAAATCATAAACTCGTATACTAATGGTCATTAAAATACTTTAATTCTGTGCTAATAAATTAAATAACTGTGTTGGATGAACTGATTACACTGCATTCTGAGGGGGTTTCTATTGTGTTGTATCTGCTGAACATGCAGCACAGATGCCCTTGGGACTGGAGGAAGCATCAACAGTACATTTTGCTTCCCTTATAATGACTCTGTCCAGCATTAGCAATACAGCCTATACATATTTGCGCCTTGGGGTTTTCATTTGGATTTCTATAGTGTTTAAATATGTATTTTGAACTCCTGATGACATGATAATCGAAGAATTATAGAGAATCACTCCATCTATAGCCACACACACAATCTCTCTGTTTTCATGTCAATTTGCAACAGTATGATGCTAATCTGCACTGATGTTGTTCCATTATTTGGGATTATTATTTGATTTCGGGATGATAAATACTAATTATAAAGAGTAATACAGAGTATTGGTGATTTTCGTAGTATCCTCAAACTATTAAAAAAAGACACCAAAGATTGAAACCAAACCAAACAATAAAGCTTGTTTATGAAGACCATCTTCTTCTCTACAACACCTCACAAACTAATTATCAAGTTTTTTACTTCCGTTTTCCCCGATCATATTTTGCACTTTTTTATTATACAAATGATTTGCCAAATGAGCTAGATCGGAGATATGGTGGTTGTCGTGTGCTGCGGATTCTGTTTAGTAGTTTTTCAGCAGCCTCGCACATGTGGAGGGTTGCTCAGCGAGTACATGGCTGTTTAAAATGTGATAATTACAGGGAATGTAAAAATCGTAAATACTGTCAATGAAAACAAAAAGAATAGTGCCGGATGTTGACAAATTACGCACATATTCCTCTATCCCCTTCGTCTAGATTCCACAAATATACTTTGAGGATGTGAACTACAAAGATAAAAGGTGAGGTCAACTTCTTAACAAATTAAAATCTGAATACAAAAGATTTCCCTCTCTACAAACCAGCTCGTAGAAGTTCATAAAAAATGCCCCTTCGTGCATTCAATGTACAAATCAGTCGATACAAAAACCACACCGAATCTCTTACCTGCAGGTTTCCTCAGTTTCCAGCGCTGCGGTGTGATGAATGGAGCGTGCAGACCCAAGGCATATCCTTTGCAGCAGTGTTGAGAGTGTTAAGCCTAAAACTAGATGTGAACTACAGTGGTGCTGGAAGAATGAATGAATGAAAATAGGAGGCGAGTGTGTCGCTGCCTGAAGTTTGAACCGCGTGCAGCTGAGCCGCGTGCCAGGAGCTGTCTGTGGTGCTGAAAAAAAAACCCCACAAACTACAACGACGAGCCTGACCGGATACCTGGAGGTCGGATCCTGCTGATAGCGGTTCAAAATTCACATTTCCTAAGCATATGCAATTGACGCCCACTTCATTGTTCTGATGGGGGGAAAAGACGTTGAGCATCAAGTGTGAGGAAATATAAATGTTAAAACCAATCTAAACAAACAAATGTGACGTTTATGAGCCTGATAGGGTGTCAGATGATCGGATATAACGCGCAAGAAATCCGGCAATCTGACACAAAGTTTAAATTCTACCTGTTACTCAAGCAGACTATGCAAAATATGCAGTAAAAAAAAGATCGTGTTCAGATGAGCCATGAACATTTTTGGACACTTGAACAAAGGCGCGGTTGATCCACGCATGAACAGTCCTGGAGATAGTCTGGTTCATCGCAAATGAACATTATGTAATTTAGAGCATGGTAGAAAACATTTCAGCCGCTTTGTTCTAGTTTGAAAGCTGTTGAATCGGATGTGGAGACGCTGTAAGAGTCGCTCCCTTTATTTGTTCAAGCGGTCAGGAGGGGGCTACATTACATTGTAATAATGATTCCTTAGACACCGCTCATCTCCAGCGACGGAAATGTTCTTTGGGAACCGCAAACAAGTTGTGACACGGCTCGGCAGAGTGTGAGGTCAGTCCCAGATGGCACAGCGATGCGCGCAGGGTGACATGCGCTTTTAGAGGGTGAGCTGTGACCCTTTCCTCCACTGCCGAAAGCAGCTTCGGACACGCAATGGTTGAGCATCTAATTTGTATGTTGAGACATCTCCTCCTCCGCCCTCCCGAATCTCTTTCCACGTGCAATGTAATGAGATTAATAATTAACACCATGGGAAGGCAATAGTACCCTGTCAAAGCTGCATGACACTCCTGTGGGTTTCACAATTAATCAAATCAGCTGTTGACCCAGTGTGTCATCGCAAGTCTCTTACAGGCTGATGTTCATTTTTGCCTTTGGACAAAGGTTGTGGTGCCAGGATTAAAAACTGAAAGTGCAACAGACATGTGGTGAGGGCATCTGTCCCCGCAGACGGATCACACCTCTGGAGGCAGTACAGCCACCAATCTCATATCTAATCACAATACAGACTGTTAGGTGAAATGTTTTATAACTTGACTTCTCTCATGTCTGAGAATGAACAATCAGGGTGATATGGTAGTAGTAGTTCCTAATGATTTGTTCTTACAGCCAACAAGAGAGAAGATGCTTAATTTATATATTGCAGACATGCAATAACAGAACTATGTAAAGATGGAGGCTTAAATTAAAACATACAACATTAAGTATAAGGTTGTCCTACACGCTGGGGTGCAAGAACATTTTCAATGCTACTTGGCCTGGATTATCAGAGTAACTGAACTCTTCTTCCAAACGATATTCTGATTTGTCCCCTATATACTGTGTATCTCGTGCTATTGACGATCTTTTCTGCATCTTAGAAAAGTCTACAAATGTCAGACCAATTTTGAATTTTAAAGGAACATACAGACATTTGAGAGCTTATAATAATAACATTATATGGTAGTGGTCGATATCCATTTCATAAAATGAACATACAATATACTGTGCTGGACATTTAATGGGTGATAAATAAAACTGGTCACCCATGTGGACAAATGATGAAAGAATAACAGAGTTTCTAAATTACTTCAAATTTATCATTTCATATATTTATAATGTATATTTATGATGATATATGTGTGATAAACCCATATCCACCATTATGTGGGCCTGAGCAGAAGCAATAAGGACTTTTTCTCCCGCTGGTTGATGCTGTATTAATCAGTGAAATGACTTGGCCTACTATGGTTGAATGAAAACATTTGTACGTATAGGTCACTATGCTCATTAAGGACTGGCTGTGTGTCCATCACACATCAATAGTGTGTTGAGGCATAGTCTTCCTCTGCTGCTGTACTCACAGCTGATTAAATAAACTGTGACACAAATGCCAAACCTCTCATTCAAATGCTGCTTAGAATAACGCAGTTCCTGCGAAGGACCATTTGGATACAATAACATTTTGTAATAATCTTGTAGGAGTGTTTGTGCTTTCCTTATGTGTATTATTTTGTGTGCATTGATTCAACATGTCAATGGTTCCAGGGGAAATTGCTCCCTCAGCAAAATCTTAGAATAGCTTTGCTTAATTTTCTGAACAGAAACATAAATGATGCCATTATTGGCTCTTTCTTGAAAGTTTCTCTTTTATTCAGCTTTTAAATTCCATGTCCTTGCCTTTCCAAAAGAAGCAGGGGCAAGAGACAATCATTACAATGTGAAACCATGAAAGCAGTTAGCGCTTAAGAGAGAGCTTGGTACGTTATTAGGCGCTAACTTTTAGACAACAATGGGTCCCACTGCCACCCACACTTTGTAACATTTCTCATATAAAAATGGAGAAGAATTATTTCCCTCAGAGTAGAGCAGTAATGGGGTGGCTTTGTTAAACACAACTTCAATTTTAAGTTTTAATACAGACAACTGTATAGAATTAATTTTTTTGTGTGCAACAAAATCTAAGCACAACTTCATCCTGTCGACTTTACTTTTCATTTGAAAATTTTAATACAGACAGAAAGACACAACCATTGCAATGTGCTGTACATTACCTCCAATGTCTCAACCAACAATTTCCACCTACAAACATTTCACAACTAGTCTCTGGAAGAGAGTGAATTTTGGCTACAAACAGAACTGTAGAGTAGTTCAATAAACGGACGATAGAGAACATTACATTAAAAAAAATAAAGCAATTATCCGTGCACAGTGAGACAATGAAGTTCTGTACACTACACTATCCAAGGGGAAAAGTTTACACCTTTGAATTGTATTTTAAATTATATTCCTGGTGACTTTGGCTACTGTGAAGTTACTTTGTTGATGCAAGTTTTATTCTGCCTATTTCCCCCTGTGGGCTCTATACCGTCCAAATTGGAGAAAAAATAAATAGTAACACATTTAATTAAATAGGTCCATCAAACATGTTTACGGCATTAGCTCCTGCACATTTTCACCCCATCATTACTGTATATCAAGACACCAACACGTTACATAAAAATCCTCAAACATAACCTTGAAAGTGGGGTACAATATCAACTTTCACACACAGCCAAGATTATGCTATATTATGATCCAGGTTATCTGGCGTCAGTGTCCTTCTATTCAAGTATATCATAAACTGAAGTGTCACCGCTAATCTGAACAGGAATGGAGGTGATTCACACAGGATTACAGTTTGAAATGAAATATAGAGTTGAACACATCTTGGCTCTCATTTGCTGCACACCATGTGCAGAGAAAATTAGTTTTACTCAAGAAGACTTAACCAAATGGGGCTGTGTGTTGTCCTATCAGAATCAGAATCAGAACCATTTATTGCCACGTATGTTTTCACATACAAGGAATGTGTCATAGCGGGTGGTGAATAATATTAAACAATCAATCCTGACACTGTAAATATAGAAATCGGGAACTATAAAAAAAATAAAAAAATAAAATGAGATTACACTATAACAAAAAGTACAGGCTTTAAAAAAAGAAAGAAAATAATTAGAAGGCGCAGAAATACGGCATGGTGGTCATGGTATGAACAGCTTTAGATCCACCAACAAGATTACATGACATAACCAGTAACAACTGAGAAACTCTCGAGCATACCAGTGTTACATGGCCTCATCTCTTATCTGTACAGCATCCACCCTACTCATCTCCATCCCCCACGGGCTTCTTCTTCTCAGCCACCAGTTCAACTGCTTCTCTAGCTGCATCTTCACCCTCAGGGACCTCCGCCTCATCTCCATCTCCCTTCTCCTCCCCCTCCTCTTCTCCCGCCTCCTGCTCCTCCTGATCCATGTCAAGCTCTTCAAAGGACGAGCCGCTGCCCATGGACTCGTTTGAGCCTCTCTCGCTGTTGTCCCTATGCTTAATGTCTTCAGTTGCATCCATTACGTCCCTCAGAGGCAGGGACGATGCCAGGGAGGCGGCTGTGGAAGCAGCCAGGGATGTCTCTCTGCTGTCCCAGGGCACACCGCCGCTCACGGAGCTCACATCACTGTGGGAGTCTGCACCTGCAGCAAAACGGAGAAAAGACACATATTAAAAAAAAGCTCTGCGAGTGATCAAAAAAACAAACAAATTACAGGCAAGCAAAACTCAATAAGACTGAACTACAGGTGTGCTGATTTATTATAACCTAATTTGATTTCTGGTAGGAGGCCCCGGGGAAGACCCAGGACACGCTGGAGGGATTATATCTCCCGGCTGGCCTTGGAACGCCTCGGGATCCCCCAGAATGAGCTGGAAAGTGTTGCGGGTGAGAGGGAAGCCTGGGTCGGCCTGCTGAACCTGCTGCCACCGCGACCCGACCCCGGATAAGCGGTTGATAATGGATGGATGGATGGATAATTTGATTTCCCTTGGTGGCACTGTAAATAAGTCACTATGTCCACAATTCAGAAGAGCACAATGACAAATAAAGCTTTAAATACCCTATAATGGTTACTGTACCTCCTAAATGTTCACCCCACATTAGAGACATGATTGGACACAGTGAGTCGTAAACCAAAGTGTTTCACAAATTAACATTTTGACCTAATAATGGAATCAGATGAAAAGCCAGAGGATAACCAAAGTTATTACAATTATCCTCTGGGAAAATAGTGCAAAACCACAAATCAACATCACTGTGGCACTAGAGGGCTATACATATAATGGTCTGTACATCCATTATATACAATCCATCCAAACGTTTTTGAGATCATCCTAATTGGAGTATGGATGGATCAACTGCACGACAGAAATTGCCATTTAGAGCCGTGCACCTAGCATGGCTAAAAACATAATTATTTTCATAAAGAATCAAAGGCAATGATACAGTCACCAACATTAGCATTATACTTTGTCATAAACCTCATTGTAGATGATGCAAAGGTGTAAAGATGTGTGTATAAGCATTATCCTTCTCTGCCATCCTTTGTTCAAAGCTGAGCATAATAACGTTTGCGATATGAAACCTTTATGATTCTTTGGCCACTTAAAATTCACCAGATCAATATCTTTAAGTTACTTTAATATAATGATACAAACCCCATTCTCTTCAGCTTGAACCTGGTTATTAAAGCTCTTCGAGGGTCTATGTGCCAGCTGAGCTCAGACGAACCCGATTAAAGAGAGAAAAGATCTTTCATACAACTCAAAGACGAGTCATAGCTATGTTAGCAACATTACTTACGCCTGATGTTCCTGTATCGTGCTACGTTACAACTAACTTTGCAGAAGATTTTTCTGCCGTCGTCTGCAGCACATAACACATATCTGAAATCATCGCGAACAACGTCCATTAGCTTAATTCATGGCGAATTCCTCACCCACATGCTTTCAGCCTAAACCAGATTCTAATCGTCCCTTTGATCTATGTTTCTCTGTTACCGAATAGCCATTCATTATCTCTTGCTACTGTTGTGTTTAGGCATTTGTGTGGAAACAAACTAGAAGGTATAGTTGTAATGTTGTGAGCTGAAACACAATAACTGCAGGAAATGCCAGCAAGATGAAAATCTTACAGGAAGGTTGAAATAAATTAAGGTTAGAAAAAATAACAGCACTGTGTCAGATAGTCAAAAGATTAAAACAATAAAAATAACACAGCTATAACATGGGAAACACATGACGGACAGGAGGTATGTTGCTTATGATGCCTAACATTACAGATGGAAAAAAAGGAATCAAGACTTAAAATTGTATGAGCCCAACATGTCTCCCCTCTACACAACAAATATTACACATTGAGCTTTAAACTGTTGATCCTCTAGAACAGTGGTTCTCAACCTTTTTTCATTGATGTACCCCCTGTGGAATATGTTTCCCCCTAACCAGTGCAAAGCATTTTGGGTTGAAAAAAAGATGTATTACACAGCGCTGTGCCATCAGTGTTTGATTTAATATAGAATATATCAAATTCTGTTTCTGAACTTACACTTATATTTTATTGAATATGTATTAAATAACAATTTTAAAGGATTTTTGAATGGATGCTAATTTTAATTATAAATTTTTTAATCTCACATACCCCCATTTGAGAACCATTGCTCTAGAACAGAGGTCCCCAACCACCGGGCCGCGGCCGGGTACCGGTCGGTGGGTCCCTTGGTACCGGGCCGCACAGAAAGAATGAAGAAAAAAATAATAAAATCAAGGTCGGAAAGATGTTTTATTTTTGAAAAATGACCGGATACATCAGTCTGTGCGTAACCTCTTGACACATTACGCTGAGGTTACGTGATGCGTTACATCAAAAATGAAACTTAAATGTACGTTTCAACTCTGCCGGTGTTCTGGATTAAAATCAAGGCCCAAAAAGCTCTGAAAACCCTGCTTCGTCTTTGTGAAGCGGGTTGAAGTTAAGACTGGACTGGGTTAAGACTGGACTAAAGGTTTAAGTTACGGAGTAGACTGACTGTACTAAAGGTTTAAGTTACAGAGTAGACCGGATATAAAGAAGACACGTTGGGTGTCGTTGTCTCCATTCACTGCGAGATGGGACCGGCTCGTTGCAGAGAAACAAGCTCAGGGCTCCCACTAATTCGGCGTAATGGTGAGTTGTATTTTTATTCACTTTATTGTGCTCTTTATGCCGGTCGTATCATTTCATTACGTCATATTTATCGGCCACACACGAAGGCCAGTCCGTGAAAATATTGTCTTACACGAAACCAGTCCGTGGCGTAAAAAAGGTTGGGGGAACAGTGGTTCTCAACTGGTCTGGCTCCGGGACCCACTATCATCCCTGAATGACAAGCCGCGACCCAAATCGAGGAACATTCTCAACTTCTCCAATGTATTTAATGAAAAGATGGTGCAGTTTGAACCTGAGATAGTACAGAACATGTATGCTAACACAAAAACAAGTTTAATAACCAAAACGAGCAGCTGGTGGCGATGATAGAGAGGGAACTATTCCCTTTTACACTCAATTAGCTGCATTTTAATTAAAAAACTAAAACTGCATCTTCAGGACACGAGGTATTACAACATATATAACAATTCAGAATCTTCAGCTATTTTTAAGCAGACTCAACAGCTTTCATGCACAAACAAAAAAGTCCAACAACTAAGAAGTAGTTTCAAAAAGACTGAAATGACCTAACTTTAACTGAGAACACACACTCACCGAATCTATGACAAACACTTTACTGTGGAACACGTCACAGTGTTGAGGAGCAGCTTTTCCACTAACTCAAAATAAATTAAACAAAAGTGGAATTCAAAAGTATTCATATATACAACATTAACTTCTCTTGTGATTACCTCATCAGTAGGTAAATACTGAAAAACATTGTGCTTTACAGACAATTAAGCAGCATTCAATTCTCCTCCCAACCCCAGAGTTTTTTCCTGTCATGCAGGCAGCGCCATCAGTTGTCAATGTTATTGTGGAGGCAGGGGCGTGGTTAGCTCAGCTGGAGAGGGGGGAGGGGAGAAGCGACTCAGGGAACAGGTGTCGGGATGAGACCTAATTGGCCTCAGCTGGAGCAGATTGTGGATGTTTTGTGGGTCGTGCCTACATAAGCCAGGAAATGGACGGAGGAGAGGGAGAGAGGGGAGAGCAGAGGCACAGTCTGCATGACAGGCGTCAAACAATAAAAGCCGTTACCAACGTGATCCAGGTGTGATTGTGTCATTGGTGCTGTGGGGAACCCAGGGAAGTAACCGGAGCGTGTTACAGTGGAGCCCAACGTGGGGCCCCTGGAAAGAGCACCATGACAGACAGCGAGCAACACCCAGCCCGGACACTTCCGGAGGGAGTGTCCACTGATGGAAGTGGGCCAGGTGATTCGGGTTGCCGGCTCTCCAACACCCTCCCCCGGTCCGGGAGCGACGTACCGCGTTCCGGTAAGAATCCAGGGGGGTACACATCAGGCAATGGTGGATTCAGGCTGTACGCAGTCTATGATCCACCAGAGCCTGGTTCGACCCGGGGCGTTGGTGGAGGCATTGTGGGTGAAGATTAGGTGTGTGCATGGGGACGTTCACGAGTATCCCATTGTGTCAGTTGAGATTAGACACCGGGGGAAAAAGCATAGTATAAAGGTTGCGGTTAGCTCCCGCCTTACGCACCCTCTAATCTTGGGAACCGATTGGGCCGGGTTTAATAAGTTAATGGGGCAGGCAGCGGGGGTGCGTTCACGGCAGACAGGGTCATGCGATATGTGCGCTGTGCTCAGTGGTGACGTGAGTTTGTCCGACACTGCAGACGGGGAGGAGGAGGAGGAGGAACCGGTGGAGCCTCCCGTGGAGACTCCACCGGCTCCCGAGTTCCACTCCATGGAAGATTTTCCACTCGAGCAGTCTCGTGATGATACTCTGCGGTCGGCCTTTGACCAAGTGATGCGGGTTGATGGTCAGCTGATGCGCCCGGACGCAGTGCAGTCATATCCGCACTTTTCATTGATTAGGGACAGGCTGTACAGAGTGAGTCGTGACACTCAGACAGGGCAGGAGAACACCCAGTTGCTGGTGCCGAAAAGCCGTCGGGAAATGATTTTCCAGGCGGCTCATTATAACCCGATGGCTGGTCACATGGGATATGAAAAAACACTAGACCGGATAATGACCCGATTCTATTGGCCGGGCATCCGGGCGGAGGTGCGCCGTTGGTGCGCTTCCTGCCCAGACCTGAATCAACCGGCCATTCCGAGGGCGCCTTTGCGTCCTCTGCCATTAATGGAGGTGCCATTCGAGCGAATAGCCATGGACCTCATCGGGCCATTTCACCGGAGCGCACGCGGATATCGCTTTGTGTTAGTCCTGGTGGATTACGCAACACGATATCCGGAGGCAGTGCCGTTGCGCAACATTTCTGCAAAGAGTGTCGCGCAGGCGCTGTTTCAGGTCATCTGCCGAGTCGGAATCCCGAAAGAGATTCTAACTGACCAGGGCACCTCGTTCATGTCACGTACACTGACAGAACTTTACGGGTTGCTGGGCATTAAATCTATTCGGACCAGTGTTTACCACCCACAGACCGACGGTCTGGTGGAGCGTCTGAATAAGACTTTGAAGTCCATGATCCGTAAATTTATTAATGATGATGAACGTAATTGGGATAAATGGCTTGCTTCTCTGTTGTTTGCAGTGCGGGAGGTTCCCCAGGCCTCCACGGGATTTTCTCCCTTTGAACTGCTGTTCGGCAGGACACCACGGGGGGTGCTCGACCTGATTAAGGAAAACTGGGAGGAAGGTCCGAGCACCAGTAAGAATGAAATTCAATACGTCCTGGACCTGCGAGCAAAACTCCACACACTGGGTCGGATGTCACGTGAGAATTTGCTCCAGGCCCAGGAGCGTCAGAAACGGCTGTACGACAGAGGAGCCAGGCTGAGACAATTCACACCGGGAGAAAAGGTACTTGTATTGCTTCCTACTTCCAGCTCTAAATTACTCGCCAAGTGGCAAGGGCCCTTTGTGGTCACACGGCGAGTGGGGGATGTTGACTATGAGGTGGTGCGTTCTGACAGGGGCGGAGCTACACAGATCTACCACCTCAACCTCCTGAAAGCATGGAGGGAGGCGGAGTCTGTGTCTCTGGTGTCCGCGGTTTCTGAGAGAGAGGAGCTGGGGCCTGAGGTCCCAAAATCCACCAATCCGGCCTCGCTCCTTTGTGAAGACCATCTCTCCGGGACCCAGAGAGCAGACATTGCCCAGTTGCAAGATCACTTTGCTGACGTGTTCTCTCTCCTGCCAGGACACACAAACCTCATCACGCACCAGATTGAGACTCCTCCGGGGGTGACGGTGCGGTTACGACCCTACAGGTTACCTGAACACAAAAGAAAAGTGGTTCAGAGGGAATTGGCGGCAATGTTGGAGATGGGGGTAATAGAAGAGTCCAACAGTGCCTGGTCTAGCCCCATTGTTCTTGTTGTCAAGAAGGATGGGTCTATACGGTTCTGCATGGACTACCGCAGGGTGAATGATGTGTCACGTTTTGATGCGTACCCAATGCCCCGGGTCGACGAGCTCCTGGACCGACTGGGCGCTGCGCGTTTCTTTACGACACTGGATTTGACCAAGGGCTACTGGCAGATTCCTCTGTCTCCAGAGTCCAAGGAAAAAACGGCATTCTCCACTCCGTTTGGTTTATACCAATTCACCATGCTTCCCTTTGGGTTGTTCGGTGCCCCAGCCACCTTTCAACGCCTCATGGACCGGGTGCTGCGTCCGCACGCTGCATATGCTGCCGCCTACATAGATGATGTAATCATCCACAGCACCACCTGGGCGGAGCATGTGCAGCGGGTGGGCGCGGTGCTGGAGTCCCTGAGGCAGGCTGGGCTCACCGCCAACCCAGGGAAGTGTGCAGTTGGACGGAGGGAGGTACGGTATCTGGGGTACCACTTTGGCGGCGGGCATGTGCGCCCTCAGGTGGACAAGACCGCCGCAATCGCAGCCTGCCCGCGGCCCAAGACTAAAAAAGAGGTGACGCAGTTTCTGGGGCTGGCGGGTTATTACAGGCGCTTCATCCCGAACTTCGCTGATCTGACCAGCCCCTTGACTGACCTGACCCGGAAAGGTGCCTCAGATCCGGTCCAGTGGACGGAGCAGTGCCGGTTGGCGTTTGAGGAGGTAAAACACGCTCTCTGTGGGGAGCCGCTCCTTCACACCCCTAACTTCTCTCTTCCCTTTACTCTGCAGACTGATGCATCGAACAGAGGGCTGGGGGCCGTTTTGTCCCAGCAGGTAGAGGGGGTTGACCGCCCTGTCCTCTACATCAGCCGGAAGCTATCCGAGAGAGAGGCCAGGTACAGCACGGTGGAGAAGGAGTGCCTGGCCATCCGGTGGGCGGTCGACTCCCTGCGCTACTACCTCCTGGGACGCTCTTTCACCCTCTGGTCGGGCCCCGCTCCAGTGGCTACACCGCATGAAAGATACCAACGCCCGGATTACCCGGTGGTATCTGGCGTTACAGCCTTTTAATTTCAGGGTGATCCATAAGCCGGGGACGCAGATGGTTGTGGCTGACTTCCGCTCACGGGGGGAGTAGGTTAGGCCGGATGGGTCCCCGGCCTAAGTCGGGCGGTGAAGGTATGTGGAGGCAGGGGCGTGGTTAGCTCAGCTGGAGAGGGGGGAGGGGAGAAGCGACTCAGGGAACAGGTGTCGGGATGAGACCTAATTGGCCTCAGCTGGAGCAGATTGTGGATGTTTTGTGGGTCGTGCCTACATAAACCAGGAGATGGACGGAGGAGAGAGGGGAGAGCAGAGGCACAGTCTGCATGACAGGCGTCAAACAATAAAAGCCGTTACCAACGTGATCCAGGTGTGATTGTGTCATTGGTGCTGTGGGGAACCCAGGGAAGTAACCGGAGCGTGTTACAGTTATATTCAGTAGGCTGTTTAATTTAATTATCCTAAAAACCCAGAGTCTCCCTCATATCAGGATGGTTTGACCCAACCTGGCACACACTGCTGAAAACATGGAGGGACAAGTGCAAAACCAGTTGAAACCAGAGCCGGGAAAATAACGACACTCCGCTGCATAAAAAAGTCCTTTCAAAATAAAACCACAGGATGAAAAAATAAAAGATTTTTTTTTTTTTGTGCTTTTTTTTTTTCTTTTTCAGGCAACTGAAAACGCGACCCACTAAAAACGGGACCCACCAGTTGAGAATCACTGCTCTAGAAGACACTTCAGAAACAGGAGAAAAGAATGTGCCAACACTTGGTCTGAAAAAAGCAGGTTTAAAACCTCAATGACAAGTTCCGGGTTCAAGTTTGTCAAATGTTTGCCTCTCCTGTACTTGTGTAGTATACTAAGGCTTTTCACTTTTGATATGGACTTAATATGTCTTATTTGGTTTGAAATGAACAGCAACCATATAAAGTGTTTTCCATAAATAGCATCTGACTTGACTCGACTATCCCACAGGACACAAACACACTATTGTCCGAGCCGTTTTCCTGCTGCTTTCACACTGCAAATAAATCTCATCCACACATCAAAGTGTGTTTGCACTAAATGTGTCATCTGGGACCAAAATACAATAAACAGGAAGTCTGCGCGCTGAGGTCAGTCGTTCCTTTTCATTCATTTGAATCTCAACATCAATCAGCAATGTAATTATCACATCCAGCAGATCTGATCTTGTCAACAGTGAATAATATCATAAATGGGAAGTCCTTTTAGGTAATTTATAATATCCATTTATAGGCCTGTTGATTAGCTAGCAAGTCCAAACAAAACCATTGGGAATGGTCGTCAGTGGATCAGCTCTGGTGTGAATGTCATGCGACTGAGATGTATTGCTTTAAAATGCATATGTAGTGTAGTTAGTTATTGATATTTCATTTGCATGTTGCAGTAAAAAGGACTGCTCCAGAGAGACTCATTTTACAATATAAGGAATTCTATGGGAAATAATGGGTCTATTTAGGGTAATCGGGTGGACAGCCCCCCAAGGAAGAGCCTCAACACACTGGACAACTTTCACCTCCTCTACAACTGCAAGCAAGTCCTGAAATGGTACCCTGGTTGAAGCCAGCTGTGCCTCTGAAAGTCTTTTAGATAACATTTGCCTAAATGAGTTGCTAAATTGGGCCCATTGGGATTATTAGCAGCGAATCAAGGTCTTGTTCTTCCAACTGTTTGGAACAGAGGAGAAGCTTTCTAAGGAGGTAATTAGAGACAGATAGGGCTGAGGCATGCTGAGAGTTCGGAGAATCAGAGTCTGAGTGGAAGGCGAGAGAAGTGCGACAATAAAGTGCATACACAGAAGATCAAGAGCTGATGCAGTAGATGTATCTTCTTGTTTACGAATTAGGGCTGGAAGGAAGAAGCATTAAAGGATACTCATCAAGTAAACAAATTTATTGTAAATATGAACATATATTGTTGTACATGTATGTCATGGTAAACGGTGTGTTTCTCTGAAAAAAAGCAATTTGTTTCCATCCAAACTTAGTGCAAATTTGGAAAATTTGATGTTATTAAAAGGGCACCAGTCAAACCTCAATCAAACAGAAATGACGGGGCAAACATGATTGAACTAGAAGGGCACTCTGAGAGTACAGACCTCCGCCAAGACCAATCCTCTCGCCAAGTGTAGACTTTTCTTTTTTAATTTTGGGCGCAAAAAAAAGATAGATGGAAATACAGTTCATGTTTCTTCTTAGTCAATAGGGTTAGGGCTTGTTGTATCAAATGTAGGGCTGCAACTAACGATTATTTTAATAATCGATTAATCGGTTGATTATTTTTTCGATTAATCGATGAATCGGATAAAAAAATATATATATAAAAAAATGGTTCATTTCCAACCCTTTATTCAAAAACACAAGTGACAGCGCAAAACATCTTCAGAAAGTGCACAAACAGGTTGCTCCTTGAACATCCCTGAGCTGTTAATAAAAAATGGGCTAACACTAAAAACATACACATGTATGCTTTACATCTGCCAAATGTGAGCCATTTTTACTGTAATTGATGCCTCCAGAGGCTGCATTTATCATACCATGCTTTATCAATATGTATGAAATACTGGGACAGAGGGAAGCTGTACTGCTACATATAGAGCGTCCTCTTCCTTAAACCATTTCATTCTGGGTCTCTTATGACCACGACATCACGTTGTGATTTGCTTCATTCTACTTTGAGTAAAAAAAAAACCTGCAGCCAGATCCGTCGTTGTGCCGGTTTAACGTTAACGAGTGACAGCGTGAACTGAACCAGACCGGGGGTTACGGCATGTTTCATCACGTTACAGTTTTTTACAAGCAAGACTGAACTGTAACGGAACATAAAGTAACTTTAAGCTAACATGATAGCAAGCTGACTAGCTTCCATTAAAAACAAGTTTGAGGGAAATGAAGACGCTGTAGACATCTTAACGCTGATTGGCCAAGACTCGACTCGTCAAAGATCTTCTATTTTTGAGAAGATGACGACCTCGCCTTTTCTCCTGTCTCACTCCAATCTCAGACACGCTGGCGGCCAGTTGCTCTGCTCCGCTCTTTTTTTTCTCCGCGATTTATTGACTGGCGTAATAATCGCGCGACACAACGAATCGATAATGAAATTCGTTGCCAACACTTTTGATAATCGATTTTTATCGATTTTATCGATTCGTTGTTGCAGCCCTAATCAAATGTAACAATCATCAAAACATTTGATACCTCCCACAATTATCACACACTTTAATAGTGGATTATTACACAATGGTGTGTGATTTTACCATGATTACAAAAATAAAATATAAAATAGACTAAGTAGTAGGACACTAATTTCAAATTATTGGAACAAGCCTGCCATATTTTGTAAGGTTGTACCTTAGCTGGGTCCAGCCTGTGCTATAAATGCTATAAAAATGAAGCCCATTGGACCGTTTAAAACTGAGGCTGGTTTGTGTCCTCAAAAGAATAACAACTCGCAGCACAAACAGTGGCTGCTGTGAGCACCAGATTATCATAAAAGTGTTTTCATTTTGTTGTGTTTACATGCCCTCAGTGTGCTGTGAACGTATAAACAGGACAAATATCCGGGCACAAGCAGAGTTTATGGTCAAGACTATAATGTCTATAATGTGGGTACTGGAGTTGAGAGATGAAAAGTTTAAGGCAATCTCTGAGGTGCCGGAGCAGGATTTCCCGACAAAGCTTAGATCCACTGATTGATCTGTCTCTCATTAAGAAAGTTCAGCGGTATCTGGGAACATAAACACACTCACAGTCTCCATTTCGGAGAGTGGCAACCCAGCCCTAAACCTCATGTACGACACCAACAAATAATCAAAAACACAAACCAGCCATCGTGTAGGAAAACTGCACACAAAGAGGAAGACATTCATACAGCTGCCTTCTTGTTGTCCTATGAACACATAATACCTGAGCTGCATTTGTTGGGTACTACACACTTTGCAATAGAAATGTGGTCACTCTTGAAACTCCATTTATGTTTCTGCTACCACCGATCACACAGTAGCTCCTTCTTAGCGCTCCTGTGAACAATAAAGAGGCCCTGAGCGATGAGTGTTTGCAGAGGAACATAAACACATTCCTTTAAACGGAGCCTAAAGTGTTTTTATAGCCAATCAGCTACATTGTGATCCTAAAGGCTTGTGTTTATCTCAAGCTCCTCTTTTGTGATATTACCACTACTTGATTCCATGTGATGAACAAGAATTTGACTTTCATCATTAGATTATTGATAGTAAATTAGTAATCTTTCAGGTGATTTTTTAATCAGGATATTACTTCTGTCTGACAGTTAAAGGACAACTCTGCATGCTTACTATAGTTCCGTCTTTAAATGGTAAATGGATTGTACTTGTAAAGCGCTTTTCCAGTCTCAAAGTGCTTTAACGCTACATGTCATCAGTTACCTTTTCTCACTCATTCATACACTGATGGCAGGGGCTACCATACAAACCTGCCCATCAGGACTAACTAACATTCATACCAATTCATATACCGCAGGAATAGCCTGCGGGAGCAACTTGGGGTTGAGTGTCTAGCCCAAGGCACTTTGACATGGACTAGCGTAGCCAAAGATCAAACCGCCGATCCTCTGATCGATCCACTCACATGTCCTCTGTGAGGACTCAAGGGTAGGCGATGTCCAACAAAATAAAAGTTGCCACATATTTTCTTAATGTTTTCTTCCAAGCTATAGTATTAAAAAAGCAGAAACCTGTGTTTTATCAACAAGCTTTATTAAACTGCAATAAGATGAAATAACAAATAATGACAGAAAACCACTTCTATTCTACTATCTATTTAATTGATCCTCAATTGATCATTTTACTTTTTTAAATTGTTGTTGTCAGTGAAACAGACATTTCCTTTAGTATCTGGAATTACGTTTTTTTTTTTATTGATGCTGTAATTTTTTTTCTAATGAGGGCTTAGTAACAACAGTGTTTGGTTGGAATTAGTTAGACTCACTGCATATAGACTGTGGGTAAAAGTCTGCCATTGGCGACATGTCTTACACAGCATTCTGCTCCCCTTGGCTATTTGCACGGTTTTGCGAGGGCACCACCACTGCATCCTGTGTTTTGCAGCGCTAAGACGAATTACATTTAGGGCTGCAACTAACGATTATTTTAATAATCGATTAATCGGTTGATTATTTTTTCGATTAATCGATGAATCGGATAAAAAAATATATATATAAAAAAATGGTTCATTTCCAACCCTTTATTCAAAAACACAAGTGACAGCGCAAAACATCTTCAGAAAGTGCACAAACAGGTTGCTCCTTGAACATCCCTGAGCTGTTAATAAAAAATGGGCTAACACTAAAAACATACACATGTATGCTTTACATCTGCCAAATGTGAGCCATTTTTACTGTAATTGATGCCTCCAGAGGCTGCATTTATCATACCATGCTTTATCAATATGTATGAAATACTGGGACAGAGGGAAGCTGTACTGCTACATATAGAGCGTCCTCTTCCTTAAACCATTTCATTCTGGGTCTCTTATGACCACGACATCACGTTGTGATTTGCTTCATTCTACTTTGAGTAAAAAAAAAACCTGCAGCCAGATCCGTCGTTGTGCCGGTTTAACGTTAACGAGTGACAGCGTGAACTGAACCAGACCGGGGAGTTACGGCATGTTTCATCACGTTACAGTTTTTTACAAGCAAGACTGAACTGTAACGGAACATAAAGTAACTTTAAGCTAACATGATAGCAAGCTGACTAGCTTCCATTAAAAACAAGTTTGAGGGAAATGAAGACGCTGTAGACATCTTAACGCTGATTGGCCAAGACTCGACTCGTCAAAGATCTTCTATTTTTGAGAAGATGACGACCTCGCCTTTTCTCCTGTCTCACTCCAATCTCAGACACGCTGGCGGCCAGTTGCTCTGCTCCGCTCTTTTTTTTCTCCGCGATTTATTGACTGGCGTAATAATCGCGCGACACAACGAATCGATAATGAAATTCGTTGCCAACACTTTTGATAATCGATTTTTATCGATTTTATCGATTCGTTGTTGCAGCCCTAATTACATTACATTCCATTTCATTTAGCTGACACTTTTATCCAAAGCGACTTACAATAAAGTGCATTGTGTGATTGGTTTAAAGAAATACAAACAAGCCAGAGCTTTTTCCCCCCTTATACCAGAATGACAATGTGTGGAGCCAGACTTTCTTTAGCGCTGATAGATCCTAGTCTCTTATAACCAGGCCTTTCGCCACAGCGGTAGGTCTGGCTATGAGAGACTAGGCTGTATGAACAAAGTACACATTACCTGTAATGTCAGTTCCTCTGTCCTCGTCAGAGTCCTCTTCTTTAACATCTGTTTTAACCTCCTCCTTCATCTCTGGAACAAAGAAGTCTGTCTGGCGAGACAGTGGGACCATATAGTTGATGACATCTGAGCTACAGATCTCAATAGTCGGGAATGCACACAGCCTCCTCTCCTGTGAAGGAAGAAAGACAAAGTAGACAATTAGATGTATGACACAAGGCATTTTTACATAGTTTGTACTCTGTAATAAGGCACAACAAAACATAAGAAGATTGAAAATTGTTTTAAGTTTGTACAACACAGCTTGACAAGGATGTACAGGGCCGTCTTATTATGAAGGTAATAATTACACCTTGCTGGAATTGGAAAGAGAAAGAGACGACATAGAAGTTATTATAAAACTGTGACTAGAGTTCAATTATAAGGAAATAACTAATCAGCTTAAAGTAGAAATGTGTGGAGTGTGCTCATGAAAGGTCCTGCCATTCTGCTCAATCAACTGCTTCATACACTCAATAATATGCACAACGTAGATGACGGTGATAGAATATCTCAGACAAGCAGAAAATATCAGTCATATGTAGCTTTAAAATGTCTTCATTTTGCTGACCTAACACTATTTCTTTGGCACATTTATATGAAAATGCCCACCCATGTGAGTCCATTAAAGTTGCATTACCATCCACAGCTATGTGTCTACACTTGCACCCTCCTGTGGGGTGTGCAGAAAGTGGAGTGTGCAGAAAGTTATAAAAGAGTTTATAAATATTATACCATATTTTCTCTAAGGAGGACATTCGCCTTACATAATTTTGCTGTATGCTTTTATATAGTCCTCAAGGGATTGCAGAGATGTGAGCTCTTCAATGGGCCGTCAGAGTGCAGCAGGAGGCGGCCTGGGTGAGCTGCACAGGCCGGTCTCAGCAATGATCGGCCGCAAAGTGACACATTAATGTTTTAGTGTGGGATACTATGCAGGAATTCATGACCCAAAAGGTTTGACAGTAGTAGATTTAATTCAAGCAGTGCAAGTCCCACTAAATCTAATTGATACACAATTTGCACAACAATAGTATGCTTTACTCTCCAATTTGATAAAACTAGTGCAGTGCCTGTTCGGAACGCATGCCCGTTTGGAGCAGGCTTGATTTCTGTAAAGGCAGACATGACTCAGTCAAGCTGCAGACATGTGGTCTGGAGCTTGACTGAGTCTGCAGAGCCCTGACGCCCTTTGTTTTAAGGAGCAGTTTCTCCAAGACTCCATTCTCTTTCACATATACTGTACTTGCTCTAATACTATTTGCAAAGTAAAAATACTGTATGTTTCAATTCTATAAAGTTGCTAAATAGTACTTTTATGTTACACCTTTCTTTGTTTGGGGTCTCCTCTGGGTTTTACAACTTATATTTATGTTGACAGGTAGATCACACCCTACAATGCAATATAACTCCCTTTATTGGAATTGTTATGCTTTCATGGTCTGGGCCTCTCTGCGTGAGTGTTCTCAGAATTGCGTAAATGTCTCGTCTCTAAATTGAAGTGATTGTACAGCCTTGCAATAGCGCCATGGTTGTGCGACAAATATGTCTATTCTGGGCTATTCCGAGAGGGCAAAAAACATGTTGGATGGTCTCACACCAGTCAGTCAACTGACTCATTTTGCTCTGGGTCAGGGTGATCTAGGCTGATTGATTGGTTTTAATTTAATCCTCTGCAAAATAAGACTGTGGGAGCTGGTATGAATCACCTGGCTGCCACACACGGGGGCTATGCAAATGAGTACCCATCTCCTTGAACCTGCCTCGATAATGAGCTGAGAAATCTAGACAAAGACAGTTCACTGTCGGCACACACACACACACACACACACACACACACACACACACACACACACACACACACACACACACACACACACACACACACACACACACACACACACTCTCTCTCCAAGGGATACTGTCACATATGAGAGAAATACAACAGCATGTGAGAAAGATATGTACCAATATATGGGTGTGCTTTACCTTGTTAAAACAGTAACTTGTTCATAATTATAATATTCTCTCTATTAAACCCTTGTGCCAGCAGGGATTGCAGATTTTCCACCAGAGACTAGCAGGTGATTTTACTGATTAACACACCATCGACCAGGGAGAAGGGATTCATGAACTAAACTACCTTGAGGCATTTTTTTGGACTGGAGGAACTTTTTCATAAAATAGTGCTCTTTTGAGGGGCTTTTGTAGCTCCTATTTCAGAGTAGGTACTCTCCAAGCACAAGAGGTACCATGAGTAACATTAGTGTACTATGATTGGCTGAATCCATTAGCCAATGCAGCACCAACTATCACCATTTAAAAAAAAAAAACCTTAGCCGTGTGCACAACAGGCAACACAAAGCACGGACAACTCTTAACTAAATAAATGGGTGAAAATAAAAGGACAATTGTGACACCAAAGTTTAGAAGTTAACTTATTCATGACTACACTGAGCCAAAGAACAAGTGAGAGCTGCTACTAAGCAAGCTAACCCAGTCGCACACCCACTGAGCCAAATAAGTAATTAACTCATTTAGTTAACAATATTTTCAGTGAAATAGGATTTCAGGTTTAACTTGATTTGATCAACTTTAAGAATTGTAGGTATTTTCCAATGTTTAATCTGTGATTATTCATTTCACTTCTTTCACTTTCTTTTGATATCCAGAGAGTTTCCCTTTGATGTATTTCAAAGAACTCTGCGACTCCACATGTGACTATTAGGTTCTTTCTCATCACATTGTTAACATGATGAATTGATTCGAAACAGATGGTAATTTATATATTTTTCCCAGCTCCATGTTTGTTTAGAAACAGTGTCACTTTTGCAAAAATAGAACTTTAATTCAGCCTTTATCTGTATTAAGCATTTATTTGAATATTTAATGAAAGAAAAAAGCAACAATAAATGAATTGTTCTTGTTTACCTCTTTGTCAAATTGAAGACCAAAGAAATTTCTAGTGGCACTACTAATATTGTTAACTGCATATGTGTTGACAGAGAGCCAGAAGTTTGACAGGCATAACAACAGTAATTATAGAGAGGTGAAGTCCTGTTCTGGTTGATCACCACAGGACCTTATTTCGGCAAACATGTATACAGTAGTCAATGGCGAGAAACAAATTTGTGCCATAAATTACACATATGATGATTGTATTACATAGATAACCGATACTATTCATTTTGGTCACGTGCATTGTGCAAGAAGAGAAATGTAGTAGTTCCCTGATCGGTTTCACACAAAACTAAATGATACTAGGACAAATCTATGACAAACTGTGACTTTCTTTACATTGTAGGGTTTTTAGAACCAAGTTCGTCATTTCTGGACTTGGTACAATGTAAAATGAGAAGTTGTTTGGGTGTACATTACAATGCATGGAATATGATAATTAATAAGGGATATTATTATGAAGGATTTGTAATGGCATGCATATGTAGGTCACTGATTTTATTAATGATTAATGTATGAATGGAATGTTAGATACTAGATACTGCATGTAAAGGAATTGTAGTTCTCTTGTTCGCCTGAGGGGCGGAGCTGGAGAACTGATTTCAAGAACCCACCGAGGAAGACCGACGAAGAAGACGAAGGAGGGCTCGAGCTCCATGGAGGATATAAAATTGACTGTACCTGGGAGAACGGCCTCTTTTCTGGCCACCACCGACGAAGGAGGAACTTCAGGCGAGAAGCGCACTGGTGGATTAGAAAACAGCTCGATCGATCGAAAGCATAACCTGTTCTGTCATTTCACTCGCTTATTAAATATTCTTATATACTTCTTCGGACCCCGGTCCTTATTTCCACGCCAACTCCCAGAGTTTCAAGAACTCGACAACATGCAAAATAATCTTTAAAATTGACAAACATCATATGTGCAATTCATGGCACAATTGAAACGGGATAACACATATATTTGTTATTTGCCAGTGACTACTGTAGTTTTTTTTTCTCCTTCAAAATAAGGTTTCTTGGGAGAAATGGAAGTGCCGTGACTTAGCCTCTGTAAGGGGGGCGGGGCTTAGTGAAGTGTCATTTATTATTACGGATTGTGTTTGTAATCAAAGTCATTATCAGAAGTTGCCCTATAAAATATTACATAAAATAAGCTCTTCCCTTCTTACATGTTATACACATAAGTATGAAATCTATATGATATATAGATGAATATTATTATTATTATCATTAGTTTACTATTATTCAATTATTCTTATTCACTGTCTTATTTGAGAGCCAAAAAAAGGGAAAAACACAACTAACATCTATTATTAAACAATGATACGCTGATTAAAGCAGGTCTCATCTTTAGAAGGCACATTTCACTGTCCAGAAATTCATATTTCCTCTCACCAGGGAAATTAATAAAGAAATAGAAGATAGATTAACCATCCCCATCATAATAAAAACTCCCTCCTGGCATGCATGTTTTAATTATGACAAGCAAGATGTTCCATTTCCTCCCAGTGACCTTTTCTGGCCTGTCTATGTCTGATTGGGTGCCATCTATTTCCCTGTAGCCTATCATGGAGTCAACAAGCATCCACTTAACCTGCGTCTGTGTCCGGGAGTTGCTGGGTTTGAATGAAATGTGCTTTCCTGCAGGAAATGAAGGAAACGGCTGAACAGTAAAAAAACAGGTCAGTCGTTCGTCTCTGTCACCTCAGAAGAGACTCAGTCACACGTATTCTCTCATCACTGATTCATCATCCAGCAAATAACCAGCAAGTGAACAACCAGTTGGTATCAGCACCAATAAACTACAGACCATTTCCTGTTCCTAATTTATCATTATAGTGGTTCTACAAAATGGGTCACTTTCAGTCCTGGCCCTTCTTCTCTATGTTATGCAACCTCACTCTTAATAATGAATGACCTTGCTGCACTGAAGTGTTTTGTCTAATAAACATGTTACATTTGAATTGGTGGAGATTAAGTGATAGATGGAGAATATGAGATCCTTTTTTTATACAAAACATTATTCCTTTTATTTCCACATGCAAATCACACTGCCTTTCATTTGAAGATAATATTCTCAAGCATATGGTGCTGCAAAAAAAATTAACATCATGGGTATATTTTGTAATTATGTGCAATTAAGCGCTAAAAAGTATACAGGTTTGAATTTGAACCAAATACCACACCACCTTTCATTGCTGTATGTCATAACAGCCTCTCACAGTGAACGTATCCTAATTAGAGAAATCAGAGAGTGTAGTTTAGTTTGTGAGCCTCTTTAAATACCATTTGAAATACCATGTATCTCTTTAGTCTTTGCGTTACATGACGAGTTTGACAAAATAATATCTATAAGCACCACTTGAAATAACATTTATCTCTTTAGTAGTCTTTGCGTTACATGACAAGTTTGACAAAATAAATGCAAATACCTTGATTTTTTTGTCAGGTATCATCATATTGGTTCTGTTCTGAAATCTGGAAGGTCACAGATTTGAATCTCACCATGTCCATCAATAGTTACGTCCTGTAAGTGTCCATGAGCAAGACAGAACACCGAATCTTTCTTTAATTGGACTGGTAGTGTAGGGTTTTTAGAGTTTAGAGAGATATTATTATGAAGGATTTGTAATTGTATGCATATGAAGGTCACTTTTATTTACTGTAAAATGATTAATGTGTGAATGAATGTTAGGAGATTGCACGCTGCATGCTGCATGTACTGCCGCTTTAAGGAATTGTAGTTCTCTTGTTCGCCTGAGGTGACGGAGTTGAACATTGACTTTTGAGACTTTACCGGTCTGAAGAACAGGAATTGGAGAAGAAGAAGAAGGCTGGCTCCGTCACTTTAGCTGCGGGCCAATGAACGAGTAAAAGCGGCAACAAAAGGTGCGAAAACGGGACTTTAAGCAATAGGAAGGGCTCTAGGCTCCATGACTGGGAGATAGAAATGAACTGCATGTAGAGAAAACATTCTCTTTTCCGGCTGCTAAGCGAGCGATTCGCACCTGTGTGCCCGTGGAGTTCGCTGTGGAGCAAAAGAGCTCGATCGAAGCATAAGCTGTCTGTCTATCATTTTTTATTAAATATACTTTTATTAGTTTAACTCTTTTTGGACTCTGGGCCTTATTTCCCGCATCACCTCCCAGGATTTTTTAGCATTTTCCTCAGTAGCAACCCGAAAAAGAGTGACAACTAGAGAAAAAGCATGACGTTTAACTGCACAAATGCTTTCACTACTTTGCACTAAAGCTCATCCTTCCATCTATCTCATTGTTGTCACTGCCTGAAGCAAAGTCAGCAGGGACCGCTTTACTCTTCATCTATGTAAAGATCAAGGGTGACAGACTAATCAGGAAATGCAATTCTCAATCACCGTTCGTAGCTATAGCTATGAAAAGTAAGGCACCGTAACTCGTATACGTGCAACAAAATCTATTTGTATGTATTGCAGACAAGGAAGTTTAAAGAGCATCAAACGCTGCATATGGAGGGCTATTTTAACCCAAACAAAGATATTTTTGTAAACCTAAACTATAGTTTTGCTGTCTAAAACTAAATTATATTTTCTTAATCTCAACCAAGAGCTGCTGTTGCCTAAATCTAACAAAGTACATTTTGCTGGACATTCGTTGGATAACACAAAAAATTAATGAGGAATGGCTTTTTGTAAGATATCATAATACTCATTGCATGAGGATACAGCCATACTGTGCTTATATTTATCTCTCTCTTTCTGTCTTGGTTTTGGTCCTGTCCTTGGTGTTTGTCACCGAACTAAGAAGACCTCAGAAGAAATTACCTTTTGTTCTTATTCTTTATTATATACTATGATGACTGATTAAGACACAATTCATCTATGATGTCTGGTCTTATCCTGGAAGGGTTTGATTCTCATTTTAATCTACGTGGATAGACAGAAACAGTAACGAATTTACAGGTTCTCAGAAAGAGTAAGTGAGAAAGAGCTGTAAAGCTGTCATATAACAGAGCGAAGGACACACAGGTTAAAGCATAAGTTCTGCAGAAATGCCCTTGACCAAGACACTGAATCTCTTGCACCCTCAGGGTACGATGCTTTAGTTGACCTTTTAGCTTACAAGCAGTAATTTCCCACTAAATCAATAAAAGCATCAATTTGTTTTACTATTATTGCTCACCAAGATGCCTCACAGGAATACTGTACTTCTAATTATAAAAATCTAAATGAGCTTCATCATCTTCACAAATCTTTGTCATTTAGGTGACAGAACCCAAACAGCTTTTCACAGAAACAACCAAATAAAACCACACGACTGAACTTAAAAAATAAAAAGAAATTTGCACAAACTCATTTAATGGAAAATGTTGATTGTGAAGTTAATTAAATGGTGATGAAACTAGGAATGTAATCTGGAATAATTGTGTGTGTGAGTGAGTGAGTGAGTGAGTGAGTAAGGTGGGTTGAGGGCCACAGAAACAGACCTACAGTATATGGGTGAGGGTCTCATGGGGCTTTATAGTGTCTTTGGCCTCTATGGCAGCTGTTCCAATAGAAATACCAATAAGAGGAAGGTAAACATAGATAACAACACCCCTAGAGCTTGATTTACTGCATCACTTAACTAACCCTCAAACATAAACATAGCCACGGAGTAACTGAACCATAAGTACAGCAAACAAGCTCAATACTGACACTATGTTGTATTGCAGCCTTTCATATATGAAATGTATTCAGTCCTCTCAGATCTGATGAATAACACTGACGCAAACAATCTTCCACTTCCAGATGTGGCTTGAAAGACACAACATCAAGCAGCCATTTTCAAAGATCGGTGCATTAGCTTCGTTCTTCTTTTAATGTCTCATCTCTCTCCTCTGTTTCTTTGCAGCTCAGTGGCTCTTTTGGCTGATGGCCAGAATAAAAAAGCGACTGGAGACTTTGGAGAATCTTCCTCTCAAGAGGCCTTCTCACAAAGTTGAGGGGCAAAATGCAGCAAATATCAAGAGGTCTGGCTGAAATTGTGTTTATGGAGATGCACTGTATTTGTCTAAAGCATGGATACAACTTAAACATTGGAACTGACAATGTACCCTGGATCCTTCTTCCCTAGTCTATTGTTTTCAGTCAGTTTGTTTTTGTTCTTATTGTCTCATCATATTTATAATATTTACTGCAACAACAATAACAGGATTTAATTAGATAGTTTCATTTTTCAAAAAACATTTTTAGTGATCTATATTAAAAGGTGCATATCAGATTTTGCTGTAATTTTCTCCAAATGGAAGTAGAGCTTTTTTCCACACCAGAGTTTTGCATGCTAGTTCAACAACCATACATGCAGGAATCAATAATAAATCAAAAACTAGAAGATAGTTTGTTAAAGCAAGTAAAAGGCTCACACCTTTTTGTTACAACTAGAAAGGCACCATCCTGCTATTACTTTCACTCTCTCCACCAGCACATAAAACTCAGCTGGACACTGAAGGTCCTGTGGATTTGTCTAGGAGACGTGAGAAGGTATTCTAGGAAATTCTGAAAATCACTAAATTAAATCTAAGTAGGCCAAGCAGGCGTAAGAAACATGTGGGCAACAAGAAGGTAATCACACAACTTCATCACTACTCCTAAGATTCAGTGGGCATCAACTATGGAGGAGAGAATAAGATCTAAGGATGCATTTTAATTAAAAAAAAACAAGGTGCTATGATGGAATAGCGTTTAAGGGTACTGCTCCATATCCAGAAGGTCACAGATTTGATCCTCACATAAAAAATGAGCAAGGCAGAGAATCGCTAATACCTCTTTGATTACTGTTAGTAACCTGAAAAAGAGTGACAAGAGAAAATGCATTATCTTTAACGACACCAATTCTCTCCCTAAATTGCACTAAAGCTCGTCCTTCCATCTTCTCACTGTTGTCACTGCCTAAAGCAAAGTCAGCAGGGCCTGCTTTACTCTTTATATGTCAAGGTCAGGAAACTGAGCAACTGCTCTACCACAGAAATATGATTCCCATAACTTCTCAAAGTGGAAATAATGGTAAAACGGAAAAATACCTCCTGAACCAGTGCTTACCATGGAAATGTAACACAGACAAATGTAGAATTGGATTAATATATTTTACTTTATTACTGATTAAAAGTGAAAATTAAAAGTGGAAAATGATAAAGGTGGAAATGCAGCATGTTTGTTGTGCTTCCATAATAGCTCCTAGGCCAATTGGTTTGGAGTCCTGGTCTTTAATGGTTCATGTTGGCTAACCTGATGCTACATAGCCAAGAGGTAGCGAATGCCAATGTTCACAGGTTTGAGTGAAAGAAAATAGTTCATGCTGCTTCCGTATTGCTCAAAGTTATTACTAATGGAGGAAATCATCACTTGAAAAAGAAGATGATGAAGTAGCTTGAGGGAAAATATGCACACCCAAAAATTAAATTACAACTCAGCATCACAGGTTGATAATAAAAAATACCATCCGAAGATGGATTTCTCCTTTAAACGGCCCTGCCTATCATTTGAAGAAACTTCTGATCCTTTGACAGAAAGAAAGTGTTGTCTTGCCAGCAGAAAAAAATAAGTGACAGCACACCTCCCCCACAGGGGAGAGACGTGAGATATGGCTGACGAGCGGTGGTGAATAATGAAAGAAGACAGAACGTTGACTCAGTCCTGTATTCACAGTAACAGCCTCCAACTAGCATGGACCCAAGGAAATATATAGAAATACCCTACCTATGGGTGTATGTCACACACACACAAATACACACTCACATCTATTTATAGGTGGATGATTTATCATCCTGGTCCCCAGGTACACAAAAAGGAAAATTAATACAACAGCCGGGCAACTCATGGTGACAATCCCGAGTTGTCTCTCCCCTGGTCCCTTTACTCCCACCGCACTAATACAGCCACCCTCCTCACACCCACCATAACCTCCTCTTCCCCTTCCTATCTGTGGAAAGAGACAAAAACTCACTTCACACCTCGGTAGAGGTGTTCAATTCAGACTGTCCCTTATGGTCACACACTTCCTCAGAACAGTGTATTTTCATTCTGCCTGCAGTGGGGTTATTTTCTGCATCCGTCTCAACAAGCCCAGGCCTCCTTCCAAGACCTAGTGGAAGGGCACAAAGGTGTCTGTGGGTGGAGGTAGCGGAGATCTGAGAACTGAAAATGCTTTTGCTAAAATGGCTGTGGAGCTGGAAGAGGGCAAGGCAGGGAGATGGGTTTATTGCCTCTCGCACCAGCGCAATCAATAAGCAGAAACACTTGATGAGCTTAGTGATAGCGTGTGTCAATTATTGGATGCCTGGTGTAGCCTCCGGAAGAACTCAGTTCAACAACTTCTCTCGTTCTCTAAATTTATTTACTAAATGATCACAAGCAAAGTAGTAAGCGCTGCAATTGCAAAAGCAGTGAGTGGTACAGCCAACACGCAGGTTGGGCAAAGAACAACTGCCCCACCAACGGAAGTGGGGCCTTTCATACACAGTTTATCGTCACAGGTTCGTCTCGCCTCGTCCTAACTTCTGATTCGCTCTATCCTGTCAAGAGGAGGAGAATCCCGTGTTCTCATCTTTTCTCACAAGACTGGAACGTGCAACGACCAGTCTACTTCCATAATGTCAATATACTGATAAACAGTTGTGGGTGTTGAAGTGCGCAGGCGTGTGACTAACTTCCCTTGGGAACTGGACATTTCATAGACACAACCAACTCCAGCTGCATAGCTGTGTTATACTGACCTCGCTAACCTGAACTTTAATAGACATGAAGAGTAATGCAGAATATAAGGATTTATATTATCACTTAGAGTATAGTGACTGTCAGCAGCTGCTGTGGACTCCAGAGGTCTTCCACAATTGATCTGGTGCGCTGGCGAGAGGCAATAAGAGTAGCTGGTCTCCCAACTGTGAATTATAACCCCCTAACACACATGTCACCAGGCCGAGTGTTTCACAGTCAGTCATGGTTTATGTTTGGCATTGTGCACTTTGAATGCTCCGAAGTTGGAAATGTCTTCGTAATAATCTACAATTCACCTTTGAAAACTGACTTTTTTTTTTAGAGTTATTTTGTGTGTGATTTATTTGTGTAAATCCAAACGGCAACCTCCAATTCTCTGCAAATATTGGGTTATAGTCTAAATCGCTAGTTTTAAGTCTTTTTCAATACAGCATGAGGTTCATTTTGTAAATTATGTTTCGGTTTAGACTAAAGAAGACGATAAAGCAGGGTATGCTCTAGGGCGGGGCTACCTTGTGATTGACAGGTTGCTACCGCTACCAGAGCCGTATGCAACATCTCTCTGTCACTCTTCCCCAGTCCAAATATGGTCACTTACGTTTAATGGTTGCAAAAAGTCAAGATGGCGACAGCCAAAAGGACAAACTCTGGGCTTCTAAATGACAGTTCACACACCAATGGGTGAAGTCACTATGTCTACTTCCCCCGTTTTATATACAGTCTTTGTGTACATTGAAACAACACTAAGAGTAATGAGCCTTCTTTTAATTTGACCACAGTGACATCAGATGAATCATCCTGTCAAGTGTAGACTTTGTCTAATAATAACCACTTTCAAAAAGCAGTCTGAATCCAGGCTTTGCTTACCGGGTTTCTTTTAATCCCCTACCGAGTTTACAGAGGATTGGATTCTCATTTACATGATGTTTAGGAAACCAGGTTACTACAGAAAAACAATAATAACCAGTTTCTTTGCTTGCATGCTGAGTGAGATGCTCCTTCTGAGCTCTAAATGCATCATTTCAAGGAGGAAACTTAATGTGCCTTCAAGGCCTAAAGTAAACACTCACTAAAAAGCAAACAGTGCCTTTACAGCAGCTGTGAGATTTCCCTCAGAAAAGTGATTCAACGGAAAGCACGAGGCCATTAAGAAAACCACTGGAGAGGTTTGCAGTCAATTAGTCCTGGCCATTAAAAGCTCAAAATTCAGTGAACCATTGCAAGGAAAGAAGTATAGAAATAGAAATAGAAAATAGAAATAGAATAGAAATAGAAATAGAATAGAATAGAAATAGAAATCCTTTTTATTCGTCATAGTACATACATACATGAAATGTGTCCTCTGCATTTAACCCATCCTTAATGTCTTAGGGAGCAGTGGGCAGCCCTGTGAGGCGCCCGGGGAGCAATTTAGGGTTCAGTGTCTTGCTCAGGGACACTTCGACGTGTGAGCTATGGGGGGACTGGGGATCGAACCGGCTACCTTGTGGTTGCGGGACGACCACTCATCCCCCTGAGATACATGAATATGAATAGTAATTCATTGGAAACAGGCAGACAGATTCCCTCCACTGATTGAGATCTTAATCTGGGAGTCTAATGTTAGCGATATTCCCATCTCTATCCTAATTAGATACAATTAGAAAGAGGGGATGTGTACAGTGGCTGTGTGATGCAAAGAGACTGGACTATATTATTTTTTCCTGCAGGATTCTCATGTACAGAACACCTTAAATATATTCCACATAAGAAGTCCTCTACACATCGTTGCGGTTTCTTTGCACCTGGAGGTGGGACCAGTGGGACTCAGCAATTATAGTGAATCATTTCTGACCTCTCCGCCTCTCAGAAGGCTTAATTCTGCAGAAGTGGTATTTTGCTCACAAAAACACAAAACCTAATTGGGTCTATCTCACCATGGCAACCATAGAGAAACATGCGCAGCCAATCAATTTTGACATGTGCATCTTGTTCAGACATAATTAAAAGTTGTGAAAGGCAGCAGCAGAAGACAAGTATTGCGTCCGAAAAAGGTGTGTTTAATGTAGCAGTAATTAGTTCTGTCTGGTATTTTGCGAAAATGGCTAAATAATGAATTGACAGACAGACAAAGAACAGTGAGTTAAAGAAAAGACCTGCACAGAATAGAACAGACATTATGGGTGATGAAAATCCTAATTAAAAATCCTAATCAAACGAGAGCAACATAATTTTTTGGACCAGGCTTCAAATCATCTATTGTCCTTCATAAAGTCCTAGTCAGCCTGGCCTTGTAGCCCTAGAAATAAGTCATCAGGCATTCTACCACCTCTCTATGAATAAACCATGGGTACCTATCCTTGGCATTCACACAGTAAGAGGGCAGCTCAAAGCACACATCTGACCATGGTGCACTCTTAAAATCAAATTCAACTGATAGGAATACAAAGAAAAAGGCCCCTTAAACCTTACTTTTCTCTTCAAATATTCAATTAATTTGTGTTAAAGTAAACTTAAATTACAATACCTGCTGGTTTTAATATTTAATTATCCCATTTTTCTTTTAACAGCATCATTACGTCAATAGAAAATTCTAGATCTCTTGTGCATCCTTTTATGCCCACACACATTTCTCCATGACACAACCTGACATATTTGGTATGTTTGGTAACCCTGGCTCTTTAAAAATTAAGTTTAAATACAAATTTGAACAAGACAAACCACACAGACTGGTAACTGGTCGAATTAATTGCCACAAGGCTCAGCTCTTCTTCTGAGACAGTAAAGTCCCTGTCTTTCTGTTTTTACAATTCTTCCCCTTACTCTTTTCCTGGGCATGTGGGTGATTGAAAAGCCCCAGAGCAGTACATTAAGACTTCAAAATCCTTCTTGTGTCTTGGAGCTCAACATGGCATCTCCTTAACTAGAAAGCCTACAGAGCTGAATCCAGGGCTGGGATGGAGAACTACATCTAAACATTTCACAGGGCCTGCCAGGTCATGTTGATCATCAAAGGGATCCACAAAGCCATGAACATTTGCAGAGTTGAACCAGAAGAACTTCGTGCATGAAAACCATGTTCCTGTGCTTAATTTAAAAGCAAGCCATCCAATAGTTGTTGAGGCATTTCACTGAAACCCCAAAAGTTCAACCTCATGGTTGCACTAGAGGAAAATTCAGCAGATCACCAATTGCTTTCTTCATGTGCAGAGTGGTGGAAAGACATGGCCAATCCATTAGCTTGGCTAAACAACAATTTCAATTATGAGAAGCGCATGAATAAATGAGACCACAAAGAAGCAAATACGACTTCCTCATTAGTATGTAGACACTTTAAAACATTTGTCCAGAGGAGACTTAGTGCAGAAAAAAATATATCACAAAATTACAAGAAAAAAAGATCCCAGAATCCCATAAATGTTGGGTAAAATATAAACTGTGCCCTGAATATGTACCATTCATGAAGAACACAGTGGGTTGAAAAATGCTACGGTACAAAATTGCTGATAAATTCCTCTACTCTTAATATGAGCCAATGTGACACCCATCACAACGCATACTCGTCAAAGCAAAAGTATTGCCAATATCTAATTATGACACAGTACAGTGACTAATATGAATTTAATTATGTTTGAGTCTTTCAATTAACCCCCATAAACTGCCCATACTGCCAACAGAGCGGTCATCAAGAAGGCAAACAAACGTCACTTCTATGGCCACAATCAGTGTGAGAGAAACAGAGAGAAGCAAACAGGAAACCGGGACGTATCTTCCGACTAATGACATGTTTTTAAGAGGTAACAAAGATAACAATTTGTTACAGCACCACGCCTCCATCCCAAAAGACCAAGGAAAAAACACAGGGAGGGATGATCCGGTGTCAGCTTGAAGACAGAAGCTATTGGATCTGCGTTAAAGTTGCGATAGCCGTGCTGCTGTCCGTGGGGCAAGAGCCATGTTTAAACCATACAGGCCACCCTCTGTCAGTGTGGCACGACGGCAGCCTAATGGTTACAATTAACAGTCCCTTCTGCTGACAGAGCTCCTGTGTGAATACCCCCCGTGCTCCTCTCAGCCCGATGCGGCTCTAATGACTGTGTTTTATGGGGTTAGTGAAAGAGAAACCCAAAACTCCAAAACATGGAGCCGGAAGGTGAAGAATACAGGAAGAACAGATTTACAGGGGAAAAAAAGAATAAAGGACAGAAGTTAAATATGAATCTAACAGTTAAAAGAGCTTTGAGACAATAACAGGGAATGTGACTCTTTGACAAGCGACAGTATGGAGCTATATGATATGCTGCATGTATTGCCAGATTGAGGATTATAAAAGTGATTTATAAAAAAAATGAGGTTTCTTGTCACGATAAACTCAAACATTGGTTTAATCCCACCTTTTACAGTAAAACCAACAATGTAAACAAAAGACATATTTGATATATTGACTATTCTTTTAATATTGATAATGGTGAATGAATATTAGGACTTAGAAACCTGAAAAGGTGTGTATTTTTCCACTAGCTGTTGTATTAGGGAGTGAAATCCAGGGACACTCACAAAGAGCTGAGAAGCGCAAATAACACCAGTTTTCCAGCATGTTGTTTGTTGCAATCCTTTCGTCCACTTATTTTAATCCAAACCCCCCCAATCCAATCTTTTAGTTTTAATGTTGAAGTCTAAACGATGAATACAATTGCTTGCCTTTTGATGCTACATGCTTTAGTTAAGAATAACGCTTGCAGGGATATTGGCATTCAGAGGCAGACGGGCCATCTGCAGGAGTGGGAGTTTTCCTGGTGGGGCGGTCGACCGGTGGACTGATGACGAGTCTAGCAACACCAATATAAAAATCAGGAAATAAATGTTTCATGTTGGTGGATCCTTCATTAAGCTGAACGGCTGGCCTCATACACATGTGAGTCTGGCAGCGTTTGAATTCACATCTCATGAGTCCTTCTCTCGTTCCCTGCCAACTCCACTTTGGTACATTTTGCCTCTAGAAACATCCAGCTGACAATGAACACCTCTCTGGCTGTATTAACTTTAAAATTACACCTGAAGAGGTTTAACTATTTAAAAATGGCTGCCGTGTCTTAAAAAAAAAACTTGTGTGAGAGGAATAAACAACAACTATATTAGCATGTTTACTTGACTGCATGATTTCTGTCCGTCAGGCCAAATTGTCACTTTAGCAACCGTCACTCCACTTTTTATTTTAAGGGCTTTCCCTGGATGTGAAACTAAAGCTACACATCAAAGATATTGCTTTGTACTTACGTTTTTTTTTTTGGGGGGGGGGGGGGGGCTGCTGCATTACATCAAAATGTATTTATAATCAGCATTTCCCAAAGTCGAGACAGTTGCTAACTTAAAACCACCCAGGAGACTTAATCCCAGACACACTCACACTGATGAGATGGACGTGTCTCCATTAAGTGCTGTGCTGCTGTATTTTATTTGTTAACATTGTCATCTTGGACCTTTAGTTTCAGGTCGTTCACATTCCTAACTTGTCAACAAATACTAATTGGATCGTAGGGTCCCTCAGGAAACCAGTAAGGTCTATATGTCAGCAGCAAAGATGCTTTCAGTCAAGACATGAACTACATGCATGATTTAGTCTTCAAGATTTTGGATGCTCCAAACAAGAGACAATCAATTAATTATCTCTACCTAGCAGAATACAGGGTCTGGTAGTCCATAGTCCATTTTTATTTTTGTTATCATTTTCTACTGAGGCTGACATAACTTAGATGATGGAAATGTCAACACTGACTGCTCATTTCAGTGAAACACATGGCACCAACTTCAGCCTGACAGTCGTCCTTAAAAGACACTGCTGCACAGAAATGTGAGAAAAACTAAAGAGCTCAGCAGCCCTAGACACAATATGGTGTGAATGACAGCAGCTCGCAAGTACATGTTCACAAAATACAAAAGTAGGACATGTGCAAGACAAGACGACGCACAGCTAAAGTATGCTTGACAGCAGATGCCAACGGTTCTAGTGTAAGTTACCAGTAGAAAGAAATCTCAATACTTGTATTGAGGAAGTCGTCATTAGAGCACTACAGTCTACTGTTTCTAGGAGGCGGTAAAGGGGGAAACTTTAAGAAAATACACTAAATGTTTTGGGGAAACTCTTATAATAATAATAATTTCAACTTATATAGCGCTTTTAAAGATACACAAAGACGCTTTACAATATGGACAGTAGACAATGACGAACGGAACAAAAATGAAAGACAAAGTAAGCAGAACAAACAAACAGGACATTTTTTGTAACAAAGAAAGAAAGAAAAGAAAACTGGAGAAGCTGAGGGTCGAAGTGGAGGAATAGGTGCAGGTTTTAGCAGGTAAAAGCGAGTTGGAAGAGATGCGTTTTGAGGGCTTGCTTGAATGAAGCTAGTGAGGGAGCCTGACGGATGAGGATGGGGAGAGCGTTCCAGAGGGGGGGTGCAGCAGCAGAGAAGGCCCTGTCCCCCCAGGTCCGGCGCTTGGTCCTGATGGTCTTCAGGGTGTTTGTACCGGCGGACCTGAGGCAACGGGTTGGGGCGTGAAGGGGGAGGAGGTCTGAAAGGTAGGGAGGGGCCAGGTTGTTTAGGGCTTTGTAGGTGATGAGTAGTAGTTTGAAGTCTATCCTGTACTTGATCGGAAGCCAGTGGAGGATGTGTAGGACCAGGGTGATGTGATCATAACGGCGGGTGGAGGTGAGCAGTCGGGCGGCAGAGTTTTGGACATATTGAAGTTTATTGAGGATTTTGTTGGGTGAGCCGTAGAGGATGCTGTTGCAGTAATCGAGTCTGGATGTTATGAGGGCATGGATGAGGATTTCGGTGGTGGCAGAGGACAGGGAGGGCCGGAGGCGTGCAATGTTACGGAGGTGAAAGAAGGCAGTTTTGGTGATGTGGTTGGCGTGGGGGAGGAAAGAGAGGGTGGGGTCAAGGATGATGCCGAGGTTGCGGACCTGGGTGGAGGGGGTGACAATGGAGCCGTCAATATTCAAAGAGAAAGTCTGGGCTGAGCGGGTGAGGGAGTTAGGGCCGATGATGAGTATTTCAGATTTGTTGGAGTTGAGTTTGAGAAAGTTTTCTTGCATCCATGATTTTATTTCAGTGAGACAGGAGGTGAGAGTGGAGTGGGTGACAGAGGTGATGGTCTTGGAGGAGAGGTAGAGTTGGGTGTCGTCAGCGTAACAGTGAAAATTGAGACCATGACGACGGATGATTTGTCCAAGGGGAAGGATGTAGCTCAGATAGCGAAATCAGCAAGAGAGGAACAAAGATCCATCAGCCAGTCTATCCTGAAAACAGATCTTAAGATACAGGAGTTTTCTACACCATTCTCCTCCTGGTTGTCTTGCTGGGCCGAGGCAGGTAAGTACTCCAACCTGTCAGCTGTCTGCCAACTTCCAGTTATGTGGCTTTAGTCAGCTGTGTTTTACCTCTGCTCTGGGCAGCTGATTTAACTGAGCTTGTTGCCAGGGCAACTGCCTCTGCCAAAGATCCCCCCTCTGTTTTCCATGGAGCCCAGATACTTTGATAATCTGAGGGATTGCAGAAGACGTGGGGGGAGCGTGGAGTGGCTGCCAAATGTCTTTTGAAGCTTCTCTCAAAAGAGCACAATGAGAAAAGAAGCAGAAATGCCACCAGTGCTGCTGTGTGTTATTGAGCCGTCTACACTTCTGTCACCCGCTCATTTGCAAGAGGTGTTTTCTTTCTATTGTAAACGTACAATCCGTGATTTACTTTACCAAGTTTTTTTATTGATATACAAGGAGCCTGCAATGGTTAATAGCTAAACACGCATGTATTTACGACGATACCATTATTCAATCCATTTGATCCTGGAGAGATATTGGGTGGAAATAACAAAATTCACTTAAACAAGCTCAAGAATCATGACAATAACCATAATGTAATACTACATCAACAGTTTAACAACCTTTATATATAGCAAGCAAATTGTATGTGGATTACTGCATTATTGCCCCACATGTACTGATTTTTAACACAAAGTAAGAATAGTGGCCCCAAGTAAAAAGATCTTCTTGCAACACTGGATGGTCTAGACAACATTCTCCATAAATGTGGCCATCCAGCAATTAGTTATGTCACAAGAGAAATGGCTAATCTTGTTTTGCTAAAAAAAAAAAAGGAAACATTTCCCTGCAGGTACAAGGCACCACATGTAATCTGTTTATGAGTTACTTTGAAGACATGTTTGTCTTCCAGGAGCAACGTTTCACTCAATTCACCACATTTTGCAGTCATTATATTGACAACTGTTTGTTGTTTTGCTCAGGCTCGGTAGAGCGGCTCTCTGTCTAGTTTTCGAATACTCAAGACTTAAGTCTAATTGTTCCTTTACCAAAGGCAAGATCTCTACTGTGCATGTTCTCTTAAAAATTGGAATGCCATTTATATTATTTACTTAAATATATTTACAAAAATATTATTATTTTGGTAATGGTTTCATTCTCAGTCTCTCTAAAAATAAAAAGAGGTTTTCCCCCAAGTCAACTTCAACATGTTAATCGGATTTGTGACAGAGATGAAAATTATGTTAAATATGCCAGTGAGATGATGAAACATTTTAGAGATGATTCAAGCCTGGCTGCCAAAAATGAAATAAGATCAAAAACAGGGAATCCCATAAAAAAAAAAAGTTATTCCAGTAAATTCCCCCTACTTACCATCCAGTAAGATCAAATCAAACTCTTTCTTTGAATAGAAGGATAGAATAGAATTGTGGAATTCTAGCATAAAATAGAAATACATATGTTGATAATACACCATCTTGATACCATGGTATTCTGGGGATACACCTGAAATGAAAGTTAGATGCCGAATCACTAAGTGACATTATTTATGTAACATGTAAAACTTCAGCATCAGCTATAGGCAAAAATGCTCGTTTAAATCCCTACAATCATTACACTACATCTACTAAGTAAACAGAAAACATACAGTCCAACTGCCCATGGGCAGAGAAACACAGAAAATTAGCATATATGGAAATAAAAAGAAGAAAATGCAAATTTGTTCCCTGCTCTCCACATAAAACAATGAAATAATGTATCTTCATTTTCAGCCGAATATGAAAAAGTTCCCCAGACATGAGAATATGGAGAACAATAAGCTGCCAACAAGTCTCAGGGGACAGTGGACCCATATGAAAGTATCCCACATAGCCGAGGCTCCGCTGGTGACAGGAGGGAGATAAATGAAGGCGCAGTAGATTGTTCTGCTCTCAGCTGAGGCAGAGTGATGCCGTTATGTCACTACTAATGTTAACGTTAATGTACAGCAAACAGGGAGCACACTCGACTGCAGATCATCGCTTGATTAAAACTGTCAGATTAAGTGACGAGAGATATGACACGCATGTGCTCACACACACACACACAATTTAGTTATAATGTGAAGAATATATTTGAAACAAATTTGACTTCCGACTCAGTGTGTAAAGGTTCCAAGAAAACACTACTAATATTACATTCTCTCCCATTAGCAGACGTGCAAAAAACAAAACAAGGTCTGTGCATTTTGTACCCCTTCACTTCCATTGGGGAGGAATCTCTTCAGGGTTAGTATGGACAGGAAGAATGATTACAGCAGACAATAACAATTGTAAGACAGTCTATCCTTTAGTTATGACTCTAATATTTACCAAGCTGACCTTCTGGGGTTCATCTGTCACACATCTCAGCTGCTCCTTTATTTCACAAACTGCAGGTTCTTACTATTTATTACATTAATCTTTCTTTAACTTGCATTTTAATGTATAATATACTTTTAGGTGAAGGAAATAGTCCTGATCATTTCAAGATCTACTTTAAAGTCAATTCACAGATTCACTCTCATGCAACTCGTCAATCTTCACATCTTCATCCTCCTAAATTACTCACTAGCAGAGGTCAATTTTCATTTCGATTTAGGGGAACCAAATTATGGAATGACTTTTCGCAACTAACAAAAAAAATGTCCCTCTATAAAATGTTTTAAAAATTGCTCATAAGAAAGTCTAATTACTGTTTTGTAAGAGTTGTTTATGTATTAGTGTTCATGTCTTTCTTGTTTTAGCTGTTATATCTACATTTATAGTTGTTTCACTCATGGTGACTTGTAGCATTACCATTGCTTAGGAAATACCACAGGGGTATAATCCAACATCCCTGAACAAACACAAACCATGATTACTTTCACATGCACACATGCGCGCACGCTCACACAAACACAATTTTTCTTTTCTTTGTCTGTCTTATGCATATTTCATTTTATGTTTGTAATTTTGTAAAATTTTTAATATTATATAGGTAGAGGCTCCAAATAAGCCTCTTCCTGCACTGTGATATTCATTTATCTCTGTTATGTTTGTTTATTTTATTGTTTTAATTGCGCAAAATAAATTAAAAAAAATTAAAAAACGTTTCACTTCCGTCTTTACTGTCATCATCCCTGATCTGCAGCCCAGTACAGTTCACTGGTGTCCTGCTGCAAGGTGTGTCTGCTCCTCCGGGCTTGAGCCCAGTAGGTGAGCTACATGCCATAAACCACACACAGAGGCAACCATTTACATACATACACACACACACACACACACACACACACACACACACACACACACACACACACACACACACACACACACACACACACACACACACACACAGGAGGGAGGAGGAGGAGGAGGAGAATGTGTAGTGGTCGACATGGTAAAGCTCGCTCTTCACTCCTCTGCTCAAGCGATACTCTTCATTGCACTCGGGTGCATCCCATCGCCTCCTGCCATCCTCCTCAGTAAACCGCTCAGTGCCATGAAGATTGTTGTGGTATTTCACACCATGCCCTGCTTTGCCTCATTCCTCTGAGCGACGGCTTCTTGAATGGCATTAATAAATTGAGTCACCCCGTTAGCTGTCTTCACTTCAGTACACATAGGAATGAGCACTCAGTCTGCATTTGTGAGGGACCTCGGGTCAGAGGGGTAGGATGTCTGAAGCATTTTATCAGCTGTAAAATGCCCACTGCCTGACACAAGCCTCTACACTATATGCCTTTCTCATTATACTGCTGCAGATATAGTTCACTGAGAAATGTAAGTAAATCACTAGTCTGAATGTATCTAGTTGTTCGCCTGGTATAAACTGGATTGTATTCACTTTATCTCCCAGCGTCCATTTCATCATCCATGATCTTAAAAGGCTACTGCTGGTCTAAGCGCTTCAATTTTTTTTGTTTTACCATCCCACGTTGTATATACATGACATGTAGCCTGTGTGTCTGTGTGGACAAGCTCGTCTTACTTTATAGGTGTTGGACCAAAAGTGAAAATATCAATTTTAATTATTTGTCTCACATGGGGCTCACAGGGCTGTTCGGCTCAGCCTGACACTCTGACATGCTTTCTGTGCAACAGTAACCTTCCCTCCTTGTCTTAATTTTTCCAACCTTTGCAGACAAACAAGAAAATTGTACAAGAGTGGGAAGGCTGGCCGATAAGGACACATGCAGTGCTTACATTGGTGAGAGAATATCTATGAGGAATGTGAAGGGCAAAGCAGCTGGAGAGGGATGTGCCTTGGACTGCTGATCCATAACCTGTGGCATATTGAATGTTAAAATACCGCATCTTTCCCTCAGATGAAAAGCTCTCCCCTCTCCCACTCTCTTCCCCAGTTAAATGATTTAATATTGGTGCCAGGGCCGAGTGCTTATAGACACATACGTCCTTTTTTCCCCACACATCTTTACAAATTAATTGGCTGTTATCCCTGGGCTAATTCCTGTTGCACGGCTTTCTGGATGTATTTTTAGGAATAGCTTCAGTCATATTAGCTGGGAAACCAATGAAATCTCAGCTGTACGAGGAATTTTCAATAAATAGGTTAGAAATTCCAGAAACCTCGCATAATCCATTAATTTTGTGCCACCAGAGAAGATAAACTGAAACTGATGAGTGACATCATATTGACTATAGGGAATGGACAAAATTACAGAAATATACTGTTAGGGGCCGTTCACATAGCACGTTTTTTTGTCAAAGTAGATGTGTGGAAGGTCCCCTCAAAAGACACAATCAAACATTCCCAAGCACCTATTTTTCAAGGCGCAACGGCTGGAATGCTTGTCATGTGACAAGGAACAACCAATCCCGGCTGGCAGATAACTTTTCTTTCTTCCAAAAAAAATGTGTCTACGATAAATATATGGAGGAGTAGAGACTCTCTGTCTCACAGACTGTTTAACTTGCTTCAGCTTTTCTGTGCAAAGACTTTGTAGTGCTGGAAATCCATCTGTTTTTGGTTTGACTTTGTTTAGTTTAATCAATGAGCTTACTGTTTAATTACAGCAACTTCATTGTCATTGCCATTACAGCATGCAGGTGTTGTTGCTTAGTAACGGCAGGAGCCCAACCTCCCAAACACCTTGGATAAAAGGATGAAAGCAGCACATCTGGTGTTTCTCTTACATGTTTTCAAGACACAACATGTGAACAGCCCCACAGTACAATATCAGTGATGGGCTTTTATGGTTATTTCTTTATTTTTATGTTCAAAGCAAACATTGTGCTAAATGTATTTCAGTCATCAGTGATCAGTAATTATGACGACTGATTCTCTTCCTATCATTTTGTGACCCTTCATAATACATTTTTTATATTAAAACGTAATTTTCAAATTTGTAGCATAAATTAGTCAAATTAGGCAATTGCAGTGTGTCAGCTTTTTCAGAGGTCTGAAAATAATCTTTATCTCTAGTGTGATTTCCAGGCAAAAGGATGGCAAGGTTAAGGGACCATATTCATAAACATTCTGAAAATACTCTAAGAGAGCGCCTAACTTAGCCTGAAAATCTCAAGCAGGAAGTCTTAGCTTTTAAGTGATTTAGATATTTATTTGGTTACCTTTATTGACAACGCTGGAAATGTTAGCACTTAATCCATTTGATATTAACAGATACAAAATAGCTCAGCTTTCATCAGTTTCTGTGATTGCTGGCAAGTCTATATAAGTGAAGGCGTTGCATGTAAATCTATAAACAGCGAACACTTTCTGGCATTATAGCGTTATTGCGTTGCGTGTGAGATGTGCCCAATCTAATCTGTAGTGTTTCATTCACTAATTGTCATGCAGCGTTATATTTCCTACTTCTTTGTCTTTCCACAATTTTTTTCTCTGCTTATGAAACTCTTCAGCTTCTTAAAAGTCCTCCTCCCTACTCGGAACAGTTTGTCACCTTAGCAGCACTCTAAAGGGCAAGGATGCTTTGTGAATAACTTCTATCTTTACCAGGATCTAGTCTTAACTGGAAGTGGGAATTCTTAAAACACGTCATAATTCTAAGAATGTTCATAGAATTTCTTCACTAGGAGCAACTCTTTGTACGAGGAAGCTGTATTAACACATTAACACAGCACCAGGTCATTACTTATGATGACTGAGAAACACTTAACTGCGAATCAGCTGTTAAACAGCTGATTCGAGACTCAGACAGCGCTGTATTCGCAGGTAACAAATCCACGGCCCGCCACTGCTAGGTTCTTCCTTGAATTATTGGTTATTACAATTTTATTCAACTTTACTGGAAACTATGAAAGTGGAGAAACTCCATCTCAACTCTCTAACTCTCATGCACTACTTACACTGAAAAGCTGAAGGTTTGCATGAACACAGCTGTAATTGGGTGAAGTTACTAAAGATTCAAACTGAAGTAAATCAGACACAAAGTGAAGCGTCATATTTCTCAGATCGTATGGTATGCCCTGAACAGAAGCCGTCAGCTTTGGTTGCATGGAAAGCCCTGTGTAAAAGGTGTTTTTCTCCAGCCACCTGTGTCTGTAAAGTGTGTTAATTGGCCTGTTGAGTATGAGGAGTGTGTGGCCTGTCAGTCAACCCAGAGTTAACATGTCCAGCTAGCTACACCATGCTACTGCTATGCCAAGGAGGTTATGTTTTTGTTTCAATATGTTGGATTGTTTCTCTACAGGCCCGGTTTTGGAAGGGTTTATCATGGGTCAAGGAAAACACATCAATTGTGTATTGTGTCTGAATCAAAGAGCGGATACAGACATCCTATTTCATTTATGGAAACGCCCTTGGCGGAGGTCTGTGCTCTCCGAATGTCCTTTTAGTTATGATAGCGAAGATGAGGGAGGCATATGGTTGACAGTGAGAGACTCTAAACACAGTAGGTTTGAATATAATGTAGGTTCTGGTTCCAAACCTCTTTGAATAAAAAATGAAGGTAACAAAAGTATCACACTGTTTGATAGAGCCACTAAACCCCTTATGTCCAAGGCCCGTTCCCCAGCTGGATGATACTGCTGACCGCAACATGCCTGGGCTTTGATAGTGGAGCTGCAGCGGTGAAAGGTGAAGGATGAAGCACAGCTTTCATTGTCCTCTCAGGAACAAAGGCCCTCTTTGCCAGTTGTGACATATTGTGACACATTACAATGGTACTCAGCATCAAACGTGGTCCACACACTCCATTAGATAACACACACACACATATCTCTCAATCCTGTTGGAGATCACCAAAAAGCATCCTCTTTTGTCATTACAAGCTTCATTTTGATTGTCAATTTTTACGTATATTACACAGCCATTTGCCATCTCCTTAAGTCATGCTGGCAGAACTAAAACAGACCCCTGGGATCTTTCTTTAAAACAGACTATTCTTACGCGTCACCCATTTTCTACTGTAAGCCATTCACTGCCTGTCTGATACTGCTAAAGATCCATGAAGAATGAAGAGATGCATAAACCATGATGTCAGCTGCTGCTCCGTCTGAATAGGAGATATACAGGCAGTGCAGGTATGAGAGCTATCAGTGTTATGCCACTGTGGGATTGGGTCTCAGGCATGCTAATGTGGCATTTTGGTTCAGAAGTGAATGTGACAGGAGTTAATGGGAGTGGACAGGGGACAGGCAGGACCCTTATTACCCCCTGTGATAACTAGCTCTTCCTTTCCTCTCACCCATTTCATATGAATCTGAAGTCAACCATAGAACATATATTAAACAATACATACACATGTGCATCTTACTCTGTGATGTAATTAGCCTCTGATGCCGAACTGATCAATGGAAATAAAGAAGGGGTGTTAGCACCACATGGACATAAAAGTGGAAACATATTTAAAAAGTTACTCCTGGATTAAACAAAAATGTTTGGGGTACTGTGTGTTTTTTTTTTGCAGAGAAATGTTTTGAGAAGTGGTTTCTTGTGTTTTTATTTTCTTCCAGCATGTGCACAAAGACAGATGGATACAAACACAGATGTAACATGACTGACTTGGTGGGGTATTGTCCACAATCTGTGGTGCTAACAAAGAATAAAACTGCAAACTGATGCAAACAACACAAGTTTCAAAACAAAAAAGAAAGCATTTGCAAATATTTAATTATGTAGGAAATGTATTGAAATATGTTTTTGATCCATGGAATTTATTTTCCTACTGCTTCATGCACGGATAAGGGGTACATTAGAAGACCCCAAATACAGTATACAATGTAAATTTGTCCCTTGTGGTTATAGTTTTATATAATGTACTGTATACTTTTTTTTAAAACAGGACACATCTATCTTTTTTTTGAAATTGTTCTTTCATTGAAATGATTGTAAATGTTTATGGTACAACTGAGGAGGAAGTTGTACCATAAACACTGCTTTTAAAAAAATAAGTGAATTGAATCAGTTTTATTGCCCTGGCTGAAGTCAAAATGTCTAATGTTTTCTGAGAACATCTAGACCACTCAGCCACAGGGGGTGAGCGGATAGTGCTCGGGCCTCTGTCACTCTGTAACTTGTATTGATCACATTGCTGTGTGTAATCACCAGCAGTCTAACTTTCCTCCACCTCTCCATTCCTGCTCAGCCTATTGCCACATTAATCCCAATCTACGATGGCTGCCGTAACGCAGATTGCATTAGCTACTGAGTGATCAAATTAGGCAACGGCACGCTTACCCGCCTCCGCAATCAGTGGCACTTTCCGATAGAGACAACTACACGCTTACAATCAATTTGCTACCCTTATCTAATCAAGCAGCTCACACACACATCTCTGAGCTCTATTTATTTCTTGCACACTTGGTGACATATAAACATGAGTTCCACACACACACACAAACAGTTGCAAATGCACATGCATAGGCCCTTTTTTTTCCAAATATTCATATCCACACATGTCCTTATGCACATGCTTCAATACATTCACAAATAAACAAATTAGCCTCCAGCCTCTCCCAGGAATGTGCTGCCTTCTTGTGAGGAGTTGGTTAAGATGTAGCGCAGCAAGAAGAGAGCAGGCAGAAGATGATGTTGACACAGTCTCTTAATCAACACCATTCATCACCCAAGCATGCATTTAGCAGCTTTACAAACAGGTGGGAAGCGATAAGAGCTTCTCATTGGAAGAGGCATTGAACACACCACTATGCCACTTACTGTCGGATGAAAAAACAACAGTGATTATTATTTTATTAATGTTTTGAAATAAATTTGAATTCCTAGAACTACAGCGTAGCCGGAACATCATTGAATGTTAATGTTTAAGGCTTATAGTTTTATTTTTTAACCATGTTTTCATACATACAAAAGCTGGATTTCCTATTGCAGTTAAAAAGACATCATTCACTGTAGTTAACAAGCAAACAATGTCATCTTGCAGCACAGCTCAGTCAAATAAAGACGGAGATGGAAAAAGCAAAAATGAGCTGCTGAATATGCACAAAATCTCCTTTTTAGTAATGAAACACACAATATATACAAAGTGTGTCTGCAGTACGAATAGCATTTTTTTTTCTCACCCAGATATTGCTAGAATTTATTCTAACCAACTTAATATTCAAAATGAACACAGATAAATGTACATTTATTTTATGTATATTACAAATTGAAAATAATGATCCCTACGACCGCTGTCAACATAAAACATCTGAATGACTTCAGCCTTTGATCACTAATCAGAGCAAATACTCCACCACATGGATATACAACATTCCTCCCACAGGGAGAGAGTAAATAAAATCAATATTTGCACCCATAAAGCATTTCTCCAGGCTCCGCAGTACAAACCACTGATATCTCATCTTTTTTAATGAGGGATGGCTCACCAGGCATCTGTTACACATATATTGTTCCTACTGCTTGCTAGAATGTCACATACAGTAAGTGTGCAGTCCGCAAAAAGATGCAAGAAGGGGCTGAAAAGATTTGAACAGAACATTCACGCACGTGGAGTTGGTTCACATGTAGTAAATGTGCAATAAGGTGTTTTGTCATGACATTATTTTGGATAATTCTTCTTGATTGTTACCCTTGATCTTATACAAGGCAAAACAACACTTGCAATTAATTATACAGCAAATGATTCAAACAAGGTGGTGCTCCTACTTGGGAAAATATGAGTTTAAGTATGGAAATACATTAACTGTCAACACAAATTGTGTTATTTAAATGTTTAACCAGTGGCATTTAAATGAAAGTATGGTAACACTAGTTAGTACATATACTGGCTGCTGATGGGTACTTTTGCCTGCAAGTTCAGCTGCAAACCGGCTTTCAGTGAAGGCAAACATGGGAGGGAGGCAAATGTGATCATCACCAAACGGTCTTTCGAGAGTTGTAGAGAATTAAATGAGTTTTAGCAACTAGTTTCTTGAGTAGTGGCTGAAATCCAAAGTGAAACGTGACCCGGATGGTTGGGTACTTTCTGTGTAGAGTGGGAATGTCTCATGAGTTTTCCCCAGCTGCTCAAGTTTCCTCAAAAGTACAAAGACATAAAGGTTAGATGAACTGGAAACTCCAAATTGTCCGTAGATGTGAATGTGAGTGTAAATGTGTGTTCGCCGTGTGATTAATGACCTGGATAGGATGCATTGAGCCTCTTACCTAAGTGTTAAAACTACATTAATTTACTCGTGGAAGTCAACCTAACTTTCATTTTTAGCATCACAGCAATCCCTTGTGCATAATATTGTCTCATTTATCCTTTTTTGCCTGCAGTCATGCTGACATTCACACAGCATCGTCACAGTGGGATCCCCATACAGGTTTCTCTTTTGCTCCATTAATTTGCTGCAATGAGCTAATGATGATGTGTAAAGCTACCAACGAGTACTGCAAAGATGAAACAACGGAAGTTATTCAGGGTTGAAGATTGTATTTCTCTCAAGGAATGTAGTAGGTGGAATGTAATAGGCGACAGGTACCAAATTGTATGATGTACACCAAAAGAATCAGGCAATCACTTGTGTGAGTGAGTGTAAACCTCTGTGTCTGTCCAGGGCTAATGTCATATTACTGCAGGCCAGTTATGGCTGATTGTTAAAGGACCTCTTGTGGTTGCAGTGACTCAAACTTTCTCAAAAACACATGTATTGCCTGTTTCTTTCTGCCATTGACTGCCTGCTGACTCCTAACTCACCACTCTTCCCGGGCCCTGTCCGGTTGTAGCCACTAGTGAGGACACAGCTGAATGCATCTCAGCCGCTACTCTGTGCCCACAGACAGGGTAAAACAGACTGCTCACTCTTATTGTTTTGGCTAACAGCTAACAACCGACGGAATTACCAGTGCACACAGTACTGAGTATGTTGCTGCCAAACAGCCCCTGCTATGTGGGCAGACCGCTTGGTGAGTCTAGTTTAGTTTTTTGCAAGATATCTACTGAGTGCACCTGTCTATTTCCTACTGAGACTTAATAATTGAATACTGGCCTTTATGTGAGAATTAACTTCTCAAAGAAAGGGATGCATACATAAAGTCTATAAGAACATAGCCATGATACAAACACACACCTAATGAGTATGAGAGTCCTAAGTTAACACCTGCTTAATTAAAAGGTATTGGACAAACTGCTCTCTGAAGCATACAGACTCCCCATCGCTGGCTGCTCAAGAAGGCCCATGACGGCGTTCATTAAAGTCTTAAATTACCATTGCACATTGGATTGCCAACCCCAGAATCATCGTTGAAAAATCAATATGACTTAGATAGATGGATGTATTTTTCAGGACAGGAACTGCTACAGCAGGGCTAACGTTTTGGAAAACAATATGCCAGAGATGGGACTACCAATCCAAAACCACAAATTGAGTCATAAAGTTCAACAAACACCATTATGAATCAAGACAACAACAAAAAACCACCAAAATAAAGATGTGTCCCCTTGGTGTCACAATAGCTAAAAAGTATCCACTTTTATGATACAGCTTTCTCTCTCTTATATATATATATATATATATATATATATATATATATATATATATATATATATATATATATATATATATATATATATTGTAAATTATATTTTGCAAACTGTAAAACATCTGGTAAGAAACTGGCCACACAGCCAACAAATGACAAACTTTACTCCATAGAAAAGGTTTGGAGTGACATTTAACTAACATCTTTCTAGTTTTCACTTCTGATCTCTCCCTCTCTTTATATTCCTTTTGGTCCTGAGCACTTCTATTAATTCCATTAAATGGAATGGCAAGAAAGATGACATTTCCTTTCTCATGGAGGCAACAAGAATGGACTGCAGGTTCCAAAATAACATGGATTGTGAAGCCGCCTGGGACTGAGAGGAAGAACAAAGTGGCAGAAAAGGTATTTGACAATTACTTTCACATGAGACAACACAGCATCTATTGCAAGACCTTCCCCTCATTAAACCTATTTGATTCCCCCTAAGATGCCAGAGTAGCAAGTGGGCAATGATGCTGGCACTGAGGAACTGGGCACAGGACAACACTGAGACAAAAGAGATGAAAGTTCAGGTTTGGTTGTAAGAGATTCAGTGTTTTATCTAAACATTCTAAGTAACTGCAATAAAGGGATCCGCTTCACACAATTTAATACTAGATTCAGGTGTGTACAACATGAGATATTTACACACTCTCACAGCCTCATTGTCCTTGTATGTAGTGTAAGTGCCTGTATTCCTGCTCTGTTTATTAAGATGGATAGTTTCTTTATCTGTCCCAGACAATAGTCAAAAATAATGTAATGTTATTTTTATATAACCATGGTTCGCTGATATAACACTGAAGTATATCCCTATTATACTGCCCCCATTAACCTGACCTCCCTGTGAACTACAGCTTTGGTAATAGGAGGGCTTCTTTGACGCTGCTGTTATTGGGCTGTGGCAGACATAACATCTGTGTTGGAGCATCAGTGGTTTCATTTCTAAAAATCATTTAGAAAAACCTTGAAATAAAGTACTTCTCAATAAGCCTAAAGCAAGAACATTTTCTCATCCTTGGTTTGTTTTTGTGAGATGGGCTTGCTCAAGTTTGCTATGTCTGTTTGCATTAGACATAGCAAACATTCCTAGCTTCATACATAGATGTAGTATAATTATAGTAATAACCTCTGAAGTAAAGCAAATGGCAAACAGGCAGAACATAAATGCAAAATAAAGGAGACGAGAAGCACAGTATCATTGTTGGGCAAGTTACACAGCATCCAGCATAGTGTTACCAGATTATTACCACTTGAGCCACATAAAACCAGCATGCCCTGTCTCCCCACATAATATACTCCTTTCCCCTGCTGTTGGTACATTGCCCAAAGGCTAGTGTGTGTCTGTGTAGCCACTTTACATAAGCCCAGCATCTTAGTATGCATCCACTGGAGAACAAAGAGAAAGAGGTCTGCAACATAACAACAGCCATAAAAGCAAGAGACAGAAAAGCAATACTTGTAACACACATTTTAGGAAATGTCAACAGCTGATCTGTTTTGACACCTCTACTCCTCCTCTTCTCCTGTGTCTATACAACCAGAGGGGTTCTGGATTAGCTGCCGTATGTTCCACCCAGAGGGGTCTTTCTCAGTAATCTGGCATCTATTTCAAATTTGCGCACCCACAGTGGCAGGGCGGTGTGGCCTTTTCACTGCGGGACAGCCACAGAGGCCGGATGACTGATAGAAGGGACTGGAATCATGAGGGCCATAGGATAATAGTCTTCTGACCTGGAGTTCAGGTCTAGGTGTGAGCTGAAGATCAAGTCTTTTTAATCAGTTGTGGGCAAATATAGAGATCTTGGATTGAAGTGAGAATCGCAGCTGTGGAGGAGACTTGGGGAGCATTAAAAGTACAGCGAGGTAGATTGCATCCTCTGCTCACCAACACATCCACATGGGCTTGCTTTGTTATTCTGAGATGACACTGCTGGGGCATCTACAACTTGTTTTGTAAAGCAGGCACGAATGCTAAAGCAGGGATGATACACAGAACACAGATACTATCTGATTACCATTCAAAAACACTGCCTCTTTCATTTTGTCTTGCTCATTTTGTAAAACTCTCCCAAACAATTATGTGATGCCAGGAACAATGTGCAACCAGCAATACAGACACTGACAGGGACACACTCACGTTTTCTACATTATTCCAGTACAAAACTGTCCTTTTTCCATTAACTAAATTGATGTTATGTAAACAGAATAGTATATTCTGATGCAAACAACAATACAAAGTTTTCTTCATTAAATCATAGCTCTGTGAGCAGTATCCGTACATTACAGAACAGTATGTCTTCATTCTTTTAACCGACACGCATAGTGCCTTGCATGTAGCGGTTCTGTGGTTAAAGCGCCGAACAAGCCTCCCGGCTGCTGAAATGGGTTAAATCTATCATTTACCACCAACGCAGTGAACTGTGTTGCCAGTTCACCCATCCGGGAGAGTTAGAAGACATGATGTTGTGAGCGTTGTCGTGGACACATGTGCCATTTTCCCGATAAATCTCGTAGTTTAACTGTGAGGTTGTCAGCTATATATCTGCCTGACTTACTTTGTCACGGTTTCCGCCAGTGTATTGCAAGTCCGGCATAACATTAGCGAGTGTCCGGTTGAGTGAGTGAGTGAGTGAGTGAGTGAGTGAGAGAGTGAGAGAGTGAGAGAGATGTGTGTGACCATGAGTATGAAGTTAGTGCTTACATTATAGCTGTGAACGTAGCAGTGCAGTGTGGGCACAGATTATTTGGTGGTAAATGAAAAGCTACAACTCAAGACCCAGGTCCCATGTCTTGTTGCCAGCAGCTGATTAATGTGAAGGGGGTCATCCCTAAAGTAAGCAACAACTCCGGCTCAGGCTAACTTAAGATATGGCTTAAAGCCCAGAGAGACGAGAACCCGTACTGGTCCACCCTGACCCAGGTCCAGGCTCATGTCTGAAATGCAACAACGTTTTACCACCTACGTGATAATAACCATATTGCTCGGGAACATGCACATTGTATTCTGACAGTGGTTTAGAAATAAGATATTATCGGGTGGAAATTAAACATCTTGATTGTCTAACCTGGTTCCAGTATTAAACAGTCTCTACTGAACATTGTGTGCTTATTTTCACACATACTCCATTTAGAAGCTTGTGCACCTGTTTCATACCATCTATAATACTCTCCTGCACAGCTTGTCGCACCCCCAGATAACAGAGCAGCTTTTCACAGGCTGTAAGACTCCTCAGCTTATCCTCGGTACTCCATCATACATAATGTTTTTCTTTTCTTTTCTTGTGTATCATAAAAGGTTGCGCAACCTTGTGTCGTAGAATGACAATACATTAACCTTTAACAGATAGAAAGAGTGCCACAATTATATCTGATGTTTGCGATCCAAATAAAACTTCTCCCCACTCTGCTCTTTGAGATCTCCACAGAGCAGCCTCCTACAGCAGAATGTACTGCTTCATAGACCTCCTGTAAGGATGATGAGGCAAAGATAAGACTAATCTTCACAAACCCACTTTTCCACAGTCTGCAACTTCAAACGGATCAGATTTAGACTGAGCCCAAAGTTACTACGGAGAATTGCTTCTAAACGGCTGTGAACTTCTGTTTAAAGGCCAAGATGTCCTTGCTGGCTTAGCTGGATAGAATAAATTGAAATCAAGTCAATAAACCACACTGAGTTATCTGATGAATAAACTACTTTACACACACAAACATGCAGAGTGCAGAGAAGGTAATAATACTTCCAATGAAAAACGGTGCCTCCCGTGGATGCACAAAGCTTCTGCCATCTAACCTTGTCTAGTTTTCAACACTCCCTTTGCCTTGGTCGCACACTCCAGCTGCCATTCTCCATGCAGATGAAAGAGGACAGGCCCACACATTCAAATAGACCATTATTGGTTGCTAGGTCAGAGCACGATTTTTAATCTCAGAAAGAAAAGGACAGTGCTGAATACCAAGGGAACAGAATGTATTACGCATTTATTCATTATAGGAGTAGCTAGAAGTGAACATAATTTCAAGGACACCTTCACATAAACTCATATGAACAAAATATCTGAATGCGAAACTTGCAGCTTTCTATCAAAACATACAAAAACACCGTGCCTGAGTGACACTATTGCCATGGCAACTATTATTCACATTTCAATAGGTGAGGCTGAGCAGGTCAGAAAAATGTGAGAGGCCAATTTAACAGCCAGCCAAACAGGAACACCGTGTGCACACACAGTGGAGCAGGAATACACACAGGTCACAGATACGACAGTGAAAACGCTACCTGTCAGAGTGAGCTCACAAGACAGAGTCTAATTTGCAGCATGGTGTGTGATGCACAGCTGGAGTTTCAGATGGAAGAGTATCCCAAGAGCCGGAAGGGAAGCAGGAATCAATAAGAACACCACAAACGCTTTTGCCTGCTATCAACCTCACTTACTGCATCACTGGACTGTCACTAAGAATAGGAGCAGACTATTAGAATGATTAAAGTCTGGGACTGCTCAAATGTTTACAACGTGGTCTTGGAAGGTGGAAGTAAATCAAATACTTAAAAGGAACAGTGTGACATTTTGGGAATTGAGCTTATTTGTTTTCTTGTCGAGGATAAGACAAGAAGATCAATACCACTCTCATGTCTGTATTAAACATCAGGCCACAGCCAGCCAGTAAGTAGCTCAGCAGAAAGACTGGAGGAAACGGAAAACCATAGAAATAATTTTTTTGTAGAAGGGACATTCCTATTCAAAACAACATAGCAGGATGGTTAGAGCGGCGTCCTTTTTTATTTGTACTAAAAATCTAAATATGAATATTAGTGGTCCAGATTAGAACCGCTCAGTGGTGGAAGACGTTTTCAGACTTGTAAAAATGCATATTAACTACGGAACTATTAGCAGCAAAATGTTCTTCCGTATCAAAGTACCAAAGTAAAAGTACTAAGAAGAATAGCTCCTGTCATCTTATACTATTATTAGCTATATATCATATTACTGTAATATTATTACTGATGCATGTAATCAGCAGTTAAATGTTATAGAAGCAGTAGGTGAGAGTTATATGCAACCAAGGACAAGGCTCTTGATCAAAATAAAAAAAACGATAATAACTGAATATTAGAGCTGCAGCGATTCTCAGAGAGTCTGGCGGAGCAAACAGGAAAGCAGGCATTTCATGACATTTTGGGAAGAGCCCAGTGTGTACAGAAGGCTTCAGTCCATCCTAGCCCACTTCTTTGTAGGAAAGAAAACGACAAAAGTAATGAAACTGTCATGAGCTTCATTGGTGTCTAAATATAGCCATGTGAATCTACAGTCAAGTGTTTCCTCCACACACTCACCCAGTGAGGGAATAACAATACATACTAATTGTAAACACACAATATGAATAATTGCAGGTCAGAGGCTGCCTCCACCTCTAGACTGTTGCTTTCTGTTATGTTAAGGTTATTATTTTTTCAAAAAAGTATTGTAATGGAGGGAACAATGCGGTGGGATGACAGCATTAATAATAAAGGAGACTTATCTCGCTTTCACCACAACCTGCATTCAAAAGCACACAGTCTCAAACAGACAAAGAGCAGACAGGCTTGTGCCTCCTCAGACTCAAATATTCACCAAGCTCCCAAGCAATCAGCCACACCGACACATGCTCGCTCACAAACTCACGCTTCACTTATTGACTCTCATTGGGCTTTGATGCCATCGCAGCCACAACTCCTGCCATCCTGCACCCTCCCACGCAGAAATCGCTGAACAGAGAGCAGTTAAGGGAGTCTGCGCCCTGAGCCCAGGAGGCATTAAAGATGTAGAATCCTGTCACGCCCCCCGCCTCCATTTCTCTTTGGGCTGGTTTAAAGTTCTCATTGCCTGACAAAAAAGCGAGGGTCAGCGTAGAACCGTGTAAAACCTCAACATGCCTGATGATACTGCAGACGGTGTGGACCAATAATGCTGCATCAGGATCTGTGGTCTCGATTCTACAGGTAGAAAGCATACGAGGGTTGACGTGGTGTCACTGGGCAGCAAAAACTGCACACAAAAAAGACATGCATATATTATACATTTGTGTGTGTGTGTGTGTGTGTGTGTGTGTGTGTGTGTGTGTGTGTGTGTGTGTGTGTGTGTGTGTGTGTGTGTGTGTGTGTGTGTGTGTGTGTGTGTTCCCCCCTATTTGTCTCAGGTAAGACCAATGCCTGCTTTTTCATGGCTTGCAGTTTGAAGGCACCATATGGTGAAGATCTCTTTGATTCCACAGATATCCATGAAACGTATAAGCTTCACTACACATACAGAGATGCTACAAAGCTGCTGTCTAACTCAAAGTGAGTAGCAAAAATAGTAAAATTCTAAAAAAAAAAAAACTATTCCTCAAATATATTTTACTGCAAGCCTACTTTCGAAGACTCAGCTTGTACAATTGCAGATTATGCCCTCATGCGTTGACCTCTTTCCTTGTGTCAAAATATTCCCTGTTAGCTGTCTCTTGTTAATTTCCCCTCACAGCTGCGGAAACAACCATCATCCATCCAGAAATCCAAAATAATTAGGAAAGGAAAGCCTATTAGCATTATCATGTACTTTATACAATGAGACAGGTGAGAAAGGCAGGACAAAAAGGAATAAAACGCAATCTCTGAACAATGTCTCAAATAATCCTAGATAGATAATTAGATACCCTTGTATAGCTATTATATATATGAGCCCAGAGGCTTCTTTGGGTGGGGTGTCAAAATGCTATAGAACAAAGCACAAAACAGAGTTGTTATCTGAATAACAATTCATTCCTCAGAGTTGTACCTGAACTAATTTATGTCAACTAGATGTCAGGGGAAGAGCTGTAATGTAAGGCAAGATGTTCAGAAATGCCGGGATGTGAGACAGTGAGTGGGCCGATTTCTTCACCTGACTTTGCGAGGAAAATAATTGGCTTTGTATCCACGTAACATGATTCAGGATTATTATGAATAAATGGTCTGTGTGTGTTTCAGTGAGGGTGTGTGTAGTAGAGACAGAGACACATCGAGATAGAACTGTGCTACAATGGGTGGTAGAAGTACACTTGTTTAACAGGAGTGTCCAGAGTCCCCATTAATTCTCCTGCTGGTTGACTGATGGCCAGCATACAGTTTATCAGCTGCACACACATGGTGCAAGACACAAAGACTGAGATAAAGACAGACAGGGAAAGAAGACGAAGTATACTTCATATTCTAGAAACCAAGACTATTCTGATTTGTTGACAGTAATACTCAATGACCGTAAAGGAGAATATAAACAATACAGTTCCACAATTCACAATTCCTTTCAGAACCATCTAACCAGAGCGAAGAGCATTTCAGTTGCTGTTTCCTCAGTGGGTACACCTGAAATCAGCTCAGTTCCACTGGATAACCCCTAATCAGGCCATTGCATGAAATATAGATGCTGGGGACAAGCAAAACACATTTTCTATATTTAAAATTCAGCAAATAATAACATCAAAGAAGATTGAGACGAGTGACTGGTGAATAACCCATGAGCAGGATGCAGGTGAGGAATCAAACAGTTGCAGTGGTAAAGCATGACGGTGCCACTCACTAAAAAGGTAAAAACATAGATGCCAGCAAATGACACCAAAGCTAAACCTCACTGCAGTCAGAGGGATGCCACTAATATGATTTTCATCTTGATTTTGCAGGTGATAATCTATATATCGCAGCCCAGGGATGTCCAATGATTTAGTCCCATGAGGACTAATGAATCTATTAGCGCAAGTTCAAGAAAACCCACCGAATGCTTAACAATGTCTAAAATTCCTCTGGAGTTGAAGACCACGGACGCAATTTCCCCTTTGGTTTTATTGGGTCTGTCCAGTTGCGTCCTATGTTACCCAATTCAACTCACCCTAGGTGTGGGATCAGTTGACCCAGCTCTCCCCTGAGTAGTACAGGAGCAGATATGATGGTGTTTGAGGCCTATTGGATGATAGTAAATCATCAGTCTTTGGCCTAAGATGCCCAACTATATGTTTATCTTATAGCAAGGAGCTTTAAATAAGTGATGAGGTGTTGCCAACGGATGAAGTCTATCAGATTAGTACTGTAAATAATAAGGTAAATGAGCGAGTCTCAATTTCTAAATATCTGTTTTTTTCCGATAAGACAATCTGTCTTTTAAACATCATAGAGTGTGTGACAAATGTTTTTTTTATTAAATTGTTTTTTGTATGCTTTTGCTGCAAGGAAACATTTATTTAACATCTCTATCAGCAATTGATCATGGTGATATTTTATGTATACATGGGAGTTCATCTTAATTTGAAATGTTAAGATTCAGTACATCATTACGATAAGTCTCCGATTCTGGTTTGTATGAGGAAGCTAGTATGTCTTGATTATATTATAAGCATGCAAAATGTTGATTGATTGATGCAATTGGTGGTTTGTTTAAAGTCTGTTGTCGCTTTAATGGGATTTGTTTATGTGTTTATACTGTTTTTAATTTATTGATGTTTAGTTTTTATGTCTGTTATCTGAGGTATCTAAAGTGGGATTATCCTGGGAAAATAAAGACAGAATAAATACTTTTTGAGATGTAAATGTTGGGGTCTCCACATGGCACCCTCTCTAAAACCCCATCCAGAGACTCAAAGAAGGCTTGAAATTGCTGCAGCACACGTCAAACCTTTCCTCACTGTGACACAAAGTCACATAGAGGCAACAGTCATGTTATCAGCTTCACCTGCAGCATATTGGCAAAAAAACAAACCCATTCACCTAACATTGTGGGTGGATGGCCCTTATGGCCACATTACTACATTGGACTGAGCTCGTTGTCGTTGACACTGGTGAATTGATGGGACTTTCTTTAAAAGAGACTAAATTCAGAAAAACACGAGTTTGCTTAAATTCTGATAGTTAAATTTCCAATTCTGCGTTAGTGAGCTGAAACTGAGACTGTTTTGTCAGCACTGCTTATGGTTTCTCCTCCTGAAATAACATATTTCTTCTACAAACACAATATGAGGAACCATACAGAACAACAATAGGGACATCCAAATCGTACAATTGTGGAATACCCCAGAGGAAACAAACCCAAGACATTTCTAGGGGGTTTAGAGATCTACATTTAATTGCTGTGGGACTTGCAAGGCAAACAAAGATGTGGCACATTATAGTATAGAGTTAAATGGAGGGAAAAAATAATGCTTTGGTGATGCTTCAAGCTGTATTCAGACAAATGGATTACTAAATAGATGGAAGCTATCGGTTTCTCATCTCGTTTCTACTCACAGGGGCAACTGCAAGTTTTTTTCTGACGCAGCCACCAAAATAACACCCACAATGATTGTTCGCTCTCATTCTTTAGGTCCTGAAAATGTGCTTTCACAAAGATCAAACAGGGCTTGACCAAATCCTTTAATATAGCGTGAAAGCTACTTCTTTATCCTTTCATTTTTCCTTCCATCACCTTCAGGCTTTTTAACTAGGAGATGATACAATCCCGTGCATCCTGCGCTCATTCACACTCACTCACTCACTCACTCACTCACTGCTTTCATTTAGATTCACATGAGTACACAACTGCTAGGCACAAATTACAAAGATTGCAGACATTCTGTTGAGCCTACACATTCATTGATACCGTCTGATTATTAACAGAACATGAAAAAAAAAAAAAGGATTTAACATCTATAACCTACTTCAAATCTTTTAAGCCACAATTATAATTAAATGATGTTCCGGCTACGCTGTAGTTCTAGGAATTCATATTTATTTCAAAACATTAATTAAATAATAATCACTGTTGTTTTTTCATCCGACAGTGAGTGGCATAGTGGTGTGTTCAATGCCTCTTCCGATGTGAAGCTCTTCTCGCTTCTCACCTGTTTGTAAAGCTGCTAAATGCATGCTCGGGTGATGAATGGTGTTGATTAAGAGACTGTGTCAACATCATCTTCTCCTGCAGCAGTTAAAAAGCTTGTATAAACCAACAGTATGCTAACTGCCCAGTTAGTTGGTATAGACCAAAGCATAGCTAAAAGAAAGTTAATATTGGACTAACATTTGACACGTACCAAAAACTTGACTTCAAATGAAGTGCTAATGTTTCTCTGTGTCTGCTAGATACTTTAGCAACAGATTCCACCAAGTGGCCACAACAAAATAATCAAACAATGCACAATGTTCCATGTATGTGTATATAAATGATACGATTGTGAGTAGATTCATTCAAATCTATTGGATCTACAGTAGACACAGAGTACAGAGCTACGTCACAAGTGTCTCTCTGCTTTTAAAGTCCATCTTACTACTCAATTAATCATACATACAGCATACATGCACACATTCCTAGCACATTCATATACCGCCCTCTAACCAAGCCTCTCTAAACCATGCTCCATTATTCATTCGCCTCACTGCATAGTGCACTCGCCCCTCCACAACCAAAAACTGGATGTTAGTGTGTTATCAGCCTATCTACTGTACAGGAGCAGCTCCTTAACAACCTGTCATAGAACTCAGGTCAATTGATGGACTGCCACAAGCACTTCTGCCTCATGGCGGACAAGTGTGAGGGAGTAAAAACGGATGCTTTCCCTACAGTGACATCAGATAGCTTGACAGACTACAGATGGACAGGGCTGCGTGCTCACAAAAGATGCACACTTACACTGGCCATGATTATGTAACGACACTGGCGCCTAAAAGGGAATACTACTAAATTTCAACACTGAGGGATGCTATTTCTATGCCTTCAGATCGTTTAGTCTGTGTCAGTGCACACATGTTAGAGTTTGTCCTGCCCTCTGATGTCGGGTGTTGCAGTGTGCATATAGTGCCGCAGAGACCAAACTGCAAAAAAGATGAGATGGCTGGTAAATAATGATAATCTGACCAGACAGTGGTTCTTTGAAGATTAGAATGTGTAGCTCAGGAATGATATTACCACTGCAACATGAAGGTGTAAAAAAACATTAAATTATTGAAACCTGCTAAGCATCGCACATTTGGTCCTTGCTTTTGTGACTTTTGTGATAACAACAAAAAACATTTGTTTTAGTGTTTGCAGGGTGGGAAGCCGGAAGGGGATAATTTTCTTGTCAAAGCACTAGTAATTTCTACTGGTTGGTTGAGCTGCCTGGGTGCGGGGTATCTGGGTGAAACGCCCTCAGGGCAGGTGAAGAGAGGCAGCTGGTGACTGGATGTATAAAAGGGGAAACATGGCAGACTAGAATATGGAGAATTAGACAGTGCAAATGGGGAGGCAATAGACAGTGTTGAGGTTCATTTAAATGTATGTCCTACATAGTATATTGTATAGCTATTGTTTTAGTTTTGTATTGTCTTAGTTTTTTTAACAAATGAACACATTAAAAAATCCAAACATTGTCATCCCTGCCAGGAATTTTCCTGTGCTCAACACAACAACAGATGGAGGGCTCAATGCAACACAGTGGACACTAGGCCTATTCCGATGGCATAATGGCACCACATTCTGATGATTCATTGGGTTTGTGCAGGCAATTCAAACACTGCAGTTTGCTGAAAAATTACCAGAGATTAATTCCAATGAATTTCAGCACTCATGGACCCCTCTTACCATCGAGCAGTTTTGTATGAGCACCCTGCCTCCGACTTTCTTAAAAATGAGAAAGAAAAGCTCCACTCGGAAAAGGCAAATGCGAGAAAAATCCATCAGGATTTCTAGACTTAATGGTACATTTTCCGACTAGGAAGTGGGTCAGTTTTACCTTTCGTGAAGAGACAGGAGCTTGAACAAACAGATGGACAGATGTGTGTGCACACACATGTATGCACTCACACCCAAGCACATGTGGAGCATTATTCATGCAGTGGGATGCCCCAAAATGAATCCATGTGTGTAAATGTCATCAGTAAATGTCAATAGCTTTTTGAGGCCTGTCCTGAGGACATGGAGCCCAGCATATGGGCCATGGGACTAGGCATACCTTCATTTCCTACTACTTCATCTATTCTTAATCTACTTTAAAGACCTCATCTGCTCATGTGAGGAATGAAACAACACATGAGTGAGGGTCTCTTGACAAGCTAGAAGCAGAAACAAGGACAGATATGTTCACAAGATAAATGTCACCCACTGAAATAACAGGAAGAGGAAAGAAGAAGCCTCCTGTTTTACTTTTATATATGATAGCATACACTTGTCTGTGTGGAAGAAGGTTAGGAAACAAGTAATGATTAAAGAGAATACTGGTAAAAAATGTGAGACATCCTGTAAACACTGGAGACATGCACACTGCCTAAACATTTTAAAACTGCCTAAATGCTTTTTAATAAGATCAGGGAAATTCTGAATAACTAATTGCAGATTTGACTAATTTGAGATAATCTACAGCGAAAGGAGGCTGAGGATGACTCCATCGATTACAGGTACATCCAGATTGTGCTCACATGTTCTCATATCGTCTGTACCTCGATGTAGGAAGCGAGCCTGGGGTAGACCCTGTAAGGTCCCACCACGTGAGACAGAGGGGTGGTGCAGGGGAAGCTGGTGGTCACGGCGTGGCTCACTTCAGGCAGAGAGAACACCTTGAAGCCATACTTCTCATACATCTTCTGCAGCTCTTCATCTGGTTTCTCTTCACCCTCACACAGGACACTGCCCACCACGTAGCGACATTTCTCTGCTGGCCTCTGAGGGGACAGGGAGGGAAAATATATGAAACATTTACAAATCCACTTCAAACCCTTCTGCCAGTCACCAGTAGAAACTCATACTTAATCATTGAACACACGGCATTAGGTAACGGTTCCTGAGACATGTTAGTGTAATTCTATTGTATTATACTGTAGCACATTTCTGTGAGATTTGAGATATAACAATTTATCTTTTATGCACAAGGAAATGCAATTAGTTGAGTAGGCCACATTAAAAACAAAACACTGAAAATAAGCCAATCAAAGACTGCTGCACTATGTGAAACTTTTTAACAAACTTTATTTTCATAAAAGTTCTCCATTTAGTAAAAAAAGAGAGCGAGCCGGTTCGGATCTGACCCGCGGCCCTTTGTTGCATGTCGTCCCCTCTCTCTCCCGCTTTCCTGACCTTCAAAAAGACCAAAAAAATATATATAAATAAAATATGTATATATTATATTGATATTAGGGCCTGAGGCTAGCTCCATCTTGGATTTGGGCTATTCTATCACTATGCCACAGATGTACCTTTTATTTTCCTGGTCGTCGCGACTGTATTACAGTGAGATGATCATTTTAGTATTGTCCATCTCAAATTTGTTTGCAAAAAAAAATAACTGAACCCTGCAATAGATCAAAGAAGCATGCAGATCCCACCGATTTGTTTTGACCCACCTGTCACACATAATTATGAAAATAGCAGGGTGGCCCATTAGAGAGGGGGATGTTACCTGTGTGTCACTCGTGCTGTTAATGCTGCACATGTGTGGAAGTAAAAATAGTATTTGTTTGATTTTAACTTGGAGGGACGTTGCACCTTCACATAGTTTGTGTGTCACTGAACGCAGCGCTGCCAGCTCTGCTAAACATCCCACTCCAGATATCAACAGCCAGGTCACATTATATGTGACAGTTCAAATTGTATCTGTGCTGCAAAGCATGTTAGTGTGCCACACATGGTCACTTATTTTTACACTGTGCTCCAATAAAAAAATATTATTAATAGTAGTAGAAGTAAAGATATTACTATCTTTTTTACATGAGAAGTTTTTTAATGGATACCAATCAATAAGTTCTCCCAACCATAAATAATTGTTCTCTTGCCTACTAAAATAGGAAAATTAGGAAATATTGATAATTTCCCACCACCAAGAGAAAACGTTGTCAAGAGGAGGGGCATCCAAGAGACAGACATGAAGTTATCAGTTAGTAATTAGTTTGCATGAAGCCAATGCAAACCCCAGTGCCAGCTGTGTAACAGCTGCAACAGAAAATGTGCTGATCCGATGGGGAGTCCCCAGCGCTGGGGCTTGTGCTGGATGAAAGTGAGTTGCGACAGCTCAGCTAGCTGAAGGTCGTCTCCTGGAGCTGCTGCACGCTCTCCTCCAGGTAAGACTCGTACAGTCCACAGTTAGTGGCACAGTAAACACACAGACAGCTAACTTAAACTATACACCGACGCCACACAGAAATATTATTAAAATAGTAATGTTATTTTTACCGTCTGTCAGAGTTTTAGAAGTTTACTTGAATCCATGTTCTTGTTCTGCTGCTAGTTAGCTTCTTTGTTTTTGATAACTGATGACTGTACCTGTATATTGTATGGATCCAGTAGTAGAGATGAAAGGCTGCCCCCTATTGGTTTGGAGCATGTCTACAGATCTTTCAAATTGCACATTTAATGTGCCCACATGTCTGCGTGCAGATGTGAAAGAGACAGAATCAAAATCACTAAAGGGAAATTGTCAGTCAGACAATGATCTGACACAGATTCTCCTACTCACATATGTCTGCAGACAGTTTGCTGTCTGTCTGTAGAGCTTCAGATGGAGAGTGGGAGCTGTTGTTAAAGGACTGTACCAGATATTTTTGGGTACACTTTACATTTCTGCCCTTTTTTCTACTTATTGCCACAGTATTTTAGCTAGAACATGTTTCCTAGCTTCCAGGCAGACATGGATGGGCAGAATATATTAGAATAATTAATTTAGACAATAATAGGCAATAATAATGATGACGTAAGAAAAATATGTACCGATTATCTGCAGAATATATTATTGGAATATATAATACTCTGGTTTCCATTAATTTCTGTACAGAAAATATATTTTGAGAGACCTATCTAAGTAATGTCATGTTGACACGAGATGCAGGTTGTTTTTTGTATTGCTCTTAAAATTGGGAACCAGCGGCAGCATTAGCCACAAAAAAAGTAACTACACTAAATGTGATCTGAACTAAATGTAATAAAACATACAAAAACCCTGGTATGGTCCCTCTAGACGGGCTGCTGGTTTCTGCTCTGTGACACTGTGAAGGGCTGGCACTGAGGGGACACAGATGGGAGTCAGCAACACTCATCTTCATGTCCCTGGCGTCCTCGCACAATTATCACATCTAACCACCACAACCTCTCTTCTTTTCCGTCTCATTTCTCACATTCAGGGTTATTTTTGACTGCATTGTGTTGCTACTACACTTCACTCTTTCCACTGTCCTACTTTGTTCCTACAGCAGCTTTCGTGCCGTAATTCAGCGATGTTGGCTGCCAGTGAGACTCCCTGGCTGAGATAAATCTATTTGAGGAGCCCAACCTAACCCTCAGTGCCTCTTAATGTCTGCATCATGTGGGTAATAATAATGACTGACAGTGCCTGTTGAAGATGAGCAGATAATCTTTACTGTCACCTGACAGGGCCCCTTGCAACCATGTTCAACAGTGAGTCACAGAGCACAGATCACATGCTTTTGACAGGGAATTATTCATTGAAGGCAACATGAGATACACTAGATCTATTTACAATGAAGCAATGAGTCATTGCAAATACAGGCAGTCACAATGGCAGTGTTAGCATTGTGTGGGTAAGTCATGACAGCCATGTGACAATGACTATATATCTATTTTAAGGCCTTGTATATATTTAGGAAATAAAAAAATGACGTCAACATGATAACATCTATTTGACAAGATCATCATTGATATGAAAGCAGAAATAACTTTGCTATCAGGATGGAGTGGTGTAGCTTAAATCAATTCCATAGAATAATCCACATTAAGAGCTACTGGACTGTTTCTCATATTATTATAGTATATTAAAGTATTATTACTTTGTCGTACCGAAGGAACCATTGGGACAGAATTTGCAATATCAAAATATGACTTTGTCCAGTACTCTTGGACTAATTAATGACATTCCCATCATCTTCAGGTGTACTTGTACTATGTATATATGCTATGCTAATTATTTAATGGAAGATTAACACTGTGTAACACGTTACACCGATCAAACATAATTACAATACACTGTTATGGTGAGCATGTTAACATGCAGACATTAGCAACATATTGCTGTTCTGTTAACATGAGATCAGGCAGAAGGTGTACGGCAAACTGGATATCATGTTCGTGAACAAGAGCCGCACCAGTGTTTCCCTGTCGATGTGTGTTTGTCCACTACCTGAACATGAACCAACCCTTATTCCTAACAGAAGGGGGCACTATCATGTTTATGATGTGTGAAACACTATTCGAAACAGGAACAGACTTCGACGTAACAGCAGCACCAATAACAGTAGAACTATTTTAACTTTCTGCCAGCCTCTGGACGATGTTACGTAGCTCCTTCATACTGACTGGAGAAAGTATTAGAATATTAAGAAAAAGCAGCATTTTATAGCTACATGCATTCCTAGGATAATTACATAAAATTTAAATATACACCACCATAGCAATTTAATGCATGTTGTGTTGTCCCTGTGCCGTCCAACAGGTGTTTTCCACCTGCAGTTTCCCTGATTCCATGTGAATGCAGCATTAAGTACAGCCTCACAAATCCTACTAATTCTTGTTGGGACATCTTTAGCCATCACTTGTCAAATGTATTAAAACAAAACCCTTGCATACACAATTACATTGAACAAACTCTTCATAGAGGTAAACATACACTTGAAAAAATGTAATGACATTTTTTTCATAACATTTACCTTGGAATCATTAATTACGCAATTTTGTAAAACAATAACACAACATGATCATATATCATCATTACATGAATACTGAATTATCACCCAGACCGTTATGTCATATTATACAAATTGTGTTAAGACCTTTGTTTCTCAAAGAACTGATTTGTTCTCATCCTAAATGGATTTCAAATCAGAATCCGCTTTATTGGCCATTTACGTGTACGCATACAAGGAATTTGACTCCGGATTTTCCGTTGCTCTTAACGTACAAACACAGAAATAGACAAATAAACAAACAAAAACAAGGACAACAAAGTAGAACCGAGGTAAGCAAAACAAACAGAGTGCAGTACCGAGGCTGCCATCCGCGGCGCCATCTTGATGCATTTGTGTGCAGGGTTGGTCTACATCGCTGTCTGTTCCTACATGAACACATTAAACGTATGGGCTGACAAACAGCCTCATGTACAGAGCTACTCTTTGTCAACACTGGTGCTCTATGATAAGACACAAAAATACCCATTCAAACACAGAGGGCATAACAACTGTCCTCCCACAGTCTTGCTTCAGCATCGTACCATCTCTCATGCTCTCCGCACTGATAGACTACAGTGTGTTAGCCAAGCCAGTAGTTCACTAATGATATCATTCAGGGCTCTAGCTATCATTCACATCCCACACAGTGGCAAGAACAAACAGCAGCCCTGACTGCATCACATCTCTGCTTCCCTCCAGATAACACACCTCAGAGACTACAGGCAATTAGGGAAGAGAGGAACACCAGCATGTACTTGACTTGTATTGTATTCCCCACCAAAGTTATTTTGTTTGTGTCAGAAATCAGAACACCACAAAAAGGTAGAAATTCACTGTCCACGCTGGGCAGCTGCACCAGGGGCATCGTTAGGCCCGTTTTAGGGGGGCTGAAGCCACCCTAAAATGTTCTTCAGCCCCCCCAAATAATTTGGCTTTTTATTTTTATGTTGGTTTATTGTTTCTCACATGGGAAAATTATTTATAACTCTAAAATTATACATATGTGCGTGTGTTCTGGTTTGTGTATGTTTTCTCCCCTTCAAATTACAATCCAATAGCCTACTTACCAATCAGGCACTAGGACCTTGGGGTGGCTGCTGCGCTGGCTTTCTCACTCTGCCCAGTAACGTTTCTCATCAACCACAGCAGGACTATACCAAGGAGTTTAGCTCAAAGTAAACTATACCTAGGAGTACCATCATACAATATTTGTCATTCGATAATTAAGATGAAATGTGTTTTTTTTTCTGTATTGAATGGTATATTTGACACTGAACTAGTTCATCTTTATCTCAGTGATAGTGTCCAAATGAGCATAAAATATCACTGGTTTGTAAAAACTACACAGACAACAAAATAGATGTAAATGTTGATCAAAATCTTATTCCCTTCTGCTCAAAATAAAACAAGTAAACAACTCAAAAGTTGACCCTGTCCGGTCCATTCTCCATCCATTGGATATGAAAGCTAGTTCATCCGTCTTTCCTTTACAAGCAGGAAAAGTATTTCTCTCTCGTTATTTGAGAAAAGTTCATACCGTGCTACGACCTTATCGGGTCCAATCTACATCCAGGACATGGTAAAACCTTACACCCCAGCTTGTTTGCTCTGCTTCTGCCAATCGGCTTGTAGCTCCGTCACTGCGTGCTAAACACTCAATTCAAGACTGTTTGCTGTCCTGGCTCCTCAATGGTGGAATGAGCTCCCCATTGACATCAGGACAGCAGGAAGTCTCTACATCTTCCGTCGCAAACTAAAAAGACATATTTTTTGACTACACCTTGAATAAGGAAGGTAGCGCCATAGTAGCACTTTAGTAGCACGTAAATGTCACTTACTGATAGCACTTTGTGGTTTAACTTTATTGAATACTTTTGATTGACCTGGATGAGACGCAATAATGGGAAGACTGTGGCGATTTCACCACCGTAACCGAGCGCTGATATTATTATGTTTCTGTAGTAAGCTGCAAAAATAAAAAATTCAGTGAACAGTGACTTGTAAACTCCACGAAATAGTCTAAACTAATATCAAGCTATCTGCAAGATATACCCAAATGTTCAATTTCATCTGAATATGTCTCTGCTGATTTCATGTACAGCAAACATTCATTTCCTATATTTCCCTATGCTAAGCAAGCTCATTAAATTGGGAGGAAAAAAAAAGACTTAAACAGCCAACTTTTGTAGAGCTCGTGGCCCATGGGACACAAAGATGGCTTTCCTTCACAAATGTTGCCATTCCCATCTCTACCAGATTCCCGTAAACCAGGTCTCCAAGGAACTGTTGGGGAAAGAAAGTCATTTCAAAAGCAATTCTTTGCTTGAGGCTACAAGGGTCTTTTTTTTTATGGATGAGAGCACACCAACAATAAAAAGGTATAGCTGACAGAGGTAATTCCTTATTAGCAGACGCGTAATGAGGATTTATTCTCTTCATCTCTCCTCCTCTTTGCCCTGCATGTCTTCCCTCCTGGCTATCACCACTTGGTGCAGTTAGAATTAGCAGGTTGGGGAGGACAGGGACGAGCACGGCAAGAAGACAACACTCTGCGTTTACTGTAAAGACAGGATCACAATTAGCACACCATATTCCGCCTGACCGAGGACCATCGCCACGCTCATTAAAACACAACCGCCAAGTGACTGATCCTCAAAATGCAAAGCTAAACCAGCAGAGTGGGAGCGATTTAAATTAAAAGAGAATAACATCAGCTACCTCTTTAAACAACCCACATCAACTAGTGAAGGCAACACAGCAGCAATGCTCCGAGACAGGAAACAAGAACTTCAAAAGAATAAATACATTTCTCTCAGTATATTTTTATTTTTTTACAGGCTACCTTGTAGTATGCCAGTCAACAACTAAAAGGTGTCATTGAAATAAATAAAAAAAAGGAGGAAAAGCATGCTTGTGTTGGCACACTGGGTTTACCAGTATGCCAGAATGGAGTTAAGAGGCTGTGATTGTATGAGACCCTTCACTGCACGGCAGACAATACATCTGCACATTTTGGGCCTCTCTGGACTTCTTCAAATCAACGCCTGCAGTTAAGCATGACAAGCAGCAAATGCAGCCCTCATAAAGAACGCACATCACACAAGTCGGTGACGAGCACATAATGACCCCAAAACAAATTTCACCTACAATACATAAATGCATCGGATACATTTATCACACAAACAATACACTTCACTGCCTCTGCTGGAGAGCTCTCTGTCTGCTCAGCAGTTTGCAGTATAGCTGTCTTACTATATCTGGAGCACCGAGACAGATGGCGTTTGGGCGCTTCCACGAACACGCAAAGAACCTGACACATGTGGAGCAGGAAGAAGAGAAGACGACGGGATAAGCGATATCTCAACAAGAGATATCTTTTGCCTCAGTGTGTCAGAGCGATAACCCGTCTCAGCTGATTGGAAGACATTCGGCATCCAACCGGCAGACGAGGCAGCAGAGACAAAGTCACCAGGAGGGAAATGGAAACTAATAGTGTTACACAGCACTGGGACCACAGGTATGCTGTGATGGGCTGTTTGCTGCTAAATTAATGGAGCAGCAATTGCAGTGAAGCGAGTATGCTGTCCCAAACTGATGTAGTGAAAGCTGACAGATTCAGCACGGGAACAGTGAGGGTCAACAACAATCACACTGACTGATGTAACATTAACCCACTTGAATATGTCACCGCTTGTTATGATTGGGAAAATATTATTCAAAACATCAATATGTCCTCCCTTAAAAAGGAAGGGGGCCTCAAGCACCCAAATATGATATATATAGTCTGCAGTGATGAGGTCCCTTACGTCTGGAGCCAGTGAACATGTTTTTTGGTGCCTCTTTCACCAAGTGCAGCACTGTGCCTGTAGGCTGTGCTCAGACATAGCTGGTAATTACACATTGCATCCTGGGAGTCCTGGCATGTATAATTACTGGCGTGGATAAGCAGCCTGCTGGGGGCAGGACTCAGTTTTCCTTCGCCACGGCCGTTGAGTTGGTTCACCACTCCTTGGCCAGCTGAACATAGTGTGGCCCTCCTCCAGCCAGATGTCACGGAGCAGGGAGATAATCTTCTCTGAAAGGAGATATGAATGAATCCCTCCCTCCGCTGCATAGGCTTACTTCCCTCTCTACAAATGTTCAACTGACTTCCTCCACCTCCTTGCTCTCTTTAAGCAGCTCTGATGAATATTTGTCTGTGCAATTAAATATTCTTGCACATCATAATACTGGTTGAAGAGTCAATATATGTCACAGGATTGACGGCGCAGACGATTTAAAAAAGGCATTCTTCACCATTTTGTTTCACTGACTAATTGTAGGACATCAGCTTGAGTTGATTAATGTCTTCCTTTCTACACAGTTTGTAAAAACGGATCAAAAGGGCATCCTAAAAATAGAATCAACAGTTGTGTGCCAGGATAAAAAAACATTTAATAGATTTTGTCTGGATTTTTGCAGTTATCACTCAGTGTAGAGATGTCCATAAACATTAATGGGGTGCTTTACGATATGTCCACAATCGTGCATAATATTGACTTGAAGAGCTGCGGGACCAGACTTCAGAGTATCAGCGTATTTATTTCTCATTTTATATCCACCTTTAAAAGCGGCAACTCCTTGCCAGAAGCCCCCCTTTCATGTTGTTGCCGTCGACAGACAGATAAGCGGCAGTAAAATGCTAATAAATTTGACTGGGAGTGCGGCGATGCTCGGCGCTCTGATCTGAAATTCCGATTGATGAATTGGAGCACTGCAAGGCTCTCAAGGTGAGTCAGACTCCTACCAATTTATAGCCCTCTTCCAAGGCAGTTCAACACCTCGCCTCATCTCTCACCGCCACTCCCATACACGTTTACATATGACATTTCATTTTCTCCTACTTGTCATCAAGGGAAGCCACGAGTGGGTTTGCTTCAGAAGCTAAAACAAAGTGGAAATTCAGTAGATCAGAGGATGAACCAAACAGCAGCTCTAGTTTAGCCTCGATACAGACACAGCATGTTATCAGTGTCAGAGGCAGCTGTATGTGTAGTTCTACCAGGTGGACACATGTTGATCACATGTATTACAGAGGGCATAGTGGTTAAACAAATGGTATCCATATGAGATACGATACAATACGATCATTACTCTCTGGTGGTTCATTGTTTATGATACTCTTGCTGGCCTCTGAGCATTCGCTGCCGTCCACTCTTTGTAATGAGTTTCTCTCAGGAGCAGTCTGCCTGTGGGTTGTTTTACTCCTTGTCATTCCACAACATAATAAAGTTTCCAGGAATCCACAATCAAGGAATTCAATGAGTTAGTGTGTCCTTTATCCAGACTGGGAATTGTTCAATACTCGTCTCCACAGCGCCGTGTCAGACTGCGGTCAAATGAGTCGTCTGCAGAACCTCGGTCAGCCAGCAGGCGCTTGAAATTGAATGAACATAGTGGGGTCCTCGTGAACAGGAATTATTACATTTTTACGGAGCGCTTCTATTTTAACCGGTGCAGCTTTTCTAGCCTTTACGGCTCTCGTTCAGCGGTCCAGGAAACACACCAACCGGTTACATGCGTTGTAACCCCGGCATGTTAGTTTACATCATGTTTGTATTTTGTTGTTTCTTATGTGCAATCGTTGCAACAAAAAAAAAGCGTAACCCATCTCACGTGATGCTGCTCGCCCAATCAAATATGTATATTCCGATAAGCGTCTCCCTCGACTATAACGCGATATTCTCAAACACACCCAACAGTCTGAAGGCACAGAAAAATAAACCCGAAAAAAAAGCCCAATATGATCAGAATCCTAACATTAATACACTGCCCAACAATGATGTTAACAGAAAGGGCTGAAAACAAGTGGTTTCCATAACCACAGATAAGGTGCCTGCACACACATTTTAAAATAGATGAGAAATGACAAATGCATATTATGACATCACTTCACACCTGTATTAAAGGGCATGGACAATTAAGTTAAATTCATTTTTATCAAATTAAGTACTTTATTTGATAGTCACATTTTTCAAAGGCTTTCTGATACGTATTATTTATTTTTAAAATGCAGCCCTTATTTTACTTGAAATGAAACAGGGACATTTCATTATTATTATTATTATTATTATTATTATTATTATTATTAGCGTATGTATTATTTATAATGCTTCCAGTTCAATTTGAAATCTGACAATAAATAACGTTCAGAAATTATTCAATTGAACTTTCTTTATTTCATTTGACAGTCAGTTGTTGTTGTGGACATTATTACAAATGTTGTCTACTTCAATACATATGGCACTAAATCAAAGCACAAGTTAGACATTATTGTGATGTTCCGGACCTTTGCATGAGGAAATTCTCTCTAACTGGACCTCACTGAATTTTTATTGAATACCCCTGCTATACAGTAAAATTGCATGAAAGTAGACATGGACATAGTAGGGGTCATCCTGACCAAGAATCTGTTGAAAGTTTATTAAAACCTCTTAAGGGTCTGTTTTTATTATAGTTCAAATATAAGAAAATAATGAATACTACTGTGTAACCGTGAAGTAAGTACAGTAAATTTACAATTTATTATAATTGGATTTAATATAATGTACAACATGATGTTGTTTTTGACTTGTTATATCAAATTGGAAAAAATTGTAGGTGTATCTTCGTGCTTTTGGGGCTGTTCAGGCCGTAACACCACGAATAGACAAGCATTACATTTCAAGCGTCTTTGGCTTGACCAAAGTTCTGCAGATGACTGCTCTAAAGAAAAGTCTGGTTCTGGTATGTGTGTATTCAGTGTGTAGCAGTTAGAGGAATCTTTTGGCAGAAATAGAATATCCTATTAATTGTATGTTTTCTTTAGTGTATAATCAGCTGAAAATAAGAATTGTTGCATTTCCTTTACCTTAGAATGAACGGGCTTCTTTACAGGGCCAGCCGCCATCTTTCTACACTAGCCCAAAACGGACAAACAAAATACTGGCTCTTGATAGGGCGCTCTTCACACAGGAACATTTTTAGTTGATCGCAATCTGTAACCTGCTATCTGTAAACCTGTAAACCCACATACTGCATCTTAAACACAGGACGCAGCGACGTGACGCTTGCAAAATAGATAGCGATGACAGTGGAAGGGGAGGAGACGGCCAATGGCAGGCTTATACCCACAGTGTATATCCGGTGAGTCAGACTACTCTCCGGTTGACTGCCCCGTGATCCCTCAGGCCTTTGTGATAATAACTTGTGGCAATTATAAGCATACATGCAAACACACACGCATGACATAGTTTAGTGCTAATTGGCGTTGCCTGAAACACCTCAACTGAGTGAGGTAAGGATGTCCACACGCCTTTACCAGTACAGACCAGTGAAATCAAACAGTCCACTCTCTGAGTCCAGAGAGATGTCGGACTTCCCAAACATACAGTTGATTTAGCCACTAGAACAGAAGCCTGCTCTACCCAAATCCAGTGATTAATTTGATCCATTGTTGTGGTTCATTTGAATGCTGGTCCTCAGGTCCTACTGACTTGTATTGTAGTCATTAAACAGGGATTACATCAAAACTTGAACGCAAGGTGAATGCAAATGAGTGCAGTTTGTTGAAAACCGGTGATACTAGAAACCCACTAGAGTAGTGTCACAGTGACCAATTAACACAGCCACTTGCGTAGATCTGCAAATCCATTTTTGACTGAATTAATTATTAGAGGCTGAGTCACACTACTTATGCCATGGTAATAAATTAATTATAAAGATTAATGTGGTTTTGAGGATGTGCTTACCTCCCAAACAACTCAGTTCTAAAAGGTCAACACTGCCATCTAGTGCGCAGTAAGCCAACAGGCTTTTAATTTTCAGTACAGGGTGGAGGATACTCGCTTACTTAACAACATTCTGATTAAACATTGTAATGCAATCAACTAAGATCTCATTTAAAAGATCTTTTCATAAATGTCAGAACAGTTTTAGTGGTTTATGAATACTTCCTTGTATTCTGAATTTAATAAACAGCTGCTATTTAAACCCAACGCAGAGACTACCTTAAGTATGGAGTCAAGTCTAAATACAGCATGGTCCACTGTAAATCATGCAAAAGTAGCAACAATAGTTTACTTCCTAATCACCTTATAACTTATATATTCTTTAATTGGGCATTAGAGTTTTGGACTGAGTCACATAAAAACAAGTACATTTACTATAAATTATGTCTCAGCCAAAGTGCAGCAAAATGGCATCTCTCACATTTTGAGTTTACTTGTGGTGAGTAATCAGACTCTTGGCCTTTGTAAACCCCGACTGGGGTCTTATTAACTGAATCAGTAGACAAAGCTTTTCTGACTGACTGTTCCCACTTCTAGAAGCCAAAGGCGGATGGAACATTTTAATTTGGGCTCCTAAACTTTTAATCAGTTAATGACAGTATTTTGGTACTAGATTTATTTCTGTGATGTCTAATCTATCTCCATGAGGCAGTCCGAGGTCCATACATCTTCAGATTATCTGAAAATAAACACAGACCTCAGGACCGAGTCATCAGATCTGTATAAAAATAGTTTTCCCCTGCAGAGACTTCTGAACATCCTATAATGACCACTTATGATCCAGACTCTCCATAAATTCTGAGACCAGTGGAAACGTTTTAAAAGTTCCTCAATGACCCTTCTGCCACAACTTTCCACTGGTATGACTCTGTCAGGGTTTCCCCTAGAATCATTTACTTAAAAAAAAAAGGACAGCGGGCTACATATAACCTGGCAGGGAGCAGAAAGACAAACTCAAAGTGCTCCAGTGTGCCTCATTCTTTAATCAATTGACATTCATCAATTGACTTAAAAGGAACAATGTTTAGCATTTATGGGGATGTATTGCCAAAATAATTTAATATAATATTAATAAGTATGTTTTATTTAGTGTATAATCACCTGAAATAAGAATATTTGTGTTTTTTCGTTACCTTAGAATGAGAAGTTCATGCAGCCACCGTAGTTCTATACGCTCTCTGCACACTGTTGATCAGATGGTTTAACTCACCACAACAAACTCAGCACTCAAATGTTAGCAGGACGTCAAAGCAATTTAAGCTAAGAGCTAATCAAAGAGCAAATCACATTATTGATACAGTTAATTCTGTTGTTAAGTCACGGATTAAGTTATAAATAGGTTATATTCTTCCTTTGTAAAGTTTTACCATGCGAGTACTCTTCTTGCATCATGAACTCAATAAACATTCTCATGTAACAAGCAGCTGTTGTGTACTAATTTCTTGTTGACAAAAAAACACAACTCGTGATGAACAGCAGAATGTGAAATAAAAGCAGGAGACAACCGCAGATCTCAACTGGGGAATGACCCATTTACATGAAATTTGGTTTTGGTTTTGGATAAGTATCCGAATGACGAAGGGGATTCATTGCTTCTCGCATCTGGATTGTGTTTGTAGCTTCATAACCATTTAGGTTAGACCAGTAAGGGCCCACGCAGACATGCATCAGCTCTCTTCAGACACATGTGAAGAGGCTGTGTTTACCCTTTTTGTTTGAGTCTGGTTACAATATTTGAGCTAGAAGCAAACAAATGCTAAAGCAACCTGGAGCCACAGATGAGGGGGGAAAAATATCAACAGTGCAACGTGGCATTGAACAGCTGACTGGTTTCATCATCCAGGCTCAGGTCCTTCAAAAGGCCGCTTGTATGTTTAACCCCTTGAGCCAATTCATGCTAAATTACAGTGTGACATCTAAATTATACGGTACATTATATTTCCATATAAAATCTCCAAGAACCTAAGACAAGACAATTTCTCAGTAGCTGGACAATTCCACCAGAAACTCACTGAAAGGGTAAAACTATATAGAACTTTTTAGAGCCAGATAATAAGTTGATTAATTGATTATTAGATGGAATGAAAGTTAAAGAGCAATCATTCTGATAACCGTTTTGCCATTTATGTGGATTTTAGAGCACAAACGCAAAACATCCGTTTGTTTCAACTTATTAAATGTGATGATTTTCTTTGTCATATATGGCAGTATGTGAACTATATTTGGGTTTTGGACTATAAGCTGGACGAAAGAAGCAATTTAAAGATGCCAACTTGGACTTTGGGAAATTGTGAGAATTTTAAAATGTGTTAAAGCCCTATTTATATAATACTTTCTTACCTCCAAGACCTTATGAAAGAACTGTTGCTGCAAACACTACATAAACAACTCATTAGAGAGTCACTGAAAAGGTGGAAATCCAAGTGTTAAATACATAACATCAACAACTTTCTCTGACCTTTAAGACTCTGGCCAGGTCAAACAAAGCATATCACACCAGCTGTAACATCTTATCAGGAAACTCAGTACATTGGGTCGTGTGGTTATGTCATGAGGTCAGGTGTGTGGATACAGTGTTGTGGTGTGCTGGGCCCTCCTCACCTGTTTGGGGTCATCGTAGAAGACACCGACGGTGCTCAGCTTTGGCCCGATGCTGCAGCTCTCTGTGTAGGCTGCACCGCAGTCCTTGTAGGATCCTTCTCTGAACTTATAAGCGATGGTAATATTTCTGACAGGTGGTGGCCCAGTCTTTATAACCACGTCACACAGCAGCCCCGAGTACACCACTAAGCCACCCACTGTCACAACCAGACACACCAGGAGGACGAGTAACAGGAGAACCAGAATGATATCAGACATGGTCTCTTCTCAAAGCGGTAACGTAAAGATGCACACAAACAAAATCTGTCAAGCTTAAAAACACACGTCGTCCTCCCGGGTCACACACAGCGAGTCTGTGGTCCAGCAGACCGAAACACACGTGGCTGTTAGAAAGACGGTGTCGAGTTTAGGATTCACAGTCGCAATGACCTGAAATGAAAAAGGAAAGACTCCTTCAAGTTGACAGAGAAGACAGTTTGTTTTTGGTATTTCCCCAAACACAGGACACGCTTCCTGGATAGACCATTCTCGTCCATAGCAGGGCGGTGGACGTGAATGCGTTTTTAAATTATTACTTTGCAGTGTATTAATCACGCCGCCAAAATAGGAAATGTAAAACTCAATCAATACTATTCAATGAATGGGATTCCTCAAAATCAACGAAAGCCATAGTTGGTGCGTACAGCTCACGCATTCATGTAAAATAAACCCCCTCTTTTCTCTACCGTGGATCAACCCAAGAGCTGCAAAGGAAGATAATAGTGCTGTCACAAAAGCGGGGATTTTCTTTGTTTTCATTAAAGTATTTTGTTCTTTCACTGACTCCCGTGCTCCATAAATGATGTAAGGGATGTATTTGAAGGGTGTATGTGCTGCTTTTAGGGATGCGAACATTGAAGGGTTTGTTCAAAATAGAATTGCAAAATCCTGTTTATGTCTATGTACTATGGAAATTCATTTAGGACAAAATATGAAGCGAATAACAAAACGAGTTTGAGCAGAATCCTGTGGAGTTAAGGGTGCGAATGCAGATTTGTAAACCCAGAACATGTTATGTAATCAAGTTATAACAGAATCAGCATTACACTTTCATTAATAGCATAACTCTGTTACTAGTTAGGCTACTCTCCAACATCAGAGGTGGGATAGATATTTCAAAACAAAAAGTATAGCTTTCTTTGCTCACTGGGATTTGTTCAAATCTGTATATTGTTTTTGCATTTAAATATGCTTGACCAGATTTAAAGTTGCATTGATACATTTTGTATCACGAGGGGGCAGAAAACTGCCAAAACAAGCTGATGGTTACACAACTGCAAGAATATCACTGGCTTAAAACAGCAGAGCATTGATACTCAATTCATGGCATGATGGAAGGGCCGGGTGTCCCATCAAACATTTTATTTGCAATGGATATAAACTGATACACTATTTATTGTTTTACTTTGAATGTAGATAGCTTTCCAGAGTACATTGAAAGCATCAAAATAGCCTAATAGAGCTTGTTTATCAAATTGAGATGCCAAGGGGTTCCAGGCTAAGCCCTGAATGTCTGTTATGTGTCAATTAACTGAGTCTGGCCTTCTGTCATTTTGCAAAAGTGCCCTCTAGGCAAAGCAAATGAAGCATTCCTGCAAGAGGGCCTCACTAGTGGACTTTGGACCAGGACCTGAGTTGGACCGAGTCCAAGTTATATTCCATGTAAATGTATTAGAACTCTGCTATGAGCTCCGACCTTAATTATCATGTGAGAGAAATGTGATATATAATGCAAGACAGAGTATGGACTGTAAAGTGCAGGTCAAAGTGACATGTAATGCAACTATTTTCAACCACAATTGCTTTTTAATTGGTTAATTGTTTTATTGTTATATATATAAAATAATAATAATAATATATATATTTTATATATATAAATGGGAAATATATTTTTATATATATTTATATAAGTTCTGGTGGAGCACTTAACATCAACCGTGCTTTCTATAACATGTTTTCCAGTTCAGTGGTAATTTGTGAATTTGACTGTTAAGATGAACAGCAGAGACAGGTTTAAGTGATGAAGTCATCTAGACACAAATCCTTAAACTGAGCAATGGAAAGAGTTTGGTTCCAATGGTTTGGAAATGTTGACTTTAGTGTCCAAATAGCTTAGGATACATGTTATTACTGTTAAATTGTGCATTTTTCCTTCCACGCCCATGAAGTTATTAACTTCTTTAATTTCGGCATCTTCCTATCAGGAGGAAGAGTATCCGAGCCTGTTGACAACCTGATTCATTGCTGCATTTGGTATTGTGAGTTATAAAACCAGAATAACATTAAAATGTATGCAAGTCTGACTGTCAACAAAGCAGGGAGAATCTGTGGATACAATATACACAGCGGGAGTGACTTCATTCTCTGCTCAGGCAGACAGAACTCCACTCGGTCTTTATATTGCAAATAGTCTTTGCTGCTCCTAATCCTGATTATTGCACCATGAACATGTTTACATGAGTCTGCAGGAGGTATTAAAGACATAGCTTGCCTTTATTTAAAACTATGTTTTCCCTCTTTATGACATTGTTTCGTCTGTGAAAATAGTCAGTGTTCTTATATTTATGTTGAATGACAAATCAGACGGAAACATTTTATTTCATTTTGTCAGCAACAAATAGAATAAAGCATATAGCACATTTCTTTACAGAACCATACTTCACGTGAAAACACCTCATTATTAGGCAAGTTTTATCTTCAACAGAAAATAAAAACCAGTGGAAGTACATAAATGCATTAACAGTTGAGTAGCAGTATTCGATACATTAGAAAGTGTTCATGTAAAAAGACACTTCCAAACCAAGTTTATTATTTGGTTAGTCAGAGTCCTCTATAATATCATCTGGATCCAAATCTTCCTCTCTGTTGACCGTCTTACTTTCCTCAGAGTCAGTCTCCATGGCCTAAAGAAAAGCACATGAGAAATATTTGGCAAGCATGCTCAATTCACGCTGTGAAGCAGTTTGCATGAAGCAGGAAGCATGAGGGAGAAACTACAGAACACGGGTTCTTGGTACTGACGCCACAGACGTTTTCCCTGTTAACCGTGTCAGCCACTAATCATTAGCGGGCTACAGAGCTCCAACAGTTATCTTATCTGCCCTTTACAGTTTCAACTGCCTGTTCACCGAACTGTTTGGTTTGAACTTCACAAAGAAAGGACTTCTCAGCAGCAGTGGAAGCACGTTGTTTAGCCGACTTATATAACTGACAGTATTACTACTGTGCTGCTTGTACCTTCAAATAAAACCTGTGTTGTGGTCCCCACTCCTGACAATCTTTTTAGCTACATTATGCTTACTTACACATTACTGTATTTATGTGTGTTTGTATGTACTTACTTGCATCCATCGTTCCGTTTAATGGAAAAGGTTATATTCCATTTATTCCATTTTTCCTTTTGTTTACAATGTACACATCCTGATTTTTTTGTTTGCCACTGAATCTCTAAAATTTCCAAGGTTGTTGTTTTGAAAGACACCACAGTTTATAGTGGTTATAATATAATTATATATAATATATATAATTAGTGTAAACGCAATTGTAATTGCATTGTTAATACTTGTTGGTCTCTTCAGTTTTTCATCATTTTAACACGTTTTGTCAATACATTTTTGTTTAAGTCAGTCAGTGCTGTTTGGAGTAAACTCTCGGTCACAGAATCGAAACTTTAAAAATGTTCATCCAATCCTATTCCTGTATCAGATATGAACACAATGCCTGAACATGACAGGTACCTCATCCTCTGACTGGTCCTGAGGCAGCAGGGAACGCTGCTCCTCCTCCTCCTCCTCCTCCTCCTCCTCATCCTCATCCTCATCACTTTCTTGTGACCGCTGAGAAGGAATCTCTTCACCCTGCAGCATAAATTGTTGGTTTATTGTTAACGGACAAATATGTTCAGACACTTACGATAAGTTCAATAATGTTGTACCTTCAGGTTGCGATTCTTCAGGTTGCCAATCCAGAATGCCTCCTGACAGTTGTTGAGCGTCAGCATGGCCTTCACTCTGTAGATAAACAGCTCGAGGCTCTTCTTTAAGGCTGGTACGTGATTGGTCAGGCTTGTATCCTGCAGAATCTGAGCACCAACACATTATGACAAGGCTACTTAGTTATAGAACACCAGAGGTCAGACCTTTTTTCAAATTTAACAGAAATATATATAACATTTTGGAAGATTTGGCACCAGACCGTGCAGAGAGGTCTCCAACTAAAGAAATTGGAAATGAAGGAGCTATAAACTGGGTGAACTGTAGCTACCTTAGAATGTCCACACGTGTGATGGAGCTGCCGGGTGCTGCGCTGGAAGATTATCAGCAGGCTCCGGACTTCCTCCTTAAAAAAAGCAAGAGTCACCCCAATGTCAGCACTTTAATATCTTCGCCAGAAGTAAGCCTGGGGAGAGGTTATGTGTTTAGTCTTGTGTGCGACTGTGCGAGTCTGTGCGCCTGTGACTGAGTGAGCGGGCACCTCTGTGTCTGTCCACGACTAATCTTGCAGTCTACTGCAGCAAACTGCATAATAAGAAACAGTTTGCACACTGTTATAGTTTTGGAAAGTGTGTTTGGCTAACAGCTAACGGAACTACCAGTACACACACTGCCAAGTACCTCTGCACCTCAATTTTATAGTTTTCTTTTGGCGAATCACTAAAGAAACTACCAGTGCTACGTGGGCAGACAGCTTGGTGAGTTTACCTTTGTGTTTTGGCACAATGTTTGAAATGTGTTATATGACGACTTTGACACAATTAATGTAATGTTATGTAATGTTACATCAGCACTTAAAAAAAAAAAGTTTAAATGAAGTATGTTTGATGACACTTTACAGCCCTGGTTGTGTTAATTCAATCACGCAATACAGCTGTGTTCATGCAGACACACCTGGCGGACCTTTATAGTTTTGCATGTTTCACACAACAACACAGGATGTTGTGTTCTGTGCGTAGCCTGGCTGTAGTGGCAACCCATGTTTGAATAATATAGGGAAGCAGGAGAAGAAAACATGTGCTTATACATAAAGCAAGGTATGACTTCTGGTTCTGGGATGAACTCAAAAATTGATGAGTAGTTAATTCATGGTCTATTACAGTAATTTACTTTTGTTTACATCAAATCAGGAACCTGGCAAATTCTTTTGAGTAAAGTGTACTGTTGTTTGCAGAAGTAATTACATCGTGGGAACTATTTAAGAGTGCTGTTGAGATTTGAAAGGCATACTTATTATACACCATTTCACAATTCAACGTCCAACTTAATATGACATTTACTAGCTGTATTAGGTGACAAGATTTCATGCGTACCATGTGTTTTTTGAAACTGTGGTCCAGTAGTGGCATCCCCAACTTCAGGAAAGAATCCAGGAAAAGGCGGCCATACTACCAATAACAACATTATAATCAGAGACTCAGCAGTTTCACCTGAATGAGAAAACTTTTTCAGCACACACAGCCAACTCACCTTTAGGCACACATTGAGCACAGGCCTAGAATCAAACTCCTGTGGAAAGAGATTAGAGCAAAAATATGTGAGCAGATGATCCTCACACATTTGTTAAAGACTAACAAACCCATAAAAGAATAGATGGGATGAGATTGCACATCTAATTTAACCTGCAGTATGAGTTACCGAAAACAAATCAAAATATGACCCAGTATTTGGCTGAGTGCTGGAAAAAGATGAGGTTAAATGTCATAAATCAGTTCAAAAGACATTCACAGCCATTAGATCATGATGCTTACAGACCATCACTAGTTTGACCAGGATATGAAAATCGTTGACAGCCAGTTTCCATGTCATCAGCTTCTCACTCTGAGCCTAAAGGAGGACATGAGTCACATGTTTTTATAGTGAAAACACACAGAAACGTACATATACTGTAGTTATGCAGAAAAATACAGGCTAATTCTCAGTTCACAGAGTTTCAACAAATTGGCATTAAAAAACGTTTAAAGCAGTGTTTTGTGTTTATCAATACAATGAGCACTTAGGTATACTGAATACAGGAGAACACAGTGTAAAAACACCTGATGGCTTACCTCAGTGTTGTCACTGACTTTGCCAGCAGGAATCTTCCTGACGGCCTTTTCCAGCTCTGCCATCAACACTTTGTAGAATATCAGGAATGTTTGCCTAAAAAAATTTAAGGATTTACAACATAAATAACAACAATATGGATGAATACACTCTTTAATGTGATTATTATTGATTTATTGCGATCACAGTTAGCTGTTGGGCACACGAGTGCTGGATGGCAGAAGCACATGAATCAATCTAACTGCAATATGCTACTTTTGTATAATCACTAACTCACCTTTTGCTCTCAGAAAACTAAGATTTACCTGTTGAGAGTGGGCCATGATGCAGAGCTCTCATCTTTTGATGCATTGATGAGCTCAGAGATTCCCGTTTCAGCTATTTCCTCCACTGCCTTCAGAACATCATCGACATGCTCCAGGTAAATTCTGCAGAGAGGAGAAAAGACAAAGACATCATAATTAAAACATTCAGATACTTGTTCACATATATAAGAATACCACATAAGATCACAAAAGGTCAACTGTGAGCTTTATAACACTTCTAGGTCCTTTAACATGTGATGTAGTCATAGAGTTGTGTAACTTTGAAAAATGCTGAACAAAATACCATCTTCATTAATTTACTGTGTGACAACAAATACACTAAGCTACTTGTGTTGGATGTGGTCGTACAGCACGCTATCCCTGAATTGATGCTTGTGTTTGCTTCGACTCATTTATTAAAGAGCAATGGGAATATGTTTCCCTTAGCACTTTGCATTGCAGATATGACACACAAATACACCAAAAAAGACTTTTGAAAACATAAATGTTCTTTCGAAATGATGCTACTGATACAAATAAATGTATGTCCTTTGATGAATTACCTTTACCTATTAAACATGTAACTAGTGTGAATGATTCACAAAAGCTAGACCAATACTGGAATTTGAAGGACATTTGAGAAAGTTTTTGTTATGTTCCATAGATTTTGACAGCAACTTTTTTTTGGTTTTATGCACAATGTATTTCTGAAATTCAAACTCACTTTAGGAGAGTGTGAAGTGCTTCATTGAATTTAATCCCTCGCTCCCTCTGTCCGCTGGCTGTCACCCAGACTTGGCCGAGGAATCTTTTTGCAAGGGAAGCTTGGAAGATAAATCAGGCATTTTTCATCACAGTCCAATTGATAGCAGATACATTTATTTAAGTGAGGCAACATGTCAGACTTACCAGTCTGCTCTCTGTAGGCAGCAGAGTTGCCTCCTTTCTCTGACACAGTGGACAGAAGCTGTGAGAGACACAGAGCTGTGCTGAGACTTGGCATTGTGCTGCGGAAGTTCACCAGGTACTTGAAGCTGTGTCTAAACAGAGCAGAAACGGGACAAAGATAGTAGATGTGTAAGATGTTAGATGTGTAAGATGTGTATGTCACTCTGAGAAAAAAGGATAGAGGCCACCAAAGCCAATTGAAAGTGATAAATAAATAGATCAATAGATTAAAAAAATAAAAAGCATGGATCCTATTTAGTAGTTATTCTGCTGCTCTTAAACTTTATCACTTACTTTACAAGCTGATCCAAGGTCAACTCAGCACTTTTCTCTTTTAGTCGTTCAGCCAAAACTCCCAGCGTCTTCTTCAGTAAGCTCCGCTGTCCTGGCTGGCTGAATCCAGACCTGACAAATACACACATACGCAGATTCCATTTCAGAGATAAAACTAAAAAGAAGACTCTTCCAATGGCACACGGCTCTGTAATTCGATAGAGTTAAAAGATTCAATGTCTGGCATGAAAGTCAGGGGTGCTGGTCCTCCTCACCAGCTGAAGGTGGCGTTCAGGACCTGCAGGAGCAGCTGGTAGCATGATGACATCAGATGGTGCTGCTGAACATCTGTGGAAGGTCCGTCCACAACACCGTTATTATCAGACAGCAGTGTCTGAGGGGCGGGGGGGGGGGAATGCACAAATGTAAACAAGTTAGTTAACAATTATTAATTTTTTTATAGACAACTGGAAGAAAGAGACAAGGTCTTCACTCATCTACAGATTTATTTTGCACCTGAAAGTGGTTGTGGCAGTTCTCCAGGTGTGAGCAGAGGGCCGGCAGCAGCTGGACACAGTAGGAAGCAATATCCTTGGAGCTCCTCTGTTGTAGATGGGAGAAACCCACGCTCTTATCGGTCCTTCCCTGCACAAGAACATATGTCATTAAGTTTGGTCTCATATAAGCCTGCATACTAGTTTTATACAGTTATCACAAAATATCATTGACACCTAAAGCGTCTTGGCAGACAGGACAGAAAATATACTTTCTTTAGGCCTTCATTTTATTTGACTGTATTAAAGAAAAATCGAAGAAATCAATAATGAATATTGCAAACAGATGTTTCCCTGGATATTGTCAAACAGTACATTTTGAGAGCTTTAATATCTTCTCTGATCTGCGCTTATCACTGTATTTGTTAGCTTTTCTCTGCACCTTAAAGAAGGGAGGTCTCTTGGCAGGGGCAGCTGTAAGACTGAACTCCAGTTTGCGATGCATATCCTCCAGCAGGAACACCAGCTCAGCAGGACCCAGCAGAACCTCCTCCCGCACCTCAAACCACATGAGGATATTAGAGATGTATGACAAAAATCTGTGTATTGATGTAAGTGGTGCTTACATTTGTGCAATAGATTAAAACTGCATATACATTGATTTCACTTGATTTCATATATATATATATATATATATATACTGGCGTACTCTGAATAACCCCACCCGAACCTAACTTTAAAGGGTAACTTCAGTATTTTTCGACCTGGATTTCCCATGTTTCTATGTCTAAGTGACTAATGGGTACAACAATGTATTAAATAGGTCCAGGGTTGAGCGTGAACGCTGCTGAGTTTGTCTGGTGCAAAGGAGGAGGATGTAAATACACTGAGATGATAAGCTTCGGTTATCCTCAAGGACAGTTGCACATGAGCTGATGCAGGAATCGTGACGAGGAAACGTTTGGAGCTTTTCTAACTCGTGTTGGTTTCTCCTCACGGCAAACAGACATTCTCAAAGCTCCTCTTAGTTCTACATTTCTTCAAAGTTCTACACCTCAAATTTGGTTTGGATCCGATTTGCAAAAAAACATTCTGTCAAGATTAAAATCCTTTTGGATACAATCTAGAAAACTGATGGGTTTGCTGGATGTCTGAACAGTCTGGACACAAAGTCTGGACACAAAAACATGGGAAAATAGGGTCCAGGTTGAAAAATACAGACGTTACCCTTTAAAGTTTGAAAGCCTTAATATATTAAATAATAATAATTCAAATAATTACACAATTGTTGTAGAAAGCCCTACAAACCTTCTTTTCTTACCTTGGTGTGGAGCTCAGAGTCGAGCAGTGAGCGGGACAGCAGGCCACACTGCAGCACATCCAGCACCTCCAAGTCCAGCTCTCTGAAAAACTGTCTGTAGGACACCAGACTGACACCTTGCCGGATCTCCTTTTCCTTTTCCTTTTCTGGCTGCTCCTTTAGCACAAGCAGAATCGCCTTTTTAGTGTAGTTCCATAAAAAAAAGAGATGAATACGTGAGGTAAAAGTTTACCTGCTGAGTTTTGTCTGCTTCAGTCATCTCCTCAAGCTGAGTGCTGCTCTCTGAGGAATTCTTACCAGGAGCCTTCCTTTTCTTTCCTGTGCCATCTAAAATAACACATGTGAGTTAGACAATTATGCGAGTATTTATTCCTTATTCATTAATGTGGAGTAAAATATCTTCCGTTACCTTTCTTTGCCTTATTCACAGGAGCAGCAGAACTAAGTGTAACAGCGTCTGTGCTTTCTCCATCAAAGTTGGCAACAGGCGGAACATAGCCAGGTGTTTCTGAAACACACAAAGTACATTTAAAAAAACATTTTTAATAGAATTGACACCACGTGGCACAAGGGGAAGATCTTGAGCTGCTCAGTATTGATTGATAAAAAACTCACCTGCCAAAGCCCTCTCCAACAGTGTCTGAAGGTAGGTGATGTTCTGCAGACGGGTCATCACTTTCATCTTCATCTCAGTTTCTTTTTGTTGACAGAATGCATTTATGACCTATCATAAAACAGGGGTAAGGCATGGCTTTAGTCACATATCTTACCTACTTTTAAAAAAAGTGTTATAAATATCAATCGCATGCAGTTACCTCTCTGAACCAGTTGATGGTGTGAAACAGCAAAGTACAGAGGAATTCCCTCTCAACTTTTGACAGGCTCTCCATTTTCTCTACTACATCCATGTCCGTTAAGATCAGAGGGCAACCTGTTTGTAAACACACGCACACGCACACGCACACGCACACGCACACACACACACACACACACACACACATTATTTTCCAGCCAGAGAAAATGAGATCCAACTGGTTTTCAGGAGGTATGTGTAACTTCCACTTCCTCACCCAGCAGGCCGTCAATCTCATCCAGGTCTCCCTGGTGCTGTTTGTGCTCACAGAGTCTCAGGAGGCGGAAAAATGGAGACAGACAGAGAGGAGACACGCGCCTATTGGAAACAATATGAAACATCTCGTTGATTACATGCTTTACATGTTTGTAAGATATTACAAAATAAACTGAAATTGCAAATGTGACTCTACTACAAGTGAAATATATTATTGACTAAATATTTTGTCGTCACACATCAGATCTGGTTAGAAGTGGTGGGAGTGAGGTGACTGACTTGTGTGCCTTTGTGATTTGACTCTGCTGCTCTCCTTTGGTCTGGACACTTTTGGCCAGTAGAGGCAGTAAGTTGATGGCAATGTTGTTTCCCTGACCTTCCAGGTCGTACATCACACGGGGCGTAAGGGGAAAGGAACTGAGACACACGGAGAGGAGGGATTAATGACAGTAGTTATAGGAATCAATGTTTATTAAAACGAGTAATTTCCTATGCTGCCAGCTGTCCATCACTAACCCTGGTATTTCTGGTTCGAGATCCACCACAAAGTCAACCTGGAAGTCATCTATGACACTCTTTTCGATGTTTTGCTGTTGGTTGGAGAAGAACACGACCATAATGCGTAATGATGTCTTAGCTGTTTCTTGTGTTGGATGCATGTCAAAGACACTAAACATGAAGAGATAAGAGGAGCGATAAAGTAACAACGGTAAATGTTTGTTTGAGACAGACCTGCACCTCTGGGTCCAGGGTAGAGCTCAGCATCAGATTGGCCATTTCATCATAGTAGAGAGCTGCAGCCTCAGGTGAGCTTTCACTGCTGGACTTCACCAGCTCTAGCAGGGCTGTCACCTGCAACAAGCGGTACAAACACACATGAAGATATCTACAGACCAGTCAACTTCAGTTTCTATCACCTCTGCGCTCGGATGACAGATGTAACAGGAATGGAGAGAAAATACATCTCAGATCTCAACTAATAATATCTTTGTATAGTTTGTGGCAGGATAAATTATTACTGTTGTAATGTGTATGCTTGCCCTCTTCCACAAGGAGGTTACAGCACAGGTTAAAGTACTAAAGAGCAAAACCTGTAGCTGATGTGCAGTGTCTGAATCAAGACACAGACTCTGTACATAATTGAGAAGCTTGAACACGAGCCCCCAACCCCAAAATGAAGGGCTATCATATTTACTCTATATACCTGAAGTAGTGTTGACCCTACCCAAACCCCCCTTGTTAAAAAATATTTATTATATAAAGGTTATTCACAAATCCCACCACTGCTTTCTATAATAACATGAAGAAGATGGCAAAAGTATAAAGACAAACCAAAAGCCATCTTATCAACTTATTTAACAAAATGAAATGCAAAATAAGAAGTAACGTGCTTTTGGATGTTATATGGAAAACCTGAAAAATATGTATTGTTTGTATGAGCTACCCTTATCCCCTATTAAACATTAACTATGGGACTGAAGAAATTAAAATGTTACTGTTATCTATATGTACTTGAAGTTATGGATTGCTGCCATAACAGCCACAAAAAAGTATTGTTCTGCTATCTATTTTACAAGGGCACTGTTGCTTCATCCTGACCTTAGCGCCGCCTATGAAACAACTGTGATGGACTTAAAGAAATACAAACAACCCAGAGGATTTCTTCCCCTTGTGCCAAATTACGAAGGCTTCAACCAGACCTTTCTCCTGCACTGGCACAGCGCTAACACTAAGTGTGGAGAAAGGTCTGGCTCAGCGAGTCTAGAAAAAAAGTGATATTGAAATGAAAATAAACAAAATTAAAACCACACTAAAGAGAAATCACAAACTGTAATATATGTGCATACACATTGTTCATTGTGATTGTTTTAATGCATGATATGTACCTGTCTGAGTGTCTCCTGGGGTAACGATCCATTCTGTGTCTCCTTCACCTTAAGCCTGGTGGGGGCAGCAGAGAGCATGACTAAGATAAAGGGACAGAATGAAGTAAAATACTGATGCATATACTGCCTGTGAGTAACACCTCTTACCTGGTGGCCCCCATGCTTCCTACAATCCTAACAGCGCCAATGATGCCAATGCGCTTGTACTTGGGCACAGTGCTGGAGAGCTGTTTGCGGATCACGATGTGCATGTCATCCTGAGGAGCAACACAGAGTCAGAGAGCTACGTCAGCAGGTGAAAGGATGTTAAGGTGTTGAGGATTGGGTTATGTAAAATACGAGTTCTTTCTCTTTTCTAAGTTCTTTTAATTTTCTCTTTATGCATTATAACTACATGTGCATTATGCTAAATTGTTTTGAGTGAAATAGTCTTTTATCACGATGCATTATAACTAAATTGTTTTGAGTGAAATAGTCTTTTATCACGATGCATTATAACTAAATTGTTTTGAGTGAAATAGTCTTTTATCACGATGCATTATAAGTAGGGTTGCAAAATTCCGGGAATTAACGGGAATAAACGGGAATTAACTGGAATAAACTGGAAATGTTGGGGTAATTTAACTGTATTTACCTTGTCATAAGCAGACATGCATGCAAACATTTATAATACAACTTTTAAAAATGACATTTTTGACTTTTTTGACATTTTGTGAGTAGAACTGTAGTGTGATAAATTGCCCGACTCGCGCTTGTTGATGGACCCCGAAAGCCGCGAATAATCGAGGTGATGGTGTACTTTTGTGTGGACATACATACGTCCTACTCTCACTGCTGTAAAAAGTTAGTCTACTGTATACAAATAAACTTGGTATTAAAATGAACATGGCTTCAGTTTACCAAGTAATCAATATGCTAGGTAATGACAAACAGTGTTGGGAAAGTTCACTTTCTACATGAACTAGTTCAGTTCATAATTCAAAATTTTGAACTAAGTTCACAGCTCCAAAAAATTAACTAGTTCAGTTATTTTTTTCAATATGTTGCGAGCTATAATTGAAATCTCTATCTGTCTGCAATACCGCTCTTGGCCTCTACGCAACTCGGCGCTCTCACACTTGCCAGGCATAGGGCTGAAACGTTCAGACGCAACACGGATGACAAAGACGTTCAAAAACAACAGAACGTTTTATGTTTACGTTTATGTTTCTGGCAGACAATGTTCCCAACCAGCTGCATTCAGTGTCCAGCTGAGCTAGGCGTGCATAGTCTTGTTCTCAACTACATTTAAGTTCCCTGTTATATGCTTTTGCAAAAAAACTTAGGCACACCCCTTTGCAACCCTAATTATAAGTAAATTGTTTTGAGTGAAATAGTCTTTTATCACGCTGCATTATGCTACATTGTTTTGAGTGAATTTGTCTTCCATCACGCTTAATACGCTATAGTACATTCCTTTTTGTAATGACATTTATATATCACATGACACAAGTCTAAATATGGTCATAGTAGATCCTGTGCCTTGCAGCTGACCTTTTGTGTTTTTTTAATCTGTATTCTTGTAACTGTGGCCACAAACACTGTTGAACATGTGATCAGGTTCAGGGCGTGTTGAACCACAGACACCGATTACTCACAATGTCTCAAGTACACGTAATCTGTCTGACACCTGTTCCGCTAAAAATGACCCCATGACCCCCAGGAAGCATCGGCAGGTCTCACTTGCTCTTCCTCTTGGGCTCTGTCCCTGAGATGGAACCACTCAGTTTGAGAAATCAAACAGAGACTTTCCCACATTGTAATACTGGTAACTGCTTCTAAGTGCTGAGGGGATTGACTCCAAGACAAAAAAGAAACGGTTGATGAATTACAAATGTGACTTTTTACACTTGTAGCTTTTTGAACATATAATACTGGTGCACTGACTCTTAGCTACTGAGGGGAATAAACAAACCCCCAAGTAAAGAAAAAGACTCAGTTATGATACGTGTGTATAATAACTCTTGTTGAAATAAAATGTATACTCTAAAATAAGAGTGTAGAACTCTACTCAATGGGGACTCCCGTTTATGGAATAAGATAACTCCCAGGTTTTTCGAGACGAAGAAGGTAACACCGGGCCGAGGCCATTGACCAGGGAACACAATCCAGCACGATCCTGCCTCGTTTCCAGATCCAGACCAATGTAAGTAATCGTTTGTGTTGCACTGTGTGTAAAACGGTTCATCTTCCTTTCCTATTAGAGGAAACAGTTCAGTGGATCACCGTGGCTCAATGAAATAGGTAGGCCACGGGGAAAAACGAACAAATGGGGTTTTTAACATCCATCAAGGTCTCTATAAATTGTAATCGAAAGCAAACTGAGCGGGAAACCTCAGCAGTGTTTCCCCCACTGAAGAAACCCCCCGCCCCCCTGTAATTTTCTCGATAGCAGTCAGATCACAAGTCGTCATTTAAGTTTCTCTTTCCTATAGAACAGGTGTACACCTCGTTCTTGAAAATACGGCCGTTTAGTTTGTTTAATAACAATTAAACAAACTAAACGGCCGTATTTTATTATCTTATCGACACGACAGCTTGTCATTTCGGTCTCTAAATGGTCACGTTAAAACTTCTCCTCTGCTCTGCATCGCGCACGGCGGAGTTCCACCCCGATGCGCACAGACACGTGCGCGCGCACACACAGGTGAGCACTGAGTACACACAGCAGCGGACAGAGAGCGTCGAAAAAGCAGACCTCTATATCTGCGTTTTAAACGCTCCCAGGGTGAAGATGGCAACAGCAGCTCTCATGTGAGGAACAACCGGAGTTCCTCCTCACACCGGCGCAGCTCTCTGAACACAGAGCAGCTCTCCTGCTCCAGGTGAAAGAGACAAAGTGCTCGTGTCTTGTACCAACAATGAGCTGCTGCCTTCAAATATTACAAAAGTACAAAGTACACGGACATAAAACTAAGTCATTAATGGATACATGGAGAAATGCCTGTACTTTCGGGTAAATGTTTACGTTACGCCGTTAACAGGTTACACTTGCGCATGCGCGACTGGCCGACTTTTGGCTCTTTGGCAGAAGTCTTCGTGACGTCCTTTCTGCTGCTGCGTCTCTCACAACAGAAAACAGATCTCAGCACAACGTTGAACATGAATTGTATCAAATCGACAAGCCCGTTTATAAAAGATGTGTAGAGGCTCACTGCAGCCACTAATACTGATACAACCTGATGCTCACATCTCTGCACTCATTCTGTTTTGTTTGGCAAAAAAAAAAAAAGCTGATTGTTTTCCACAATGAGCTATTTAGTAGTAACTAAATATTTTTAATTTTTTGCACAGATATAACTTTATTTTCATTGTTCTAAGTCAGGGGTGGCCAACCAGTCAGAGACTAAGAGCCACATTTTTTACTATGTTACCGCAAAGAGTCACATCATACACATGGGCACACATGAACATCACCCCATCCCTTCCTCACACACACACAGACCTCTGCTCAGCCAGATTTACTGTAAATGTCACACACCAACATGATAATGACAGAAATTGACTCCTACAGTACTAAGACCACAGGCCAGTCCTTTATTTGAGTTCTTGTGAGAATTTCGCCCCTCCCTCATCCTCCTCCTCCTCCTCCACATAGTGCTCATGCAGTGTGAGCACCAAACGGGTGCAGCCACTTCTGCTCTGACCCGCAGTGTCAGACAAACAGGTGATGACGTGTTTGTGAAATCCCCCGACGTTGTTTGGTGATAAATGAACCACAAGTTTGCCGAAATATTTCAAGGTGCGTCAGAGAAGCTGTGACTAGCGGGGCTTTCAAACAGTCTGTCTCCGCATTAAATGGGTCGACGTATTTTTTGCAATAAAAAGATTTTAAAAGAAAAAAAAGAAGAAAAAAAACTTCGATATGAACGTAAGAGCCGCATGAAACCAGGCAAAGAGCCGCATGCGGCTCGGGAGCCGCGGGTTGGCCAGGCCTGTTCTAAGTGATTGCAATTTAAAAATAAAAAAATGTCTGATGGAGCAATCTGATTTACTTGAAAGTGATTGCAATTTTCTTTATTCTGTTATTTATAAAAACACAGATGGAGTCACAAAATGATGTTATTTACAGAAAAAGTTTGAGAACCACTACTTTAAGTGTTTGTGTCGGTGTCGCCCCCCCGCCCCGAAGCTGTAAACCTAGGGGAAACACTGCTCAGGGTTCTAAAACGGGCCCTTCTTACACGGCTGGCGTAAGGAGTAGGCGCTCCCACTAAGTTCTGACCAGGTCAGGGCCGGTCCCGTTACAAAGGAAAGGCAGAAAAGGCCTTGGACTTAAAAGATTGAATCATCTTGTGAATGTTTACCTGGATGTGAGATCCCTGCTGCTGTTGCCCGAAGGCCAGGCTGCTCAGAAGGTGGAAGAGTCTGCGGATCTGCTTGGGTGTGAGGTTGTCCATGTAATCCAAGATTCCCTAAATCAAATATAGTTTGTAGTTAAAAACGAAACCAAACATAATTATATTAATCTTTTGTAAGAAAGCCATCAGGCGTCTGCTAGCTACAAGCTGTTGGTACAACCATTTGCATGTAATATTTATTTTTCTTTGAGGTTTTCTTTTAAAGAACAATGAGAAACAGAAGTTAAACATTTGTGCCAACAGGAAACAAAAAGATGAAGAAAAAAAAAAGTATATATATATATATATGTGTGTGTTCTGAATAGAGAGAGCTTGTCATCAACCATTCTTCCAGGGTTAAAGTGAAAATAACCTCCGTTTCCCACCTGGCTTTAAGATTCAGAGTATGGTCTCGTTAAATTGTGAAGAGCAAAATATTATTTAGATATTACTTTTTGGTAAGTAGTTTCTTTAGAGGCTTTTAAAAAAATTACAAAGATTTATTTTACCATTGTGATGTTGTCTTTTGGAAATTTCTTGACCCTGATTCTACAGATTTAAGTTGTCCTTGAGGACCTGAAATCTCGTAATTTATGCATTTTTAAAGTGGGGTTTGTTTAGCAAATACAATAGCGGATATAAAGATCAACTCCTTACCTTGACAAAAACAGCATAAAGGACCATTTCTGAGGGTTTTTCTGTAACAAGGCCGCAGAGCAGCTCCAGAGCCATGTCCACCTCCCCACCCACACCACTGCACACATGGGTCACCAAAGAGCCCACCACCTCCTATAAAACATACAGGATGGAATTAAAATGACTCAGCTGCAAAAACAACAGTTAAACAGGCTTTTAAATGAATCTCAAACCCACCTGTTGGCAGTAGGAGTCAAAAGCCGTGAACGAGTGTCGGTACATGTGTCCACCAAAAGGCACCACACATGGATCAGGGGAGCGCAACAAACTCTGAGCCAGAGCCAGGATGGAGGGAAAATACCCTCGCATGACCTAGAGTGTCATCATTGATAAATACAACCAATCATTCAAATAATAATGAACGACAACAGTAGAAAAATAAAATGCACTGTGCTACAGTCTTTATATTTCAGTGTGTACGTCTGCAGACCCACCTGAGCATAGTCCCTGAAGGTCCTCTGGAGGAGAGCCTCCTGGATCAGTCCAGTCCTCACTTTCATCTTCAGCACCCTCTCTGCCCCCCGCCGGCTCTGGTTGGCATTGGTGGAGTGGAGGATGAACAGCACCAGCAAATCTACTACCTGACATGGCCGAGCACATTTTAAGGGAGAGACCGATTCACATCCACATACACAATGTGAGACATGAAAATAGTTGTCCTACAGGTCCTTGACTTTAAACTTTTACAGTGTTTAAACTTTGTGATTGCTTTTTAAAGATGACAGTTAGAGTACGATATATTCTAATATTTAATACATTATATTTCTATAATTTTCCAGATTTCATTAACAACTGCAGAACTGTAGTCAAAGTTAATACATTTGTATTTACTTATTTTATTAATTGTATAGACATCAGCCCAGAATGGTATGTAACGATCTATTTACAAATGTATATATTTAACCCATTTACTACCTCGAACTAAGGAGATGACGCTCACCTTATGGTCCTCCTCTTCGTCCACAGACTCTATTGCCTGATGAAAAACAACACAGTTAAAGTTCAGTAAGCAACACTGAAATTGAGAAGACAAATTCCAAAGCGTCAGCATTAAAGCAAAAGGGAATAAAAGACTGATTAATTTCCCACCTTGAGCCAGGCCTCAGATATCATTTTCTGGAATCGCACTGCTGACTTGATGCCGTCCAGTATCAGTGTAACGCTATCTTGGCTGCTGCCAGCTGATGGTGTGGAGGAGGACCTGCTCCAAAACCAGACTTATTCGATTAAACTTCAGGAATACAATTAAAACTGGAACCTACTGGCCTACTTCAAAATAGGTTCCTGACTAAATATACTGACGTATAGTTGTAAGGGATTTGGAATCTGTGTTGTCTTACGCTGCTGATGCTTTGCTCTTTATGCGGCTCTGAGAGGCCTGCAGCACAGGAGGGAGAACACACTGCTCCAACTCTAACTTTTTACGAAGATTACGCACCACCTACACGCAGGACAAACCCATGTCACATTCTTGATTTCAAAATATATGTACTGTAAGGAACACAATTACTATCATGTATTTTGTATGCAAAATGGTGTGGAAATGACTCTGAGCTCTGACCTCATATGCATCAGAGGCTGAGACAGAATGCAGGATGAACTTGACCACCACAGGAAGGTCCTCCAGTTGCACAGCAGCCAAGGTGAGCATAACGGCACCACGGACCTGAGAGAGGAGACAGTAACAACACAGTGACATTGACTTGGCCTCTAACAATTCACCACAAATAAGTGTAATATAATCTGGGTTTGTGTGTGTGTGTGTGTGTGTGTGTGTGTGTGTGTGTGTGTGTGTGTGTGTGTGTGTGTGTGTGTGTGTGTGTGTGTGTACTACCTCAGTAAGTAATGAGGAACTAAGGTTCAGACTAGAGAGGGCATCCAGGATGGGGACAGCCAACTGAGTGTTCTCCTGGAGTAAAGAGCTATGGAGATGAAAACAGCAGCAATTATAATCATCAACTCTGAAACCACACACACAGCATAAGAACCACAGATCTGTAGTAGATAGTTACTGCACATACTTGAGCTCTCTGGCTATATCATTGTGCTGGGAGTCTTCCAGTATCTCTGGCAGACTGGTGATGATGTCACGCTGAACCTCCACTGGTGCTACTGACACCAGCTCCATGAGCTTCGCTGCCAATTCCTGCAAACAGGCCACAAAAAGGGCTGAAGTAAAGACATCACCATCTAGACATTTGTGATGACTGATATGAAGAAGAAACACATGATTACAGATCTGATGGAACAGGTCAGCAAAATAAAAAATAAACGGTTATTATCTTTAAATGGCTGTGACTGGCTCTTACATGCAACCTATGATCAAAGAAATGACTACCTTGCTGTCCACAACTCGGTCTAGCCATTTAAACTGGTTGATAATTGTGTGAGGAATACTGAGTCCTCCATCTCCAGTACTGTGAGGGACAGAACAAGTTCACGTTTAGAAAAACAACACAGCGGCAAAAAAATATGTTAAATGGTTCAAATGATGTAAAAAAACGAAATACTGACCCATCAAACATAAACTCAGGAAGCTTCTCGAGCAAGGTGTTGATGATGAAGGTCTGCATGAAAAAGAAAAGCAGATTAAGGATTAGTGGGATATGCACTTGCACAATTCACATTTGCCTGCCTTATAGCAGAAAAATACATTTTGAATTTGTTTTTCAGCGTGACATTCTTCGTGAAGGGGTGTTGCAGTGGTCTTTGGGAGAACCTATGAAAACAATCTGACCTGCAGCATCTCAATGCCCAACAGCATGCGGAGCAGGCTTTCCTGAAAAGAGCCGACATGACTGCAACACAGAAGAAAACATGTCAGTGTGTCACACCATACAGTCAGACTCCTGACATGACCTTGGTCAAGGACATAGCTGTGCCTTTTATAAGTAGCCTCTATTAGCATTGAGTGTTTGTATATGAGAGTCACCTGGAGTCTCCATCCGACAGTCGTGGGACACATGGAATAAGGCAGTTCCTAAACCGCTCAGGGTCCTCAATATGAGACTCCAATCCAGCGGTGAATTCCTGTACAATCTGAGCAAAGAAATGTCAGTGAAACATAACTGCCTCATGTCAAATACCTTGATCTTGTGTAGGGACGGTGTATAGCTTAGACTTACCCCAGGGTACCTGGGACTCTTCTGGAGTTGCTTCTGTATCCTCTTTTGGAAAACCACTTGGTCGACAGCTAGAGGGAAAAATATATGGATATAAGTGAAAAAACTAATGTAATTCACTGGCTTGGTATGTTTTGAAACTTGGATTGAGTGTGTTTTACCAATCTCATTGGATGTTCCAGCTTGTTTCAAGGTGACACCTGCTTCTCGAAGAAACACACCAAATACACTTTCATTTGTTTCTTCTGGAGCCGGTTCCTTTGATTTGCGACCAGTGTTGCGACTCTTCTTTGCCTCTATAGGGAGAAGAGAATAAACCTTTAATAGAACAGAATCCAGCAGAGGACACTGCTATAATATTATATTATTATAGAGACACTATTTTAGACAAGGGGCCATCAGTGAATGAAGGGAGTGGGATATGGTGTTACTTTATGTCATACTCCTGTGATACAGATTCTACATCCTTCTTAATAATGACAGGCATCTGGTCATTTGGATCTCCTAATTGTGGAGCTGGGGAACTTCACTGGGAAATCCTGTACTAACACATAGGTTCCTCACCAACTGTTGTGATGTTACAGTGGCATGACACTTACTAGGGGTCGCCGTTGCTGCCTCTCCTCTATCCACAGACGAGCGTCGCTTTTTACGATTCATCTGATGAAATATGAAGGACAACAGGTTTGTAATAGCTGACGTTGGACCAGTAACACCATCAGCAGCAAACAAGCTAACGTATTGATGTAACAAGTGAACTTCACTGGGTGCAAATAGCGTCACACAAACTACTATACTGTTGCTGTGGCATTAGCTAACGCTACAATACAAACATGCCACATTGAAGTATGTTATATCGAGGATACATTAAATGCTAAAAGTGAGACATACGTTTGGTAGCAGACAACACACAGACGTTGATTAAAGCTAAAGACACAGAAGTTACAAAACAAACGTCCGCGCCAAATGTGTTTCGCGCGTCACAAACCAGTTAGGGATAGTCTTCTATTTAGATTATCTTCATGGGGTTTAGGGAACAGCGGGGAAGAAATGAACTCGTCTGAGAGTAATCTCATGAAGCGAATATATATTGTATAAATAACTCCTTTGTACGTTAGTATTTTGACTGAAGTATAGGTTATGCGTTTAAAAGCGGTCCATCGTGTTACACTACAACGGCTACAACAGATTGTATACGGTCCCTATGTTTCTAGCATAAGGTGGGGTGTTTTAGACAATCGTGTTGTCCGTTGGTGGGCGGGGTGAGAACTCTGTCGACATCTTTTCTCATGAACTTTACTCATACTTTTTCCGGGATACGCCTTGTAACGAAACATGCGCAACCCCAACTACGCCGAAGAGTTTATTTGTAGATTGAGCGGCTTCCCTGCTACCTGCTTCCTCCTTCGTCTCGTTTGCTGCAGGATGCTATTTTTAAACTAAAAGTGTCGTAGCGGCAGTGAAACGAATAACATGCACCTTTGAATCCTCGAGTCCTGAGTTGAAACCAACAGGTCATACAACAATCAGCTGGCTAACTCAAGGAGACCGACCCACTTATTGCACTTTAATACAATCTTTTTTTCTTTCATCGTTAATGTTGTTTGTTTTGCGTGCGTGGATAACTTCCTCTTGGAAGAAAAAAAAAGAGATGAAATTGTTAAAATGACAACATTCAGTATTCATGTGTAGGCAACATTTTGACTAAACTGTCAAACTTGAGAGCTTCTACATGAATGTTATGTGTAATCACAATAATACTCAGGGTGTAGTAAATCAATGTTGACTTACTCTCGCATGATTTTATTTTGACATAGAAAATCTAATAATGTTTGCTGTACAATCATTGATGACTTTCATATTAACGTGACGGTATATGGGGACATGCTAATCCAGTCCCGTGGGCTGCCGGATGTGAACCATCTTGAGAGTTAAATAAAAGATCTTTGATTGTAAATCATGTCTTGCTCATGACGCATGCACAAGACACAGAATAAATTGGAGTGACTCGGAAATAAAGGGATCATTGTGACTCAACAAAGGGGAACAGGTATCAAGAATGACAAGAATGGCTTCCAAATTTTACGACCTCTCGGCCAAACTATTAACGGGAGAAACGTTTAATTTCTCCTCCCTGAAGGGCAAAGTTGTCCTCATCGAGAATGTCGCGTCTCTCTGAGGCACGACCACCAGGGACTACACTCAGATGAACGAGCTCCACGAACGGTACGCCGACCAGGGGCTCGTGATCCTGGGAGTGCCCTGCAACCAGTTCGGCCATCAGGTGAGGAAACGATTGTTCTCTTCCCCAGCTCAGGCTTACTGGATTAGTTTTAGGCTTTGTTTCACATCCAATAGGCCTATTAACACGGGAATAACTTTAGAAATGACAATTATACAACAGCATACAGCTATATTGCCAATTAGAATTAATTTGTAGGCTATTTACTCAGCTGGAAGGAGTGTTCTTCCTGGTTTAGACATGCTTTATATATCCATGTGTACTGGCTGGTTTAAGGGTTCAGTTTGTCTTATATTTAGTCAATACTGTAAGTATCTGCTACAGGCACTAATGCAAGTTCATTAATATATTATCTAAACCTAAAACTCAAGAATACATTTAGCTGTTGAGGAACTTAGTTCCTTTTGAGATGCAGTTTCAGCATTTCATATTTAGGAAATAGGAAATGGTGGTAGTGTTAGTCACAAAAGGCACACCTAGTTTTGAAGTTGTTTTAAGTTAATCCATGCAATGTGTTCTGCTTTACAATTGTAATGCAGAGAATAAGCAATATGTCATGTATTAACTTTTTCTTTTATGACAACACTAGTAAATCATTAATAGAAATACTGGTTCAAATAACAATTGGGTTCTTTCTGATCAAGAAAAAAGGCAGATATGAAAATAAACAGCGGGCTCACAACCGTTAGACTGGTTTACTCATCAGACCTGATCTTTAAAGACTCAAATGATTTATGAGCCATTACATTATTCTCACCAATTTAAAACCTTGAGTAAGTGGTGTTGAAATGATGTTGGACTGCTGTAGTTCTCCATCCTACTTTAACTTCAAACCTTTATTGTTTCATGACAGTATCTGCTAACCCTTCCCTCAAACATTAAAACGAAGTAATATCGATAGAGACATACTGCCATGTTAGACCTTATCAATGACTTCTTGGAGTGACCTGCTTCCCAAAATGTAACATAACACCTAAAGTTCTGATTAACCCATTCAGGAGAACGGCAACAATGAGGAAATCTTCCTTTCTCTGAAGTACGTCCGTCCTGGAAATGGCTTCGTGCCAAAGTTCCAACTCCTGGAGAAAGTGGAAGTGAACGGGAAAGCTGCCAATGCCCTGTTTGTGCTCCTGAGGGAGAAGCTCCCGTTCCCCAGCGACGAGCCGGCTGCCCTGATGACTGACCCCAAGTTCATCATCTGGAGCCCGGTCTGCAGGAACGACCTGGCCTGGAACTTTGAGAAGTTCCTCATCGGGGCGGATGGAGTGCCGTTCAAGCGCTACAGCAGGAAGTTCCTCACCAGCGACATCGAGGGCGACATCAAGAAGCTCCTCAGCCAGGCGAACTAAAGAACCCGTCCTCCAGAATGTTGTTCACCCGTGTAACCTTCACTCCATCAGGAGAAACACCTTTCCAGACCACCTGTGCTCTCTTGCATACAATGGCTGTGTTCTGTTCTTTTACAATATGAAGGCGTCCTCTGAAACCAAGTTATTTGTGAGGGGGGGTACCTGATGAAGCGTAAAAGCCTGAATGTTTTCAGCTTCATTGTGTGTATGCAAAGCACAGCAGTGTTTTGAAGTGTAAAGAGGAACAATAAATTTATTTATTTTTTCCCCAACACATTTCCTGACTGCCTCTCAGTGAAATTACGTTACCAATCTTTTAAATTGTTCTTTTGAAAATAAATACATGTCAAACTTCATGATAAAGAAACTTTGTCTGCATTTAATAAAAAAAACTTGATCAAGTGATCTTGATTGTAACCTAAAGAGTTGTGGGTAAAATTCCCCATCCAGCCCTTCTGTTTGCAGTAACAGTGTGATGACTAACTGTGCTGTTACATTGCCAACAGCACATTATGCAATCAGTCAGCATTAAATTAAGGTTGCATTATGGAGGCAAATCAATGACAAAACTAGAGAGCGCAAATGAGCTCCACGAGAGCGCGCAAATCAAACAGCCGCGTGCGTAATTTACTTTGACGAGCGCTTTTACATCACTACGCGAGCAAAAGTTGCTCTCAAAGTTTGAACCTGCTCGCTCGCGTGTCTGTTACCTGCTCGCGCTCGAGTAATTTTCTTTTTGACAGTAAGTGGGCGGATCCAGTCACCATCGATCTCTACATCTAATTGGTTACAATCCTCGGCTTCGGATTGGCTGGAATGCATTTCTCACCAGCACACTGGGAACAATGGCGGATGAGAAAACACAACTGAAAGTTGATGTTCTCTGAATACTACTGTTATTAAGTCTCTGTAGCGGTTAAACATGAGATATAATTCGGTTTTGAGGATCTAACAAGCAATCTTTATTAGTTTATTATTTATTCACAGTAACGTTACATCTGACTGAGGGAAAGTTAAGATTCATAACTTAAGATTTTAATTTAACTTTTACTTTAAACTACAGTGGTGTCTTATTACTTTTGACCAAATTGTTTGCAATTATATGTGTATCTATATAAGTATATATAAACAGATACATATATATATATATATATATATATATATATATATATATATATATATATATATATATATATATATATATATATATATATATATTGTGTTTATTTATGTTACACCCGTCCCATGTATCTATACTATTATATGAATCTGCTAGGTGTAGTAGTACTATGGGTGGGGTCCTGGGTACAGTTTTAAAAGTGATGGCGCTATGATATAATATAATGGTTCCTACAATTGTTGCTCTCTTATTCTAAAAACGGAATTAACTGGCGGTGACTCCAATAGAATAAAAGGTCTGTGCCTCTTATTTAGTCCTTTTATCTTGTGTTGTAATTGTATTTGACCCTTTCTTGAATAGTTCTTTAACTTGGACACACCCAAGATACATTAACTGCCTTGAAACACTGTTTGGTATTTATTAGGCGTATGCAACAAACTAAATGACATGCAGATCCCTTATTAAAGACAATATCAATAGAGATACTACGAGACGGAAAAACAGTTTCTTCCTGCTGCTGTGACTTCATGTCACGGCCATACTTTGGATATTGTAGCAATGCATAGTGCACTTTATACATATTTTTGTGCAATACTATCACTATATTTTGTGTCTTATTTTTTGCCTTAAGTTTATTGTAATTCTGTGTGTTAGGAAGACCCAGCAAAATAAGCTTTTCATTGTACAGAATAACTGCCTGTTATCTGTGCAGAATAACTGCCTGTTATCTGTGCATATGACAATAAAAGAATCTTGAATCAATACAAGGTAAACTCACACATACACACTCAAAATAACAAATACATCTAAATGTATATATATATATATATATATATATATATATATATATATATATATATATATATATATATATTGTGTTTATAACTATGTTATATATATATATATATATATAATTGCAAACAATTTGGTCAAAAGTAATAAGACACCGCTGCAGTTTAAAGTAAAAGTTAAATTAAAATCTTAAGTTATAAATCTTAACCTTTCCCTCAGTCAAACTGATTCACCGTTACTGTGAATAAATAATAAACTAATAAAGATTGCTCGTTAGATCCTCAAAACCGAATTATATCTCATGTTTAACCGCTACGGAGAAATCTGAGCCAGCGGATCATTTCAAAAAGTCCTGCCGGGATCAGACAGAGCGCTGACGGCCCGGTGCTGCGGAGCTCACGGTCCCTCAGCAGGAACTCAAACCGTCGGCGTATCTTTTTAAGTCGGCTGATTCTGGACAAACCGACCACAGATTTGATGCTTAAATAACTAACTTCTCGCCTGAAAACATCCTAAAATTACATTTTGTGACTCAATAACAGTAGTATTCAGAGAACGTCAACTTTCAGTTGTGTTTTCTCATCCGCCATTGTTCCCAGTGTGCCGGTGAGAAATGCATTCCAGCCAATCCGAAACCGAGGATTGTAACCAATTAGATGTAGAGATCGATGGTGACTGGATCCGCCCACTTACTGTCAAAAAGAAAATCTACTCGAGCGCGAGCAGGTAACAGACACGCGAGCGAGCAGGTTCCAACTTCAAGAGCAACTTTTGCTCTCGTGAGCGGGGATTTTACTCGCGTAGTGACGTAAAAGCGCTCGTCAAAGTAAATTACGCGCGCAGCTGTTTGATTTGCGCGCTCTCGTGGAGCTCATTTGCGCTCTTTAGTTTTGTCACGGGTTTATCGTCATATTGCGTCACCTGCCAATCTATTATTTTGCAACGGTTATTTCCCAACTACCTCCAATGTTAAGCCAGTTTGGTTAGTCACAGCTTTACTGAAGGCTTATTTAGAGTATTGCGTAATTAGTCCAAACAAACCACTTTGAGGCCTCCAGTCTTTATTGTACTTTGAATTCAAATATTTCTCAGTTTAAAAACAAATACTGTAGATATTGGCAATAAGATAAATATGATGACAAGAATCTTTACACCTATTTTCAATAGTCTGATTATTTACATGTCTTCAGTTATTTTTTGTTTGAATTGCTGTCGTGATCAAGAGGGAAAACAAGATTTGCTGCATTCTGCCACTGGATTTTGTTTTCAACTAAGTATCTAGGATTACAAATATGATGTAAAGCTTTTCTAGGCATAGGCTTAAATGATCATAATTTGGTAGTCATCTCTGAAAGACATGATTAGCAGGACCAACCAGCAAAAGGGTACTTGGAGGTCCTTCTTATCAACATGCTGTAATGCGACAAAGTGCAGAATCTATGCCACAGAACAAGACTTATGGGAATAGATCCATTAAGTACTAACTGCCACCTGGTTTCACCCAAAGACCTTTGAGACCGAGTATAAGTGTATTTTATACCCACTCACAAGACACCTGTTATAACTGCTTCCTGGGATACCTGTGTGTCTGTAAAGACCCATTAAGATTCAACAACGGGATTCTTCTCTTACGCCACCAACCGACAGCTTTGCCTCGCTTTACTTGACAGCTGAGTGGTGTACTGGGATCACTGGAAGCAAATGCCTGCACTCAGTGGGAATGCCGTCAAGAAACTGCTGCCCAGACCCCATCTGATGACACATGTAGGTTGTTCCCAACCACAGGGAGCAAGTTCAAGTTTGATTAATAAGAGCACCACTTTTATACTAGTTTATTTTTGCTTCACTCAGTGTGCTTTTAAGATATCAAATAACATAGCCATTTCAATACAGAGCTGCATTAATGTACAAGACTAATAAGGACAAGCCATTGCAGGTGAGCGAGGGGTCTGATCAGGCAGCAATCAAAATATGCTTATAAGACACATAAAATGATGTGGAAGTGTATGACAGACCATAACCCTTAATGCTAAGGCCAAATCATACAATCCTGTGATATCTTGATGCACCAGAAGCAGGTAGATAATGTACTCATGGAGAATTCAAAGTGCCCCCTTTTTAGTCAGGTTGCAGGAATCAAAAGGCCGCGTTTGCATTGTCATTACAAAAAAAGGACAATAAAAATCGTTAGCAGGGTAAGACTCCTCTCATAAGTTTAGGGTATGAGAAGCAGCAGAGCCCATTCTGTGCATCATAGAACAAACAAAAAAGATGGCTGAACAAGAGCAAGGAAAACTGCTTCTGCCACAAATCATGTAAAGATGCAGATCTTAAACGTTGAAACAAGACATCCCCTCTGTGGTTTAGATTGCAACACAGATTTGGCAGCCTGGGTGCACATCAGTGATCCACTCAGGTGGAATAAAGTCACAGGATTCTTTTAACAAGCATGGCATGTATTGTTCTGTGTGCACATCACACTGTCAAGAGTCTGCATTTACCTCAGCACAGCAAGATTATCAGAGATAAATCCAGGCACAATGCCAGTATCCTGCTAATGTCTTAACAGTTGTTATTTTTCGTCATAAAAACCTTGGAACGCTTTGGTTGAAACATGTGCATTTGGCTTTTTTTTAATATTTCTGACTGTTGAGGGCAACAGAAACATTTGTTTATCTACGCATTTGAGGGCACTTCTAACATTCTGTTCATCCAGTGAGAGGATCTATAGCCATACTCCTCTTTAGTTCCAGACTAGTAAACTATGGTCAGAAATCAGTAGGCCATCTGCTGCAGGGAAGAAGTCTCTCAGGTCACTCTTCTGACAAGGCTGTTGGCTCTAGATGACAACATTCGAGACAGAAATCAAATAAGATATGGGGAAGGTCGGGTTAATAATGTTAAGTCTGTGGAGTCCTCTGTCACTAAAGTAGCTTTGTGTGTGCGTCCGAGTGTCTCTATTTGCCATATATGTTTCAGTGCGTGTCCCTTCGCGTAAGGGCTCCTCAGTTTGTGTCCATGTGGTCCTCGGCTGCTTCCGGTGCTCCTCCCAGTGAGGCCGAAGGCTGAGGTTTGGAGGGGGCTTCCTCGTCTCTGCGCTGATAGAACAGCACGTAGGCTGCTTTAGTCTGCAAGGGGCAACAAGGATAGGATTACACTACAAAAACAGGGACACTCGACACCAAGGACAGAAAGCCAAGAGGGCTGAGGGCTTATCTTAGACAAACATCAGTCAATGACACAAATGCCAGTTTCACCAAACACTGCATCTCTCAAGTCCAGGATACCCGTGCCTGTATACAGACAATATATGAACATTAAAGAGTCAAAACTCACCACAATCTGGTCCTCTGAGGCAGAGGAGACACTGCTGTCATCAAAGTAATACCACTTTCCATCCACTTTATTCTTGCCATAAGCAGTGTCTGTCAGATGGAAATAAGTGTTAAACAAACAGCTACTCAGTTAATTTGTTTATCAGGAAGAGATAAAACCCACACCTCTTCACTATGAATGGACAAAGCAAACACAAAAACCCTTGACAATGAGTCGGGAGAAAAAAGATGTGCGAGACACTTTGCCCTGTTAAAATGTGACTGATAGTGGCCATGGAGACATGTGTGTATGTTTTAAGACAAACAAACTGGATGGGCAAAAGAACAAGACAGTGAATTATGAAAATATATCAGTGTTATGTTAAAATAAGATATTAACAGCTCTTTAAGTTATGTTGATGTTGAGTTTTATTGACCTGTGATTTCCAAAGTGTTACAAGCAATTAAAATGACTGAGAAAAGTAGAAAAAAAATGAACAGTTACTTACAATGACCCCCTCCCATTCCTCCATAGTGGTTTGACACAGCAATGAGGTCATATACGTAGGGGCCGGCCTTAGGATCGCACACAAACTCTGACATGTTCAGATCCCTGACAAAGAAAACATCTTTAGTCATTTGGAAATAAAATGGCATTTCCACCAAAACAGAGTTATTAAACGTAAAACTACCTACTACTATTAACTAAACAGCCAAGAAATAAAAGAGAAGAGTATCTTCTTCAATGTCAGTATTATATCATTCAGTATCATATTCAATGTAAAACACAACGTATGGCCCACTTTTTTTAAGCGAGTCAAGACTGAGACAGGTAGCTGCAACTTCTCCATTTTAAAAACGCACAGGAAAATTTGTACCGAGTAAATGATTCATGCATAGCTGAAAGGCTACTATATTATATTAGTTACACAACTAAAACAGATAAGGACAGTGAGGACGCAGGTGTAATGATGCCAGTTCTAAGGCTACAGTCCATTTCCTGAAAGTACAATAAATACAGTATTTCCTCATTCAGACCTCAGGTCACTTTGTTCTGGGTTTCAGGCTACAGCGCCCCCTAGTGTAAAAGTGCCACTGATTCAGCACTTTCTCGGCACGATCTTCAAACGACAAAACGGTATGCTTAAAATTTAGTAAAATAATGTGCATCCAATGCTCCTTTTGTCACAATCTGATCTGTATTTCGAACTGATTTGCATTTGGGAGCAAATCTTTAACGCTGATTTTCTAAAGAATTGCATAACCATGTTAATAATTAACAAACAAAGGAGGTTTCAGTAATCAGATATTGTCATAATGCTAAGAGCTGATACAATGTGAATCAATCTAAAAAATGAAAAGGCCCACACAACGACTGTCCACCTTCAGAGGTGACCACTTATCGGGACATCTGGAACAATGAAAAAGACACATCAGTGCCTTTTCTCATCAGACTAAAGCATTGTTCTTAAATGTATTCACAATCATGTTAATGAGCAATAATGCCTGCATACCTGATGGGAAAGTCCACCACCGTGTCCAGCTTGTCCCTCCAACACCGGTTGTAAGAGAACCGCTTTAGATGAACTACCAGAATCTGTGGCAGCGACCACAAGTCAAACTTTTTGGTGGCCTGTTGGTGTTTCTTACATGTTGGACAATACCTGCATAAAAAAGATTACATTTATATGACAAAGATAGACATACGTGGTGGTTTGACACTGAAATGTAGTTGTGGACCCTTACCATGGATCGTGTTCTCCAAGTGTCTCCATTGTTGTAAAGAGCTCGATGCATTCCCTCAGAGCCACAGTAGCTTTCTTCTTTTGGGCCTGGAGCATGCTCTCATTCTTCTCATAGGCCTAAACACAATAGTCACACAAACATAAATAGGCTGCGTGCATGTCTTGTCACAGGATTTCTCTGCTTACTATCAACCTACTGACCTCTGCTTCCTGTTCATCATAGCACAGTTTCTTTGATGCCGTGTCCCAGTCAATTGCCACCGTGGAATGTGCTGCAGAGATTAAGATGAGGGAGATGTTCGTTCAACACAAAGTGGCTTTGAAAAATAAAACTAACAATGCAATTGTAAGTTATAGCACTGACGATTAAGTTTGAGGACATTTCCATCACAGGGCAGCGGGCTGATGTTGGCTGTTCCGTAAGAGTTGACTATGCTGAAAGTGAAGAGCTTGGCTGGTGAAGAGCGCTGCTTGGTTGAGTCTCCTTTAGACCCAGTTTCCAAGTCAGAGGTCTCTTCTTCATCCTCTTCAGACTGGCCATTCTCTGGCTCGGGACTCACCTGGTGGTCCATGGCCTCCTCCTCACCTGAAAAAACAACAATGAAATCTCATCAGCTTGCAGTTTTTTGCATGAGTGATCAACGTTTCCTTTGAAATAATTTAAATTTGATGAATCTTAGCTGATTACCATCATATAACCCATTAGTTTCATTGCAGGTCCCAGAGTGGTTGCTGCCGTTACTGGAGCTGGCACTGCACGAGGCCCCGTCTGACAGGGGGCTGCCACAGCCACCCAGGCTGGCATTGAGACCAGACGATGTGGAACATTCAGGAGCCTGGCTGCAGCTGGCAACGGTCGCCGAGGCCGAGGCCGCTGAGGCTGAGGCCGGCGCTGAGGCCGGCGCTGAGGCCGACCCCGAGGCCGCCGAGGCTGAGGCTGGCGCTGAGGCCGACCCCGAGGCCAAGGCCGATGTTGAGGCCGGCGCTGAGGCCGAGGCCGGTGCTGAGGCCGACGCTGAGGCCGACGCCTTGCTTTCACTGTTAGGGCTTTGGGATCGTTTTACATAGCGCCTGCACCAGGGAACAGAGGAGATAAGTTAACCATCAAATACACTCAGAACTCACTTTTGTATTTTAAGTCACTGACATGCGGTTTCCTTCTTTTCTATTTACCCAGTAGGTCCTTACCCAACTCTCTCTAGGATCTTGTCATAAAGAACCTCTGCTATGAGGTTGTGTCTGGGCACAGTGATGAGTAAAGGCTGGCCAAACAGCATGGTGCTCGAGGAACTGCCTGCATGCTTGGAGTGGCGCTCCCTGAAATAAACAGGCAGGTTCATCCTCTCACTGTCCTCCTCCTGCACCTCATACCTGCAAAGAGAAACACAAAGACACACATTATACACACTGAGGCTGTATTTGAAATTGCTACTGCATTCTTCTGATAAACGCAGTATGCAGTACATACAGCAGTATGCTGCTAGGCCAGGCTTAGTCTTTAGCAAAGGCTCTTAAAGCACTGGCCAACCAGTCATGTTGCAGGTTACATCCATGATTGTCCAACTTCATCATGTTATCCTATTAGACGTGTGTGAAATTGCCAGTTAAGAATTCTTGCGTTATGACCAAAAATATATTTTGCGATAACAGGGGCCTTTGACCACCAAATTCTAATAAGTTCATCCTTGAGTGCAAAGGGATGTTTGTGCCAAATTTCAAGAAATTTCCAGAGATATCCTTTACGTATGTACGTATATACCGACAATCCAAAAACATAAACAAACCCGTAACACTATTCCAATATTATAGAAGAAAAGAAAAAAAACACCGGTTGTGCTTTGAAATGTTTGTTTAGCTAATAAGATACCGCTTGGTTTAACTTCACCACCCCTGAAACAATCTATTCTAAGAGCTGACGGTGAAATGAGAAACAAAACGTATTAATGAGGGGAGGCGGTTGGACAAAATTGACTGAACCTGCTTTTTCAATTACAAAAACAACAGTGGAATGATATCCCTACCATATATATCACTACTATATTAGAGTCTATTAGTTTTAAATCAGTTCAAAACTAATGTTCAAGAAGAGTCATGTTGTCTCAACTCGTATCTCTCTGCCCTGTCAGAGGCTGCCTGCTGCACTGTAATCGGTCTTACTGGCCAGCTGGCTAGAAGATAAGTTCGCAAGCGAGCGTTTTACCTCCAAAAAGGCAGATGACCACAAGTTCCAGTTAATTGTACAATGGAAATTTAGGTTGTGATATTTAAACAATCCATGTTTCAACAGGGAAGTCTCTTGTCTACGAGAATGATCTGCTGAGAGAGCTCCAGCCAGCTCAGTGAGTGACTAGCCGGCTGGTGACCCCTGCAGGCGCTTCAAATACTATGGGGTTATTTCAGTCTCTTTAATGGCAAATGCGCACAGAAAGATTCACAAATGCGCACAGAACAATTCACAAATATATTCGATTTACAAATGCACACAAATACATTCCAATGATTTATATCAATGTATAAAAAAAAAAAATCACAAATATATTTCTGCATTTGTTTGTGAAAAGCTTCACATTTACGAGTGGCTTTTATGAGACTCCCCTGCCGTCCTTTGGATTCGTAAATGCATTTTTTCTACATGGACCTATCCGTAGCCAATCAGATGTCGCCCTCATTTTCAACCACTCACATGAGTGCAGCTCCCCCCTCCCCTACCCACGAGGGCGGAGCCAGCGTACAGTTACGGAATTAGCGGAGCTCATCAGTCAAACAATGGCGCTGGTAGACACAACTGAAAGTTGACGTTCTCTGAATACTACAGTTGTTGAGTCACAACATGACATTTTAGGATGTTTTCAGGCGAGAAGTTAGTTGTTTAAGCATCAAATCTGTGGTCCGTTCATCTAGAACCCGCCGATTTAAAAAGATACGCCGACGGTTTGAGTTCCTGGTCGCGGGACCATGAGCCCCGTCTGCACCGGGCCGTCAGCTTTCTGTTGCACGCCGAGAGCAGCCTGATCCCGGCAGGACTTTTTGAAATGATCCGCTGGCTCCTATTTCTCCGTAGCGGTTAAACATGAGATATAATTCAGTTTTGAGGATCTAACGAGCAATCTTTATTAGTTTATTATTTATTCACAGTAACGTTACATCAGTTTGACGGAGGGAAAGGTTAAGATTTATATCTTAAGATTTTAATTTAACTTTTACTTTGAACTACAGCGGTGTCTTTTGACGTTTGACCGAATTGATTGCAATTATATGTGTATCTATATAAATATAATATTAAGTATTTATATAAAATGCCTTAAAAAATACATATGAATTACAATTAATTATTATATATATATATATATATATATATATATATTAATTAATTGATAAAGCAGGATATGCTCCAAGGAGGTCAATTACAGTAAAAAAAAATAAAAATCAATGTTTAACCGCTACGGAGAAATCAGAGCCAGCGGATCATTTAAAAAAGTCCTGCCGGGATCAGGCTGCTCTCGGCCCGGTGCCGGCGGGACTCAGCTGTCCCACGAACCGGACCTCAAACCGTCGGCGTATCTTTTTAAGGCGGCGGGTTCTAGATGAACGGGCCACAGATTTGATGCTTAAACAACTAACTTCTCGCCTGAAAACATCCTAAAATGTCATGTTGTGACTCAACAACAGGAGTATTCAGAGAACGTCAACTTCCAGTTGTGAGTACCAGCGCCATTGTTTGACTTATCACCTCCGCAAATTCCGTAACTGTACGCTGGCAACGCCCTCGTGGGTAGGGGAGGGGGGAGCTGCACTCATGTGATTGGTTGAAAATGAGGGCGACATCTGATTGGCCACAGATAGTCCATGTTGAAAAAAACGCATTTACGGATCGGATCACGGCAGGGGAGTCTCACAAAAGCCACTCGTAAATGTGAAGCTTTTCACAAAGAAATGCAGTGTAATCCACAAATACAGTGCGATCCACAAATACAGTGTAATCCACAAATGCATACAAATACATACAAATGCAGATATATAATTGTGATTTTTTTAAACATTTATATAAATCATTGGAATATACATAACGATCAGACTGGCTTTATCTAACAAAGACAAACCCACGATAACATCAGGCGATCGCTGCACGTACTAAACCACATCCAACAGAACAATCTTGAAGTCTACCTAGTCAGTCTGGATGCTGAGAAGGCCTTTGATTCAGTGAGCTGGCCTTTCTTATATAAAGTTCTTGAACGATTTGGCATGCACGACACTTTTATCAAAGGCATTCGTACACTATATGCTAAACCTTTGGCCTGGATAAAAATAAATGGACATCTCTCAGACACCATTATATTGGAGCGTGGAACGAGACAGGGATGCCCAATTTCTCCACTGCTTTTTGCCCTCTATATAGAGCCTCTTGCGCAATGGATAAGACAGACAGAAAGCATCAAAGGCATTTGTATAAATGGATCAGACCACAAAGTGGCCCTGTATGCTGATGATATCTTGATTTATTTAAATACCCCCTCTAACTCCTTTTTTGAATTAATGAACCTGTTAAAAACATTTGGTAGACATGCAGGATATAAATTAAACCTGCAAAAAACACAAATCTTGACCTTTAATTGTACACCTCCTAAACACATTAAAGATAAATTCCACCTTAACTGGGATCAGAAGTCCTTGAAATACCTAGGAATACACCTACCAAGAGATATCTCAACATTGGCAGAGATAAACTACACTCCCCTCTCAATAAAAATTAAAGAGGATATACATCGATGGAACTCTATTTCTTTCCTCGGATTAAGCCATAGAATTGAATCTGTAAAAATGAACATTCTCCCACGATATCTGTTCCTATTTCAAGCACTCCCTGTAGAAATTCCCCCGAAACAATTCTCTGAATTGGATAAAACCATTTCAAGATTTATCTGGCAAAGGAAAAAACCAAGGATTAGATTTAAAACTCTACAACTCCCAAAAGAAGAAGGAGGAATGGCTCTACCCAACTTTAAGGATTACTTCTATGCTGTCCAGATTAAACCCTTAATTAACATGTGTACCTCATTTTATTGTGCCAGGTGGAAAGATATTGAACTCTCTATTATGAATGACCCCCCAATTCAAGCAGTATTGGCCCACAAAAACCTGGGAAAATTTATAGACAATTTACAAAACCCATGGATCAAATTCAATTTAAAAATCTGGAACATGATAAGAGGAGAATATAAACTGGATCATAGACTACAAATACTTCAATGGTGTGCCTATGACCCGGGGTTTAAGCCAAATGAAATGGATCATAGATTTAAATCTTGGATCCCAAAAGGTATAACAACGTTCTACTCTCTGACAGAAAAAGGACAACTAAAGGACTTTGAACACCTAAGGAAAAAATATTGTCTTGAAAAATCTGATTTTTATAGATATCTCCAGATACGCAACCATTTTGAACATAACATTAGAAATACAATAGACCTTGATGAACCAATATTGAGAATATTTCTCGGTGCCTACCAAAACGAGCCAAATAAGGGTATTATCTCTAAATCCTACAAGGGCCTTATGACGAAAAAACCCCACACTGCAGTATATGTAAAAGAAAAATGGGAAAGAGATGGCAAGCTCTTAATATCAAATGAGGACTGGTTAGATGTGTGTAAATTCCAATGGAAATGTACTAATTCTCATATATGGCGGGAATTTGCATGGAAGTGTGTTATTCGTTTTTTTATTACACCAAAGCAGAAGGCACGCTTCACGGGAGGTGATGCCACATGTTGGAGACGGTGTGGGGCTCATGAAGCAAATCACTGGCACATATTTTGGGAGTGCCCTGTGATAAAGCCTTTCTGGGCAGAATTTCATAAAACATTAAAAGTCATACTTAACACCGACTTGCCCCTGGAATTTTCAACATTATTCTTAGGAAAATTTGATTTTCAAGCAGGGTGTCGAGATAAATACATGTTTGGCATTTTAATAACCGCTTGTAAAAAAGCCCTCACCAGACGGTGGCTGCTTCCTGAGCCCCCCACAATACATGAATGGATAGATATAGTAAATGACATCTATGTTATGGAAAGGATCACCTTCTCCCTTCGCCTTCAGAGAAATATGTTTATTCAACTCTGGGACAAGTGGGTGAGATATGCAAAACCAATACGGACAGATTCTGTGGAGATAATGAATGAATGACCCTGTAATGCTGCTCTAGATTAGGAAACCTCTCTGACCTTTATCCCTCTCTCTCTCTCTAGTCCCCCCCCCTGTCTGATGTATTTCTCTGTTTACGTATACACTCTCCCAAAATGTACAATGTTAATTTGAAAAACTGGATGGTATATATTGAATACTACACTTGTGCTGATGTATACCTTGTAAATTAAGCTACTGTCCAAAAACAAAAATAAAAAATTATAAAAAAAATAAATCATTGGAATGTATTTGTAAACCCTTCTGTGTGCATTTGTAAATCGAATATATTTGTGAATTGTTCTGTGCGCATTTGTGGATCTTTCTGTGTGCATTTGCTAATAAAGAGACTGAAATAACCCCATAAAATACTGAATAACTGAAGTATTAAACAGTGTCCGCAGTGACTTACTGAAGATATCTCATACTTTAGTCAACAACACTACTTACACAAAGATGTCATCTTTTTCCATGATTTGGTTGAGACCATCATCCCGTCTATAGATTTTATGGAACCTATGATTGTAAACGTCAGCCACCACCATCTAGACAGAGAGGTAAATTACAACATTAGTACATATTATTTCTATTTCAACCCAAGACAACGAAAATGTAAAGCTGGAGGTATAAAAAGAAAAAAAATTATCACGTTTTCCTGAGGGAATCCACAGAGTTTGGATAAGGCGCTGCACAGGTCGGTCACTGTTCCCAGTTTGGGGACCACCACTCGATACTGTAAGACAAAGAAGAAAGAAAAAAGATGTTATGAACCAGAAAGTGAACTGCTTATTTAAATACTTGAGGTTTCAGAAACATCAACAGAGGTACAAAGCAAACTCTTTTTTTATAAACTGGAATGCTAGTATTGGTTAGTTGGTATTAATTATTATTAGTTAATTTGTAGGTGTTCCAAGTCTAGAGCTATAACTCTAATTCAACCTCACCTGTGTTGGTCTGGACTGAGGGTCTGATCGCACCAGGAAAACTTCCATAGTACGGTCCTTCTTCATGGGCAGAGGCAGTGTGAGGTAGCAGAATGGGTCAAAGGTTACAGACACCATGGAGCACTCTGGGCACACCAAAGTGGATTTGAAGAGGCCGTGGAAAATATCAACTATGATAGAGTCATTGCGCAAACGGTGGTTTGTCAGGGCTTCACTTGCAACGATCTGTAATTCCAGAAATAGGGAAAAACTTTCATTAGATGAAAATGTAAAGCCTCAGAAAGAAAAGGTGTCACTTGATAATGCAAAGTAGTTCATTGAATCATTTTCTTCTTCTGTTCCTCTAAAACAGAACACACAATATGTCCATCATAATAAAAACATATGCCCTGAATTGCAGCTCAACCAATTTCTTTGAAATTTAAAACCAATTTCATGAATCAAAAACACAACAATGCTAGGAATGCTGAGAATATAAATATTTAAGCAGCGTTACATTCAGACACTAGCATAAGTCTTTGCCGTTTTTTGTTTTGTTTTTCCATTTCCATACCTCGTCTGGACGGCCCTCAGCATCCTTCAGGGCCAGATAAGGCTTCTTCTTGACACGGTTTAGATCTTCATGGAGCCCATCGAGCAGGAACGCCAACAGCTCCTGAGAGTCCTGCTGCTGGTAGCCTGAAAACTGGGGGGCAAAACGTCCGACCTGGGTCTGGGGGGAAAAAAGGTAAACTTTGTTTGTACCTTTAAGATTATGAATGGATGATTAATATGTAAATATTCACTTCAAAGCAACTCACTTTGAAAGTACGTGGGGCCACATAACTGCTGCGGCTCAGCCACATCTGCTTTACTAGATCTGCGTAGGCCTCTGCAATCTCTCCCCTCATTCCCAGGGGATTCTCTCGGTTAATCTCTGCCTCATACTGGTCATTGAGGAAGTACTCTGTGAGTGGAGATGCATTGCTGAGGCACTGGAAGAAGAGGAATTATAAATGGATAATGTGAACATGATAAAAAAAAAAAAATGGCAACTGACTTTCTCTGCATGGAAGTTGGATCCATGGAATTACTATTTTTTTTTTTACCTGGAGGGCAGAGTTCATGAAGCATGTGTTGCCCAAATTACTGAGACCACACAGGCCAGGCTGTGACTGTGACTCTCTGTAGTTATAGGAGGAGCTGTATGAATTGTAGCCCCCCAGTCTGTTGGAAGAGCAGATGGGTTACTGTTGGTATCCTTAAAGACATTGTGCTGTAATGACGCCACATGTGTTTAAACATGACATTCAAATATGGTACATGGATAAAAGCAGATTGACAAAATTCCATGTCATGACCACTTCATGCGTATGAATTGACAACAAATAATATTGCCATGCTGTCACCACCACACTCTTAAAATACTACCCAAAAACTCACAATCATGCAACATGTCAAATAAATGATTTATTTAGTGTCTAATTAAAAGAAGTCTCTATGACATGTGAAAATTCAGTCAAATTTTCCATCTTTTATTTTAAGTTTGATATCAAATTGTGTCTCTAGCATGAACACATTTAGTCCCTAGGAATCAACGCTTCAGTAATCCTACTGAGCTTTAGGTAGCAGTGAACTTTAGAAAGAGCAAATGCAAGCACCTTAAGGCCATAATGCTTTTTACATTAAGCAAAGCACCTAATGGACCCATGCTGCAACAGTACACATTACATGTTCCTCACCATGCAATATGATTGACATTATGCTGATACAGCACTGTAGTGTATGTACATATTTGATATCAGCTCGCCTTCAAATGGGTGTTGACTCGCATTGCTTTTCTCGGGGCGACGCACAGTGTTGCATTTAAAAGCAAACAGAACACCCAAAACAAATTTACAATGGAAAAACTGACAAACTTAAAACAATGAAAAGCAGGACTATAAGATAAGAACTAATGATATTATGGGAAGAGAGAAAGAACATACTATTAATTCTTTGGTGTGTAACAGAAAATTTATTATCTGTTCTTTCTTTTGCTCCGATGGTCTGTAGCAGCTGAACCGACTGTACAGAATCAACAAATGTCTTAAATGCAAGAGTAGTGTGCAGGATTGTCCTTTAAATCTCCTCTAGACACCGGCATGAGAAATATTTGATGTGCATGTCCAATCATAACATACTTTCTTTAGAGCTGTAACAACTGAACACCACAGGAGGAGTTGGTATCAAACCCATGTGACCATAACTGAGAAGTCCCGTGCCACAAAGTACACAGTAAATGTGCAGGAGAGGTGAAGGACGGCACTATGTGCATGGAGGAAAAAGTGATGTGGGGATGAATCAGAAAACGACACTTGCCTGTTACCAGAGGATGTGCTGTTGTTAAGTGTGTAGCCAGGACTACAGCTGCTGTCTCCATTGGTTACTGTTGAGGAGATACTGGCTGTTGAGTTGGAGGGGAGTTTTGGGGAGGTAGTGAAATTCCTCGATGGGGTCGTACTGGATCTGGTGAGCAAGAGCAAGACCGTGTTTAACATTTGTTAAAAAATGACCAACCTACTTTCAATGTTTGGAGATATAATTCTTGAAAATGATACACTAGTATACAATTTATATTCTTTTAGGCTTTTTCAGAATGACAAAAAAATAACTACAAAAGGTATTTGCTTACTTGGGATGGGAGGCTTGTCTGGGCCACGTGCCATCCTCATTCTTTCGCTCAATCACAAGCACCTGTGGGAAAACAAGCTGATTGAGAGCCAAGCTGGCAAAACTGACCTTCAATGTCAGAGCTATCATGACTCAGGCTTGAATTTAATACCAACGTGTGCCACATGCTACCACCTTTAGCAGCTGTAGGTAGATCTGTCAACTGCACTTACTTCAATGTATGATTAAGTCTACTTGTTTACAGTTTTAGGAAAATAGCTGCTGTGATAAATTTAAACTTTATCTCTCACCTTTCACATTGCAACATGTGTCAATAGTGTACATGAGTATGGGCACAGTAGCATGAACTAATTAAATAAAACAGTATTGAATAGTTAAACTTCCTTTTCAAGGAATGGGAATATCATCAGTAACATCTGATATACCACATAGTTTGTGGACTGTTATGTGGCAAGATGTAATTATCATCCTACCTACACCCAGTCAAGCCCCAATTTATATGAAGGGAACACAAACTGTTTGTAATACCTTTCATTACCATTGCAATACAACACCCTCAATAACATCTTAACAAAAAATACCATACAGCTGAAGCATAATCTGACATCTCTGACACAACAAGATTTACACGTTCCAACCTCAAGAATATAGATCTTTTTGCAGGGCTGATGTATTGTATTGCAATAGACTCTTACAGTTCACGTTATTCTGTACCACGCCTGTAAATTAATTATGTATGCACTGTGAGTACCAGTATGCTACTGGGCTTGTGGTGTTCTGCAAAAGAAATGAGGAACAGAGTCTATCAGTAATCTGAATAAAACCTACCTGCCCCTGGAAGAGACCAGCATCCTGTACAGTGCTGTCTGGCTTGTTCAGCTGCTCGTAGGTGTTGCTCATGTATTTGTTCCAGAGCCGTGTCTCCTTCTCCGATGAGATATTGAACAGCGTTCTCATCTCCTTCTCTATAGTGTCTGAAAAATAAGGATTTGTAAGGCTGGATTATCTTTCGGTGTTTTTTTATTTATTTTACACAAAACCCATTTATGACAACGTATGATATTTCCGGTGTGTAGGCAGCAATCTATCTCGTCATTTCAATACAAAGTCGAATACATAGAAACTCATGTCAGCCCTCACCGATAGTATCAGCTTTACTGAAATGACGTGTGACAACATTGTCCATGTTGTCATTCTCACACAAGTTCAGCTCCAGCAAATATACCTCCACCTTACAGTGCTTGACAAACATGCCATGTTCAACAACCTGGAGAAGAAAGAAGACATTTAGGTGCCAAAACCACAAGTGAATGGTCAAGTAAAAACAAAATCCTCAACAGCATTACCTTCCTGACGATGGGTCTCTGGCCCTCAAGACAGCCGTACCAGCTGACAAGTTTTTTCCATGCCTCAGTGGGTACAAGGACATAGTCCAGCTCATCGATAAGGTGCTCTTTCAGGGCCTGAGTCTCCTGGTCTTTAAGGAGACAATAACACAATGATGACTACAGGCTAAACAGCTGTTTTAATCTATATGTGGGGTTTATGCTGTTCTCAAGAGCAAGCAAATCAAAGCCCAGTAGATGTTTGTTTACAGATGAAGGTTTTACCTGAGAAAAGCCCGGAGTTATCAATTGGTCCTGGATAGAGGCTACGTTCTCCGACATTGTACATGTCCCAGCTGTCAAATCCAACATACTTCTTCCATTGTTTGAACCACCGGCTGTCTATTAGATACCTAAAACCAAATAGGATAGTAACAATTAACAACAAACGTATTACATTTCGATAGACACTTGATTGTTTCTTCTGAACCTGGAAGACTTATACTTAAAAAAACATTTCTGATCCCCGGTTATATTTATGATATCGAGCAAGGAGAGGACAGGATCAAGAGGTAATACATGGGATTTGGAGAGACATCGTACTCAGTCATATGTTAACCCATAAAATTATGCAATCCCAAACTGCCTTGGCATTTGCAGATATAGAATCAGAAAGTAAATTTGACTTAATCTACTCTCAAGAGAATGTCCTCCAACTAATAGACTTGTTAGCAAGCATTCAGTGAACATTAATGCAACAGCTTCAAATAGGACGTGTGTCGGGCAAAGTAAGGTTTATGATCTTTGCCTTTTAACCTGAGGTTAACTTCCCCAAGCTATGCAACGGTGTAAAAAATGCGTGTGGAAAATCTTACATTTCAGCTTGAATGCCATGGGATAGTCGTCCATTTATATTTAATAATACTACAGTATCATGAAAAACCATATAGGCATTAACTGACTTTCAACAACTATCTGAACGTGTTGTTAGCTCAGTAGCTAGCAGCTGATAAGCATTATAACTGTGGCATGTTCTTCCCTAGCTGCCCATTTCGACAGAAGGCAATTTATATTCTTGCTTATCTCACATTTCTGTGTTGAAAAATAAAATAGTGAAACCCCTTTAATACGCCTTGCTGCATTGTGCCCAGGCCTGAACGGTTGTTTATGATGTGAAACATGGTTAGCCAACACAGGAATCTGACCAGTTCAGAAACCTGAGAGACAACTTCTACTGGTACGTCAGTATAAACAAGTGACGACTCGCAAAATAATCTTGTCAACGGGCCCATTTCCTGATAGCTGGCGTTATTTATCTGACAACGAGCCGGTCTGACTGGCAGGTAAACTCACCATCTGAATCAAGGGCCTATTCTACCAGCCGACTAGCTACCACATCAGCCAACGTCTCTTAAGTTGTCACAAAACCGACGTTACGGTTTAGAAATGACCCACTTAGTCATGTTAGTTTCGCTGTACACAACCACCCACAGCTGTTACCACAGGCACCATGTAAACTCGACCTGGCTCGCAGCTAGCGGGCTAACTTGTTAAACGTTAGCTGGACAAAATATCGGTAGCACAGCAGCTTTCGATTTCAGACTTGCAGCCATCGATTCCGTTAGCATGCTAGCTTTAGCGTGCTAGCATTTCCGGTTTCTCACTAGCTAACGCTAGCTAGCTTTCGCGAGCTGAAACACACAGATAACGTTGACGATTCGTACCATTCGTCTCCCTTTCTTAGAGTTGTCTTCAAAAGTGACCCAATAGTCTGTTTTTGATTTTCGGTTGAAGGGGTTGGCATTTGTGCGGCTACCGGCTCCGAGTCGGAGTCCGCCGCGCCACCCGGCTCGGGTCCGCCTCCCTCGGCCATCATGTAGCGAGTGTGCCGGTATCGTGAACGCGCGGATGGAAGAGGCGCGCACTCGACTTGTGCGAGCTTCAGAGCTCTGCTCGGGGAAACGTTCTTCCTCTACGGTCAGTGATGATGTTACACAATCGAGGAGATCTGATGTAGCACTCCATTGCGACTGCCACTGGCATCACCATCCCCAGACCAGTCATAAGGTACCAAAAGGGCTCCTTTAAAAATAATTTAAAAAAAAAATATATATATATATATATATGCCTTTAAAAATAGATAGCCTTACAGATGACTGACATATTTTGTTTACGTTACGTTTGTTTGCGTGGTGTGCATTGCAACAAATAAAACTGTGTATTTTGTCAAAACAGGCTTTATGCTGTACAAAACACAGAGGGGTTACATTACAAAATAAACCATCTACATAGTTTAAAAACACAATATTTCAATCACACAAACATTCTCTCCCAACAGCTAATCAGTTCTGGGTCTATTTCCAGCTTTAGGCAGCTGACACAGAACCACTGATCCATCTATCTACAGTAAAAGAGGAGTCAGTAAAGATTGTTAAAGTATAATAAAATAAACGTCTATTGTTTAAACATGACAACACATGGAAATTGAAACAGCTAGTCTAGCAGTGCATGACACAATAAAAAAGAAGCACTAGGTAGTTCACATTCTATTACCTAATGGTATGATGGCATACAGTTACACACTAATAATAATGCATTCCAATAAGCAAAAAGCCACTTAATGTCTCCCAAACATTTCCATGTCTCTAAAGAGATGGAACAGCAGCAGAACCAGTGTATTATTAAGTTAATTCAGAATGGAAAGGTAATCATTCATGTGAAAAGACAAGGACAACAAATAAGTGAATGTAAACTTTGCATAACATGGAGGGATTTATTCAATGTCTGGGGCTCTAACCAAAAACAAATCCCTGCAATGATCAACATTAAAATTGAAGGCTCCAAGTAGAAGTGACTGGGACATCAGAAGATGCCACTTGGTAGCTCCTTGCTAAACATGCCATCAAACTCCAGCTCTCTGCTCATCAGGTCCTCCTCTACACTCTCTAGCGCCCACTGATGGTCCGTCAGTTCCAGTGCCTCCCACTCAGCCTAAAATCAAGGACAGACATCACATGAACAACCGAGCAAAGCCCCACCACATTAATTAATTATGCTGAAACTACTGCGGTATATACCTTGAAAGCTTTATTTGCATCTGCAGGCATGGCCATGGCTGCACCACTCATCTGCTCCTGCATGATCCTCGACTGATCTGCACCTGTGGGGATTGAAAAACATAGTTGAAACAATCATCTTCTGGGAATGAAAAATAAATTATCTGAATGCAAAGCTTTTTTTGGCATAGAACTCATCAAAGTCACATGCCTTACTCATACGGCTGAATTGATTTGTAAATATCACTGACCAGGATGAATCTGTAGTTAAATCTTAAAATTAAACTCTCAGATTGTGTGTATTGAAATGAAATATTACAATCAAATAACTACTTGTAGTATGACATGGTTGCTGTTGAATTAACATTTTCATCAAACAATCTGACACAACAAAACATTAATAAATATCTTAAAATGAACAACAATTACCATTATCTTGGCCTAGAATTAATGAGTACATGCTTCGTAGTCCAAACACGTTCAGGAAATACCATGACGCCGAGCTCACCCTAGATGATAAATGCACACACAAACAGACAGAACAAATGTCAAGAGTCACACACTAGCTTCATCATTTTGAGATGAATACGCAACTAAAAAAGTACATCTCTACAGATCTTGTTTTATTAGTTTACCAGGAGGCATCCAATGAAAGCAGCTCTACTCCTTGCTGAAGCATGGGCTTGAAGCGCAGAGTGAGAGGGAAGGGAACCTTAGCTGTGTGAAATAGAGACAAGAGAGAACTCAATGTAGGATTCCAATACAAACTATATCTTATCTGAGCAAGACACATTCAATGTTGTCACATTATGGCCCACAAGCTGCCAGATCAGTGAGAGAGTGACACAATTACTTGTTACAAATCCTGAAAAGGTCCAGTTGATCCAGCCTCCAATGAGGATCATGGGAAGAACATTAGTGACATTTCCTTTCATCATGTCTGTCAGCATGCTGGGATCTGTGAAAAGATAGTGTGCAACAAAATGCACTTAATTAACTTCTTGCAAAGTACCGTTTATATATATATATATATATCATTTTAGCTAAAATAAATTAGGCAGAAAACACAGAGCTTAATTGGAAATGACAGACATTTATATTTTCATTAATTTACAATGTGGATTACAATGCTAAAGACTGCATCATCATATCATGTATCATAGTAAATACCTAAAATGATTACCTGTCATTGGAGAGGGTGGAATAACCTTTCTTTTGGTCTTCTTGAAAAATCCATCTTCTTGATTATTGAAGAAGAACTTCCTCATCAAAAAAGACTAATACAAGGAGAGATATTTAGTAGCATTGTGACAAATAAAAGGAAGAAAAAAAAACAGTGGTTTTGTGTAGAGTGTTGGAGATGGATGATGAAATGTGCTACCTGTTTAGGGATGTATTTTCCATTTTCTCTGAGGATTCTGCTCCGAATAAGAACCTGACTGGATTTGGAGAAGAAACAAAATGTATTAATTCACATGGATTTCAAGTGTTTGTTTCATTAATAGGACCACCTCACAATTAAAGATCACGTACCTGTCAGAAACCTGTTCTAACGTCAATTTCTTGTCACTTTGAAGAAGAATGGATACATAATGCCGTATCACACCGACAAGAAACGTGATGAAGACGATGGGTAACACCACCCAAAGTCGGATATTGGAGTCCAACAGAAGCTCCGGCTCCGCCATGCAGCCTGGTAGCTCAGCTGGAGAATGAAACACAGCAACGCGAGCGTCAGCAAAATACTTTCAAAACATAGCGGGCAAGTTAAACACAGCTTTTATCGGTCTCAACTATTGGGGTGAGGTTCTAACTGATGGAAGATATTTTTATTGCAGTCATTTACTAATTTAGTAAGAAGATGTAACTTAACGCTAGCTACGTCGAGCCTCGAAACCTCTGTGGTTTCGAGGCTCGTGTCAGCCCTCCTGTCAGCCTATTTAGCTAGCTAGCCGGCGTCATGAACCTAACGTTACTAATAGCTGCCGTTATCGAGGCAAACGTTAAACCACCTAATCAAACCTCCCCTTCAACGAGTAAAAACAATATGTTGTTTGTGAAAAACCGCAGCGGTAATTAATGTAAACCACCACCGAGTAAAACAGCTGACGCTAGTGGTCCGCTAACGGTAACGTTAGCCAGCTGGCTACCTTCCTCCTGGTGCCCGGGTCACGGTGTGTGGCCGCTGGTGAGTCGTCTTAGCGCAGTAGAGACCACTTGCAGTGTTTGTAGCGCAGCTGCGAGGGACGCGAATCATACGCTTTACGAGGTAACGCTAGTTACAAAAATAATTAAACAACATTTAACAGTTATAATCCACTGATGCGGCCATTGCGCTGTGTTGTTGAGGGATGGGAGCCTAATGTCTGTGGATGAGAGCACAGTTCTGCTTCTGCTACTGCAGCTTATCCGCGCCTCGCCGGGACTGCAGCGCCACCCCGCGGTGATGGGGGGAACTGCTTGCCCGGGCCAGCCAGCGCTGATGTCAGCCTGAGGTCCATCGCAGTACCAAAGGGCGAATTGCACCAGTGGTTGAAGATATACTCTGTAACTTAAGGATCGCAATATCACAGCATACACGTATTCTACAAGCAAAACTCTTACATAAAAAAAAAGTGCAAAAGTATTGACATGAAAATGCACATTAAGTACCAAAAGTAAAAGCACTCATCATGCCCATTTCAGAACCATATGTAACTACATCACTTTAAAGTTGCAGCTGATGAAGGTGGATCAATCAATTTACTTTTGATACTGCTGGCTAATTAGTTAATTTCCCTTAAGGATGAATTAAGTATTACTTTAAGTGGTGCATCCAATTGTATTTCTTGAGTATATTTTGTGTTCATCTTAACCAGCAAAGTAACTAACTAAAGGTATTGAATTTATATAATTGATTACAAAGTACAGTATTTCACTTTTAATTGTAGGATAGAAGTTTTAAGTAGCAGAAAATGGAAATAATCAAGTTAAGTACCTTACATGATTAAATATTCTTAGTTACTTTTCAGCACTGAACAGGACAAAATACATATTAGGTGGCATGATATAGGTTACAGAAACCAAATACAGAAGGAATATAATTGTCAAACTCTTTCTGTGTTTGTTTCCAAATCTTAAATACAGTAAAAGCTTAATTTTTATTTGAGATCAACACAAGGCCATTGTAAATTATATAGAATTTAACATATCTCTTTTATTGTTTAATTGATGCACATGTATGAATGAAAGTATAGTGAAATTGCAGATAAATGTTTAGAGCAGTAATATATTAAAAGTCCAGAGACTAAAATGAATTGTATCAAACTGAAACAAGCATAACACATAGACACATGTTGTGTTTAGAAATGAATGATGGCAAGGAAGATCTTTTATTTTCTTTCTTAATGAATCAGACAAGGAACCTGATTTATTGACTGTATTTTTAGACAATGCAAACTGTTCGGCCTACTCTAATCTGCTTCTACCATGGCTTGCATAGCCAGACCTATCTACAAAGATAGATTTAGCCAACACTTGACTTGAAGTGATACAATATTACTTACATATTATTGCATAAATGTATATTAATCAGTTTATGTTTATTTTAAGTACACTAGATGTCTTGATAGGCGGACACAGTCGTTTCCACAGGGATATATCGTTAATATTCGCTCGTTTGTTGTGTGCTCTATATTCTCCAGATCACTGGGTGGCGCTATAGTGCAATTAATCAGTTTGCCTTAAACAGAGAAGAAGACTCCGCTGACCGGAAACTGAAGGAAAAAAACGTCTAGCTTGAAACAAATCCGGTAACTAACAGATAAAAGCAGTCTGTGTTATCAAAACAGTATGTAACACGAATATATTCATTTTTTTCTGCCGACGTAAGCTACGTGATGTAAGGTCACGGGAGCTGACCCACACGGTATCAAACGTCAAAGATGACGTCAACCGCACATCGCGAGTTAAAGTGGCCTGCTCGCTAGTGTGTTAGTAGAGGTCCGCGTCAGCTGGGTCGCTTGTCAAACCGTAACACCGGGTCAGCTTGGCAGTCCGATCTGAGCCTTAAACGATCAGTAGACCGGTTTTCTTGAAGCTTAAGTGCACCTCCATCTGACACATTTTATGTCAGTCGTCTCAAATCAGGCCTTTTGTATCCGTGGCTTAGAGTGTTCATGACAAACCGGCTTTTTAGCTATAACGTTTCATTATTTTTTTTAATTTTTCTACAGAGTTCCTTGATCAAACGTGTCGCTTCTCCATTCACCATGGGAGCTGATAAAAGGTAAGATGAGCATTATACAATACACAAGTGGCACATGTTCAGTGTATTCTCAACGACACTCCTTTTCTGTTCCAGGCTGAGTCGGTGTGAACGTAGTGGAAGATATGGCTCTGATGGGAGGAGGGAAGATCCTGCAGAATGGCACGAAAGACGGAGTAGAGATGTGGAGAGGGATTATGACCGACACAGAGACCGTTTTGATGAGCGCAGAGACAGTCCAGAGGTGAGGGGATGCGAATACATTTGCCAGCTTAGGTTGCTGTCACGGATGTAACAGAACAATACAAAACATACATGTCATATTAACAGACAGTATTATTTATGTTCTTTGTCTGCAGCAGAGGGGCAGAAAACGGCGCAATAGTGACAGATCTGATGATGAATACGATGGGGATTATCCAGACCAGGACTATAAAATGGAGCAGGAGGAGGAGGAGGAGGAGAGCAAAACTATAATGCTGAGGGGTCTCTCTCTTCATGTCACAGAGGATGATGTAAGCTCACAAGCCTCACTGATTCTTTTTAAGGCTAAAGCCTTGTGGTTAATTTGTCATGAGGCACAGCAACTCCCTTGTAAAGAATGTAACGGTATTCGAGGCGGAGAGGTCAATCTGTAAACGGACCTGGAGTGGATTTTAAGTCGTGGCGTAGAAATTAGTCACACCTGAGATCCTATTGTGAATGTAAATTGTTTCAATTTGTTTAATTTGTTGACCTACTTTTTCAAAACGTAGGCTGGCACCACAGTTTATCCGCCATCAAGCAGCTGATTGTGAGGGTTTTGGCTTTATTTTGTCTGCCTTTACCGCAATGTCTGAGGATTTCTTCAAGCAGTTTGTATAGTTTCGGAAGATTAATTCGTTAGAGGAATACAACTAGTATCAAAATGTTGTGTGTGTGATGCAACTAACCTAGTAAGAAAGAAGCAGCTGACCTTTTCTCAAAATGGGGAAATGACATGAAGTTTGCTAATAGGGTTCGCTCTATGCTATTGAAACTGATTGTGAAATGTTGTAAATGTTTCGCAGAACAGTGAGAAAGAAGAAGAGTTGTATTCGCGTGAATGTTGACCCTCTCCTCCAATTCTCCAGATCCGCTCCGCACTCGAGCAGCTACAGGGGCCCCAGCCTGTGGACATTCGCTTGATGAAGAAAAGAACAGGTGAGTGTTGAGTGTCTCGCGTTCACCTCCACGCTCTGTCTTTCAACCCACATTACCTATTTATTTATTTCAATTCATGAAAAAAAAAAAACTCATATTACAACTATCAGGGGATCCTTTGTGTCACATAGATTGTCTGGTTTTCATAATGTCGCCAGGTAAGGAGGTAACTGTATGTACTATTCCTCCACCATTGTTGTACAGACATGAAATGTTATGTTAAACTAAATCTTCCCCCACCCCATGACCTTGTAAGCACCTGCCCCCCCCCCCCCCCCCCCCCCCTCCTCTCCATTTTGATTTGCATTGGAGTGTACAAGCCCATTGTGAGTTTGAATGTCGACCAAAGCATTCTCACTAACACGCCTCCCGTCTATATTTGAATGCTGTCTCTAGGTATAAGCCGAGGTTTCGCCTTCGTGGAGTTTTATCACTTGCAAGATTCTACCCGATGGATGGAGACCAATCAGGTTGCCTCAACAATCACCAAGTTTCGAGCTAGTCTTGGAGATTAGAGCCCCAAATAACCAATATATGACTGATCATTGAGAGCTGTGCATATTTGCAATAGACAGATCTTGAAAACTGTTGGTGTTTAGTTGCAGTACTGTATCATAACCGTGGTCACACAAAACTGTGATATCACAAACTTGGCTCATTTATTTGTATACAGCAGCTTTTTCAGACATAATAGTCTCTCAACTGCTTAGTTTACTCTGCTAGGATTTCAGTGTTGAATCCCTGTATGTAGGTTTCTGCTTTTGGAAATGCAATGAAATCTTTTGTCGGCTCTGTTACAAATATTAACCAAGACATGATGCAGAAAATATTTAGGACCTTAAGCTAAATACGCTTTTGCCCCTCATGAAAAAAGACAGTGGTTCCATAACACATTCTGCTCCAGCTCAGTCACTTGGATATTTCCTCATCTCCATTTAAAATCCGAAGACTGGAGTGAGACACGGATGAGCTGGCAGCACTCCGATCCCAAACACGTAGAACCTTTTTATGTTTGTTTTGAGACCTCATACACAGAACTGCAGCTTTTTCTCTGAACTTCACTTTCTACTTCTGTTCCCTTTTACTCCCTGAGACACTCTACCTAAGCAGCTAAGAGTGTAAGCCTAGCCACTCTTTCCCGTTCCAGCTGCTCTCACTCTTCTCTTTGGAGTTTGAAATAACTGGTGGCTTTTGACTTCGCAGACCAAGTTGGTGATCCAGGGGAAGAGCATTGCACTGCACTACAGCAACAGGAGGCAGAAGTTTGAAAACTGGCTTTGCAATGCAGTGAGTACAACTTTTTGTCTTTGTAAATATTGCATGCAATATAGCTCTGTGAAAGTGGAGATCAATTCACTGGCACACACAAGTAATCTCTTCTTTCCTCTTCCTCTCTGCCTGGACAACATGTAGCATACAGCTTTACTTTATATACTGTAGTTAATGCAATACTTGTCTTTATTTCAACTGAAACATGGAATTATGTTGCTTCACTATATCATTTTAATCATACTCATAGTGAATACTAAATATTATAAATAAGGAAATAGGTTATGTATCTACTGTTAGCATTTTTGTTGTATGATAATATAACAAAACTCACAATACATGTGTAAATAGGCTATATATTTACTAAGCTTTGGTATTATTCAAAGATGCACATTCTTTCCATTCTTTATTTCTGTTTCACCTTCCCAGTCTTTTGTATATTTCTTCCGCTATTTTGCTCATGTATTTCTCCCCGTAGTGAACTTGTTTGCTTTGCTAGCAGAGTTGGATTGAGAGCGGGCGAAGAGCCCACGTTGAGTCATTAAAAAGAACAAGAAACACAAAATACCTCGGTCATACACTGGGTAAAAAATAGGATAAATACAAAATTACATTTAAAAGAATGTATACATTTGGTATTAAACAGTGATCCCAGAATTATATATATTCTTCTTAAAAAAAGACTGCAACATTTTCGTTGGTTTATCACAGTGTGGCCTGTACAATTTCCGGAAGAGGCAGAAGTGTTTCAGGTGTGGAGCGGCCAAAGTCGGTGAGTTGCTGCTTCAACAAACTACAAGTATATGTTTTTTGTTCTTTTCACTAAGTACCTCCCACTGTGTCCTGCACTATTTGCATGGCTCGCCCTGACTAATGTTCACCTGTGTGTCTCTACCTTGTGTCACACAGATGGGGAGCCAACAGGTGGTTTAAATGCTGAGTCTCAACAACCAGGAGATTACAATGGAGACAGTAAGGGAGTTTTCACCACATATTTACATAGTATGTTCCTCCAGTGATCATATTCTACATTTAATTTTTGAACATCTTTTTTGTTTACAGCAATCATTTTGAGAAACATTGCCCCTCTTTCAACTGTTGATGGGATTTTGAACCTATTGGCCCCCTATGCCAACCTGTCAGTGGGCAACATCCGCCTCATCAAAGACAAGCAAACGGGACAGAATAGAGGCTTCGCCTTTGTTCAGCTCTCATCTCCCCTGGTATGTTATTTCTGTAGTCCATATGTAGTTATGATATAAGTCTGTATGTTTCTTCTGGGGTGTACACGCGTTAGACAATTTTGCATCTGTTATTTCCTGCATAGGAGTCTTCTCAGCTGCTCACCATTCTCCAGAGCCTTCAGCCACCTCTGAAACTGGATGGAAAAACTATCGGTGTGGATTATGCCAAGAGTGCTAGGAAGTGAGTACACACACACACACACGGTTTGATTCAGCTCTATTATTCGAAAATAGCACATATAAGCTCTTTTGTATCTCTAATTACATTTTTGTGGATGCTTATTTGTTCCTCCAGTAATTCAAATGCAAGCATAGTTGAAGCTAATCAATGACTCATTTTCATCCTGAATGTGCTACAGTTTTCAGGTTTGACTAATTGCTCTGTGGCCTTTCCAGAGACTCAACTCAACCTGATGGGATCAGAGCAAATGCTCTCTCTGTTGCCAGCACAGCTATTGCTGCCGCTCAGTGGTCATCCAGTCAGGTATCAGGGTTTTATTTCTGCTGTTTTGTACTTCAAAGTCATTTTGTTGCACTTACAATTCCTGAACTCAGTCATTGGACATCAAAGTAAGGCAAAGAACACTTGTGGCCTGAACTGCTTAACGGTGGTATGACTACAGATGTGCAAACCACTGGGGGAAAAACCTGTTGTGATACAAGTATGCAGATATGTTTGTGTTTTTAATGTGATTTATCAAGACTGAAGTTGGTTGTGTATAAGAAGAGCTGTTTTTAGTACACATCCTTGAAAATATGGCATCTTTTAAAAGTAGGAAAGAGACTAAAACTTGGGGTTACTTGTTGGGGTTATTGTGTGTTGCTGCTGACTCTTCTCTGTATTTTCTTATAGTTACAGCAAGGTTCTGGTCCCACCTCTGACTACATTGCCCTTCCAGACGGCTATGCACAGCAAACGCAGGTCAGTTTACAGTCTACTTTATTGAGGCAGTGACTTACACAAGGAAGACCAGTGATTGACGAAACGTTTTTTCCTCTCATGTAGGGACAGAATTATCAATTATGGCAGCAGCCTGAAGCATTGGCTCCTGTCATCGGAGATGGGTTACTCGGAGGTAAAAAGAGTTCTCAAATCTCTCCGAGGTATTTGAATTTTTTATTTTTTTGGACTGGGATTGCTAATCTACCACTACCAACTGTCTTTAGCTGCTCCAGGAATGCAGACATTGATCCCTGCAGGTGTGGTCATATCCCAGATGGCTCAGGTTTACCAACCTGTCATTATCAGCCAGCCTGCCATACAGGTAGGCGGTGTATTAACATGGCATCTGTGTCCTAAATGTAAAATGTTCAACTCTGGTGTTGTATGGTGGCTACAAAATAAATCATGATTTCTTCCCTTCTCACTCTGTCTCATCAGTTAGTGCGGGCCGTTGATGCAGCACAACAGATTGCTAGTGTTTGCACTGTACCTCTGGTAACACCAGCAGCTTCCGCTGTAGCAGCGGCCGTCTGTGCGGCCCCGACTGCTCACACAGCAGGTGAGATTAGTTGGCTTCACAATGGCTCCTCTGCACGTGATTGAATAAATCAACCGTAGATTTATTTTATGTGCTTTATGAGGCATGTTTTGTTTCATATGTGCCGCTTGTTGTTTCTGTAGCTGCCCCCGACACCTCCACATACCAGTATGATGAGTCTTCAGGGTACTACTATGATTCACAGACCGGCCTGTACTATGATCCCAGCAGCCAAGTATGTTCCCTGTGGTCTCGCTTTATGTGCAGAATATATTGCTAAACACAATGCTTTTGTTTGTTATTTATTTGATTTAAAACGGTTTACATCCCTTTTTCTTATGCTTGTCATCAATAGTACTACTTTAACTCGGAGACTCAGCAGTACCTCTACTGGGACAGTGAGAACGAGACCTACGTCCCTGCACCGGCTGAATCAGACACACGCCTAGCCACAAACAGTAAAGAGCCCAAAGAGAAAAAAGAAAAGCCCAAAAGCAAGTCTGCTCAGCAGGTAAAATGCTACTTTTAAGAAGTTATTCTCTGTATGGATTATATCTTGTCATTTAAATGATATCCGTACTGACTGATGATACAATTGCAGATTGCAAAGGACATGGAACGGTGGGCAAAAACTTTAAATAAGCAAAAAGAAAGTTTTAAGAGCAGTTTCCAAGGCTTTGGACCATCCAAAGAGGAAGAAAGAAGAGAGTCTGCAGCTGCCAATGCCGGTTTCTTCCTCTTTGAGAAAAAGGTACTAGGCGTTAGTATGTTTTTTTTTTTTTTAGGTTTTTTTTTAGATGTGAACTAATAAAGCTCAGAGTTTCTCATTCAGTTTTTAGCCATGGACCCCTTACAAGATCGAGAATATACCGGGGCCCCCTTGTGTATGTCTTTTTACATTAGAACATAATATATGATCTATTACACTGTAGATTTATAAATGAAAATATTATTTGTAGCACTATAAACCTTTGGTTAAAAAAAATAAAATAAAATTACTGTCTATGGTCATTTAAATGAATGAATCTGAAAACGTTTCACAGACGCCTGACAGAGTGCCAGGGGACCCCACTCTGAGAATCACGATATAGCTCAGTTTTGGTTATTTGTTGATGAAATTTGTTGCTTCATTTTCAGCAAATGGCAGGTTTTGAGATGCCATCTCTCATGATTGAACAATTCAAAATCCCAGAGCAGGAGCCTTCAGCTAAGGTTTGTTTGTGCCTTCATTTCCACACTCCACAAATCATTAATAAAGATAAATCCCACAACATGTAATCCTTTATCCTTTCTCATATTACAGAGCGGCCTGGTTGCTGCTTACAACGGAGACAGTGACCCAGAGGAGGGCTGCTCAGATAGAGCAGCAGATGAGGAGGGGAAAATAACCGACTGGAATAGGATGGTTTGTCTGCTGTGTCGACGGCAGTTCCCCAAAAAGGATGCGCTGCTGCGTCACCAGCAGCTCTCCGACCTCCACAAGGTGAGGATGGTGAAACAGCAGGCGTTTAATCTGCAGGTAGCTGTGAATATTCTGGACAGTGCCATCTGTTCAACAGTTAAAGCTTCAATACAAAATGGAAAGAACATTATTGATCTTCTGCAGTCTTTAATAAATATTATGTGAGCACATTTATTGCTTCTTTTTGCACTTCTGGTTAGATGCTAAAACTGCATTTCGTTGTCCTAGTACTTGTACAATAAAGTTAAATCTGAATTTGAATGGAATATTTATTTGGCAATTAAAGTTGCTTTCATTTGTTGAAGCAAAACTTGGAAATTCAGAGAAGATCACAACTCACAGAAGCTGAGCTGGAGGAGCTAGAGAGAAAAGAAACAGAGGTATTGGTTTAAGATTTTTTTATTTTTTTTGCAATGAGGTCACAAAATGTGAGGACACAATAAAGTGTCATGGTCCTGTTTTTACCAGCTGAAATACAGAGACCGAGCTGCAGAGAGAAGGGAGAAGTACGGGGTTCCTGAACCGCCTGCTCCAAAGAAGAAATTCTATAAACCACCAACTCCAACAGTGTAAGAATTACATTACACTGCAAACATCTGTGATTGATCACAAAGTCATTTTAAACACCGTCTGTCATTCACATTCAACAGAAACTACGAACAGCCGACCAAAGACGGCCTCACGAGTGATAACATTGGAAACAAAATGTTGCAAGCGATGGGCTGGCAGGAAGGCAAAGGTCTGGGGCGCCACCAACAGGGCATCACCGCTCCCATCTCGGTGAGGAGGCCAACTGCAATTATTTTACATTTTTCTTGTCTCCCTACCAGCTCCTGGCAGATGGAATATGCATGTCAATGTGTTATTTATTTTTTTCACTCTCAAAGTAATTAGCAGTGTTACCTGAGGAGTGTCTGCATCCAATCTGTCTCCTCTAATCACCATCTTTCCCCCACAGGCTTCATTAAGGACCAAGGGCACAGGCTTGGGCATTAAAGGAAGCTCATATGAACTCTCAGCATCTGACACCTACAAGGATGCTGTTCGAAAGGCCATGTTCGCACGCTTCACTGAGATGGAGTGAACTGGAGAGGGAAAAGTAATCCTGCTGAACCAGGAAATATTAATATTGTGGCCAAATGATACTGTGAAAAGAAAGAGCTGCACAGACTCAAACTGTAATTTCTATCTCTATGTACATAATGGTGTTTTATATAGCGAGATATTTTGTCATCCAAAGTATCTTTTTAGTTGACTAAACATGTAAATATTGTATAGCGTTTGTACATAAAATTATTCAGACTTGCTGAGGTTTTGTTTCCGTGAAAATCTAAAGAATCAATGTGACAATAAACTCAACCTTTGTGCTCAACAACACTTGATGATTTCTCCCTTTTTTTTAATGTGAAACAAATTGTTATGAGAAGAATAACATAATACAAAAAGGACGACACAGTTATTAGACAGTCCGAGTTAAATGTTTATATCAAGGCACCGATATGCATTGAGAATGTTTCTTTCGTGTCTTGGCTATATATAGGATCAGAAGTGGAGACTTGATATAAGAGGTCGGATTAATAATCTTTGAGTATCCCTCAGACATCACAGCTTCAGCCTCAGCTGTGGCTTTGTGGTACAGTATGTTCCTTAAATCCACTTGTAGTCGTTCTTTAAGAGAACACCAACATGGTGACTTTAGCCTGGAACATCTCTGAGCTCTTGTTTCTTCCAGCACGCCACAATCCTTAGACTCTAATGACAGGCTGGGCTTGTGTAAGCAAACACTCATTTAATCTTTTATGACCATATAGTACGGGTCCATCATACAAACACCCCCACTAGATATGTTGTCCATTGTTTCTGCCAGACTATTGGCTGTCTTCATATCCTCTTTCCTGAGGTCTAATGGCTGACGTGTTTTACCGCCAGCTCTCACTTCAGTGGGGATGCCAGTGATTGTGAAGATGCCCTACAGAGTCTTTGCTTTGTTTGTTTGGGGGCATTCCACCTCTGCTGTTTCTTAGAAGAACGATGCTAGCTTGAGGATAGACTGGTGTGTTGAGCCACAACGATCCAGTGCAGTAGCTCCTGCCAACTTAATGACTGTTCCTAATTATTTAACTCTAAAGAAATGTCCAGGGTGTGGTTGTTTAGTCCTTAATTCCTGGTGAAAGAAAGTGAAAGAAAATATTTTAGAGCGAATGTTTTTTGGTTTGTTATGTCCATTGTATTTACAGGTGTTTTTAAATGCATACATTCACATTAATTGCCATCACTAGAGGGCAGTGCTTCAATCTTTCACTATTAAAAAATTAAAAAGCCTTTCAAAAAGTCTTTAAAAATGTCCTCTGCTTTTGAATTTATGGAGACAATATTGGCTTTCAAAACTCTTATTTTTAATCGTACACGAATGATGTTAAATGTATTTTCATGCTGATAATAATGTGAGTCTTAATGTCTTGTTGGATCAAATCGTGTCTCCATCTTGCTGTGCTTATTGCTTTGTATCTGTGTAGCAGGTTACATCAGCAGCCTCCCTCCCATGTTTTCTTTGAGAAATCCTCCCCTTTCTCTTCAGTCAAGATCTCGTACCAGGTGGCCCAGGGACTCAGGAGGCCAGAGCTCAGCCAGGTCTCATCTTGACTGACAGCCAACCAGTGCAGCTTCACGAACCCTGTAGTAGCAGAGTGACAGCTTTGATCTGCCTGTTGATTAATACCGCAACACAAAATGAACTGTGCTCACTGTGTCACAGGGACACTTGTGAATGCCGACTCAGTTTTCAGCATGGCACTGGCTCAGCTTACCAGAATCTGTGTCAGTTGACTAAGCCGTTTTGCATAACACAGTCAGTGACCACACTGGATAAAACTGTGAGAGGATGAGGTTGGCATAGGTGTACACCATGTTCCAAATGTATAGAAAAAGTGATTTCAGCAAATGCACTCTTTTTTTGTCCTAAAAACAGCCTAATTGTTTTAAATTCAACCTGATTAGACAGGACATATATCCTTACTTTGGTCCTGTGTTACTGTGCCACGCTGGAGCAGGGCAGATAACTTAAGGAATGGCTTGTGCCTCACCAAGTAGCATTTTGTATCGCGTTTTACATTTCACAACTGCAGAGCAACAAATTAAATCTCTCTCCATGAAACTCAATCGTGCTATCAACATTTACACAGAAAACGGAATGAAAGATATGAAACAGCTGAAGTTGCACAAAGTTTAGCTTCAGTTTTCTGTGCAGCTCGAGGAAAGAAGGCATTTAATCAAACTAGAGCACCCTGACATGTTGACATAGATTGGATGATATGTTTTGTTTCAACATGGCGAGCAGTGACATGGAAAATGGAATTTAAATACAAAATCATAAGGCAAGCTGAAAGGAAAATGTTGCATGTGATGAATACAAGTATGACAAGGAGGTTATACAGTCATAACAAAAGACATTGGACATGTGTGCAAAAACATGAGGAATCTCTATCCATTTTCTGTCATCATTATTTCACATCGTCTGCCCCGAACACAAACTGTGAATTAAAACCCTGTCTGCTGTTGGGTTGCGGTGAAGCTGTACTGATTCAGAGTACATACTGTAATGTCGTGTTTGTCTACATCAGAAATGTTTGTGTTTCTTTCCTCAGGGATCTAAAAGGAAGTACATCTAAGATGATACTCGTAGTAAATGCATGACAAACGGAAGGACCCACACTGGTAATACTGGTGTCTCATGCAGGCAAGTCGCTTAAAACTCTGACCAGCTGTCCAAACAGGAGGAATCTGAATTCAATAACTGAGGAATTTATGAGCTACATTCATTTAGAAAGAGTTTAGATATGTGATTAAATCTGAGCGTTCATAAAACGAGGTATTTAAACTTCATTATTTCCTTATTATTCCAAAAATGTTTGGGCTGTTTCTCCCATGGCGCCCTTAAGACAACTTTATGATACCATCTATTTGGAGATTAGAAGTTTGAGTTTGAATGTTATTAACCAACAAAGGTTACATTTAAAGACAAGTTTTTGTATTACATTGATAACATAGCCTTTTTTAAGAATGCACCATTTGATGCACACTTTTTGACTAATTAAGTATTCTCTTACAAGCATTGTTTTGATGATTACATTTATATTGCATGGATGAATAGGATTCATCCTCTGGGGACTATGAATGTCTGAACCAAATCTAATGGCAATCCATCCAAAAGTTAGTGAACTATTTCAATCTGGACCAAAGTGGTGGACCGACTGACAAAATTACATATTGCCACATTAAATCTAAATTTCAGACTATCTTTTTGTTCATGAATTTCACGGTAGTAAAAACAAAAACAGCAGAACATTTGACACCAGGACATTTTTTGAAACAATTCTGAAATGTAAAAGTTCTAGTGAGTCCATGTGTAAGGGATACATAATTTAAATGGCAAGCCAACCACACCAAATGTTTATCTCAGAATGTGTTTTTCTTCGTCGTTGCTGGCTATACTTTGTATCACCCTGACCGTCTTCCCTCTTTGGGCCTCGATGTTTCGGGTCCCTCCTCCTGGAACGGCTAGGCTGCTCCTTCAGGGAATTCCTCCTGCAGAGAGGAATAATGCTCGGGACCAGTGGGGGGTGTGTGTGTGTGTGCATGTGTGTGTGCATGTGCAATACAGTGCAGCTTCTTTGATGGTAAAAGAGGAGGATGGGCAGGTGGCCCAAGTATGTTTATGTGTGTAGGAGAGGGGACACTTTGTGAATTTCTTCTGTAAAAACGTTCTCAGATGATTGAAGTCTGGCGAGAATAACAAACACCATTCTCCTGGTATGACAGATGTCTCCTCTTGATAAATGCTTCAGAAACTCCCTGATTACTCTAGCTTACCACGTCATTATGTAATATTTGCTGTTGCTGACAATATGTCGTTTTGTTATAAACTGATGTGTCCTATTTGGTTCTGTGAAATTAAATGAGACTATATTTTCCTAAGTGGTGCTTTCTGTTAACTAAAACAGCATGTAAAACAATCCATATCCATATCTGTTTTAAACAAACAAAATCCACTGATGAAGACAGTGCGATATGGTTGCAAGCAAAGAATCTAGCATGTACAATTTTAGTTGGGATTGTAAAACTACAACTTCCAAGGTCAAGAAAGAATTGTCATGGTTATCTTAAAGGCAACAAAAGTAGGTCCTTAAAGGGAAATCAGCTACTAAGCTCAAATATCAACGGTTCCATCTCCAGCACCTCGGACCATTGATAAAGACCGTGTTATATGGTTGAACGTTTTTTGGGGGGGAGCTAGTGGCCAATTGAGTTTGTTGTGTCACATCACAGAAAATAATTTCAGTTTTTCTTTTTTTATCACTGATAAACTGAACACTGAAAAAAATGTGTGTCCATTTGTAAATGTTGTGGGATCAATTATAGGGTTATAAAAAAATGTACTCTCAGTGAAACCAATGCTGATAATGTAAAGAAGAAATGAAGCAAATGAATGACTGTGGACATGATCATATTCTTCTCCTTTGTATTTAATCATTGTATGTGTGTACACAAACCTGATCAACTCAGCAGGCATCTCATTTTCTTTAACACCTACAAACTGACTCATGCTCGCAGTCACCAAGGCACCGTGCCAGCGTGACTCTGACTCACCACCACACTCGATTCACAAAGCATTAGTAAAACCTTCACCCAACTGCCTATGGTCCAACATAAAGCACCATCTCACTGAAACCTGCTCTCAAGTAATTGCATAACCACATAATTTCCACGGAACGGCCATTACTTGCTCATCCATGAGTGGACCATGTTGCTTTGGATAAAGCACACAGTGACTAGCATCTCCTCCCCACATGATGAATGCACTAGAAGTTTGACCTTAATTGAGTTTGATTGCATTGTCCAGCAGGGCTCAGCAAAAAATCCTGAATGGGTTTAGTGGTCTGTGATGCGATCTTTTCTTCTTGTTTCTCCTAATTATGTACCTGATGAGAGCTGTGGCGGATGGACAGGAGGACACAAAGTAAGCTCGGCATAGTTTTAAATCTCATTGAAGTCAATCGAGTAAGAATGAGAGAGTTTTTTGTTAAAGGGTGCAGGATAATAACACTCTATGGGAAAGGAGATTTGTACAATTTAATTTAATTGGCTGGTTTTATATTATTTTTCTAGACCTGCCTTTGAAAAGTCTAAATCCACTTAAGTATTTACAGTCACCAAAAGTTATAAGCTCTTATATTGTTACGCAGATTTGCCTGACCTCCCAGAAGTCACAGTCTCCCATTGTTTTCAGAAATCCATTCAAAGCTGTTCAGAAGGCTGCACTGCTTTGTTGATGTTCAATAGTGTGTGTATTATGCAAAGGTGATTTATAGCTTTTTGCGATGAATGCCACCACATTCTTTTAGTGAGAGCAAGACTAAATGAAATTGCTTTTTAAACTGCGTTTAAGACAAATAGTCTGTGATGTCAAAACATAGAGTAATACAGTTATTTAAGTTAAGTTATTGTATTAATAAAAATACATGTGCAAAGTAAAAGTGGAATTCATCATATATGGAACTTCTTAATCTGTATTATTATGTATAAATGAGTTTCTGGGATGTGGGGTAAAAGAAGAATCTGACAGATCATTATGCAGATTAACAATCTCTGAAGTCTTGGAACTAACTGGAAGACACACATTGCATTGCATATATTTTAGCTCATTATTGTGAAAACAGTGTGGTCAAAAACTACAATGAAATTGCTGATCAAAGTACACCTGTGATCTCTGCACAAAGACAGAAATAATGTAGCCTGCGATTATTCTCATTTACCTTGTTTGTGTACCTTTCAGTGGGCCGGTCCACGACTTGTCCAGAATGAAATAACTCAAAAACTATTGGATGGACCGCCATGAAATGTTGTGCAGACATTCATGCCCCCACAGGAGTCATTGTAATAGCTTTGATGTCTTCTAGCGCCATAGTCAGATAACATTTGTATTGTTTGTCAAATACTTTGGTTTATGAGTAATGACTGCACAACTGACACTCCCATCAGCTTCAACTCAGTTGGCAATTTGAGGGAATGAGAGGGAAATGCCATCCCCTTTGTTAGCAAAATGACCAAAATGTGTCTTGTTAAGCAGCCATCTCCCTCTTCATCACCCAGAGTGCAGGGCCAGAGGGGTTGTTAAATGGAATATGTTAGTCTAGTCTGCCTGACTCGCTGAGCCTTTATCTGATTGAGTTATAATCTGTGGCCCCCACCATTGCTCAGAACTATCAGTAGCATAACTGTGCTGTGTATTGATAAATCCACGGCACTGTCTGTGGTGCTGAAGTAGCAGACGGATTTGTAATATTTTTTTCTGAATCTAACCCTTCTGTCAGTTTTGTCTTTGATCATAAATATTCTTTTGAATAAATTATATTTAGAGCTATTTAGCAAATATTTACATGCTAAGCCAAGACATTTAACATAATAATCATCAACAAGCTAGCATTGTCATGGTGAGGATGCTAGCATGACTTTATCATTGAGCTCAAAGCTCTGTTCCAAAATAAAGCCTGACAGAATCTCTAGCATGACTGTATTCTTGTTAAAGTAGATTTTTAATGGTTGTTCTGTTACAATAGATTACTATTTGAGATAAGTATTTTGTGCACGGTAACCCCCATTTCAGTTACTCGACTTCAGAGTACCCTGACCGGAACGGCATTTGTTATCTAAATACACTATTACTGCCATACTTCATTAGTCATAGCATCTCTGCTCAGTGGTCATCTAACATGTGTTGTGTTGCAACCTTTGCTATACCCAGTTTATATGGTTACACCTTACTGTGCACTCTTGGCATTCAAAAATACCTCTGGAGCACAACGCATGCCTCACTTTTTGACAGAGAGGAGAGGCAAGGTGAGATTGATACTCCCATCATTAAAAGAAGAACGAACTTCAGAGTTCATACTGAAGGAAAATGCTGTGCCTTCAGAACCATGTTGCCAGATGTTCTCTGCCTTCACCCTCTCATTAGTTTAGAGCTTAAATCGGCATAACGTGTTATTTGTGAAAAGGAATAGGAACAACCAGAGGACAGCACTTATTAAATTAAATCATTAAAGCACACACATGTTAAATTCTGTCTTTGAACTATAGCATACAGCATACATCTGTTGAGCTCCTCTGTTGACCTCTGGGATGCACCAGACACTTTCTCAGCATCTCTGGCCCTTTCCTCTATGGGTAGCCATTCCCCACTGGGTCAACCCCAGTGCAGATGTTGAGCTCTATAGTCCCAGAGGTTAAATGTCCCCCGCTTTCCACAAGGTCAGGTTTACAAAGGAAATTGCGATTCCTGGTTCATTCAGGGGTGAGATGGCAGTATGGTATTTGTGGGAGAAAGTGTAGAATGTCTCAGCTCATAATTGCATTGGGGAAAAAACATTGCATGTTTGCAAATATAGGTAGATGTATACGATGTGCGTGTTTGCATGCAGGTTGGGTAATGAATGCCTTATAAATGAGTACTATGGAAGATGTGATTGGCTCTATTGCCTCCCATGAATACAGACGAAGGCTCATAGGATGAGGGGACCTGATTTAATTTGGCTGCAGGTGTGTGTCTTCAGTGTTTGAACATGAGCTAGAGGAGAGTGAAAAAAGACTATCCCCGGAGCAATGTGACATCAAAACGCGCTCCCGCCGATGACCTAGAAATGGAGCGTGCGTAGGCAACAGTGAGCTTTTGTCGCACATGGTTCAGGCTGCTGTTTACGTCGATGATTACGTGGGAAAAAAATAATTATTTAAGAACCAATTAAAGGGGAAACACTCGAGTAGATTGAGTAAATGCATAGTGAGTGGTCTCACCCACTGTCTCAGTCTCATTGTCTCATAATGCGCGCTCAAGCACGACGATAAATCCAAGAGCAACATGAAATATACCCCCGCCACCATCACCGTGTGAAATGACAGATATTCACTATATATCCAACCCGTAAAAGCAGCGGAAACGACCCTTTAATCGAGCCACGATATCAATATAGCGCGGGGTCATCGTTACCAAAACGATTAAGAAAAAGGCGCGTGCCAAAGAGGGGGGATCTCGTGTGCCAGCGCGCGCTGGCTTCGCAACAGCAACACACACACACACACACACACACACACACACACACACACACACACACAACAATCATTTGATTGGGGTCGCTGTGCGTGCGGTAGGCGGAACCCGGGCGCTCTTCACATCCCACTTTTGAGAAGATTACGCGGATAATTCAGTGGGAAACACATGACATGAACGCAGTTTGGAGGGAAAGCGGACGGATGTAGTGGGGCAGAGGCAGGTCGACACGCCACGGGTCCAGACACAGCCAAGCAGCACGCGGAGGCGAGATCTGTGTGGAGATATTTGGAGTTGGAGGAGAACGCTGTACTTCTCTGGTAAGGCACTGACAGGATGCTGTACGCTTTAACGTTGACGTTTAGCCCTCACGACGTTACGTTTTTTGTATTTTTTTCTTCTTATCAACGAACATGTTTTTAACAGATTCACCTATTTATTAGAATACATTTGAAGAAAACAACAACAACCGAAACGACGCTCTTTGTGCGTGTGTGTGTGTGTGTGCAGCAAAGCCCGCTTGCTAACGGTCCTCGTGCAGGCATTTATTTAACAGCTTTAACATGCAAAGTAAAAAGCCGAGGAGAGACGTGACATTACGAACCGTGCTGCACTTGATCTGCTGTGTAGCTGGATAACAGTACTGAGATTCAGTGCTCCCACTTGGACTACAGACTCCCTTTTGTAAAGTGCTTTCTTCATTGCGACTTATCTTCCAATCAGCATGAATGATTTGGTACTTAACTGGATACATGTTTACTCTGCTTAGGATGAATCCTCCAATTAAAACAGTGATGCCCTCTCACTACCAAATAGCTTAGTGAGATCAACCTTGGGAATTGGGGAAACCTACCGGAAGCTCCCCCGTGACTAGCTGCATGCTTTTATTTTAATTTTTTACAAATGATCACTCTCCAAACAGCAATTTCACTGCATGAGTGTCACTCTGGCCTAATGACGCTGTTTCAGTAATGCACGTTTGAGGCATCCAGTGGCTGAGTTGCTATACAAAGCTAGGCTCCTGCAAATGCATTGCACAGTTTAAAGCTTAATTTTTGGATTGCCTGTCTTATTTTTAAGTCGTGCCAGCGACGCATCCACAGCTGGCTCACACCACGTCACAGCTCGGCTACAGGTGCCATCTGGTCCTCATGTCTGGTGATCTTGCCTAGCCTGATAGACACACCAAGGCCTTTGGTGGGATGCCAAGTGGCCAAAGCAGCCCTCAAATAATATACCTCATATGCAGATATGATAATATTGAGAAGGGAAAATACTGCTTTTAAGCATTTGCATATCACTTTTGTTTGATTGGTCTGATTTAAGGCAACATGTGTAGAAACTGAATTATGCATACAGTAAACTTGATTTCTCGTTTACATAGAATTACATTTAGCAAATGTATTTATTTAACATCCCGTAGACTGGATACAACTCCTCACAGCAGCATGCTTTCTAGAGTCACCTGCAGCAGTCATTCACTCACTCCTCCACGATGAGTCACTTCAAGGCCTTGTGGGCAGCAGGCGAGACTGCGACTGCTCGACTTAACAGTTCGTAGCTGGGGAGCGATCACGTCTGGCCAGCTTGGCCTCTGCTGTTATAATTGACTGACGCCTCTCTCTGGCTTGTCGTGGGCCCATGTGCTGGCTCTCTCCAAACCCCATCCCAAAAGTAAATCACAGTGGGAACAGACTGATCCAGCCTCAGCCGGCACTGGGTTGTGCTGAGCTTTTGATGCGGTGTGTATGTTATCAACACCTGCACGTGTGTGTTTCAGACGGTATCATTGTACATGTTCGACAGTAAAAGCGTGGTGTGCATGTGAGTGGGAATGCACATGCAATATTAGATTAGAGATTGAAAAGATATTGTGATATTGTGATTGTCATGGCCTCGCCGGTTAATTACACAATGTATCGATTGACAAGGAAAGAGGGAAAGAGTGAGGAGTGCTAAGCAATAAAGGTCTCAGACGTCATTCACAACTATAATTAACATGATTAAAATCCTGGCCAGCAAAAAGAAGCTGTCAGAAGTTGATTTTGTATTTCTTCTTCTCTTTCAATCTCAGGTTAGATGAGACATATTCATGGCCCTTTCTCCTGACTTTTCTTTTCTTCTCTATTGAATAAGACATATTCACTGAGTTCCTGTTTGATTTCATCAAAGCTCGGTGTTCCATGTATTCTTATCCTGCTTCAGTATTGGTTTAGTATTAATGAAAGGAAAACATGAAGGTATGGCTGTAGTTCACCGTGGGAAGAAAAGACCACCCTGCTGGGACTTTGTCGACGGTATTAAACTATGAACAAACACAAGCTTCTGTCTGGACTTGAGGTTTTACAGGGATTTGATTTTGGTCTTAACGCGATCCTCACGCTGGTTACCAAAAGCAATTGTACAATTATATTGTGTCAGTTTCTTAGATGATCTGCTTTGTGTTTTAGAAATATATCTATCCCCCCGAGGGCTTATCCCGAGTAATATCAGAGTATTTCTACATTTTCTAAGTGCAGATTGGTTTATGAAAGAGTTGTTTGGACATCATAGATGAACTGCAGCTTGCATAAGGTCATACCACTTAGAGCTCATCTAACCAATAGGCCGGCATTTATCAAAAGTAGGAGACAATTATTGTACCCTCAACCCTGTGCAGTCCAGTAATGAGCAGTAGATTGAGCAGCGTCTCACATTTACGTCTTATGGGAACAGCTGACTAATGTAATTGAAACTTCATATTGGCTGAAACATTTACATGTTTTATCAAAGTGGGACTGTGTGCATTATACCATATTAACCCCAATATGAGAGTGGCTCCTCAAAGGGTGTGTTTCTATGAGTTGTGAGCAGCTCAATTAAAGAGCAATTGTTTTTCTTAATTAATTAATTAGGCCCAGATAGATGACACTACACAGAGAAGGAAAGCAAAGTTTACCAAAACGTTTTATTCCAGACTTCAAGATTGAGAACCACTGCCAAAGGGCATTTCTTTCATAAGGAAGTTAGAGTAAAAGGTCGGTTGGTGTGAGTCTCTCTTGGTTCTGGTTGGGGTTGATTAAATTGCTAATGACACTTCAGAAGGACTGATAGAGGAAAGTCTTACCCCTGGGCCACCTTAAACACCCCAACGTCTAAATACAATCTTCTGAGTCTCAACCAGGGCTGTATTTTTGCTCATTATCCGTCGTTGGCTTATTGTACTCAGCGCAATTCTTAGTTCTATGAGGGATTTGATACTTAAGCCGAGCATTGATCTGCTTACAGTGGGTGCCTGCTGTGCTCCAGAGTCCTCTGTCAGTGGATTGGGATTTGGACGTCCATGGTGCTGCGGCATGTGACAGCGTCAGCAGTGCAACATCCACCATAGTGGTCAAACACTGCGTGAGTTGTGCTTCCAGCTGAATGAATGCATTCGCCCCCATTCGACACTCTCATCCTTTTGCGCTCCTCCCATGTGATGAGGAGGAAGCAGAAGGGAGACGAGTGGCCGATGCCAGGAGAGGATGGTACTTTGTTTTAGGGCGCATGATTGAGAGAAGACAGAGCTGGCATTGAACAGTGTGGCGTTGAGGGAGCACTCTCTGGATGAGAGGCCGGTTAGCTGATGGCATCCTGCGCTATTGCTATGGTGTGTCACTGCTGTCCTTTAGGTTCAGTCATTAGACAATCTGCTGATGGAGCCATTGTGCAAAAGGAGACAAAAGGTCATATGCTTTGTACATTAAGTAAGACATGCATGTCCCAGGGATTTTTGAGTCTGTTTCCTGTTTTATTTTGTAAACCTGCATTTTCCACCTGCATCATGTCTGGTTTACAACCTGTCTTTGTATGTTTCCCCAACTGTTTTTGCCGCACCTGTTTTTCATTTATTAATGTCAGTGTTTAGTCTTTGTCTTCCCTTTCATTGGGTCAGTTGGTTGTCTTACCTTGTGTTAAGTAGTCCAGCCTGTTTCCCAGTAATTCAGTGTTTCTGGTCTGGTTTTGGACTCTTTAAGTTTATTTCTCAAATTAAATAACTCAAACCACCTGCTGCTACCTCGTCAGGTGATCTTTGCGTCTGGGTCCAAAACTGTCCAGGAATGCCAAAGATATTTTTTTAAACTGAGTCACCATTTACTAGTTTGTCCACCAGTCGTTTTATATTTCTTGGTCAAAATTGTTTAAGGAAATAATAAATAATTTAAGGGAACCCTATTAAAATGTTGTATTTAAGTTATTGGTTGTGTAAAGAAAATGAATATCAATCTATATATCAGTGGTTCAGTTTGTTCTCTAAATATTCTTCAATGTTATGACAGAGAATTAACCTATTTTTTCTTTTAATTCTAAGTGTTTAAATTCCTGCAAAGATATTTGTGTTTACCAGCCACCCTTTGATCCTGGTCTCCATTATTATCACTAATCAGTTGTTAAAATAGTCCAAATTAACTTGAATTTGGAATATTAATCCAGAAAAACTGGTTTGTAAGAAAAATAAGTGGTATGTCAAACTTGCACGCACTGACAGCGGGTAAGCAGCATTGCGTGATCATTTGATTGTTAGATATTCTTCATATATATTAATAAAGTTAATACATAATTCTGAAGAGTGTGCAAGTCATGTTTTCTCCCACCGTGACTTGCAAACTTCTTAGTCTGGCAGTGAGTATACTGGCATTTGCTTCCAGTGCTGTATTTGAGAGCAATTTGAGAGCAGGCCAAATTGAATTTGGCATTACCATTCCTGGAATGTGTTACTGTCCAGACCAGTTCTTATCACTCTTACTTTATTCAATCAGATAGAATGAATGAAGCCCATGCATATGTACAAAACACACAGTTACTTCCATCCCATTCATCTCTATCACATCACTTTTCTAAATTCACACTGTTTTTCTCATCTCTACACCTTCATTGCTCTGATTTTTTTACTCTCCCCACATTTATTTTACTAGTTTGTTTAACAAGGACAACAGATCACCATTGATTGTCCCAGAGTTAACTCTGCAGGCAAATACACAATAGAATTATGGCATCAGATGTTATAAATCAGACGGTATGTGGAATAAACATTTCATCATAGCATCGTCTACTGTGTAGGACCGTGTAGAAAACAGTTGCCGCTGGTAGATACACTTTGCCTGATGTTATATTATCAAAGTGAAGAAAACTTTTTCAGTGCGGAAAGAGCAAGATTGTGGCTAATTCTGTTAAGCAGGAGTTTGCAAGGTCGACTAAATTATCGAAGGGCAAAACAGTTGTACTTTGTAACAGGACAGTGATGATACCTTTGAAGAAACAATATACAAGGTCACGTTGCAGGTTAATACTCTTTTGAATTGTATGTCATTTGGACAACACAATCTAGCATATCATATTAGAACACACAGTTTTTCCTATTCAGCAGCTTAGTTAGCACAGAGTTACTGTGTTGTGCACAGAGGTGGTGAAGGCAGCTTGTGAGCCAAGGAGCCACAGGGCTCAGACCACAAATCAAGTGAATCATTTGTTCTACATACAAACTATGTTGTTGAAATAGATGTAAGACTGTACAGAATCTTAATAACCTGTCAAATATCTTGAAGCAGCAAGAGCATCATGGCATTCGGCATCCTTGCTGTAAACAGCAGGTGTACCCGCACTGAATATACCTTGAATGATTTCCCCTTTTTTTTGCATTTCTCAATTTGATTGGCTGTGCCTGTTTCTGTTTGGACACACTTTCCCTGAGCAACAAGGGACTTTATTTGACAATGCTTTTGGTGCATTATTATAGGTGCATTTGGCACCTGGAGTCAATGTGTGTGTTATACTATGTATCTAATATACACGGCAGCCTGGAGCCAAAATGTGACTGTTATCTAAGGCAAATACAGATGCATTCAATGGAGGATTGCAAAAAACAAACAAACAGGAGGAAGGGTGCTTGACAATTTGCAAGAATTACTTGTAAATATCTCAAAAAGATTGCACTGGGAACTGCACTAAATTAGATACTAAATAAACAAATAAATAAATAAACACATGCATAAATAGAAAGAAAAAGGGCAGTAATAATGAAGGAAAACCATATCTACTATGTTATTGCACCAAACAAAAAGAGGATGAAAAGGTTTGGATTTGTGGGACTTGAACTTGGCCAATGCACGATAGCAATCTCCCTCTTTTGACACTGACATTGCAGCGTGCATTGTGCGTCTCATTGAGTGAATCCGATGCTAATTACAATCCTAGCGCAGATTCAAGCAAGGCTCGGCTCCCTGCGTGTTCATTTACGTACCCTGATCATCGAATTGATTACTTTAGTCCTGCATCTTACCACTCTCCCTTTTTGTTTTGTCTCACAGTGCTCATATCCTCAAGCTCCTCCCAGAAGCAGTTTTCACTTCCTGTCTGCACTGTTTTAAAGAAGTCTCTGGACTTCTATGTGTGCTTACGCTGCTGCTCTCGTGTCCCCTCCTGTCTGTGGGGTGTCCAGTGTTAGCGTTGAGCCAGAGTGACACAAAGTGTTGTGCGATTCTATAAATAAATCACATTTTCAGTGAGTCACCAGGCTGGTGCTATCACACAGGTGCATCACGAGACATTAAAGACAATCCACACTGCCTCACGCCTCCAGCTTCACGTTGTTGTGCAGACACCAGTCATACGTGAGCTAATGTGCACCAATAGGGCCAGGAGACAAACCAGTAGAACATTGGCTCTTTAAGTCTCAGAGAGGAAATGCACAAATCTAAGTGACCAAACAAGCAACTACCGGAAATCTACAAAACATATGTGTGTATGTAGTAGATAGACAATGCACTTTGAAAAGAGAGAACACACAGGTTGTAGTTAATTTCTTGCGAGTGCATGAAATGGAGTGATATTTTGCTTTGTTATGGGGTCAGGTTCAGGGTTCAAAACTGAGATCAGAATCAATGCAGCCCATACTCATGTCTCTGAGGCCCGTGCAGAGCTCTACATTTATGATGTTATTTAATAACCACTGAAGCATGAATTTGGTTCTTTTCCCTGTTTAACCGACTTTTTTAAAGATGATTTTGCCTTGTAGGCCTTTTTGGAAAATGTATGGTATAGAAACAGACAATTATGGGAGAAAGAGATAGAGATGACATGGGCCAAAAACCACCTGCTGGAATCGAATCGGGTACATACATCGTGAGGTCATATCTGAGTAAACTGACCTCCAGTGTGATGTCACAACTGGAATAATTAAAGCCAGGGCAATGTATTTTAGAAATGTTTTGTAGTATTTATGAAATTCTCTCCCGACAGCAATCAACAAGATTTGAGGGCAAATTATTACAATCTTTTTTTCCTGATTAGAGACTCTCTGAAACACTTCACTTCACCTTCCTCATGACAGTGGGTATTTAAATGCACACAAAAACATCCTGCTTAATTTTATATTCTCAGAAGTGTGTATCTCACGACAGCTTATAAGAACCCTGGAGTTGAGTAGTGGCTCACAAACTGACACAAGTCTCTTAGTCAGAAGTTAATCTCTTATTCTCCCTGCTGGCTAATCACAGTGGTACTCAGGGCCTGCAGCAGAGAGGGAGAGAGAGATGGCAAGACAACCCTGTAAAGGAAGAGAAACAGATGATACAGAGGCCCGTAAGGCAAGTAGTGTCTAATGAGACTCCAACACACGGTTACAATATAATCCTGCTCAGTTTGTGGTGAATGTTATGAAAAATGTTATTCATAAAAGTCAAGTAAAACATCAATATTAGACAAAATACTTATTATTTGTGGGGCATGATGTTGCCTTCTTTAGAAAGGCAACACTAGAGGGATGACAGGAAATAAGGGGAGAGAGACGGGGAACAACGAAGGTGCCTTAAGGGAGCTCTCACCTTTATCATTGTTATTAGTCCCTGGATCCCAGTAGTCTCACCTAATTGTCCACCTGAGCAGAGCTCTAATTAGTGAGAATGATTGACACGCGTGGGTCTGCAGAGCCTTACATAATAACCTCAGTGTTCCTTAACATAAAAACACATACTGGATCATCTATGTACTCCTAAAGGTTTGTGTTTCGTCCATCTTGGTTTCAAGTATTTCAACTTTCCATCAAATTTCCATCTATTTGGTATGACGAATGGCTGTAAAAACTACACTACCCATGAGCCTCAGTCGTCATTGCTGTAGAGAAGAAGACTCAGAGGCGCAAATCAGAACTGTAGGAAAATTATTTTTTGGTGTTGCAGGTGGGAACAAAACTGCACTATAGTTGCTAAATTCCTCCAAAATCCACTCAGATCCCTAATTGAAGTGATTTTATTGTTTAGTGTCATGCCCATGCTCTCACATATTGCAAACATCTTGTTTTTACAGAAAGCGTAATCCTTCATGGGGATGAGAGCTGTAGCTGTTTGGATGTTCCATTCATCCAACAACAATGCAACGTTTTCCTGTAGTTACACTGCCGTGTGTGTGTGTTGTCATCATGTGTATTTATGTCCATGTTCACCCTTGTGTAAAGAACCACAATACAGACAGATGGTCGTTGGATGCGTTTGCTGACTGTTTACTGCCTATCTCAGGCAGCTGCAGTGCACAGTGGCACATGCAGCGGCACTTTAACACAGCTTCGAGTGTGACATGATGTCAGGGTTACAGAGAGGCTATTCACTCCTCTGCAGCTATTTTTATACAGGAACAAGAGTGTATGAGTGACCTGAGCAGTTTGATCCTGATTTTCCGAGAGAGAGATGGGCCCTAATCTGATCTACTCTATCATCCTGACTGTCACAGGTCCCACGTCTCTACTCACTGTTTTACAATAAAATGTTCTCTGATAAATCTATTAGCTGCTCATCAGTAAAATCGTGGACAGGATCTCTTAATCTGCAGGAAATCTCTTCCTGTTCATGTGCAGAAATGGAGGATGAGGAATTAGCTTTAGATGATGTAGTGCCATACAAAAATCCTTTCGGAAGTGAGTTTTCATTTTCATTTCCAATTGGCAGAATTGCTGTGGTGAGGTAAGTTTGCCGTGTTTCAATTGACCTCCATAGAGGTGACGATGCTGTAAAGGAAACTCCATGTGAAGAGAAGGTACTGAAGCATCTTTATTGCAACAGTTTAGCTCTGCTTTTAGTGCACCCATAGACCTGGGTGTGAGAATAAAAAGAGTGAAAAACAGTCAATGATTGTCCACATGCACTTCAGCAGATTAAGAGTCTCTGAAAATTACAGTTGAGACTCAATTAAGAAAGCTTATACGGCCAGAGGACTTTGAGAATGTCATCAAGTAGTGACAGAGGAGGCAGTATTACATGTTGAGATTACTCATTGCATAAACTACACACACACACACAGTGCATTATTCACCGAATGAACTACAAATGCACACATGCATAGCAATAAGTGAGGACGAATCAGCATGCGCTGCGTTATTTGGTTCAGGTATCAGTCCAGGAATAACAATCAGTGCAACTGCCTGGCTCCTTTGCCTCCTCCTCGTGGGATGACGTCTCTCAGCAGAGTTGCTTACGTCAGAGCCTGCGAACTGAGTCGCATGCACTCGCTGTGTGTTGGCAAACTGAGGTGCGGTTTTGGATGAGGGCTTGAATAAACATAGCCTCTGCTGTTGCTGTGAAAAGACTCATTTACTCCCACCAAGAGCATCACAAAGTGGGATTAACTCTTCCATAGGTCTCAGAAGATGGATACCAGTGTGGAAATATTGTATTTCTAATGATAATCTTTTTTCCATCTGGTCCTTGCATTGTCTATTCTTATTCTTATTTTATTTTCTCACATACAACTATTGTTTTATTTTCTATTATAAAGCATTGTTAAACTGCGCTTCTGCTCTTGAGAAGTGGGAATATTATATCTGAGACAGGTTGATTATCACCCTGTCAGCCTCTTTATGTTGTGCAATATTGCAGGGTGCAATTAGGAAACTGAACACAAAATAAACCCACGTTAATTATGGTGGATTTCTTGTGGTTCAGTTCTATTGATGTTTTTGACTGATCTACTCTCTTACCAATGTTTTTATTTTAGATATGGGACATTTTTTAATCAGGGTAAACATTGATGTGAATCTTGATGACATAGAGTCTCCAGACTCTCAGTTTTGCTGAGCGTTTCCTCATGAACACACAACTCTTCCTCTGTTTCATTCCACAATGGAAACATGTTCAAGCCTGTGAGGTCGTCTTTGTGCGTGTTCTCATTTTCTTCATATTCTTGGTTATAATAATTGATAGTGGCCGCACTGGCCTGTCACTTAACACATTTGATCCTAATACAGCAGACAGTGGTAGATTTGATATATAATTTATATTATAGTTTGACTGTATTTGTAGTTCAAATACACGTCGGTCTACTTGATTTTTTCTATAAAGGATTTGTCCTATAAGATAGCCATACCTTATCCACATCTTCCACTGAATCTGTAATATTTCAGTACAAATATATATTTTTTTAGCAAATAATACATGCTATTGGAATTTGTATATCTGCGGCCAAAACGTAGTCCTACTTTTAAATGAGGATTTTCCCCACTGTGTTTGAGCTACTTCCTTTTCACCTTCATTTCAAACTTGGATGACTGGAGAACAAGCTTTCCAAAATAATAAGAGGCTCTGACAGAATTAGTGTTTCCCCTACTTCCAAGGATGTCATGTTTTGCCTTTGTTATTGAATATATTTATTGTAGGAGCCACAACTCGGTCCAATCAGGTCTGCTGAAAGCTCCACTGCATGAGGCCATTGAAGAGGCACCCTTGTAGCTGGACAGCCCATCGTGTATTGTCTTTAAATGGCTCCCCCCAACCTCCTCGTGATTTGTAGACTATCTGAGTGGCAGTGTGGTTCTGTGCAGTGATTTGTCCCTCGAGAGGGGCCCTGCCTCTGCCATTGCTACCGTCAGCAACCGTGCTACAACTGTGCATGAATACAGGATACTGGCATTTGCTGAATCCAAGGTGGCGTCTTTTCAACGAGAGCCCAGTGAAATACCTTTTCAGCCTCTCGAGTGGTCTGGCGAACTACAGCCAAGGGGGCCCCAGCAGTATAATGATGCCTGGCACAATAGTAGCACTGTTCTCCAACCCGTTCCCAGGAAACCGCACAACATGTGCCATTGTGCACTGTGCTTTGCTGCCCAACCACGTTGCCCGGCTTTAGCCAGAGACACCGAGAGGTTTGGCTGTGCAGTGGAGCTCACAGCAACGTGGTTGGTAGGACAGGTTTAGAGGACTGCAAGACGAAGACCAGGGTTTATTCATCGCCTCACACTGCGTTTGATGTGTTAAAATAATATTACAAAAAGCTACATTTAAAAGGCCAGGATGTGAAGCGGAAGAAGCCTGAGGGAAAAAGGACAGCTGAGTGGTTGCCAGGATTGGTAGTACAGAAAACCCTGAGCATTGTTGTTAAGTTGAACCCCTCTCAATAAAAGAGAAAACCTAGAGAAAAGTGACAAGCAGAAAAATGAAGGCACAAAGACGGCTAGAACTGGTTCGTAGCTGGTCCTAGCTGGTTCTTCTCTTTTCATCTCAATGCTGGGGTTTCAATCCTCCTCTACGGCCCCCAACGTGCTCTCCATTAAAACCTCCACTGCTGTTTATGCAGCACAGCAAAGGACATCATTCAGGACCCGCCGGACAGGGGGCTTTGGTCAACTGCATCCAGGAGATACATGTCCTTTCTGGGCCCCACAAGTCAGCTGGTCAGCTAAAACACCACAGCAGGATGCCCAGGAAATAGAGGCCTGAAGCAAAGCCCAGTGTGTCAGTTAACTGAAAGCCCTGTTTCCTCTGAGTAGACCTGTCAGTTGACGTGTCAATTATTCATTGGATTTGCCCAAACGTCTATTTACTGTCAACTCTATATTTTGACCAACATAGTAGGGTTTTGTGTTTTTACTATTGGTAAGCAAAGTGAGACTGTTTGTCTCACGGTCAGGCTGACCTTGTTATTTCCATTCATTCATATTTCTATTATCAGTATAGTGTAGAGTATTCTCAGTATAGAAACATAGTTTAAATGTATGTGGCGTGCTCTAAATTGGATCAATTTGGTCAGAATCTTCATTTGTCGGCAGTCCCATCAAGCCACAACAATAATATGTAATTTAGTCACTTAATTACTTTAATAGGTTTGCAAGACTTTTCGTTTTCCATCTTGACATCCCTTTCCGTAGCGTGATTTTGAGTTCAGTCATGTCCCTGTTGGGCCTTAAGGAAGATACAGACTCACTTGAAGGCCCTGGGGGTGGCCTCCTTTATTTTCCCACGTGCCTCTTATTGTTGGAAACTAGGAATGAAAGGATTGCTAGTGCCAATGCATTCAATGTCAATTTCTGATTGAGCTGAACTTCTTATTATAATTCTTCAAGTTAATTCATTATGATCGCCACATATATATGGGTACATACATGAAATCCTCAGCATTTAGGAGCAGTGGAGCGAAACTTCATGTGGACAATAAGAATCAGGAATCTAACCTTGAACCTTGTGGCTAAAAGACAACCCGCTCTATTCACTGAGCTCCAGCCGTAGTATCCAAGAAAAGCAAATGTTATGTTGAGTCTTGTTGTTGAGACACAAATTGTATGCCAATTTGACATTCTTAATTCAGATCCTCTTTAGATGACTTTTAAGAAAAAGCTCATCTTTCTGGGATCTAAATAATAAAGCTGTGTAATACAGAGAATAAAGAAATGATAGGCCCTGCTAGTCTGGATGATTAGACCTCTGCTCAGGTTGAAGGTGGGCAGACCTATGCTGGGGATTACGTGAGGTTATTGAACATGAAAAGATATGTATTCAATATAACCACTTTATTGAACTATGGTATTTATACTGTATAATATCCAATTCAAAACTACGAAGCTCTACATTTTTTTATTAAAATGTTCAGGATGTTGTGCTAATTAACAATCTTCCCCCCCCCCCCCACAGATCCCAGGAAGAAGACAGAAAATTCCCTCTCAGAGCCCCGTTCCAACACTCACACGGCCTTATACACTGACACATTTCAACAGATTCATTATTACACACACACGCAGACACCAAAGCAGTTATGAGTGAGGATAAGCCGGCAGATACTGTGGAAACTGCCCCAGCTGAGGTGAACGCTATCCCCAATGGAAAAGGCCACGAGGAGGAGAGCACAGCATCGGCCAAAACACCTTCTGCAGAGGCCGGGGAAAAGTGAGTATAATCCACGTTAACACAGTCTTCGTTAATCTCTTTAGAATTACGGTTATTTATTTGCAAGAATCTGGCGATACAATACAGACCATGATACAGGGGTTACCATTCAATATATGCCGATATATATTGCGATTTTCTAAATCTAATTTTACATAGTGTAACACCCCACCATATACAATCTTTTCTTCCTTTTTTTATGCACTCAGATCATTGGGATCTGCATATCACAGTGTTATACCTGGAAATTCCAACATCATCACACTACCGTAAAATTCGAGTTATAAGCCGATACTTAAAAATAAAATAAAAATTCCTCAACTTTGACCTGTGCGGTTTATATATCGGTGCGGCTGATTTGTGAATTTTTCTGATTCTAAATTTAGCAGCAGTTGCAGAAATCCCCTTCACGAGTGTTCTCACTGTAAAACAGGATCCTCTCAGCAGCAGCAGCCAAACTCCCTGCTGTCCTCCCTGCTGTTAGCTCGCGAGCTAGCGCTGTGGAGGTGGTGGGAGAGGCAGGGGTTCCCTCGCCGTCAGACCTGTTTTCCATCGCGCCTCCTTGGGTGCTGCCCTGCACTGTTACTCAAGTAAACAACACTGAAAATTCAGCACAAAATAAAAAAGTGTTGTCAATGAAGGTAGCGCCACCAGCCCCGGCTCGACGCCCGACGCGGGCAGCGGGGACGCGGGCAGTAGCAGCAGCAACAGCGGCTTGTAAACTGTTGCGGCCTGTTTACGATTAAATATGACTTTTTCTTTCAATTTAGTAGATGCGGCGTATAAATATGGAGGACCGGAAATGACTTATGTATAAATAAATAAATGCAGGAATAAATACAGGAATAAATAAATAAATGTTTAAATAAATGTATAAATAAATACAGGAATAAATAAATAAATGCTTAAATAAATGTATAAATAAATAAATAAATAAATACAGGAATATATCAATATAAGTTATACCTAAACAGGACATCATTAAATAAATCTATTTCTACATTTCTGTATTTCTTCATTGTCTTCAACAACATGTGCAAGGCAGAAGTAGTAGAGCACAACATACCAGGAGCGATCACACTCCTGTGACCAATCATGCTTTAGACAGAGGTTTGGACCGCCCCAGCTCATTTGCATACAAGGACACAGAAATACAGAAATAAATAAATGAATAAATACGTGTGGACACATAAATACAGGCATAAATAAATATTGAAATACAGAAATGTTAGAAATAGATTTATTTAAAGATGTCCTGTTTAGGTATAACTTATATATATATATATATATATATATATATATATATATATATATATATTCCTGTATTTATTTATACATTTATTTAAGCATTTATTTATTTATTCTTGTATTTATTTATTTATTTATACATTTATTTAAGCATTTATTCATTTATTCCTGCATTTATTTATTTATTTATACATTTATTTAAGCATTTAAGCATTTATTCCTGCATTTATTTATTTATTTATAATGAAGTCAAAAAGGGTGCACCTTATAACCCGCATTTTAGGGTACTTTTTATGCAATCTGAGCCACCATCTGACACCAATCTTAGCATGTAAAATATTCATTAAAAATCAATAGGGTGTTTTAAAATGTCAATACAGTATCAGAACATAAAATACCACAGTTCTCAAGTGTAATTTATTACATTCCTATTTGGAATACCTTTTAAATTAATTACGGCTCACAGATCATTGTTACAGGAAATAAAACATCTTCATTCTCTTTTCGAAGGCTGTTCTTGCCACTATTTAAGCGAGGCGATTTGTTTCACTGGTTGCTCTTACTTCTCGTCTTAACGTGCCGCTTACCGAAGGTCTCGCGTGTCTTCTCTCATGCGCCACATCACGTTTTACAGTACGGTCTGTTAACAGAAAATCCAGTGAAATAGGATATTCATGTGTAGCATGCCTGTGCCTGCTTCTTTACTAATCTTCATGTTTACTTCTTCAACACGAGAAGGACCGGACTCTCCCTTATAGAAGCATGATATAATGTGCAATATCTTTGCTGGAATTCTGTATATATCAGATAAAAGTATAATGAAAATATATTGCCAAAATGGAAGTCCTCAATGCTCACAATACATTAGGTGGAGATACGAAATAGCACAATCCCTGTAACAGCAAATACTGTGTCCTATATTTGCCTGGTGAGCAAGACCTTTACCTCACTCATGGTACACTCATTCTGGCTGGTAATGGAGATAGCTAAATGCCTAATTATCATGTCACCAGTTGTCTAGCAATTTGTTTTGTATCCTCTTCCTATGTTATAGATTGGTTAATTAAAATCTCTCTCTCTCTCTCTCTGAGATACAGATACTAATTTATAGATGGTCCCTTCACTGATTATATAATAACTGAGGGTGTTGTTTTTCTACTTTGTGCTCTCGTTGGGTGATGGATGGCCTCTCTCTACACTGCCTGTAGGGAAACTGTACCCAATAGTGCCCAGAATGATAGGTATGTTTGTTGATAAGGAACAGAGCATGTGTTCGTAATATAGTGTGCTATATTTCAGAGTTTGTGTCTTTTGCACAGTAAAGGAACTTATTCTAAACCAGAGCCTGTTCTATAAAAAATAAATGACATGGTTTATAATGGGTATTGACTGTTTTTATTTATTGTAGTATTACGTCTTTGACATTATTTCTTTCCATTAGTCCCCACAGAACTGAGAATACAGAGGCCAACCTCCCAGAGAGCCAGGAGTTCTTATCAGCCATGGAGGACAAGAAGAACCCTCGCTTTACAGATGTAAGTTCTATATATATACACCGCGTTCCACATTATTATGCAAATTACACTTTGCTCAGATTTTCCTAAATAGTAATGCACAGTCAGTCAGTATAATTTTCAAGTCATCAACTGTTAGAGTATAAGTCAAATTCTATTGAACAAACCTCCTAATAATAACAGTATTTTTTTCAAAAATAAAAAACTCAAAATGCAGTGTTCCAAATTATTATGCAGAATTTCAGAATTTCAGAGTTTCAAGATATTTTATAGGTTGTAAAGAACAAAAAATTGTCATTTGTTGAATTTGCAGCATTAGGAGGTCATATTTACTGAAATCAAGAAAAGTTTGAATCAAAAACATCTTAACAGGTCAAGTTACATGTTAACATAGGACCCCTTCTTTGATATCAACTTCACAATTCTTGCATCCATTGAACTTGTGAGTTCTTTGATAGTTTCTGCTTTAATGTCTTTGCAGGATGCCATAATAGCCTCCCAGAGCACCTGCTTGGATGTGAACTGCCTTCCACCCACATAGATCTTTTGCTTGATGATGCTCCAAAGGTTCTCAATAGGGTTAAGGTCAGGGGAAGATGGGGGCCACACCATGAGTTTATCTCCTTTTATGCCCATAGCAGCCAATGCCCCAGAGGTATTCTTTGCAGCATGACATGGTGCATTGTCATGCATGAATATGATTTTGCTACGGAAGGCACGGTTCTTCTTCTTGTACCACAGAAGAAAGTGGTCAGTCAGAAACTCTACATACTTTGCCGAGGTCATTTTCACACCGTCAGGGACCCTGAAGGGGCCTACCAGCTCTCTCCCCATGATTCCAGCCCAAAACATGACTCCGCCACCTCCTTGTTGACGTCTCAGCCTTGTTGGGACATGGTGGCCATTCACCAACCATCCACTACTCCATCCATCAGGACCATCAAGGGTTGCACGGCACTCATCCGTAAACAAAACAGTTTGAAAGTTAGTCTTCATGTAGTCCTGAGCACACTGCAACCTTTTTTGCTTGTGAGCTTGGTTTAGGGGTGGCCGAATAACAGGTTTAAGGACACTTGCAAACCTCTTGAGCATCCTACATCTTGAAGTTCGCGAGACTCCAGAGGCACCAGCGGCTTCAAACACCTGTTTGCTGCTATTCAATGGCATTTTAGTGGCTGCTCTCTTAACCCTACGCATTTGTTTGGCAGAAATCTTCCTTATTTTGCCTTTGTCTGAACGAACCCGCTTGTGCTGTGAATCGGTGACAAATTTCTTCACTGTCCGATGATCACTCGCAATTCTTTTGGAAATATCCAATGTTGTGATACCTTGACCAAGGTATTGCACTATTTGCCGCTTTTCAGCAGCAGAGAGATCCTTTTTCTTCCCCATTTTGCCTGAAACATGTAGCTTGCTTAATAATGTGGAACATTCTTCTTAAGTAGTTTTCCTTTGATTGGGCTCACCTGGCAAACTAATTATTATTATTACTATTTGGATGATTTCAATCATCCAAATAGCCCTGAGACACAATACCATCCATGAGTTTCATTGAAAAACCAAAAAATGAATGTTTATGACCCTTAAATACAATTTGCCTAATAAACGTGGAACGCGGTGTGTATATATACACATCTATCTATCTATCTATCTATCTATATGTACTTGTGTGCACTATCAGATGATCTAACATGTTTATTTCTCTCCCCTGTCTTGCATTGGTTATAGTTTGAGGGGAAAACCTCGTTTGGGATGTCTGTCTTCAACCTTGGCAATGCGATCATGGGAAGTGGAATCCTAGGACTGGCATATGCTATGGCCAACACAGGGGTCGTCCTGTTTTTGTAAGATATTCACATACATTACATACACTCAATATGTAACTGATTTCAGATTGGAGGAGTGACTTACGGCTCACAGATATTGTCTGACTTATTTTCTTCCCGCTTTTCGGCAGAGGTCTGAGTCACACATAAATCATAAATAGCACCTAATTGTATTATAATTGTCTTATAGTCCCTAGTTATGACACATAGGCCGATGCCACAGGGCACATTTGTTTGATAAATAAAGACTCAGATTAATTAGCTACTGGCAATCATTTACTTGTGCTATAAAGAGGCGCAATCGCAATCACTGATGCAAAGCTTGTTTCTATGCGGTTGATTCTCTGCCTTAAACTAGTGGGCGTATGTACTGTACATATGAGCGGCTTAACGTATGAAAACCTCTGCAGCAGGATAATGACGTCACAGCCACTTTCAGGTTGAACATTTCTATTTTCACGCAGATGCTTTTTGTACCTTATTTAAATTCACTGGAGGTCTTCTGACCTTTGAGCTGCAGTGAGTGCTCACAGTTGTTTTGGTATTTGTTGACAGTAAGAAATATACAGAATATCTCCAGCCCTTAAAGCTTATAGACTGGCTTGCTTTCAGGAAATATCACAAGCATCACCATTTCATTGTGTGTCATGTAGTGGGGTAGCTTCACCATCAGCACTTTTGTTGACCATCCAATCAGTATCAGATTGATCGCCTGCCATCGGCTCGAGCAGATTTAGTCGGCTAGATATTTCTCAAGTATGTATTTATGGTGGCTGGATTCTGCATACACATGCAAACATGAAGCTACGTGGTGGAACTCGGTGGTGGTATAATATCGGACCGATGGGTTCTCAAAGGTGTGCATGTTCATTTAGGTCTTTCATGCGTTCCCTTCTTCTAAAATCTCCACTTTTTCCATCAGGTTTTCAGCTGTAAGGTTGATCTGTCTTGTTGCATATTTCTCAAGAATAATCAGGCTGGTGTTTCCAGAGGGTAATCGCACCAGATAGCGCTGACGACATCAACATGTTCCCCTCATGCTGTTATAGGACACCTCTTCCTGGTGGTGCGAGAGATTGTAAGGTGTCTGGTGCAGAAACTGGCTGAGCAAAGTATTTCTCTGAGAAAGATTAAGCCCTTCAGATTTATACTTCTGAGAAAATGCAGGCACGGCTGTTAACTGAGCATCCCTGAATTAAAATTACATTGCAGAGTCTCAGTGAGAGGGGAAGCAAGGTTTTGGATGTTTGTATAAATCTTGGCTTGTTTTTTTTGTGAATTTGTAGTCATGGTGAAATCCTGTCATTTGATGCGCTCTCCCTTTGTAGGCGAGAGGCAGTTTGTTCATTTCATTTCATACCAAACTTAACACAACATAAGGTGAAAGCATATTCATTTTAGCTTTCATGGTTCATACAATCTGGAAATAATGTAAAGTAATGTATAGGTTTAACAGCTACCGCCTCCTCAAAATATTCCCAAAGGACATTATTTGAGCTTTTTGCAAGGCAGTCACGTCAGGATTTCTCTCACGGGTTAAAGAAAGCTTCTTATTTTGAGCCGAGTTGTGTGACTGGCTTTTCACATCGTCTGCTGTCTGGACTGGTTGAACTTTGTGTCACCGAACACCAATGTCTTTGACACCTAGACAGGAGCTTTTAACTCTGATGAATACATGTAGCCTACTCCTTTGCCAACTGATAGTACGTGACTGAATGCAACAGTTAACGTGTATTTATCCGTCCTGTAAGGGATGAAAGGCTGTGTCTTTGTGTGCATATCTGCACAATCTTGTATCAAACAATGGAATAGCTACTGAGAAATACAGGCAGGGTCAGTTACAATTTTTCTTTTTTTTCACCTTGGACTCCAGGCTGGTGATCGCCTCAAAAAAACGTTTTATCTTCTTTTCCTAACAGTGTCATTCTAAACCTTAGGAACTGCCCTTAAAGGTGACAGAAGACCTAAAAATTAGGCGATTTGTTCAAACACGGGGAGGTAAAGATATGAAAAATAAACACTGAGTATTTTTTGTTCTCATTTATCTCCACCGATGGGCCGTTTGCAGCAGAAATCTTCTGTACATTCAACCTTGAAAGAGAATGAAGGCTTTCAATTATTCACTTCAACCGTTCACTCCACAAATGTCAACGTTTGCTCATAATCGTCAAGTGTCTTTTGAATGATACCCATATAACTAGAAATAAATCAAGAGTGGTGTTGTTAGTCTGTTTGTTCACCTAATCATGGATTAGGTGAACAATAGGTATGTTTAACGGTGTATATGACAATCAGTACATTCTGTATCCAATCCTATTTGAAGTAGCAATACTTACAGTGTTCAGACTGTAGTGAGGACATGATGTGAAGTAAGGACAATTTGTTGGACTAGTGTGAGCCACAATGTGACTCATGCTCTTAAACTAAATATATTGTATCTAATTTGAGATTTTGGAATGTCCTTTGTTTCACTTTCCCTCATGGCCCGATGTTTCATATCACACAGATTTTTGTTGGCGGGTGCAGAGGCTTCAGCAGGTCAGTGGCCTTGGCCCGCGAGGAATGCAGCGGGGTGGAAAGCTGTGAGCAGAGCTACAGTGACCCAAGTGTGTCAGTCGGTCTGACTGTCAGCAGATCTGTCCTCCCATTGCCACTTGACTGACTAAATCCTCCACTGCAAGTCAGCCCAGCATTCTTTCACATAGTATGAACCCCCCACGAAAAAGAAACTGTTAACTGGCCAAGAGTTGAAGTCAAGTTGAAAGACTTGCGGCCTGGCTTTTCCAAAAAGGAGAGAGGAATGGAGTGTGTGTTTGTGTGTGTGTGTGTGTGTGTGTGTGTCGGACAGAGAGTGCTAATGTTGCCAATGGTAACAATAAAAGAAGAAGAAAATAGGAAATAGTTGGAATGAGGTGGACTGGGTAAGGGAAAGTCAGTCGATCAGGGACCCATTCACAAAACTTCCCCATGCTGGGGATTTTTACAAAAGTCTGAGAAGGGATGTTTCTTAAACACCACCCCTAGAGATGTTAAAGCCAAGTGAAAGATGTAGCTTGTGCACACCATGGGCTACTGTGAAAATAGTAACGATATAGCAGCTTTTCCCAGTTCTGTTATTTGGTCATGCTACTGTCATCTAAATAATCTTGAACAGGGATGCGAGTCATTTTTCAACACTAGTGGTGATATGATCCCTCAATACCATAACAGTACATTTTGATACCTCAATGAAAAATGTTGTTCTGCAAAACTATTACAGAAGTTAAAATGGGAAATTTTGTCAGAACAGAAGCAGCCATAAATACAAAAATGAATCACAAAAAGTGACTCATTTCAAGATATATATATATATATCTTGAAATGAGTCACTTTTTGTGATTCATTTGTATATATATATATATATATATATATATATATATATATATATATTTGTATATATATATATATATATATATATATATATATATATATATATATATATATCTTGAAATAAGTCACTTTTTGTGATTCATTTTTTGTGTTACATGTGCAGATTCACAAAGACTAAAACAGATTTTAAGCCAGCATTATCAGAGCTCTAAGTGTATTTTCATAATGTTTATGAATATGGCCCAAGGTTTCTTAGGTCAAATTAGACCTTGCTTATATTCTCAACTGGGATGAACAGTAGAATATGATGTTGGCATGAATTACAATATCCAAGGAACCAAACAGAAATCCAATGATCACATAAGCAAAGGATTTAAAGTAATCACTACATCAGTAGTTTTTTTTCTTTTCTTACAGTGAGCACAGGTTCAAAAGGCAGGCAGGCAGAAAAAAACTGCCACGCAATTATGATGATCTGACAAACAGAACAAAAAGAGGTGAACTATGTGCAGAGTGGCTGACGAGAGAATGAGATGCAGGTGAGGAGAAGGACGATGAAGGCCAGGCAGAGCTGATGAGGGAAATGGCAACAGGTGTGTAAGTGGGCGGGGACATCAGGTGAGCAGGACTGGTAGCAGCATCTGGGGGCATCTGGTGGACAGTTACAGGATGGCAGATCTGGGGAGTGAGAGGAGGGTTCATGGCCTGGGGGAAGTGAGCGGGACCTGGAGAAAGAGACAGAGAGCCAGGCAAATCAACAAAAAGGCTAAAGTCCTCATGACCAGAACGCCTGAGGAGGAATAACATGTGAAAATAGTGAATATGTCCCTCTTGAGGAAACAGCTCTATATTACTGAAAATGGAAGGAATGACTTTTGTGGTGGCTGACGTGGGTTATACCACCACTGATGAACAAAGATGAGAAGATTAATGTTTACAGAGGATTTCCTCATTCTGTCAATGTCAGCATTGCATTGAAAACGTCTCCTTTTGAAACTGTCCATCTGCTGTGTGTGTGTGTGTGTGTGTGTGTGTGTGTGTGTGTGTGTGTGTGTGTGTGTGTGTGTGTGTGTGTGTGTGTGTGTGTGTGTGTGTGTGTGTGTGTTTGTGCACATACTTACTATGTCAGAGGGCAGAAAGTCTGACAGGGCAGCCTCCTTGGTTCAGCTTGAGTAACAATCCAGGGTAAAGCAGAGCCACAGGGACTCTGCTCTTCCAACACAATCTATGTACCGCCATCCAGAAAATGAATGCCTATGCTGCAGCTGTATAAATAGCCTGCAGGGTAATGTGTGGTGTAAAACATGTAACATATAAAGATGTTGAGAAATGGGAATTCTTGGTATAATGATGACAAATATGTATTTTTTTTTTGCAGGTAAAAGAAGAGGCAGTAATACTGTCAGTAATGTCTGTTGTTGCATTTCTGTTTCAGGGTACTTCTAACAGTGGTGGCAGTCCTCTCGTCATATTCCATCCATTTACTGCTAAAGTCGTCTGGTATTGTAGGTATGTATGTGTATATATGCATATTTTGATTCAAGGATTCAAGCGATGTATTATCATATGCATTAAAATGCAACCAGTGTGTTTCCATTTAATTAGACAACGTGTGCCCTGGCTGTTTGCTCTTGTGAGACCCAGCCAAGGTCAAACAGCAGCATCCAATATATTAGAGGACAACAACATCATTTATTTATTGCCAAGGCAGCATTTTGGTCACGTTTTTGTTAAAGCCTCTGCAGCCACGTCCTTTATTTTAAGTTTAAAATAAATAAAAAAGATAAGGGTCTCAAGTATAAGCCTTGTCTGGATTGTTCTAAGACCATGGAGTATAGTGGAACAGGTTGGTTTGGCCAGCCTCTGCACTGATAAGAGGCTCTTTAAACTGAAGCCATTTTGCAACCTAAAATCTTGACTGCATTGAAAAAAAATAAACTTCCGGTTTAAGTAAGTAGTAAATTTGCTTTAAATGAGTGTACTTTGATTCTACGATATCGCTTACCTGATGGTAGCAGTGAAAATGAGTGATAGCCTTATGTTTCTGATGATGGCTTGTGCTCTTTCCCTGCGCCTGACATCATACATATCATATATGTCTCATCCAGTTATGACTTATTGCTTCTTAATATTTTGGATGCACTTTAGGCTAAATACCAAACAACACTATTAAACCTCCTGTAAGAATATTTTCAATAGTGCACTGTAAATAGAAATGGACAAAAGGCTTTTGTAGACATACCACATATGTTAAGTCATCAAAGTAACGGTAGCATTTGCCTCAGTAGTTTTCAGTATACAGTCGGTGTTCTCCACCAATTTATAGTGTTAGAAAATCTGTATGCTGAGGAATTAAAAACCATCCACAACTTCTTTACAGTTCTATACTTTGTTAGTATGGATTTAACACACTGATAAAATGCTTTTTATCTGCCATTTGTGGCTCAGGTATTCGTGCGTATGAGCAGCTCGGCTACAGGGCCTTTGGGACCCCGGGGAAGATGGCGGCAGGTATTGCCATCACGCTTCAGAACATTGGAGGTGAGGTCACACTGCCATCTGTCCTCACACTTACACAGCAACACATTTTTTTTGTTGGAATAATAGTATTCTATAATTAGAAGCCTAGGATTATTACTGTATGAGTATCTGTGTAGTTAAAAACGTTAGTTTCTCCTTTCCACAGCCATGTCCAGTTACCTGTACATAGTCAAGTATGAGTTTCCTTTGGTGATCCAGGCCTTTCTGATGGTGGATGTACCTGCAGGGTGAGTGGCCAACACATGACACATGAATGAATAACAAAATTCATACTATAAAACTTCAGCTCCAGGGAACACAGGGAAGGAGTCTGATTTGTAGCTAAACATAAATGTTTAACATCCGTTTATTCCCATCCTTGGGAGAAAATCACATAAAATAAAAAAATAAAAAATTAAATACTTAATTATTTCCCTCAACTTCACACAATCACACACATATTTCATCCTAGTTTATTAGCGATGGCCATGGCTACGGGTGGTAATAGCAAGTATAGTTAAACACTACAGCTAACACTCCTTGAGCAGCTACTTCGTCAGAAATACAACAACTGATGTACTGTATCTTTTCACAGCGCAGCCAAAGAAACTTGATTGAAACAAAAGTACTACTCACTTGAATTAATGCTTGAAATACATCAGGATCAGTGTCCCATATGTAGACACTTCCATGCCTCCTAAAGGTGAAAAAGAAACTTGCCCATGAAACATGTTTTCGTGGACATCTTAGCGTATGCAGCAGTCCTGCGTGTACAAGGATTCCAGCCTCCACAGAGGAGTTGTGTCAGGCTTTGCCCGTTAACAGGCCTGGTGCTGAGCAGCTGGCGTGAGAACAGCTTTGATAGTGACCCTGGAGGAGGAGAGCAGCACAGCCACTGGGTAACGCTCACAACAAAACACAGCGAGACTCCACGGCCGAAAACGTAAACCATGGGATATCACTGGCCAGTGCAGGTGGCCTCAGAGACAAACAACACTCACTGCTTTGGAGTGTGATGTAACCCCCGTTCCACATTAACCCTTACCCGAGTTAGAGCCTCTCCTCACCTAATGTTTGAGAGAAGTATTTGAGAAGGAAGGGGGAGAAATGGGAGTTCATGATATGTGTGCATAAACTGCGCTGGCCTCAATCTATATGGAGGAAGATGGAAACTACCTCTGCGACCACGTCTGCTTGTAAATGTTCAGATTGATGTGTCCCACTACATAAAGTCACCATAGAGGTGATGTACTGTGACAACATGTCCACAGTGTTTTCTGGTGTCAGCTCTGTGTTTTCTGTGTAGCAGTGATCTGGGCCATGGTCAACAATCACTGTTTATTTGAAATGACAGACTAGATTGTCCCAGTGGCATTTCATCCCGTCAGTGGGTGTGTGTTTATATTGCTCAACTGTACAGGGGGCGGATAAAATAACAAGGACATCTCTAAATCTGTTGAAAGAGAATACAATAGCTCTGCAATAAATACTACTTTATAATAGAATATGATTATACTGTAATTATATAACTCACTGCATCTCTGGATCAGGGGATTGTATGAAAAAATAAATGAATCTCCAGGAAGTTATTCAGTGTTTATTTAAATTTTTTGAAACACAATCTAAAATCAAATGGAAAATAAACAAAAGTATGACAATTCTAATGAAAATCAAATAATAAATAACTAGACATTTGCAGAGTTTTTCTGGTAGCTGTTTTGTTTAATTTCACCATGTTTTCCTTCTATTTCTGTTTCTGGATAGTACATTATGTACAGTCTTCTTGCAGCAGGTAATTCAAGAACATAACATTCAATTAAAAAAACATTTTCTGTGAAAATGACTGAATAAAAGACCTTTAACTAAACTAACAGTGTCATAGGTTTTAGTTTAACTGTGATTTGTGGTAGTTTGTGGGGCTCTTGTACTGGCACACAGTCAACAAAAAGTGAAAATGATTCACAGAGTTGTGTTACATGGCTGTTGCATTGTATTGAATGGGATTTTTGGTTTTGTCCTCCTGCTACACACTTAAGTGTGTGTCTATTTGTGTCTCTGTGTGTGTTGCTGTGTCTGTGCCTGTGTGCTTGTTCTACCAGTCAACTTATCAGTGCCACTGGTATTTCAGTGTGGAGAGGGTCACATGTATACTTGCTTATCAAGCTTTTGTTACTGTTTGTGATTATTAGTGATTGAGCATTTGTGTGTTTGTAAAATACTGTATGTTTGTGTGTTAGAGATATTGTGACCATGGTCCAGATGGCTGTAGGGCAGAATGACAACAGGGTGGGGTTTTTCTTTTGAGAAGTGTGTGTGTGTGTGTGTGTGTGTGTGTGTGTGTGTGTGTGTGTGTGTGTGTGTGTATGTGTGTGTGTGTGTGTGTTTGGCCGAACACGTCTCTGCAGAGCCTCCCACCTAATAGAAGTCAAGAAATTAGTCACCCCCACTGTGTCAATCTATAAATAGCTCACAGAGTTTTGCTTTCTAGACATGGCTGTGCATGAAGCAGCAGCGTGTGGTAGGTCATGTGTCAGTCTATCTGTCATATGATTTGCCAAACCTCTCATATCTATGTCCTCCACTCAGTCATGGTGGTGTTTTTTAGTTTGGCAGTGTAGCAGCACTACCTTTACACAATGTTTAGTCATACACAGTGCTTACACTTTGAATGTTAGTTTCCACCGTGTCAATGTAATCCATGCTACGTAGACCAGTCAAATGATACAAACTGATTATACAGTTTTATAAACTCAGTACATCATACGTTTTGATATTTGTAAACATATTTGTCCTGGATTACAAATTCTATGCAAATAGAGAATATACATTTCTTAACCATCACAGATTTTGCCATATCGTCTAATACATGTGGTAGCTGTCCTTTTAATATCTCTGATTATATTTGGCCAATGTGGGCAAATCGGTGATTAAGTAATTTGATTGTCGGATGTTTAATTGGCTTATCCAAAAATAGGTAGCCCATTCTGGCAATTATATATCCATTTGTCAGGAGGTGGTTGGAGTTAGGACCCAAACGCCGACAACAATGTAAAGTTATTTATTAAGAAACACAAAGACAGGATCAAAAAGGCTGCGGCGCAAACAGGAACCAAACAGCTAACACACAGTACGATCTGACACTAGGGCAGAAGACAAACAGGTTTAAATACAAGGGGAGGATGAAGGTAATGAGGCACAGGTGGAAACAATTAGGGCAGAACTTCACAATCAAACTGGGGAAAGCACACGAGGAGCGAGGAGTTTGGAACACAGGTGAAGGGAATATACAATCAGGGACAAGGCAGACAACAGGAAGTGCGGGGACACAGAGGACACAAGAGACACGGACTACAAAATAAAACAGGAAACAACCGACACCGTGACACATTAACAGTTTCTCAATTTATTTTCCAGAAAATGTAATGTATTGCAACACATGATGATATGGATCATGCTCATATATACTGTATTAATAGTGCAATTAATTAAACAGTATGCTTCAATATTTCATTTTGCTGGCCAAACCAGTCAGCCAGCCATTCAGTTATGCAGCCAGTCAGTCATATTCTTGAAGAGTATTGTGATATATGTTTAATTAAGTTCTCAGCTGGGACCCCTATAAGAAATGTTTGACCTGCCATCAAAAACAGTCTTTAATATGTTTTGAACATTAATTTCATGTATTTTATTTTTCATTATATATATTCTGTTATATTTTCTCTAACTTGTATCTCAAAGATACTTGTCTAAATGATGTTTCAAAACCTTCTACATATTATAATTCAAATGTTTGCTGTCAAATTAAACAAATATTCAGTATAAACTACCATGTGTAATTTGTGTGTTATATTAAACTCTCCTAAATTCCTGTCAACAATACAGAGGACATGACCCCTGTGTCCCAGCTATAGCCGCAGTTCTTTGTGTCCAGTGGTACAGGGAGGAAAGAGGCTTATTTTTTCCACTCTAGATATTTGATTTCATGGCAACCAGTTTAATTTGTGTTCACTTCTTTTCAGGTCTGAATAAAACTACTTGGCATAGTTGTGGAGATATAAAATAATCCTCAATCACTAACTGCTTTTTCTATCATGAAAGCCTTATTTGTTTGCACCAGATTTTCTCGCTGTTCAACCACTTTTCCCCTCGTGTCTTCTCAATCAATATCTGACACTTGCTTACCAGGATTGAGATTGAGAGGAGTGTTTGAACCAAGTAATTCTAAATCAATACGTTTAATTCTCTGCCTCTCTGCAGTGAATGGTACCTGAACGGAAACTACCTCGTGATCATTGTATCTATTGCAGTAATATTACCTCTGGCTCTCATGAAACAGTTAGGTAAGTATATCACGTCCTTCTTACAGTGGGACACCCATTTCATTCATGTTTCAGTCTGGGCTTCCTTTTAAATTCTGTGTTGTGTTACGTTTTGCATGAATGGGTTAAAGCCAAACTATGTAGCTTGCTGAACAGCGGCCACTGCAGCTGCAAACGACAACTACGGGGCTATGATGCTGGACTACTGTCAACATTGAGGAAAAATACTCAGCTATTGCAACAGCAGCACAAGTGACATTACGGAGTCTGCCAACTGACTCCGTAATGTCTGTTACACAGCAATATTTATCCTAAGTTTGCTTATGGTATCCACCAAAAGCTGCCGGTCATGTTAGATGAATAATGCTGAAGCAGCAAAACCCCCTTAAGAAGAATAATGCTTTTTATTCTCTCAAAAGTTACAAAGTCTTGCTTAAACAAAAAGTTGTGCAATGTTAACACAACTATACTACAATTGAAAATACATGAAAATAAGGGAATGAAGCCATTAATATTGTTTATAAAATGTGGCCTTTACTTTCCAACTTAGTCTATCCCAACATCCTGCAGGGTCAGAACCAGTAAAGGAGCATATATAGTTTTATGTGGTGACTTGCTCAAGGACACTATATCCAAGAGAACGTCTGTCAGCCTCAAGGCTTGAACCTTGTGCTTGAAATAACAATTTCCTTAACTACCGTTAATCATTGATCTCCTCCAAGGCACCTTCTAAGTTTGAATTGATGCCATGCCTTGAAGTTAGATATTTTAAGAGGGACGTTGCAATTGTTTAAGATCGGCAGAGAGAGTCTTTCCCCTCCCCTCCCCTCCCCTCTTCTTCCCGTGACCATTCCCACTGTTGTCCTTTTGAGATGTCCCTCGGTACATTGCTTATGCCCTTGCATCTTTAAGTCACACCTGAATTAATTGTGTAGCCATGCCTGATAATTGCCAATACACTGCGAGACTGCAGAGGATTCACTCACTTTAAAATAATATGAATTTGTTGTTCCTTTAACACACACAAATCCAATGTGTTTTTTAAAGTTTGGTCAAGAGTCATGTGGGTCTGTCTGCATTTCAGCGCTTTAGATGAGAAAGTACATGAAACGAAACAGATGGAAAGAGGAACAGAAACCAGGGAGAGCCAGTTTGGAATTGAGAAAAAGGGGCATATTGGCTGACCTCTTTTAAGAAGTCTGTCTCCTGCTGAGACATCAAGAACAACCGAGCGGTTAGAATCCAGTAATGAGCTCCGACTCCCAGCACATTAAAGGGGCAATACACAACACGCAATAATATAGTAGCACACAACTATTTGCTATGGAAAGATACAGTGGAGTAATGTCGGAGCATCTCCCTCCGTATCGTGTTATCAGAGCTTCTCCTATGTCTGCTTTGTTTACATAGCCAGGCCGGCGGCGCGTGCATCTAGTGCATGTAAAATGCGCTCATAGCCGAACTCAGAGTTATTTTTTAATTTGAAGAATATACAGCAGGAGATACAGTTCAAAAGGAAAATGTATTTCACTTGTGATTCATAATTAGAAATAAGCAGCATTTGTTTATTTTCAAGCCTTAACCCTAAGCGTTTGTGTTTTAGGATACCTGGGATACACCAGTGGTTTCTCCCTGAGCTGCATGGTTTTCTTCCTCATTTCGGTACGTCCTCTATACCTACATGTAAACTAGATCATGTCTTGCTTCTTGTTTCTTAAACATAAAGGCAGCATATTTGCATGCACTGGAATCAGTCAACACTTTTTTTCACCTTCCCGCCATCTCTTTAGTATTCCCTACTCTCTCTACTCATTGCCATGGACTAATGTTTGCATGCTGTGGGTCCAGGCTGTGTTGGTTCTCTTGTCTTTCTTTGACCTAGTTTTGTCTGTGTGAGATGTAATCCATGCATCGCTCTCTGTCTCTTTCTCTGGCTTTCTCTCAGTACCATATTTTCTTAATGCTAACTGTGTCCCACAGACTTTGTTACTGCTTAACGCCTCTCCTCTGCACCGCACAGGTCATCTACAAGAAGTTCAATACCCCGTGTCCATTTGTGGACTTTTCATTCAATAGCACTGCTATTGCGCTGAATGTCAGTGCCATGAATCCTGGTGGGGAGCTGGATCCTGCCTGTATTCCAAAAATGGCCAATCTCAACTCACAAGTAGGTTTTTGCGCATGCCACCCAGGGTGAAACTGCAAATGCAACTCCACTGTCATGTTCACTGACCACCACCCACTTATGTCATGGTCATCTTTAGCATGTTGCCAGTGACGGTTCACAATCCAAGCATGGAAACTGCACTTGGTTTGAAGCACTGAGTTGCACTCAGGGTTTTGATCAAACTGTTAATGATAGACACATTAGTCTGTGATTAATGCAATGATCAAAGATGGACAGTGACCCCCGAGCTGCCGGCGCCTGTCAGCAGAGGAATACAAATTGCTTTGACATTCTGTTGCTTACAGTGAGATCCTCAAGTTTGCTCTTTGTGGGCCAGAGAGATGGGTAATGAATTAAATGAGAAAGATCTGACAATTCTCTCAGTACCCTCAGTTTTTACACACAGTACATACCTTCACAACAGGAATGGAATATTGAAGGCTCCGAATGACAGCTGGATGCTTCATTTGTTTTATTGTAACTTTACATCACTTCATTTTATTGAAACAATGTTAGTTTCCGGAGGACTGCAAATACTGACCGGTTGTTCATATCAAGTCTGAATAACCCCTAAAGATGAATGAGACTTTCCTAACCCAGACTCGAAAGCCCAATCCCTGCTGCTCAGCAGCTTACAAATTTGCATTCTTAAATAGCTTACAAATTTGCATTCTTAAATAGGCTAAAACATGTCTGCAGCCAGGTCCAAGTTAATCGCAGGGAAACAATTAGCTCTCTGTGATATGTCTGAGGCAGTAATGGGCAGTAAAGCGCAAGGTTGGTGGTAAAACGTCTGGGACGGCGCTGCTGTATCTATGGTGACCTGTTGGGGTTCATTTTCAGACTGCCTACACCATCCCAATCCTGGCGTTCGCCTTTGTGTGCCACCCCGAGGTCCTGCCCATCTACACAGAGCTGCGCAAGTATGTTCTTATGATGGAAAACTCCTGCTACCCTTTGGACAAGAAATCAGTTGCATAACAAAGAGGAAAGGTCTTATTTGTGCTTGGCTGATCATAACCTATTCACACGCACTGCTTTCACTTTATTTTGAAATGCGTTGGCACTGCTTGGATGATGTAGCATGTTGTTAGTTAAACCTCTATCATCCTGCCTGTCGCAGTTTCCTACAGCTAAAGAAGCCCCACAACTGAAGATTGTTTTTTTTTCAACTGTGCTACATGCTTTCTATGACAGCCTGATGTTATGTGTGCGTATGAGTTTATGTTTGTGTGTGTGTGATATCACACGGAAATATCTTCTGATTTCAGTCCCACCAAGAAAAAGATGCAGCATGTGGCCAACATCTCCATTGCAGTCATGTACAGCATGTACTTCCTGGCTGCCCTTTTTGGATACCTAACTTTCTATGGTGAGGCCTGGTCCTCCTCCATTGCAGAACATGCTATCTATCTATCTATCTATCTATCTATCTATCTATCTATCTATCTATCTATCTATCTATCTATCTATCTATCTATCTATCTATCTATCTATCTATCTATCTATCTATCTATCTATCTATCTATCTATCTATCTATCTATCTATCTATCTATCTATCTATCTATCTATCTATCTATCTATCTATCTATCTGTCTGTCTGTCTGTCTGTCTGTCTGTCTGTCTGTCTGTCTATAAATATGTCTCTATCATCTCTATGCGCTTCTTAATTTATATTTTTCCATTCACGTTAATTGTTTTAATTTAATGTTACAAGGTTATCAGCACAAGTCTGAATCACTATGTTTGAGCAGAACAGTCATCCTGAAGGTCATAAAAGCACCATGATGCATCTTCCCCCTCTAGTGGTCATATTATAGACCTTACATTAACCATATATACTTCTAATGTAATACACTGCACTGAAAAGACATCATAATTTATGAAGGTTTTATTGAATACAGTAGCATTTTACTTAAATTTAGGATGTTAATAAAGTATGATTTTTGCATTATTCTCATCGGTATTGGTTTAATATATAATGGTAAATGGACCTGTACTTGTATATACCAGTTAATATTAATATTTGACTTGTATTATAAGTACATTGTTATTAATTAATATCATCACTATATAAGGAAACAACAAGTGTTCTTCCTTCATTCAAACTATTCTATTTTTTTTTCTTTTTTTCTTTCAGGTGAAGTGGAACCAGAGCTGCTTCACACTTACAGTCGCATCGACCCGTATGACACTTTGATCTTGTGTGTGCGTGTGGCTGTACTCATTGCTGTCACACTCACTGTACCCATCGTGCTCTTTCCCGTAAGTACAACTTTAGCACCTTAAGTTTACACATTGGTTCACTTCCGTAAAGGAATGAAGCCGTTATTTCCTTCATGCAGTTACAATTGAAACCCTAACTCTTTTTTAATAATACAATATTTGTTATTATCAGGTGCGAAGAGCGATCCAGCAGATGGTATTTCCCAACAAGACCTTCAACTGGCCCCGTCACATCGCCATTGCCGCCGTTCTGCTCACTTTCATCAACCTGCTCGTCATCTTTGCTCCCAACATCCTGGGCATCTTTGGGGTCATTGGTAGGTTGGACCGGCACCGACTGCAACATTTAGAAATACTCAGTTTCTAGAAGATGCACCCTGACAAATCCTGAGTATTGCTTCCATGATCTCTTTAAAGCCTATATAATAGTGGATTATGCATGTATATTCATATTTATTTTATACATGTATATTATTATGCATGCAATTTCTCCCTCCCTTTTCTTCTAATTTCCATATCATCATTACAGTGCTGTCAGACTTGCAGCAGCACTTAATGAGAACTGAAGGGAGTGAGAGTTCACGGAGAATCGCTTTCATGCATAATTTTCTACTTGTTGTCTGCTTCCCAGGTGCCACATCTGCCCCTTGTCTCATCTTCATATTCCCTGCTGTCTTCTACATTCGTATTGTTCCAGAAGAAGATGAGCCAATGCGCTCATTCCCCAAAGTGCTGGTGAGCATCCCATGAGAAAAGCATACATTTAACTTCAGATTAGTAACATTTATTCTCGGTTGGGTTCATTGAGCATGACAACAGTGACATTTGAAGACAGTAACAGGTTGCTTTATGTACCTACGGTAGGTGGATACGACAGTATACACAGCATGCTTTGATTTGTGATGATATATTGGGTGTATTTAAACAATGAAAATATATTATACATTTTTGTATTTATATGGTGTAATGTAGTTGTTTTGAATGCTGTTCCTATGTATTGTTTTTCTATTGACAGTTATTTTGAGTATCAAATGTAAAGAGAAACTTAAAGGACTAGTTTTTGTGTATTGCAGTGGGGATGTTTGATTCGTTATGAGTGTATTATTTACAATAGATGGTGGTCATCACACGCTCAGTTTGGAGAAGCAGACAGGAGCACTCATCACGGTAGCAAAGTAATGTATTGCTGTGGACGGGGGCAGTATCGAAACATGTTTCATCCACCCAAAAGAAAAGCTTTCTGAAAAAATCTATATAAATTTAAGTATACTCTTTAAGTATTTTCTGACGGGAACTGAAAGTGAAACGTATTAATACTGTTTTTGTTAAGGGAGACAGAGAATTAATAAGTTTCATTTTCAGAAACGTCTGTCAGCAAGATAAAGCAATGAAAATATGCTCAGTATGGCGTACACTTAAAGGGATATTGATTTTATTTTTAGGTAAGCCTTCCTCCTAGGTAAAGTATGTTTTGCCGCTGCCCCCGTCCCCACCAGTACATTGCTTTGCTCTTGTGTTGGTACTCTTGTCTGTTCCTCCAAACTGGGAGCGTGCCGACCTTCATCTACTGGTAATACACTGACTATGGATAAGTACCTCAAACAACCCCACTTCAAAGCATCCCAACTAAAAAGTAATTCACATATTCAATCATCTTTATGGTAGTTACTTGTCGTGACTCTGTCTGGACAGGATGCATCCACTGGACATGCGATCATCTCTCTACTCCTGTTCTTTTGCCACTCTCTTTAACTCAATCACTCCTCCTGTCTTCTAGGCTGCCTGTTTTGCTGGGATAGGCTTCCTGTTTATGATCATGAGCGTCAGCTTTATCATCATTGATTGGACATCAGGCAGCAGCCAAGCCAGCAGTGGTCACTAGGCAACACCTGCCATTTTTACAGGTTTTATATTGTTGATTTAGATCTGTGTTGTGATGTTAAAGTTTTTACTTTGAATGATGTTTGATGTTGAAGATGTCCTACCTTTTCCATGGGAGAATATTGGCCACAGAGAAGGAGTCAAGATGGCGCTCAATTTCTCCACAAAAGCTCTTACTCTAATGATGTTACTCTGTTCTGTACATCCTGCCAAACAGTGACTGCAGATCCAGGCTGGTCTACCGACTGGGAAGTTGATAGTTGAATTTACAAAATAGGCCAGGTGCATTAAGAGTAATGTGGACATCAGGAGGCTGTGCTTTGTGAGATGGAGGTAAAAACTAGATAAGTAACAATATAGAAAGCAGCTGTCATTATACACTTGTGATCAACTGCCATCCCTGTCTTTTCTCGAAGATGATCTATGATCTATGATCTGCAATCTGCTACTCAGATTAAAATAGACCATTAGAGGCACCTCCATTTTAACTGTTGACAAAAATCGACTTCAATGATAGACAATTATTAATTTATGATTTTTACGTCTATTATTATTATTAAGTTATTTGAATTACATTTGTTGTCACTTTGTGCAGCTGCAGATGAAAGTGATAGTACTGTGCTATTGCACAGAAAGAAAGATAAGTTAAAGGAATAGTTTAACATTTTTGGTAAATACGCTTGATTTATACCACGCTCAATGCTGTTTACAGTACATTTTAAATTACGGTAAACAGCTGGTTAGCTTAGCTTGGCAAAAAGGAAAATGTTGAACTGTTTCTTTAAAGTGTGCACCCTTTCGCTCCTACTCCACTAACTTGGTTATTTTAAGGTTTGGAGTTGTCAACGTTCTCGCCTCTGACAGAGCGGGGTGCTAAACCACACGGACAGTATGTGGTAAATTGTTGAGAGCACATTTATTCAAACATTCCTACACAATATGATCAAGATGTATATTTTTATTATGAATTACTACTTGATAAAAAACCTCAGAAGATGCAGAATGGACTGATTATTCAGGTTAGGAAGATTTTTTTAAATGGCTCTTGGTTTCCAGATCACCACAGAAAACAATGCCTTGTGTTTGCAGTTTGTTTCCAGTATTACTGTAAATGAAAGAAAGAAATGGTACCGAAGATCTCATCAGGTGGATTGTACAGATCAAAGTAATAAATGAAATGAAACATCACTGCTCAGTGTTTGTAATGATCGATGGAAGATTTCTTTCCTGGAAGACGTGTTGTTTCTGAACATTTACTGGAAGTAATCAGAGATAACCAAAACAAAAAAACAACAGCAGGGTCACTTCACAAAGTGGTTAGTAACAGTTTGGTGTCTGTAAATATGTCTGTGTCCAGCACAAGCTTGAGCCCTAACAGAAATGACAAACATGGGATGACTGTCTCTTTAACAATATTGAAAAGTTTATGGTTAGCAATAGCACTTTCCGTTGATAAGCACAACTTCTTGTTGCCATTAATACGTTTAAACACAAGCAAATGCTTTGTGAGAAATTCCCATATTCGATAGATGTGATTTAAGGGCGTGTCGCTTTTGTAAAACGAAATATTTGGTGATGTAATCAATCTAATGTAGATTATGAGCAATTTAGCAATGCATCGATGGTATAATATGGATCTCTTCTCAAACATTACTTGACATAATGTTACGGTTAGTTTTCCTGTGAGCCCCTGCTACGTTTGTTTCCTCCTCTGGTCCGTTCTGTAGCTAAAACAACTAATCAGTTGGATGTACTGGTGTCCGTGATGTTTAAAAAAGAAAACATGGCTCCATTGTATTTGAACTATCGTACTAAACATTAGTGTTGATAAACCTGGACCTATACTCTGATCAAGTATAATTCTAGTGTCCGTCTCCTGCCATTGATAGATTAACTGTTGTTTTGAACTTCATGTTTAATGTTTATTTGGTTGAATCTGATCCAGTGACGAAATACAAATCCTGTTAATGATTGATTTTATGTGTTTTTTTTTCTTCTTATATGTGTCTTTTATGGTCAGTGGCATATCGTCAGTGGTAAAGTTTGGGTTGTTTCTGACTTCCTTGCTGCTTGTGGGCAGACAGTAACTTTTTAACTCTGAGTTGTTAGTGAGCTGGCGTACTGGCATATATTTCAATATATTTTTTTATGATCAACTCTGTTACACCAGATGACAGTGAGTGCTGTGAGGGTAAGTCAGTACTGTCCAGTCAATTGGTTAAACAACAAACCTCTTTTAATCTCTATTTTCCATTGTATCTAGATATTTGGTTGTCTTAATGTAAATGTATGCAGAGGAAATCATGTGAATCAGCCAATGGGGCATAACATAGTGTTTGGTGTTGTTTAACCAATGCAAGGGTTATATTTATCCCCAACTTCATGTTCCCGATTTGACCGTAGTGAGTTTTTCAATGGTGCAGACGTAAAAACACTTAAAAACCTCACAACACACAACAAAATAGAAATAACTACGAGGCAACAAAGTGAGGGGACACTGTGTTAGTGGCTGATACAAGATGATCTCTAATGACCTCTATCTATACGATCTGTACGATCTCAGTGTTGTTAGTCTCCCTCTGTGTGTGATTTATTGAAATGTGTATGATTGAATAGTAACATATTAAATATTGACATTGGCCAGCATTTATAAATATTGTATATAAATGTAAACCCTTTATATTCGATATGCATATCTAGTTTGTACAATGTAGATAGCTATTAAAGTTTTAGGCAAATTTAAAATATAAATGTAATCATTTTCAAAGTGCTTTTAAACTTCTTTGTCCTTCATTTTATGTTGATTTTCTTGTATCTCTTTATATTTTAATATGATGCTGGCAGTTATTGTACTGTAAACAATGTTGCAATAAAGATAATGAGGTAACACAACTTTGATCTCTCATCATCTGTCAGATATGGTCATCTGGAGACAGGAGATCGAATATGGACTTTCAAGACTATTCTTTGAATTTGATATAAATCGTTAATTCCAGATTTTCAGTACCTGAATGATGATGATACAAATAAACACCAACAAAAGCTGTAAGCATTATTTAACCTGACATTTTAAGAAAATATTTTTTCAGTGCAAAAAGGACCATTTCATTTACTTTACAAATAATATTTCTTCATGTAATATTTAAATGTCAGTAACAGGACAACAGGACAAAAAAAAAAGTGTAAGAAAAGGGAGTTGTTAAATGTGTCTCTTGAGGGCCAGGAGCCGGTCCACGAGGTGACACTGAAGTGCTGTGGTTTGCATTAGCTGTGGAGTTATGACACTGATAGATAGATAGATAGATAGATAGATAGATAGATAGATACTTTATTCATCCCCAGGGGGACATTTGTTTGTGGCAGCAGCAAGCAAAGTTACATAGGAGACATACAAATATTAAGTATGGAAAATACGTATATACAGTATGGAAAATACTCAATCAGAATCAGAATCAGAACCATTTATTTGCCAGGTATGTTACACATACGAGGAATTTGTGTTGGTGGGTGGTGCATACATTAGACAAACAACAACAATAAACACAGTGCAATATAAACATATTACATTTACAATAGAATATAAAATATAAAATAAAGTGCACAGACAAACGGGTTAACAGTACTACAAACAAGTGTACTGTAGGTGTATGTCAAAGTGTAATGTTAAGTGACATGTGTATTTCAATATGAGATATGAAGTATGAAGTATGAAGGGCTGTGCAGGGGAGTGACCGGTAGGAAATTGTCCTGGGGGTGACAGAGTCCCCAATAATGGTGCTATCTTTAACCTAAAAATGTAAGCTATTAAAAAAATAAAACAAAAACACGTATAATCTCTCTGCTCGTCAACGGTGGAATCACATAAGCCCCTGATGTATCCACTTGAGGCAGTATAATTCACATGAAACTGCAAGGCAGCTCTAGAATGAAACAGCGCTCCACCTTTGACTACATTTCCCATAAAGCACTCGGAGTGGGCGTGTCTTTCTTCTGGTGTGGGCTGTTCCCCGCTGCTGTAGAGCTGGGAGGTGACGGCGCTGTCTCGCTGTTTGTGTCGGGCGGAGGGGAACTTCACGGCGGCTCCGGGTGTGGCTTCAAACGTGATAAATCTCAACGCGGGGAAAGAATGCGTAACAGCAATAGGGATTAAACAAAAAATATAAGAGAAGATATTTAAAGCAACAAAGATAAATATCCTCTGAAAAGCGGGTAGTGTGTGTCTGGTAGCCTCACTGGCAGCAGGAATCCGTGTGCTCGCTTTTCAACAGCTGGAATACTTTTTGTTGCTGAACTTCGTGGCTCGTAATCTGCTCCGATGGTCTGCTGGAGGAACCACCGAATGCGCTAAAAGTCCCCAAAAAGTTCCTACAAGATTTGTTTTTCGGGCGCAGGACAACTTCCACATTCTCATTATTGACCACCAAATGCTGGACAACTGACTGAATAACCAACGAGTGTTTGGGAGATTTTATACTTGAGAAATCCGAGTTCACATCGCAGGACGAAACATATGACTGTCGTCCCCTCTCGCGCGTGAACGGACTCCGTCACGTTTGTCGCCACTCATCAAAAAGGGAAGTCGCCTTAATCAACTTCAACCCTTGTTTTTTCAAAACGTTATTTTTTCCGGTCCCAGCCGTTCAGTATATATATATATATATATATATTTTTTTTCCTGGTGATATTTCCCCACTAAGCAGCAGTCCTGAAGCGTGCTCTAGGAACCATGGGTTGCACAGTTAGTCAGGAGGATAAAGCCGCGGCCGAGAGGTCTAAAATGATTGATAAAAACCTGAGAGAAGATGGAGAGAAGGCGGCGAGGGAAGTGAAACTGCTGCTGCTGGGTGAGTAGTCTGGCACGACACGGAAAGCCTTTGCAAAAGTACCACATTCATGCTTACAGACGAATTGTGCAACAGCATGAAACACTTGACACTTTGTACAAATATGACCCAGGAGCATATCAGGCAAAAAGTCCAAGAGTAAGTTACGTTGTTCAGAAATTATATTTATTCTAACATTTATTTGGCCCTTAAAATGTGGCTTTCATTCATAGACTGCCTCTATTGAAGTGTTCTTCCAGTTCCACCAGAACTCTTTGAGTTGTTTGGGCTAAGTGTTCAATCACCTCCTTAACAGACAAACGTGGCAGGAAAATGCCATTTGTGTGAGTGCAGTCATGTGAACTTGACATTCCACTGCTCCAAGTTCAGATGTTAAAAGTAGCATGTCTTGGTGCCCTCTGCCTTCATTCTAGGCTCTGCTTTGAGAGAAACCCATGTGCCTTATTGAGTACGTTTGATCAGGTTTGACGTCCAGCAAATGATGGCGTTAATTGCTAAACCCTGGATGTTGAGTGAGGGATCCGAGCAGAAGGGCCTGATTTCTTTCGACGGGGCGATCAAAAATAGGCAGTCTTACATTTGCAGTGGTTTCCTCCCACTAGGACTGAACTGAGGGGTCAGACATGACAGGGTCTGCTTGATAATGAGTGGGCAGAGGGTGAACAGCCCTGACGGTTCCCAGCACTGGCTCCAGCTCACGCACATAAACACAAAACAACTGATTGAGAAGTAATGCTTGGTAGCAAAGACACTTCCCCATGCTTTTGAATGTCTCTTTAGCTTTCTGAATGCCACACAGAGCTACTGGACATATTGCTTTTGTCTGCAAAGTCCTTTAATATTGAAGCCATACTGACATCTTGTTTTACTTCCTACATGCTTATCCATTTTCGATGGTCCTATACCATTTTCTACTGCCTGCTTTTTTTTTTTATAGAGCGAGGATCCACTAAGATATACAACCTTGTACTTGATATGCAGAAAGAAAGAGAGTAGCAAGTCTTATTGGCTGCTGCTTATGAACTAATACGTTGTATTTATTGAAAGAAATCATTACAATCCTACATATGATCTCACAGCCATTGATTCACACTGTGGAAGTTACTGTAATTACTGCTCCAAGGGAATCTAATCGATTTTGAGTGAGTCATTTTGTTCAAATAGACTGTGATTTTATTGAAAACCCCTCGCTGAACATATGCTCAGGTTCAAACTAATATTGATCCTCTGAGCAGAGAAATATACTTGAAATATAATTATTATTTCTACCCCACTTTTAAACATACTCTCCTTCCTATAGCGTGCTTACACACATCTGAAGTAGTTTGGTTATTTTTAGTTAACACATGCATTTTGTAACATAATTGATTTGTCATCCTCTTTCCTGACAGAAAACAGGAAATTCTGCTTAAAGTGATAGGGAACACATACTGTGTTATTCTCTCCTGGGTCTTTGAAGGGACGGCTGGTTGTTAAGTTGTGCCCCTGGTTAGAAGGCTAATTACATACTCTGCTCTGTACAGCAGGTCTCATATCAGTAATTACCATCCGGCGCAGTGTGTGAGGGTGGAGAGGAATTATAGGAGAGGTCTGAATCTGAACCGAGGGTTTGTAAATTTGTGCGTAAAGATTCACGTCATGCAAGTAAGACTTTTCTCTTGTGCATTTAGATATTATTATTTTTTTAAACAGAATGTATACCGGCACGCAAAGGCTGCATCAGGATATAAAACTGCAATTTCTTGTGGAGGATTTTCTGGTCTCTGAAAAGTGAAATTTAAATCCTAGCTGTGTCATGAATAAATGCAGTTTAATTCCTTCATGACTGAACTAGATTCAATGGAGTGAAGTCAAAGAGCGTGTTTCAGGGCATTATTGTTTCTCGGAAGATTCAGTCCATTGAATGATAAATTGTAGTTCTAGCTGAAATCCTGATATTTCTAACAGTATGTGTGACAGAGGTGTGACATCCTTCCAGAGGTGTTACATCACGCCTCCAGGTATGCTTTTCAGCTCTCCCATCTGCTGCCATGGTATCTGTTGGAACAGCTGAGAAAATCTGCCTGCTTCCTATGTGGCCACACCAGTAAACCGTCTGGTCTCTGTCCAATAAAGCCTAACTCGTAACTTGTAATCCCATGTCCCTCCTAAAGCAAACTCAAGAGACTCTTGAGACGAGGTATGGAGGTTGAAGGATGCCTGTTTTTACTGAAATGATTGATCTCTATTTGAATCAACTCTGAATCACTACCTTCCTTCAACAAGCAGAGAAAGTCTAGCCACAAGAAGCCCAATCGAAAAGTTCACACTTGATATTGCAATTAGGATTTCCATCATTTGAAACTACTTTTCTCAAATGCTTTACTTAAAAGAAGGCTGCATTAGATTGTTGTGTCTTGTTAGATGTCCCCAGAGAAAGCCATTAGTTAATGTAGCATAGAGGACTTCATTCCGTTGAGGCTTACACTTTCATCAACTGGAAGCACTCATTCACAGGCTTCTCTGCTGATTCTGGTCTTTGATTGACATTTAATCTCTTCCACGTCCACAATAACAAACTCTCCTCTGACTTTAGTTGATTTTCTCTATTCTTTGGCTTACCAACCTTTTTTTTTTCTTCAGCTCAGCACAAATGAGAAGCTCCTATTGGCAACATGCTCCGCTTAAACTGTAAGAACAGCAGCCTAGTTGTAGGACATATCTCTGCATGATTTAACACACACGCACACACGCACATACACTTCTCTGTAAATCATGCATCAACACATAGGCGCAGAGGCCTGATAGGTCATGCTTGCATACTGAATGCATGGATGCTGCTTGTGGACACAAAGGCCACATCTACCCTCTAAAATAAACAGAAAGCCATTTTACTAAAAACATCTTCTATGTGTGTGCACATTAAAAGAAGCATGCAATGTGACATGGAATACTCCCTATCAACATTGTAGAGGTGATAAATTAAAGAAAATATAGACTTTATCAGGCTGCGGTGAAAAATATGCTGATCATGTTCTTAGAAGACCGATAACTGGCTCTATTTTAAGTCTTAGAAACAACCAGTGTGGCAGCAGTGGAGGTGTTGTTTCTGACATGATGTACAAGGCATTCACTGCAGTACACATTATAGACTCGGTTCATGACTTGGTCATTGCTTCTGTGTTGGCTTGGATTCCATTACATAGCCCCTCATGGTCACTGCAATACGGCTGCCACATGTAACAATGTAAGGCTGACTTACTGTTTAGCCTGCAGCTGGTATTATTCGTGATCAAAGCATGAAATGGTTAGCCTAAAATGAAGGCGGCAGCCACATTTCATTCCTCATGCCACGGAATGAGAAATGTGCTGTTAATGTTTTCCGGCTAAGAATATATTATCTGTGTGTGGAGAGGGGATGCAGAGAAAAGCTGCTGTAACTCTGACACTGTTACCTTGACTGTATCTACCTACAGACACTGGTCTTTATTATGAACCAACATTGAATTGTTTTAACCACTGAAGAAAGGAAGAGCACATGGTATGAAACCAGTCGTTTTCACTTCCTCTGTTTTGCTCGGGTCTCTGCAGTGTGCGTGAGGGAGGCTTGCTCATTAATCTGCATAATTTGCCAAAGCCTTCGTAAGGAAGCAGGTAAATGGATTCCCAATGATCGCTCCAACGAAAAACCTGGTTAGATATACTTGAATAGTGGATATTACTAGGAGTTAGCCAATGCAATTGTAGCATAATGGTACCAGTAATAAACATATATGAGCATATATGTATGCTGATCACAACAGCAGCACAAGGTGTCTAATAGTAAGAACTGTCTGGCTTTTATCCTACGTTTCTATCTCTTACGTCATTATTTAACATATATACACACCTCCTTTACAATTAATATGTTGCATGAGTCCTATCAAAATAATGCACATCTTTAGGATAAATATTAAATATAGGAAGTATCAGCAGTGTTAACATTATCAAATGCATAGCCCTAAATAAAACCGGCATGTACACAGTAGTGTTACATTGTGTCAACATGAAAGTTTTGTTCTATAATGATTTATCTATTGCTGACAGCAGCAACATTGCAGTGCAGCACTAACAATACTTCATTTTAGGAGTTGCAACAATGTTTTTGAAAATTTTCTACGTTATGTGAAATTAGCGCCCCCTCCATTCGTACCACAAATACATTTTCCTTTAGTGTTTATCTCATCATGCAGACAGTATCACATCACCTGGGCCAAGGTTAACCACAGTACCCATCAGTGGAACTTATACTATGAAAATAATTGAAGGATATCTCTTCAGTACTGTTTTTTTTTTTTTTAAAGGCTCAGACGGTAATGTAGTTCACAACACCACGTCATTAAGATTACGAGAACAGTTTGTCCCCTTGACAATTCATCTTTTGAATTGATGTATTGTGCATTATTGTACTTTATTTTCCTTGTTGCAATAAAAGGCCACGGCCAGGCACCTTAGGGCCAAGGTGACATTTTAGCTCATCTAATTTTATTAGGCTGTAACCACTGTCGCACGTCTTCAAAGGCAGTTTCCTCCTGTGGCTTCCAGTAGAACAAACGGTTACCTTCATCTCTCTGAAACACTTTGTTATGTAACTTTCTCAAAGCTTAGTGCTGCAGACTCAGTATTGATCAGAGAGAGAAGGCCGCTATCGACTAGCCCAGTCACTGCTCCCATTCGTGAAAGCTATCAAGCTAAGCAGAGTTGAGCTGGGAAGCCTGAGCTGTAGCTACTGTGGTAGTATAGTTAGAGAGGCAGGCAGCTCAGACCCCTCTCTGATCGGATCCTGTTATTATCTCTTTGCCAGTTGGTGATTAGAGGTGTTTGACTGGTCTGCAGAACTCTGGAAAGCTGCTCCTGTTGGGCCCAACTCCTTCTCCATTTCCTCTTTATAACTCTCCAGGTTAAGGGAATGTGATCAGAACAACTGAAGAAGTAAAACACAACATGAGTAAAACGTTTTAAATGAAGTTCCAGTATTTCTCTGAAAAGAATCAAGCAGGCAGCACATTGTAGCCCAAATAGTCACCTATTTACTGTATATAGTCATGTTTGATGACAACACAAGGTGACATGTTCTACTGCTGGTCAGCCCATGTGGTCTGTGCTGCATAGACACCAAGTTCCTCCCTCTTATTAAAGTCAGTGTCTGAGTTTTAGTGGGTGTAATTACTGTAGTCTGATTATAGAGACCTGGGTTTCTCTGGAGAAACCGAGTCAGACTGACCTGTTCCTCAGGTATAAACAGCTCTATGTCTGAATGCCTGCTCTGGCAGCGGAGCACACTTTTTTTTTTTGCTATCCCCAAGAAATCTCATCTTCACATCAACTACTTAGCGACTACATTGTAACTGATATTTACAAAAAGCACAATTGGCAAAAATGTGCCAATTCTGAAAATGTTTATCAGATGAACTGCTGCCCTATGTTTTTTGGGTGACTTGACCGTGTTTACTCAACAGTCTGCACCACAGTGCTGCCCAATTAGCTATATGACGCACTGGGCAGCAGAGTGTGTATGTGAAGAGGCAGAATATCCTGCAATTACAGAGAGAGCTCCGAAGATAAAGCCTGCTCCTGCAGACTGTGTGTCTCAGTCTAAGTCCACAGGGACATGCTGCACTATCCTCTCTGCTCTGGAAATACTGATAGCTTAGAAAATCGTCCACCCATACGTAAAATCTTACCTCCACACGGCAACGCATCTTTGCTGCTTTATACCTACATTATTTATTGAGGAAAGGCAATTTGTGTCCTGTGTTGCGTGTGCATCCCGAGGTGCATGGATAGTAAGCTACCTTTTTTGACTGCAGCCCTGAGGATTCGCTTTGGTTCTGGTCCCCACAGGGTGTGAAGATGATTGACATAGGACCAGATCACAAGCCCAATTCTCTGTGCACGCCCTTTACCACCGATAATGTCTGTAGAAGGAGGGAAGTAGATACTGCAGCATGTAGGCCAGCAGACAGCCCTGCACAGACACCGGAGTGTTGCAAAATGCAAAGCTCTTAGTGAGAGCCAGAAGGATATGGGCTCAGATACAGAATGTACAAATGAGTTCACTTGATGTCTTTTTTTAAAGTCTGTTCACCCAAATTATAGAAAAAAATGTTCTCAGTCAATCATAAGGGTATGCAGCCTCACCGATATATTTGGCTTAGCTTCTAGCCAGCCCAGTACACTGAATGTGAATGGCATTTCCTTTTTGCTGCTCAAATTATTCAAACATTAGTAATTTTGCTTTGCCAGAATATATGTTATTGTGGTTATTTTGGACATTTGGCACACACCTTTTTCAGTAGGAGCTTTTTTCTGCCAAAGATCAAAAAGTTCTAAAGAAAAAAAAATATATATTGACTGTGGTTATCTGGAGTCATCCCGGGTAACAAGGACATCATTTGTGGTTAGATAACATGCTGCTGATAAGCTGCTTGTGAGTACCACAAACAACATTGTATTCACCTGCATTGTATCGGGGTGGTTGCAGGAATGTCAGTAGTTGAGGTCTGAAAACCTGGGTGAATAAATCCAAATTTATCTGCATGACTAGATACCACTAGGGGCAAGAGAAGATGTCTTTTTTGTATTTTGGATTAACTGACCTGCTGATGCACATCAGTGAGTATTCTGGCTTTCTTCCACATTGTGCCCAAGGCCCCGAAAACCCTTTTTATTTTCCAGTTTCAAGCCAAACTTGATCGCCATTATTCTGTAAAGTCCATATAGTGGTGTTCCCTGCAGTGCTGCTTATTTTGCTACGGTCCTGAACAAACACACTTCACTCCTCAAGTTCATGACCCCCCATAGCGTCACCAGAAATGTCAAAGTTCCCTTAAGTTATTTTGCTTACATTTCCAAGTACCCTTGGGGACTGGGGGTGGGGGCTTTCTTTGTCTGAACATTTCATTAAACATACATACAGAAAACCATTATCCCCTCTCTCCCCTTCCACAATTCATTTCCTTCATCTGGTCATTATAGGAAATGAGCTCACTTCACTTCCCCTCTATCCTCATCGGGTTATCCTGTCATTTTCTGCACTGGAATGGCCGGTGCTCCTGGGCTTCCCCTTTTGCGCCGGCCTGCACTCTCAGCTTTGTGCATGTATATAAGTTGAAACCAGATAAAATCCACTTAAACAACCAAATGTCAAAAAAAGAAAATAGCTCTCAGTTTTCAATGGCGGCTGTGACTCTTTGGTACATTTTACCCGAGCAATCTTGGAGAAGTGGGCAGTACTGCTGTGGGGGCTGAGGTGGAGATAAAAAGAAGAAAGAGAGGAGGAATTTAATTGCCGACGTAATCCTAGTAGAAAGGCTCATGAGATAATAAGTAAGGATGGAAGCAGAGGGAAGGCCACAGATCAAATGTAACGAAGTGGAAGATTGCGCATGTCTGTATGATCAGCTGGGAGGCTTAATTTAACCAAAAATATCACTGCTGAACTTCACAGTAGTTCACAGAAGTGTTGTAAACAAATTATGGATGCATATCTAGTCTAGATAATTTGAAACTGTTTAAAAACTCTGTTCTCTCTTCTCTCCGACAGGGACTTGACAAACACACCGTTATTTTTTTTCTAGAATGTTTGTGCTCCCAAAGGTGTGTCATTTTTTTCGGTGGGGTATTGAAAATGGTATTGAACATCGATTTAATTTTTTTTTTATATAAGTCAATTCCAGTCGTCTCAGTGCATCCATGGTTTGATCCTCTCGGTCCCTTCATCTCTTCTTTTGTATAGCTGCTGTTCAATTATGTTCTAGGTGGTCGAACAAACTTGGAAGGGCGAACAAAAAAAGTGCAGAATGTGGGGAAACAAAAGCAGGCAGTTACTAGCTGACGAGACGGCGAGAGATTTTATCTTGAAAAATGTCAACTGGTCTGTGTTTTGTACCGAGTGACGGTATATACGCTGCAGAGATGAGAAATGGTGATGTAGCGATTCTGTCTGAAAGCAGACATCAGAGGAAAGGGGACATGTCACTCTCCCAGAGGCACAGGAAGCAGTGGGGAACTGCTTGTAACATCTTCCATCAGTGTGCCCTTCACTTGTGTAAAGTTTTCTAGGTTCACCTCACTTGATCTGTCACACTCTGCTGCTTTCAGCTTATTCTGGCTTCTGTTGGTTTATCAGTGAAGAAAGTGCATCAAGCGAGGTGCCTAACATAACTTGAGCAGCAGGGGGCCCCTTGTGAAGGGGATAGATGGGAATAGTTCAGATGTCACACTGGGTGAGGCTATGTGTGTTTTTTTTCCTCCCTCGGGTGGCTCAGGGTGATAATGTTGTGACAGCTGTGCTGTGTTACTGTAATCGAGAGCTCAATGTTTTGCAGTAGTGTTTGTCCTCAGCTCCGGACAAACGGACCCCTTTACAGCCAAAGTCAAACATATGCATGCGCATGTTGGCAACATCCAGGCGGGAGAGCAAAAAGTTGGCTTTAAACATTGAATTAAAACCGTTAACAGCATCAAAATATCCGATTGTTACATGTTCGGTGGTCAGAATCAATATTCCAACAGCAAACTCAAGTTCTACAGAAGCCTTGGGGCGGGATCTCTCGGCACCTCACAATTCTATTCCAATTCAGAGGGCAACGATGGGATTATAAAACGATTATCGATTCATCTTGATGCATACAAATCTGGCTATACATGATTTATTTTTTCTTAGTGTATCTGCTATTTTTTAACACATTGCCTATTTGTAATTATTCATGATTAAAAAAACTGATTAATTTACTTCCATTATCTTTTCAATCATATGTAAACTAAACTTAAAGCCACTTTGATATTAGGGTTACTATGACTTCTTGAAACCTCAAAAACATCCGTATATTCAAAACAACAGTTACATATTTTCTATTTAAATCTCAATGAAGCCAAACCTAAACGAGGTTAACAGTTGACATGTATTAGGTCACTGAGATGAAACCAGTGAGACAGTTGAAATGCCCGTGTGGTTTGGGGTTGTGAAAAGGTGCTACAAGTTTCAGCTTCACAGTATCGGTCATAAATAAACTGGATTACTACAGTCATATTATAGCCTTTTATGATCAATGAAGGTGATTCTGTTTTCCCAGCATCCTCTGCCGTCCCAATCGGCGCAGCCCAAACACCCTAACCACATCGAAATGAATGGGAGTACTAGCGTTTTTGATTTGATTTGGTCTGAATGCAGTCTTAGCACTCTGGAGGCTGGCATGCGCTCTGAGTGTATTTTTCTTATTTCTCCAGTTACATTAGAGCTGAATAACCTCACCAATATTAATACCACCAGAAGACTCACGTCGATGCTGTGAAATTGATTTAAGCCAACAAATTAGACCTGGGTTTTGAAGGAAATATATTTCTTTGTGATAAATTACTTCGTATCAATAACACTTTGTTCACCTTCCAAAACCAATCAGAACTTCCTTTTTTCTACACATTATGATCCTCTGTGGGCACAAGCCATTTCACGGTTATCAAATAAGAGAAATTGAGACATAACCATTTCTTTTAGCTCATTGTCATCATTGGATTTCCTCATATTTCTGAAAATTAAAAGAACAATCGAATAATTTAATTTTGTTGTATTTTATACTAAAGTAAGCGGCGTCAATGTCCCATATAAAATGCACCTTTTTTGTTTTTTTTGCTGTCGTGTTAAAATCTCTCCATCGCTCTCTCTTACCATTTTTGAACATGTTCGTGATGCAGATGGAATTGATGTCATTTCCTGTTTCAACCGCCTGTCACCCACCCCAATCTGTCACTTCCTCTTTCAACTGGCTGCATGTAAGAGAGAAGTAGATGTGAGTCTTTTGTTCAGCTGGTTGAGGAAACCAGCACACCCATCCTGTGTCAGTTCTCTGGTTCTGATCCTCACTGTTTGTCATACAACAAGGAAGCCCGAAAACAAGTCTGAAACAAAAAGGGCCAGTCGCATGTTGTGTCTACTAAAGTAAAAAAAAAAGTGAGCTGTGATACTTTGGGACAGTTATAACTCATCTTTGAGACATAATACTCAGTCTCCATTGTTATTTGCCTGAACACGCCCCTCAAGCTAAAAGAGATTCTTGGAAAGAATGTAGCAGAGCCATAAGATGTTTTGTTTTCCACCCTATAAAAATAACAACTCTTAAAGCAGCAGGGCATAATGGAGAAATGTGTGTGAGACGCCATCCCAAGCTCTACAACTTTAAAAAGATGTCCTTGGCAACACAGGCTGGGTTGTGCCACTTGTAATTTGTTAGTGTGTATTATCGAGGGCTTTCGTGTGGTTTACAGTTTGGCATGTGGAAGACATGCTGACATTCCCTCAACTTAAACCAGTTAAAAAGAACGTTTCAGGGAAATATGATCAGTAGGCTGATCGTTTCTCTGTGCCTTTTGTGATGAAAAGGTGATTTATTAGTTTTCTATGTCAAAGCATGCTGCTGTGTCTCCTCCCCACAGAGACTCTGGGTGTGGAAACAATATACAAAGAGAACCGTTGTATTTAAAGCAGGTGGTCTAAATGGTTGTTTATAAAAAAATCAGTAAGAAACCAAGAGTAAAATAAGCAGTGGGCATTCTGCTGTGTTTTATAATAACATAATAAGTAACATACAGTGTATAAAAAAAGTAAAAAACTAATGTCATCACAATGATTTTTGGTGTAATAGAAATACTGTCAACAGCATTTCTGTCCACCATACAATACAAACTAACACATGCACACACAAACAACACCCAGCTATTAATGGCTAATTTTGGCTGAAGTGAGATTGGGTGAATATGAATGAATGAATATATACTTTATTAATCCCCGAGGGGAAATTTGGTGTCGGGGTAGCAGCAATTTACAACAAAAATAAAAATATAAAAACAGCAGGATGAAAGATAAAAGATATATACAATAATACAATAATAAAATAGAAATAGCTGGGATTGTGCAAAATATATACATGTGATTAATCAGAGAAGGAGGTTTAGGAAAGGCATTTAGGTTTTATCACCTGAGTTTTCATCTTCAAGGGAATGGGGAGAAAATGCTGACTTGGCTCGAGGGATAATGTCCTCCAGGAAGGCTTTAATCAGACCTGTTGGCAACCTGGGAGCTGTGTGTGTGTGTGTGTGTGTGTGTGTGTGTGTGTGTGTGTGTGTGTGTGTGTGTGTGTGGAGACCAGAACAGCTCAGGTTACAGCTGTTTTATGGTCTTCAGCTGCAAACTAATCACTAAATTCCCCAGGAATCTTTTTTTTTTTATTGGCTACTTTCAAACGGGCTGGTTTCCGTAAAAGATTCTCACCAATATGTTAACATGTGTTAAAATGCCAGTAAAAACCAGGTTTTATTCCCTCACTTATGAGCAAGAATTATATTATATAAATGTTATTAGGCTTTGGGCTGTAAAGCTCTTTTATAATGATGAACTATTCCTCAATCCTCACTTTGACATAATTCCTTCTATTCCATTTCAAAGCCGACTCTGGATGTTACTCCAGTCTCGCACTTTCCACTTAAATAACTCAATTGCAACAACTGTGCCAATGGCGCTAGGAGCTGTGTGCCATCCACTCCTTGTGCAGTTTTTGAATGTGAGAGAGCCGGAGGTTAGGAAAACTAATAAGTAGAGCATAAGATGGTCTCATCCACATTATTAAGAATTCCTTCCCACACACAGGGGAGTTCATTTTGGTTGAAATGATGCTTGTGCCGATGTTGCAGATAAAGGTGCAAGAGAGAGAAAATATGTAACAGAAAAGTTATTTATGTACCACACTTCTCCTGGCTTCAAACAGGGCGATTTGAGAGAACTCTGAAGCTAGATATGCCCTGAAGCGTATGTTCATAAAAATCATAATTGCATGCTACCCAATCTTTTTTTTATGACCCTTTATTTCCATGTTTGACCTTTTGAACCTTTGGGATGAGGCTTGTTGCTACAGTAGTAATATATAATACTAGATAATGATATGGGTCGGTGACAAGAGGAGAAAGAGAAAGCAGAAAGAGTTCACTTTGTCTTCCTCTGTGAGTTCGATGGGAAGGTTTGTGTTTTGTCTTAATTTAGTGGCTCCTTGGCCGGACTGTAGCTCTCGTCCTGCCAGAGAAATTAGCCGAGTCTGTTCAATTAAGTATTGTACCTAAAACTATTTTTGAGCCTTTACTTCCACTACATTTCTTAGGAAACTATTGTACTTGTTACTACATTTTAGCTACATTTGTCTGATGAATGTAGCTAGTTTGTAGATTATACAAGACATACAATAAAAAAAAAAGCAATAAGAGTTAAAACTACTCAACAGTAAATAATTGATATGACTTGGCTCCTTACCTACAACCCTCAAATACTGCTGACATGTTGGGAAGAATAATGTGAATCTATGAAAGGGATAATACTTCAGAATGAGTTCTTATTAACAAGTTTGTTTTTTGTCAAGTAAATTGATTCTAGACACATGACAGTATTTTTTCTTGCTGGTTGCTAGCTAATTGGGTTGGGTGATATGTTACAACTTTTCAACTGACCACACAACAGCAACCGATTGCCGATATATTTGCGCAGGTCGCCCCCACCAGCTAAGCGCTGACTCTCACTCGTTCTTTGGAGGCAGACCATTAAAATAGCACAAAAAAAGACTTAAATTGGCCAAGAAAAATAATCGTTGATGTACTCAGCCACTTGTCGATAGCGAGATATATTCGTTCAATTCCCCAGCCCTAGTTCCAAAGTTACATATTTGATAGTTTTTTTCCACTGCAGCTCTGGAGACTCAACTGAGGGCAAAGTTAGATGCGATCACAGTTGAGTCAACACCAAATATGCAACAGTTTCAGAAACAAAAGTCACATGTTTACTATTAAGTTACAGTCTGTTTATTATATTTATTTGTGTAGTTTCCTTCCGTGTCCCTGCAGCTTTCCTTATTGATATTTCTGTGTGTCAAGTCGACAAGCTGAGGTCAGTTACACTTAATCATTTTGAACAATGATTACTCTGCCCTTGCCTTCTTCTCACAGTAACACACATGGCCGTTTTAAGCAGCCTCTCTCGCCCTATGAAGGTGACCTCAATGTCAGACCCCCACTGATGACCTGAAGGAATAATATAACCATAATTTTCATTTAACTCACTTGAGATATTTGCCCCTTACACTTGAAGACGGCTTAATGATTAGCTTAGTTCAGAGTGGGAGCGTAGCTCTGTATTAGACTGTGTTAAATGTGTATTGCTCTGGCACGAATCCTAATAAAAGCACATTTCTGTTCAGCGCTCACTCAGAAAGTAAACATCCCCTGTTAGTGTTGCTGGTACTGTACATTAATATAATTGCTTATTTTTTAATCAGCCTGTGTTTGTGTAACTGTTAGTTATTGTGATTGGAAATCAGTTATTTCAGATTTTCTCTCCAGCAAATTCTACTTTATACTGCTCAACAGTGCAGCTCTCAAGGTTCAAGGTTTTAATTTTGCCATTTGCGCCTAGACCAACAGTCTAGACACATTGGAATGTTTTGTGCAGGGCTCTCTGAGTCAACAGTTTTGGAAAAAATAAAAAAACACACTATAACAAGAAAGAAAACACTATACATACGGCGGTATATGTACAAAAGGTGGTCGAATGTATTAGATTCAGTTTTTTTTTTAAATAATGTTAAATTACAGTAATAAATAAATAGGCTAGTCCTGAGTGCTGTTCCTATTCACAGTTTTGTTTTGCCATCAGTCTGACTGTGGCAGGGAAGAAGCTGTTGTAAAAATGTGTTCTGTGGGTGATGATGCTGTCCGCTCTGCTGTGTCTCAGGTTGTACTGCAGTGTGAGTCTCTGATGATTCCCTCTGCTCTTTTCCGACGTTTTGTCCCTGTGATCCTCTCCGCAGTTTTTAGGGCCTTCCTCTCCGCCTGTGTGGTGTTACCATACCAGACAGTGATGCCTGCGGTGAGGATGCTCTCTATCAGTCCTCTGTAGACCTGGGTGAGAGGGCGATGGTTCAGCTTTCCTGAGCAGCCTGATGAAATAAAGCCTTTGCTGGGCTTTTTTCACTGTGGCTGTGGTGTTAAGAGTCCAGCTCAGGTCAGATGTAACCTGCAGTCCCAGGAATCTGTAGCTGTCGGCCCTCTCCACCTCAGTCCCTTTGATGATAAGAGGCTGTAGAGGGGGAGGATTCTTCCTGAAGTCCAGTATTATTTCTTTGGTCTTGTCTGTGTTGAGGATGAGGTAGTTCTCCTCTCCGTAGACCAGAATGTTGTTTACCTGGGTCCTGTACCCTGACTCGTCCCCCCCCTTGATGAGCCCCAGGATGGTGGTGTCATCTGCGTATTTGATGAGAATGGTGTTGTCCTGGATGGAGACACAGTCATGGGTGTACAGGGTGAAGAGTTTTGGGCTAAGGCAGCAGCCCTGTGGGGATCCTGTGCTGACTGTGAGCCCAGCAGACACCCGTCTTCCCATTCTCGCCACGTGTGATCTTTCTGTCAGGAAGTCCAGAATCCAGTTGCAGGTGGGAGTTGGGATGCCAAGGTCTGACAGCCTCTCCATCAGTTTGCCCTGGTGGCTGGTATTGGAGGCAGAACTGTAGTCCAGGAAAAGCATCCTGGCATACGTTCTGCTGCTTTCCAGGTGTTGCAGAGTGTGGTGTAGAGCTATTGCTACCGCGTCGTCCACTGGTCGATTGGAGCGGTAGGCAAACTGGAGGGGGTCGATGGTGTGTGTGTGTGTGTGTGTGTGTGTGTGTGTGTGTGTGTGTGTGTGTGTGTGTGTGTGTGAGGACTAGTTTTTCCAAGCACTTCATGGCGACTGCCGTGAGTGCCACTGGCCTGAAGTCATTTAGGGTGGGTGTGGGTGTGTCTTTTGGGGACTGGTATGATGATGGCGGATTTGAAAATACGGGGGACTACAGCCTGGGATAGTGACAGGTTGAAGATGTCAGTATACACACTAGCTAGTTGTTCCCCACAGGCCTTCAGAACTTTGAGAGGAACTCCACGAATGATCTAATCAGCCAGATTGCACTGCCGTCCTGAAAAGGCGGGGTGCGATTTACAGCAGGGACCAGAGTAAGAGAGAAGAGGGAGGTAGGGAAGGAGGGCATGGGTTAGCAAACTGAAAGAAAGTAGTGAAAGGAAGGGGGGCTGTGTAGCTGTAAGCAAAAGCCTGGAGTTGGAGCGGAGCAGGGTGCAGCTGAGCCTCTGGCAGGGACACATCACTGAGGGCTTTATTGTGATTTGTAATTATGTGGTTTTCTGTGGGGCCTCAGTTTGGTGCGCTCCCACACTGAGGCTCTTTTTAGCCAGGGAATACTGAGTAGGAGAACAGAGAGAGGGTGGGGTCGGGGTCACTGTTAACTATTTCTGTTAAACCAAGAATGATCAGACATGGCTGGAGCTCAACTGGAGTACAGCCATGCAAAACACTGACTCAGAAATAGTCAGGTATAGATTTAAATGCAGACTTGTTGGAAAAAGGGTTACATTTCCTTTCTGTGTTCAATATGTGTGTGGTTGTAAGATGTTTGAATTGGAAAACTCTGCATTTGTACAATCACCAAAGAGGAAGCAATAAAAAACATGTGAAAGACTAGACAAGCTGCTGATATGTTTATCAGAAGCAAGTCAATAGATATGTGTTCAAATGGGCACAGCAATAAAGTGCACCACAGTCAGTCCGAAGGTTTCTGAAGCGGTATGTGCATTGACAGCCACCTGACACCATGCCAGTTACCTTTTAAAAAAAAAAATGTATTTCAACCTTTATTTAACCAGGACAGTCCCATTGAGATTAAAAATCTCTTTTTCGAGGGAGACCTGGCCAAGACAGGCAGCAACATAAAAAACACATAGTTACAGACAGAAAACACAGAACAAGACAAGTTAAAAGAAACTAAAAGCTAAGAGACAGTGATGTAACAGAGTCAATTTAAGAAACATTTACATTTTTGGGAACCTGCCTCTATTTCTTTCATTCTAGATGTAAAACAACATTGACACGGTAAGATTAGAGCAAAGATAGACTGTAGATTACTGATGATCATGTTTGGCGATATGGCCAAAGTCTTCAATTACGATATATAGGTCATCTCCTATCCCGATAACAATATATGTCACAATATAGCATGTTTTCTGGTAATTAAGTAAGTAAATAGTCTATATGAAGTAACATCATGGTTTGTATACTCCTGTGTGAAAACATGACAAATAAAATGTTCTTATTTAATTAACAGTCAGTTTTTCTCTATAATTTCCCTTGAACCTGTTTCCATGCATGCACACTAATATAGTAATCCGTATGGGCATGTTATTATCAAGATAGATGATGCGAATAGGAATCACGATATGTCAATTTAATATTTCATAACGATATGTCAATTTAATATTTCATAACGATATGATTCCATTGAAAGACAATTCATTAACGTACTGAATTATTTCTCAGTCCTAGTCAGGATCTCACATTGTTTTGTAAAGGGTTACATTATCGTGGTACTGTACTTCCTGGATTTGTTCATCGATTCCTTCTATGGAAAATGGATTATAAATAGTCCCAAACTTTGTCTTGCTAATTTTCATTTTCATTGGTAGCGATGTATGATACAAACACAAGCTACAGTAGATTATAGTGGGCAGCACCTTGTGAAAATGTCTTCATTGATGTGTTGTTTATTTTATTGTGAGATTACAAAAAGCTGGTAGAGTTTGCAGAGCTGTCAGTGTTGTGTGATTGTGCGTGAGAGATGGCTGTTGTCTCTGCAGTGGCTCAGCTTTCCACAGTCGTGTGCTGACTAAGACCTGAATCCTTATTCTTGGCAGCCTCGGGAGACAGAGGATCCCTTTATGTAAATGTGGAAGGAAAAGACAAATTGGGCTGCAGTGTTTTGAACACACACAAAAAAACACACTCAAAGATTTTTTTCCGAAAAAGAGAAGGGAAAGTCACAAATGTAGGTGTCTTCCAACTAAATATGAAAAGATATGAAAGGAATTATGGACCTGAGTGTGAAGGAAGGAGCTTGAGGGGAGAGCAGATGTGATAACAAAGTGCTGGAGTGTTAAATTGCTGTGCTGCATGTTTTGCTGTCAGTCAGTAGCTGAGCTGTGCCAGCTAAATTGAAGAGAGCTGACAGCTGTATTGAGGAGTTTGAAAACGGGGCAGGAGCACAGCTTGTTATGCCTGCATGCCACTTTAATTTTAGTGCCTGCAAAGCCAGGAATTAATACTATAGGCTGCATATCTGAAATAGTCTATGGTGTTTGTTGTGATATTGATTTGAGTTTGGTTGAAGGCTGGAAGCTGAGCGTGTTATAGTTTTGAGCTGACCTGTTCATAGTTTCTTTAATTTTTAGTCGAACATGCTGTTATAGAGCACACTCTATACTCATATAACTAATAATAATATGACATGACACGGTGGTTTCAAATAACGTGCATTCCTTTACTGCATCTTACACAGGACAGAATACCCAGCATTCTACGCGGGTTAACAGTGGGGCACTACGGATGCCCCCGAGGGAACAAACACAATTGAATAACAATACACAACATTCCTCCCCCTTTACTAAGTAAAAGTAATATTCACTGTATTGATTATTCTTTGTAACAGTATTAAACCTTGAAGAACTTTCTTATCTTAATACAACAGCCCCCTTTTACTTAAACAATGTTACGAAATAACATTTAACAAATTAACACAATACCCTTTTCTGAACTAGGGAAAGAGGGTAGACTGCCTCAATTCCCAGACTTAACCCTGGGGTGTATTCTGCCCCAATGTTGGAGGTTAGCCTCTAGACTACAGGTTCAACCTGTCAGGGGGTCGTCGTTCTCTTGTGGGGTAATGACGACCTACTGACAAGTCTACAGTTCCACTGTCTCTGAGTCTGAGTGGTGATGGTGTATGCCCAGACGGGGGTGCATCAGTACCCTGAGTAGGCACACCCACTGGTTCAGGTGAGTAGGGAACCCCTTCCATGTTCTCAGGTTGCTGCAGTGATGATGGCTCAAAACCATGGAATGGCTCCAATAGCTGTTCTGGGTTTGCCATTTGACCTGAGTCCTCACTGAGGTTGGTTCCTGGCAACAGTTGATCCACGTGTCTCCTCCAGATGATGTTCTCTGGTGTCAGAACTGTGTAGGACACAGGGCCTGTTTGTGCGACAACTGTTGCTTGTATCCACTTTGGACCTTTACAGTAGTTCCGAGCAAGAACTCTCTCTCCAGCTCTGAAGCTTCTGTCTTTTGCTGTTCTCCGTCTCTCCACCTGTGCTCTTTGTTGTGTCTGTACGACCTGCTTAGTCTTCAGTGGTCTCAGAAGGTCGAGTCGTGTGCGCAACTGTCTTTTCATCATGGCTGACGCGGGGGCCACTTTGGTTGTAGCATGGGGGGTGTTTCTGTAGGTCAACAGGAAGGCGCTTAGGCGCTTGTTGAGCGATCCGTTTCCTTGTGATGATTTTAGAGCTTGCTTCATCGTCTGCACAAATCTTTCCGCTAGGCCGTTAGTAGCGGGATGATAGGGAGCTGACTTGATGTGCTGGATTCCGTTTGCTTCCATGAATGACTGGAACTCTTCAGACACCAGTTGCGGACCGTTATCACTAACGAGTTGCGTGGGCAATCCAAAGCGACTGAAGATGGACCGTAGCTCTTCGATAGTTCTCTCTGATGAAGTGCTCTTCATTATGGCGACCTCTGGCCATTTGCTGTGTGCGTCAACTACGATTAAGAACATACGATCCTCCAGTGGACCTGCAAAGTCTATGTGGACTCTCTGCCAAGGCTCTTCTGGAAAGTCCCATGGGTGCAGTGGCGCTAGCTGAGGCATGTTTCTCGTCTTTTGACATGCAGAACATGACTTGGCCTTGTCTTCGATAGCTGCGTCTAAGCCTGGCCACCAAAAGTAGCTGCGCGCAATCTCTTTCATTCGCACCATGCCACAGTGCCCTGAATGGAGTTCCTCAAGTACCTGCTTTCTCAGTGGCGGCGGAATGATGACTCGAAAACCCCATAACAAGCATCCAGCCTGAACTGTGAGCTCGTTCCTCCTCACCAGGTAAGGCTTTAGGCTGTCTGACAGCTCTCTTCCTCTCCCATGAGTGACAATGTCCATGACCTCAGACATCACTGGGTCAGTGCGGGTGAACGCCTTCACATGGGCTGAGGTAACTGGGGCGTTGTTCACTTCCTTGAAGTAGAAGATTTTAGCCTCGGAGTGCTTCTTGTGCGCGACAGGTAAGGGAAGCCTTGAGAGGCCGTCTGCATTCCGGTGCTGCTCAGCTCTTCTGTACTTGATGTCATACTGATGAGCAGACAACAGTAATGCCCATCGCTGCATACGGCTGGCTGCGAGCGATGGAATTCCAGTGTGGGGACCAAAGATGGAGGTGAGTGGTCTATGGTCTGTTAGCAGCGTGAATCGTTTTCCGAACAGAAACTGATGGAATTTCTTTACTCCAAAGATTATAGAGAGTGCTTCACGCTCTATCTGTGCATAATTGCTCTCTGCTTTGCTCAAAGTCCGTGATGCGAAAGCAATTGCCCTTTCTTCACCTGATGGCATTATGTGTGAGATCACAGCACCAACACCATAAGGCGATGCGTCACACGCTAACTGTAATGGCAAGTCGGGGTTGAAGTGGGTGAGGGCTTCTGAATGGACTAAGGCCCTTTTAGCTTCCTTAAAAGCTTCCTCACATCTGTCTGACCACTTCCACTGTATGGTTTTGTTCAAAAGTTCATACAGTGGTTTCAGTATGTTTGATAGGTTCGGCACAAACTTTGCGTAGTACGTCAGTAGTCCCAAGAACGATCGCAGCTGACTCACATTTTGTGGGGATGGAGCTTCCTCAACAGCTTTTACCTTAGATGGTGCCTTGTGCAGCCCAGCACCGTCGATAATGTGGCCCAGGTACTCAACTGAAGACTGGAAAAACTCACATTTGTCCGTCCGGACCCGCAGTCCGTACTCCTCCAGTCTCTGTAGTGCGGCGTCAAGGTTTCTCAGGTGCTCCTGTTCGTCTTTACCTGTGATGAGAAGGTCATCGAGGTAACACTGGACACCGGTGAGCCCACTCAGTATCTGGTCCATAGCTCTCTGGAACAAGGCCGGGGCTGAGGTGATCCCAAAGGGAAGCCTCTTGTACCTGAACAGTCCTTTATGAGTCACTATGGTCAACAGTTCTTGTGAGTCTTCGTCAACATGCATCTGAAGATAAGCCTGACATAAGTCTATCTTACTGAATTTCTGTCCTCCAGCTAAACCAGCAAACAGATCGTCAATGAGGGGCAATGGATATTGTTCAGCTGTCAAGACCGGGTTCACAGTGACTTTGAAGTCGCCACAAAGTCTGATGGATTTGTCTTTCTTCAGGACTGGAACAACTGGTGTAGCCCATTCACTAACACTTACTGGTTCTAGTACTTCACTCTTGACTAGTTTGTCCAGTTCAGCTTCAACTTTTGGTTTTATGGCGTATGGGACAGGCCTGGCTTTGAAGCATTTGGGCTTGCTGTTTGGCTTCACAGTCAATTTAACTGTAATGTCCTTCATACTACCAAGTTCTCCCTTGAACACTTCAGCATGTTTCCTCAATATTCCTTGTAGGTTTATGTCCTCAACTTTTGCCATCATATGGATTTCCTGCCAGTTTAATTTGATCTTTTCCAGCCACGTGCGTCCTAACAACGCTGGGTGACTGCCCTTCACAATGTAGAGTGGTAGCTTTACCTTCTGTTCGTTGAACTTCACTGTTACAGTCACGATTCCTCTCACTGGTACAGGCTCACCTGTGTACGTTTTCAGCGTGATCTTCGTTGGCTGTGGTGTGAGGTGACTTAGTTTCTCCTTGTATACAACCTCAGACACCAAGGATACAGCTGCTCCTGTGTCCACTTGCATCCGTACTGCCTTTCCATCCAGTAGCGGTGTCACCCAGTATCCATGCTTTTCATCTGAAAAAGACAAAACATGCACAGACTCTTCCCCTCCAGATGAGGTGTCACTTTGGTCTTCCTCTGTGTATTCCAGTTTGTGCACTTTCTTTTTGTACTTCCTGAAGTCACTTTTCCTTTGTTCAGTATTTTTGGTTGACTGTCCCTTTTTGCTTTTACATGCACGCTCAATGTGACCCTTTTTGCCACAACTTCTGCAGTCTAAGTCTTTGCACCAACACTCCTCTGCTTGGTGCCCTGGTTTTCCACAGCGATAGCATGGTTTGCCACCTACAGTTTTGTACCGGAGATCTGTAGACACCTTATGCACTTGGGTTGATGTACTTAGCTGCTGTGCATCTTTGTTTGCCATTTCCATTGAAGTACTCACTTCTATTGCTTTCTGCAATGTTAAGTTACTCTCTGTCAAAAGGCGTTTCTGAATTGTCCCACTGCGCATGCCACACACTAACCTATCCCGTATAGTGTCATTTAGAGAATGTCCAAATTCACAGTGTTCTGATAACTGTTTCAGTACAGCCACAAACTGTGAGATTGACTCTCCCTCCTCTTGATTTCTCTTGTGGAATCTGAATCTCTCAGCAATGATCAGTGGTTTGGGAGAATAATGTGCTTTTAAAGTAGCCACTATTTCATCATAACATCTGTCACCAGGCTTTTCAGGTGTTACTAGGCTGCGCAGGAGATTGAACGTTTTTCCTCCGATGACAGTCAAAAAGGCTGGCACAATCACATCTGTTTTGATGTCATTAGCTAACACAAAGTACTCAAAACGTTCCGTGTAAGAACTCCATTGTTCCACCGATTCATCAAATGGTCCTATATTTCCAACCAGTGCCGCCATTGTCTCACTTTTACTCACTGCTCTTTTTCTCTCAACACTCGCGGAGATTTCTTTTTCTCCCGCGGCGAACTTCCCCTCATTCGCCGACGTGCCGTTGGGCGCTAGCTAGCTTCCTCGTTTCCTTCGCGTCCTTTTACCGCGAGAAAAAAAAAAAAGGAAAAAAAAAAAAGTATTAAACTCGGATTTTTCACCGAAAATAATAACACGAACGTGAGAACGTTTCTTCCTCGTCGCCAGTTTTGTTATAGAGCACACTCTATACTCATATAACTAATAATAATATGACATGACACGGTGGTTTCAAATAACGTGCATTCCTTTACTGCATCTTACACAGGACAGAATACCCAGCATTCTACGCGGGTTAACAGTGGGGCACTACGGATGCCCCCGAGGGAACAAACACAATTGAATAACAATACACAACACATGCTGTGTACACACCGTGGCTTAGAGCCTTTTTTAGTATCTCCTTATTGATCACTGTTCTCTGAGTCTGCCCTTAAAAGCAGACTGAACCAAATGCAGAAAGCTATGCATTGACTCAAACCTGCCCACAAAAGCTTCCAGTTGCACCATGGTTGATTTCCTGTTGTTCTGCTTTATTCTCTTTTTTGCCTGCGAAAAAACACTGCAATACATTCAGGTCTGCAACTTTCTCTGACAACATGCAAAGAAATATCAGATAAGATTCAAGACAATGTGGTTCCGCATGGCTCAGTTTTCTTAGTCACACATCCTTGCATAATCTGTTAGAGTGGATCCCCTTTCTTTTGCAATTTCTATAGGCTTAATGCCTGAGGAGAAAAATGACCTGCACTCTCTGCTCAAGTTTGATTAAAGACTGTGTTGAAATGAGGCTTTGAGACTGTGGAGGATTCTGGGCTGCAGCAGTGTGGGGGAGGGCCTCCCTGCTTTCTCTGGTCTAAAGAGACCCTAAATACAGCTGTTCTCCTCTTTACACAAGGGCCGTTTTGTTAACAATGTCGCGTCTAAATTACTGCCCATCTCAGCCCAGACACACTTGTAGTCCTGATGTTTTCTACTCTCTGTGTTTCCATTGGCTGAGCTAGTCTCATATTGTGGTTCAGGAGGAGCAAAGACAACATAGTTTGGGTTTGCAGTCTGGGAAGCAGAATCAGTGCATTTCATAAGCTGTAAAGTCTCCATTTTTTATGTTATTCTTTTTTTTTTAAGTTTAGAGTCATAAAGTTAATTTTGCAGATATTATATACCCTGCAGGATAAAATGATCCAGTGTAGCGTCATGTTCACATGATGGTTACCTGAGTGACTTGATGGTTGATGGTTACCTTCAAGAGAGGAAGAAACAACCATCAACTGAGACAGACGGCGAGAGTGTATGAATACAGGCAGAGGGAACAGGAAAGGCAGGGCCGGGGCGACGCAGCGTGTTTCCTGTGAGGCAGGAAGTGAGCAGGGTCAGACCACAGAAGAACTATGAGTTATTGCTCTGAGCTGCTGCTACCAAAAGCCAAAATAAACAATCCATTCATGCCTCACTCTTCCCTCTCATTTCCAACTTTACACTAATTAGACTACTTTTCAGTGTTGTATTACTGTCAGCGATGACACTATAGGGTGAAACGGACACTGTAGTAATTTCTTCCTCCTCAGAGCTCAGCAGATTCTTAAATTGCAAAGTAAAAACATTGGCTCCTGATCCCGATACCTGGAAACGCCTGTGTCCATGTTGCTTTTGCTGCAGAAGGCTCCTGAAGGTTACTGTGTGACAGAACAGAGCTGATCATATAAGTAATGCAGTATGAGGAAGGATAGGAACGCGACACTCGTGTGAGGATCAAACCATAACCTTTTACATGAAAAGAGAGAAGAATTAAAGGAGCAAAGAATTGGATGACTCGGCTGTTTGGGTCGAGTCTATTTATGCTGACATTAATATTGGACTGTTTTCGACCTTCGTTGCTCTGCCCACCATTTCTAAACACACCCAGAGAGACCCAAACATTGTTCCAGACTGGTGTGACATTCTGCTGTACTGAGCTTTATGTCATTTCTCTTTTTGGAAATGTGATTTACTGGTGGGCAAATAAACGTAGTGTTTCCTCGTGTGAAGCTTGTTGCATATTATTACCTTCTAACTGTCTGTAAAAATCACTGAAAGCACATGACACATAACTGTCTTCTGACAAAGGGTTAAAGTGAAGGAAAAAAAAATTGGCACCTCGACCGTGACCTGCTGAACCATGATGTATCATTTATTTAAGAGAAAAATTAAATCATGAATTTGAGCAGGACAGCTGTCTTTAAATTATCTTTGCTGGAAATATGCCGTTGTCAAACTGATGTAAAGCCATGAGTACTTTCACTGGTCATAAATGACTGACCTTGTGGACCATTACACAAACCGTTTTGCATTAAACTTTGTTTTATTACACCGTTTAGCGAATCTGTCCTCATGTCAGGGGTGCTCTCACAGTGCTGCTTTGTTCTGCTCATTGTAAATCATTCTCTGTGGGTCTGGGATTACCCTGATTGTATAGCAGCTATGTCCTAACTGATGAATCTCTTACAATGACATTATGAATTGAACAAATATATTGACTATTCAGACGAATAGCCCCATTCTTTAAAGCCCTAATTACTATAACCTTGCATAGATTTAGGCAATTAGCCTAAAATGCCTTTAAAATGTAGGGGCATTATATTGATAGTCTCCATTTAACCCTATCGGAAAAAAGACTGATAAGGCAGTTCTTCTCAGTCCATCCTAAGAGAAAAAACGGCAGTGATTTATTTTCTTTTGTTTTACGGAAAACAACAAGTATACAGCCTACGTTAAAACAGACAAACCACTGCATCAACAAAAATGTTGAAATGGCCCTATTTAGATAATACTGAAAAGAGGGGTTGGAAGATGGACTTGTTTGGGAAAGAGGAGAAAATGTCACCTTCCTCTTCCCTAAGATCTGCTTTTAATATCAGCAGAGAGAGAAAGAAACAAATCTTTGTGGCACTACTTGTTTATTTGCAACCAAACTCATGAGTTTGCAACCCCAGTTTCTGCCTGAAGGTGCTACTCATAAGATGTGACTACTATTTGGAAGTCAGCAAAAAGACCTCACCTCGAAACTCTGCTTTTTCTGCTGCCACATTTGATCTTTTTGCTTCATTGTCGGAATGAAAACAAGATCCATATAACGTATGTGACTGACTTTTTTTATTTATGACTTTGGGATAATCTGACAGTTTTCACATCATCTCTGTTTCTTGCATCAATTCCTCATCAAAGCTCCATCTCACTTGAGTGTTGTGCTTGTTTTCAACACGCATGCTTGCAAAATCATCTCGGAAAGAAGAAAGCACTCTGTAGAAAAACAATAATGCAGCATTCTGGAATCCTTTCCGTCTAAGAATGCGGATTTACCAAATATCTATTACCATAATCTACAACATGCTGCTCCGAAAGGGGAGACAACTCGCCTCCATCAGTTTATACCTCCGACAATAACAAGCCATTGTCTCAAGCCATAGGAGTATAGTGACATAACAGCAGCCAGTATTATTATATCAAACATTTGATCCTTCTGCTGGTTATACCACAAGTACTTACTCTTAGTCCAGTATGATGACTTAATATATTTAGATTTTTCATTAAATCAAATTCATGATTACACCTTATGTCACTGTAGCCGTCATACACAAAGTATACACCCCCAATCTTTTCTAGACATGCATTCATTGCCCACCACAAGTTGAATTTTGAAATTGTAAGTTTGATTCATACCTCATTGTCCTGTTCATTTTGTGTGACAATGATTCAGCTTGCATCAGTAGAATGTTCCTTGGCATCAAACCCAAAGTGGAATCTACAAATGACAAAATCAAGGAAATCCCAGGAAGGACAGGAAACAAATGAATCCAGCTCCAGTTCTTATCCAATTTAAAAAAACAATGACAGAAAAATGGACAGCTCTGGGGAAGAAATCTGCAAACTTGCTGGTCAAACAACATGTTGCAACTAGAAAAAAAAAATCTTTTGGGAAATTTTACTTTTTAGTTCTTGATAAACCGGAAAATGTTTACACCCAAATTCCTGCAGTACTTTTGATGTCTCTCTTCAACCCGAATTGTCTCTTACACTGTTCTGACGGTCCTTTCATAGACAGGAAGTTAGTGCAGCATTTCACAGAGCGTGACGGTTACCACATTCATTTTTAATTGTGTGATTTTTGTGCAGAATAAAACTTGAATGAGGACTGTTTACTGGGAGATTTAATGGCATATGGACACTTTAACCTCTGCTGCACCATGTCTCCGTACCTCGGCTTGACCTCAATGGCAACTGCAGTTTGCCCTGACTTCCTGTAGACAGTGTTAGAAAGAGGAGGGGCGTTGAAAAGCTGTCTTTTTCAATTTCTGTTTTTTTCCTTTGACGCCAACTTCCCCTTCAACAGTGAGCCTCCATAGCTTTTGTCCTCTTGAAGGATAAAGGACAGTGACACTGTACATGTAAATCGTATAGTGTTTACCACTGCACGGGCCTTTAGCTCAGACTGTGGTTGTACTGGTCTGCTTCCAGTGTGAGTGTAGGGCAGGGCGTTCCTGCAAACAGGCGTTCATGCAGAGCGAATGTACCCTGGATAAATACAGGTATTAAAAAAATATGCACTCATTCCTTATCTCCACCTTTTCTTTGTGCCATCTCCCGGATGAAGCCATGGCCCTCTCGCCAGGCTGCGTTGTCATGGGAATGTGTTCGTGGTTGAGAGTCAACTCTGAGGCTTTGCACTCAGTCAGTGTAACAGAGTTAATGAATTAATCTGCTTTGTCTGGTCATCTCTGACCCCATGTTTGATGTCTTGTGCATGTTGGCTTCAGTCAACGTTAATTGTTAACGTGTGGAAGGGTCCAGATAGCTTAGGGTTTCAGCTCTCTGGTTACTATGGCGATTATCACTGGAGCAGAGTGTGTTTTGAAAGCAAACAAGTCTGTTGTGGCACTATAACCGGCTGGGAGGATGCCACTGATGGCAATGAAGGTGACTGTTTGCTTGCATGTCTGTTTTTAACCTCGTCCACCCCTCCCCTATTTTAAATCCAAAAATGACGTACCCAAATTAAAATGGCTTTAGCTTCTGAATCACTGACTATATGCATCAATGAGGTCTTGCCGGAAAGAACACCCCCTAAAGTTTCTTATGAAAGTGTCAGAAAACCTGTAGGTCATACAGAAATAGAGCAGTGGGCCTTTGAAGTCAGTGAAAATGTAAGATGTTTATCCGCCTAAAATAAAAAGTATCTTTCAGTATAAATAACTGCCTGTGGCTGTATCTGTACAGGTAAATGACAGTATAGGCCTGTAACTACACTATCAGTGAACACCTGCCTCAAATTTGAAGAAGATAGGATAAAGTATGACCATTCTACAGTGTTTTTTCATGAAAAGATCCAGGTGGAGCGCCAAAAAGGACATTTGAAGCATCTACTCCACTTTTTAGTGGAGTTACATTTTGCATTGCTATTAGTGGTTATTACACAGTTATACACATCAGTATATGTTTGTGGTAATACTAAAAACCAATTGAACAGTTGGAAATTGTAAATTTGTGGTATCTGTAAGTAGCAGACTGGCTGTGCGTAATATTGCACAAGTGTCTGCAGGTGGCTTAGTTAAGCATGACTGTATACCCCAGGAAAGCTCAATTTGCATAATGCAATACGTCGTTAAAAAGCCTGAAGTTTCCTCTAGACGAAGGGATTGACAAGCCTAATGTATCGCCAACTGTTACTAATGAAATGCAGTCAAACAAAACCGGAGCAAATCAACGTTTCCAGGGCACGGCATGGATAGCTCGGTCTCCTGGCTTCAATACATTACTGTAGGTGCACACACAACGCTGAGCCAGATGCTAACATTGTACAATATTGAAAACAGGCGTCATTATGATCGGCAAAGTCATTTTTAGACACAGACACACCATAATAAAACATCATAAAAAAACACGCACATGAAAAGTGAAAATTAGGACAAAAAAAATAGGTTTGAGGTCAAAGTCCTTGCCTTTTCTGAAGCCGCTAGTCCATGCTAACATCCGCTAGTGCAACCACTCGTAAAGTCGGGTGTATCCTGTAACTTTCGCCATCGAAATGCTACAAGACCCTACTTGCAGCGGTTACCGCAACTTTCGACTGTGCGTTTGGGCTCCTCTTGTGAAAAAAATGCATAAGAAATAAAATAAAACAATGTTTTTTTTGTGCAAAGATGAGGATTGCCTGAATGCTGTGATATTAAACATGAGCATGTTTATTGACGTGTTCTGCGTGAGCAAGCATAGGGAGGGGAAATTTCCGACTTGGGTCTTATTTGCATAGTTTTGACCATCATTCGTATCTGTTATGATATTATACAGTTTGTTTGGAACTAAACAAACTGTCAGACAAATATTAACACACTAATAGAAGTACTGTTAGGGGAGCTTTTGTTTCTCTTTACAGAGCACTCGTCTGTTTGTCTGCTGTCTGTCTATCTCCCACTCTCTCTCACTGAGTCTCTTTTGCTCCCTCTTTCGAGAGTGTGGGGCCGTCGCTCTGGTCAGCTGCAGAGAGAGGAACCTGAAAGGAAGTGGAATAAACAAAAGGAAAGCAAGCCAAACAAAGCTGCAATGAGGCTTTGGTAGACATGCCAGTTCAGGGGCAACGTGCGCACACAAAGAGCTCTCTGTGAGAGTAGCGGTGCTCCGTATTCCTAGGAAGTGCTCACGCAGTCACACACAGGCATTACAATCACACACACAGCAGTGGTACGCAGAGATAACTGAAGCATACCATGGTTAATCCTTTAGTACACAATATTGTTTTTGTAGAATCATCTCTTACTTTTTGCTGGACAAGTGACACACTCATCAGTGTCAACTCCTAAAAGGACTTTGATTTGAAGATAATAATACTTAAGTAGTCTTTATGGAAGGATTTAAATGTATTGTGTATGTGTATACGTGTGTGTGTGTGTGTGTGTGTGTGTATATATATATATATATATATATATATATATATTAATTGTCACAGTAGTTGATGGAATGTTGATGACATTTGCTTACTCTCTCTGGGTCACATAGCTGTTGTTGAAATGTCAAAAATATAAAACCATCAAACCCTCTGTATGTGGCTGTGTTTCATTCTGAACTGCAGCTTCTGTCAGTTATACACCATAAGGCCACTATAAACATATTACATTAAACATTAACACAAGTGACCTGTCCTGAATCTCAGAGGCAATTTGAGCAACATAATTATGTGCTGAACTTCAGAAGTGTGTGTGTGTGTGTGTGTGTGTGTGTGTGTGTGTGTGTGTGTGTGTGTGTGTGTGTGTGTGTGTGTGTGTGCTTGTTATCCGTGTTGGCACACTCTATACTTTCTAAAACTTGGGCCACTTTGTGCTGCACCCGAGAGGTAAACAACTGCTTACTCTTTCCACCCCTTTCAATCCATCTCCTGCATTTCTCTCCTCATGTGAACAGTACGTGCATGATGTGTCATGCAAGTAAAGGAATACCAGTATGGATGGAACACACATTTTGAGAAAAAGCACTGACCGAAGTATTCTTTTTCTTATTATGGCACAGTAATGCATGACTTTAGTGAACCATGAGGTAGCAGAGGGGCAGTAACATCCTGAAAAGGTCAGCTAGTGTAGCCAAAGAATGGAGAGAATTCATGAGTCTGTAAAGAGTCAAAGTGTACAGAAGGTAGCGCAGGAGTAGTGATAAACAACATGATCAGAATAGTAGATGTAGAGGAAACAGGTTCACAGTCACAGCACAATGTGTGTTGAGAAGAGTACACAGGTAACTGAGCCTTCGCTAAGCCCCGCCCCCACTGCTACTCCGCCAAGCTGGAATCCCTCAGTAAATATGTCAGAGAGAAGCAGACAGAAGGGTCTACAATATGCGTTTGAAGGGTATATCCAGGATGTCACACTGATTCAGCAGTGAAAACAGGTAAAAAAGAAGCCTACAAACGCAGTTTAAAAGTGAACCACCACATTGCCTGGTGATCGAGACAGAAGACAAGGAAATTAAGGAACAACTACGTAGCATAGAAGTGTTAAAAGTAGTTAATTATGAGGTAACGCACTCAGCTCCACAGGTCTTAGAAGCGTATATCTCCTTCCAACCAGTATCACAATTACAGAAGGACACAATCACATGACCTTTGAAGGAGCTGGTCAATGCTACCGTATGATTGGCCAGTCTGCGTTTGAGGGGCGGGACTTGGTGAGACTATTAACTTCCTTACTGCCTTCATGAAGTGACAAATCGACTTGAATGATTTCATCCAAAGCAAGTTTCAGCTTGTGTGCTCTGAGGAAAATGTGTGAACCTTTGAGAAACCTCCGTTTTCACCCCTCCTCTTTTCATTTCCTGTGCTTTTTTTAGGTTGCTTTAGCAACACAGAATTGGAATAAACTTCCTGTCTATTTCCCGGGATTAAATGCGGCCTCTTATGGCACATATTTTCTTCCACTACAATCTCTTGCGCGCTCCAGATTTGTTGATTCTTACGCCATTCATCGTTTCATGTAGATAATTAGTATAACTGGTATCTAGATATTATTAGCATCATGCAGCACAGCCGTTTCTTAGTTTAACACATCTTGAAGCATTTCTCTTTCTAAACAGCTGTTACAATAATTTTCTCAAACTCTCATGTCTCACTACAAAATGTTACGAAATGTACCGACAAAAAAATCATATTAGTTGGACACAACACACATAGCCCACTTTAACAAAATGCACAAAAAAATGCAGTGAGTCTAATATAAAACAAAAACCTGTGATTATTTGGTTTTCATTATGCATAAGTTAAATTCTAAAAACGTTCACTTCTTTTCAGTAAAATTGTACGTGCGCCACATCTCTCCTTAAATGCTAAAACGTTTAAATATTTGTCAAATTGCTCTATTTATTATTTAGCTTCAAAGTTCATCTTTAAAGAGAACAGGTTTTATCTGAAAGTTCAAATTGGGTCTCATTTCAACATGAGTTGAAATGCTGAGCGAGGATTTTTTGCTGTGGCCATGTCAGACACATTGGTCTGGTCGGCCCTTTCATGTCTGCAGGCTTCAAGGCCATGGTAGCCTCTGAGTTTCAGAGCTGTGAGAAGGCCAGTCGTCTCATCCAGCCTTGGTGGCCTCGTCTGCTCTTTGATCGATGGCCTTTCAGTCCGGAGTAATTATCCCAGACAAGACTGGGAGGCTGGTGACTTAATGTACCGCCATGTCTGTACAAAGCTGCATAAATCTAAACATTCTAGTTAGATGTGATGACTTGCATCCACTGCAGGTTTAAGATCATTTTCAAAAGGTTTACTGCCCTAACTGAAATGTCAAATGAATGGCTCTTTCAAAGTAGTGCATTAAAGAAATAGTTGATGATCCAAAATAGCTTAAGATTAATTTTGTCTTTCATTTAGCCTAATCAATTTAATCAACTAATTGTAGATTTACTCTGATTTACCTCCAGTTTTTCACCTTGAATATGTTAAAGAATTAGGAGTGTATTCAATAAGCCTCACTCTCTGGCTTTGGTTACTGAGTGTGTTTTTGTGTAAATGTTGATACCATGGCCGCCATCTCATTGCTTGTATTTTAATGCATCAATCCATAAATCATTGAACCTTTTTCCTCCATCCTTCTGTCCGTGTGCCTGTATATGTGAATGTGTGTCTGAGTACAAAGGTTAGTGCAGAAGGAGGGCTGGTAATGGATGCATACATAATGCATCAGCAGTACATATCCAGTGGCCCATATCCAATGATGCAGCAGATGCCTCCAGTGACCTCCTTACTGTCCCTGTTTGCCTTCATCTTTGCCAGTTGATGACTACACACTGTTTCCTCCTATAATTTGCCCATTTTAAGGATCAGATAACAAGTCCTTGTTATGAAGTGTTTTCATCAACTGCATAGTATACTGGCACTCCTTCCCATGGTTCAGTCTCATCATTGGGAGGCTGCAGCTGTTGTGACGCCAGAGAGAGACGCTAAGCTCCAGGCTTTATTTTGCTGCTAGAAGTGAGACTGAGGCTCAACTAATGATAGTGTGAAGTGGCTCCTCCTGTGGGTGTAGTGTGAGTGTGGAGTGGCTTTCTGGGTGACACAAAACTGCAGTATGAGGCAAGACATCGCTGTGGTCCACTGATCTGCCTTAATAACATGTGCCATAGTTTTGTGTCTTAGTTCGTCAAAATCGTAACCTAATTTATGGGAAATGGAAGTGCTGTCACCAGGCTGCCAGATACAGGTCCACAAGTGGATCTTCTTTATATACTGTGAATGTAGGTCTGTTGTTCTTGGAGTGGCCTTGGGAAACTGAATGATTGTTGGGGGCCAAGGAGCCTGAAATATGCCAGCTATGAAAGATATTTGTCAGAGCTGTTGTTCAACTGTTTTCAGAGGGGGCGCAACATTAGAAGCCCCCCCCCCCCAATTTAATCTGTTGACACACATGTGATGGGTTGAGTTTGCAGTTCCGGATTACTTTGAGGTATTTAATATTGCTCAATGGTTTCCAACGGTAAGCACAATTGAGTCATTGCACCACGACAAAACGGTATACAATTAACAATAAAGTTCATGGGGCAGGGGAGATATGCACAGGAACACATTTTGCCTGTATAATAGAAAAAAAGATTTAAAAAAATGAATCCAAATCCACCCGGACGGAACCTGGACATTCCGGAACGGAACTCTGACATTCCGGAACGGAACCCGGACATTCCGGAACCAGGACCTACCGAAACGGAACCCTGACATTCAGGAACAGAACCCGGACCTTCTGGTACATTCCGGAACCACATTCCGGAAATTCAATCACATTTCATGTGTAAAGCACAGAACAAACATGCAGAGAAACCAAAAGGGAGGAGGAATGTGATGCAATAATATAAAATATCATAAAAGCACAGGAAGTTATTTCACATTGTTTAGTAGCAGACAGAGACATATTGGGTGCTGCTTTATCCTTTTAAAGACGAGTAGTTTATGTTCTGTTCATCACAGCATAAGCATCTGCATGAGGTGTCAAGTCAGTGTCTGTTCCTGGTTCGAGACCATAGTGCTGGTTTAGATGAAGGATAATATGCCTGTAGGTGGTGTGCATGTATTTGTGTATGCGTTTGTGTGTTTTTGTATGCACAGGGACGGTCTTTCTATACGTGCGATGCCTGCCAGATGTAAGCTCTGATCAAATTATAGGCGTCAAAATGGAGAGAGGATGTTTGAGACAAAGCCTCCAGCTGAGGAAATGATCTTGGTGTCGGATTTGCGACAGGTGTGCCTTTTTTATTTTTGGAGTAATTCTGTAAAACATGATATTTACTTGAATAACTCATGGCATAGATCTATCTACTGATATACATACACAGCAATCAGCTGCAGTACAGCTGTGTTATGGAAGTGTAAAGCGGGAGCAAAATAAATGTGTGTGTGTCTCTTTTGCGATTAGATTCTAGTTTCCATTGATATCAAATGCTTAAAACATTTTGTTCAAATGAGCAGCTGAGATTTGTCTGTAGTGCAGTTGGCTAAAATCCATTGGTTAGCAAGCAATGCAGTCATGTTGGGTCTTTTAAAAATCATTACTACCGTATGTTAATTATCATATAAGCACGTATTGGTGGTTTGTGTGCAGTGTAGGTCATCCTTTATTGGGAAACGTGGGCCATGGGCGAAGAGGCCTGCTCCAGATGTCATGGCACATTACAAACAGCGCACTGGGCTGCAGACTTTCAGCATCCCTCTGCTTGACGCTTCTTCATCCCTGCAAACAGTTTGAAAATCGCCATCAATTATAAATTCATCCATCTGCTGGGCTGTGATTCCTGCTCCCGGCACTTCAGCGGGCCTGATAGCCGCTCCTGCTCACAGCTCCGCCAAGCGTTTTGACTATTAGCATTCAGAGCTGATGAAATAAGACAGGAGAGACACGTGGGCCAAATACAATAAATAAATGAGAGCGGGAAAGACCTCACATATTTTTATTTTTCCTCATCAGCGAATTTAAAGACCATGGTTGAGTCATTTGTAATAAAACTCAGATCGGTGCCCGATTGATTGGAGCTTCCCTGTTACGTATTTCTACATTCGATTTTTATGCACTTGTCTACTAATTGGTGTGGTGGATTTCAAGGTTGTTTCAATCATCGGCAGTTACGGCCAAAAAACAGGCATTTAATTTGGCACACTCACGGAGAGACCTCTGTCTAGCATCCCCTCAGGGTCTCTAAAGGGCATCTCTCTCTTTCTCTCCTCCTCCCCTTCTCTCTTCACCTTTTCCCTCTCCTCATTTAATCCTCTCTGCTGTCTGCTACGATTAATGGTTCGCTGTCCCTCTCATCTCAGTCTTCCATCAACGTCTCTGCTTTTCTTGACCCCCACTGACTTTCTCCTACCTGTGTTTTTTTACCATCAAAGAGCACTTCTGACTTCTAACACTGTCTCAGCAGGCCCCGGCCTCCCCTCCCTGTAGCCCGGAAAGTAGGTGGTTCAGAGATATTACCTGCTCTACATCCATCTTTCAATCTGTCCAATTAGGGGAACGTATCATTTCCTAATTACCTTGACAGATTCTCCTTGTGTGTTCCATGCTGCATGTGTCGAAAAGACTTCTATGGAAGAAACAGTTTCCAGGGGAATGGAGAATGTTATTTCTCCTTTGCTTCTTTATCCTATCAAAAACACCTGACGCTACATTATTGAAGATACTCACGTCACAATCTTATCTTGCTAACGAACGTAATGTAGGATTTTTGCCATTACGGCTGATCTTTGACTATAAAATAAGATGGACAGTTCGAAGTTCCAGAGGTCCCAGTAGCATGTTGGAACATGCATGCTTTGTTATCAGTGGAACATTTCCCAGACGCATTTCAGCACGACACTTCAGTGCTATTACCCCCTATTTTATTTGTGTTTCCTCTCTCAGCAACCCTCTACGTTTCAGTCTTGTTATGACGGAAGGAGGATGTCTGTGCAGCATCCTTGCCTTCAAGGTTACCACGGTGTATTGCTAGTAGCCAGGCATTTGTAGTCTAACTATTACAGCTCTACAACACATGGCCTGCAATCCAATCCCAAAACACTACAGATATACACTGTGAATCACACAGAGACTAGATACTTGACTTGTACAGATTTTTCTCTCTAAATTGACCTCTTATCTGTGTTCTTAAAATTGTTTTAAATCAGAACACCATCTCTGACTAATTTAAAGGCTGTCTCCTTTTTTTCTTTCTCTCCCACTCCTAATTTTCTGATATGCCTTGGTTAATCTTTACACCACCTAATTGCAAGTGTCCCTCTTGTGACTAATAACCTCTGCAGGAGAACTACCGTGTAGTGCCTCCAGCTTCATTTATTGATTTTCTGCACATTTTTGGTCCCACAATCAAAATGCACAGAACGTTTTTGTTTAATTGATGATGATAATCGTCAATCGAGTTTGCTCATGAGCAGAGCCTTGCTGGTGGCAGTGCGAAAGGGGTTTTCCATACGCATTAAAATATGGTGCAACTCAACATGTTGACGGTCCGAGTTTTCCAAAACTGGTCCTTGTAGCCCTTCTGAACACTTAAAACTTCTTTTGATAGTTTTTGTGGCTGCCAATTTATTGAGCAATTCTGGTCATTTTCAGAATTGTCATCAAATGTATCGACATCCACCTTCTTTACTCTTGCCTCACATTCACTCAATGTATAGAGGAAGTAGATTTGGTCTTCTTGCTTCTCATCCCTCTCTTCTTTGGCAGCAGTTGTCAGTGTGTTGTCCAGGCTTGCTCTTAGCCCGAGGCATGGTTGCCATCTGTCGAGGGAGATTGAATTTCTCCGTCCCTGTCTTTCAAACAGTCTGTGTGCGCACATGTATTTTTTTTCTGTTCGTAAGTGTACATGCATTTATACAAGCTGCTTCCATTTCCTCCTTGATTGGGTCTGAAAATAGGAAGTGGCACATGTGTCTCTCAGAGGGCCTCTGGTCTCGAGTCTGGATTGTCACATTTTCTCAACACGTAGCTAAGAGGAACAGGCGGCATCGGACCGCCTCACGGCTGGTGTGTAGGCGTCCGAGAACAGTGGGAGGGAGAGTTTTGAGAAATTATGGAAATTGATATTAATTAGATTATAGAATAAGGAGATAGTAACTAGTGGGGAGATGGATAAGTGTTGAAGTAATTTTTTTTGCGTAAGAGATGAGTGTCAGAAAATTGAGTATAGTGAGGCTGACTTGTCTCACTTGATCCTGCTGCAGGCTGGAGTTTGCCAACTCAGCGTTTTTATTGTTGTTTTCCCCTCTTTAACCCTGTCCCCTTCTTCTCTACCTCTGTTTTGTTGAATTCCTATTGCATACTTTATCACTTTAGTTACTTATCTTGGCATTAACACTAGCTGCCTCATCACTTTTTCCCCTGTATGCATAGTGTACTGTATATTAATGTGGAGAGTGTTGGAATTCAAGCCTCTCGTTGTGTTTATTTGAGTCTCAATGTGTCTCAGGGTGCTGAGAGCAAGAAAAGAGACTGTGAAAAATCTCAAGTTCATGGGAGGCAATGTCTAACAATGAAATGTGTCTTGCCTGCACTGTCACCACAGCATGCTAAGAAAGCAGGAAAAATCACATTAAAATGTGCAAAAAAAATAGTGTTCAGTCTCAGTTTCTCTGTGCATATTGATTTGAAAACCTCATGACATCCAGTGTCTGCCTCTAATGTCTTCAGAGTTGAGCTTAAAAGCAAGTGCAGATTTGGTATTCATGGGTCAGCCTGTCACCAAGGGTTCAAGTATTGATTTATTCAACAGATTTGCTCTGAAGTAAGGACAGGAAGGGCCACAGGGACCATTCCATTATAGATTTGGTGGACGGATGAGCCTGACTTAAGAAAACATCCTTGTGCTCTGCCACTAGCCAATGTTATATTCAACTTTCTCTTTGTCTTAACTTTCTCTACATTCCCAGTGGCAGCATAATAATCAGTCAAATAAGTGTCTCATTAAAGCATGCAGCATTCATTTTTCACACATCAGAGGCAAAGCATCATTCATTTTTCAGTAAATTATCTCATTCAAAACAAATGACGAAGATATCAGGAATGAGGCTTTAAAGATACACACCCTGATATTGTAGTATTCTCTAAAGCTGTGAGGACATCTGGGGTCACTTTTTTACGGTATAAAAAAAACCACAAGTCATTATTAATGTTTGTCTGAAAGCAATTTGTAGTTGAACATATGATCCTGTAATCAGCAGTGAGATTGAAATTTTTCGGTCACGACCCCTCAAGCCTTTTTTCTTGCTAGTGGCCATAAAACGATTTGCTGTGGCTGGTGAAGGCAGTTGTCGTGCTGACTGATAGGAGGCGGAGCTGTGTGAGTAGCTGGTGTGAGCTCCTCTGCTGATTGGAGCGGTCCAGGCCTAAACATCAACAGCGAGCCTGTGTTCTCAGCTAGCAGTGGTTCACACTGCTTCCTTTGTGTCCTGCTCCCAATCCCACCAGGATGCTTCACACTTGCTCCAAACACATGCACATTTATTCACACACAGAGTAACATACCACAGGAGGTAGGCCTTTGAAACTGTTAACATTTTAAACTTGATAAGGCTGTCACTGCATGATGCTGATGCAACATGTAAGCACTGCTGGAAGATGAAGAAATGCGTTGATTGTTTTAAGCTGTTGATCCTCAGTCTTGACACAGAACAGTGGGAAGTACCCTTCACTCTTTCCTCCTTTTATGTCCGCACTTGTCAGTTTCATCATGCTTCACTGAATAACGAAACTCCAGAGACGTGTCAGGATTTCTCACAGAAGAGCTGGTTGGCACACTTCTTCATCAGTTTCATCAGTGGTCAAATGTGGGAGTCGATAAAAGCTTTGTCAGTTAGAAGAAGAGAGACGCTCAGATCATATTTCTGCAAAAGAAAACCCAAATTCCTTATTTGGACTTCACATTTAAATAACGTCCCTCAGCAGATGTTGAGGTGGTTTTTGCTTCACATTTGCTCCTCAGGGCATAAAGAGATTCTGCATTCACATGTAGAATCTGTAGTCAACGGGACAAGATTTTGACATCGGAGGCGTTTTTGTTTTAGCTAAGTTCCAAAACCACAGTGCACATTTTGCACAGTGGGAGCAGGCCGATTGCCTCTGGTATAATAATGTAGTAATAGTATTTAATTCCCAGCAGCTTATGTACCTGCTAATCTCCAAACAGCGGGAACAGATGTACTTATTTGAGTCGTATTGAGGTCCATGTTGTGTAAATAAATAACATTTTCTTTATCTGCTTTCTAGATTAATGAAACCACCTGGTACCCCAGGGCAATCACACACCTTGTTTTTGATATATCATCTGACCCAGTTAGACAAGGTTCACTTTAGTCTATGGTGGCCACCTGGGACTTGATTCAAACTGTTCATGTTTCTATTTGTATGTGTCGATGATATGTGTGTAGGTAAAGCACCCATAAAGGACCAAACTCTTACCATGACGGTCATCTGACCCGATTGTGTCTCTGTTAATAACACCTCCACCTGTGAATACAGTCCATCCATCACGGGTCAAGCGCTGTCCGGCGGCAGCTGGCCCCCGTTAATCCTGTGGGCTCCCTGGCACAGGCTCCCCTGGTACCCATCTCCCTGTTGGTTCTGCCTGTCTGCCAGTCACATTGGAAACCATCTGTAATCAGGCAATTTCCTGAGTCCCTTGGGAGATTTACAAATTCCCAGCTATTTCTTTTCCTAGTAATGCATATTTTCATACCAATACCCCCTTCTTCCTCAACACACGGAGAGAGACAATAAGTCAGCTTGCACACCTCCTTCTTATCCATTTTGATCATCTTTTGTATTTTATTAGTGAGAGTAAAGGAATTGTGATGGACATATAGAAGCTAACTAATCTCATTTAAATGAAATTTGGGACTAAACTGGCACTCTATTTTTCCCCCTGTTTTTGTTTTTTCTCATTTTCTACCATGACTCAAAGACGACCACAACGGGCGTACATGTTGCCCAGTTGCTAGGCAGTGAACATTATTTACTTTCCTACAGTCTCAACTTTTCTTCATCCCCTGCTCTGCACGCACAGTCTTATTCCTCTGTGTCTTGGTCAAACTGTTTCGTTAGACACATTGATGTGTTTTTAATTTCATGTTCATGTCAGTTCAGTTTAATTTTAGAAGGGATGGGTTAAATGTCCATTTAGTTTTTGTACGCTGTTTGTGCTGATAAAAACTAAACTAAAAGCAACGCAAAGTTGGTTTGTTCTACTTTAGCACAGTGTGAAACCTGATGATGACTAAGGTCCATTCAGTCACCAAGGCCGGCAGTTGGAGGTTAAAGCTTATGGGAGAGAGAAGCTTGTTCAGCGCTGAGTCATATCAATTTTCCCAAACAATCTTTAGAACATACTAGTATCAATAGGGCATGTGAAAATGGTGCGTGTGCGTGTGTGTGCACGTGTGCGTGTGTGTGTGTGTGTTCATGTTCATGCAGCTGCAGTCCTGAGCCTCCACGGTCCAAAGGGAGCTATGGTGATAATGCAACATTAGCCACAGATCAGACAAAGTGTGTTGTGTAATAGCGACAGGATCAGTGATATGAGTCCAACTGTCATCAGGATCTGAGTTCCTGCCACCGCCTCTCCCCACAGAACCACCACCAGCAGTAGCAGCTTATTGCCCCAATCTTGAGTGATTGCACACGTATCACATTGACAGCATCGTCTATGATTCCTCAGCAGACCCAGCTGTCCTACTAAGTGTGTGTGTATTTCATCCAGTTAAAGATTGCTTAGTGGAAAAGAAGTGTGTCCAGTAGGAATTCTGCAAACCTTCTTATTAAAGTACAAGTGCATGTACAGTTGTCGGCAGCCTTTTACCGCCAGCTAGCAAGTATGCAATATTAAAGTTAACAGCGCAGTGAAAGATGTCACTTGCCTCTGCATACATGTATGTGTACAGTACATTGAGGTCACTGAAGTACTCATAATAAGGATTACGGTAGCAGCAATGCATTGTTCATCGTTTTGGAGGTGTACATAAAACCCCACTCAATACTCCAATTGTTCAGAGTGATGTCCTCTCACTTTAAAGTTACTGTCATGTGTGATGAGGAACAGACTCTACTTCACAGTTGTTTCATTTGAACTTCAGACATATTCCACATGCAAAAGCTTAAAAAACTGAGAATATTCAAAGTTCACTAGGAGCTGAAGTGTATTTGTATTATTCAATAAAGAGAGCTGTTACCTATTTGTTAACCAAAGCAGCAGTGGCACCAAGGTATGTGCCAAACTGCACCACTCATCTCTTAACTGTTAGTAGCTTCAGGACAAACTCCAAAGGGCATGTTTACTGTGTGTTTACTGTGTGTTTACTGTGTGTTTACTGTGTGTGTGTGTGTGTGTGTGTGTGTGTGTGTGTGTGTGTGTGTGTGTGTGTGTGTGTGTGTGATGAGATAAATGCCTGCTAGCTCAGCCTGGTCAGTCAAATTCATGAAATCACAGGTCTAGCTCCAGACTCTCATATCTACCACAGCGGCTCCAGGAACAAACCCTGTTCTGTGTGTCTTGCTGTGTGGTGCAAAATTAGAAAATGATTAGTTTCCCATATTAGTGCTTAAACCTATTAGATTTGTTTTTAGTACATACAGTTTTACAGAAGGGTAAGTGTAGTGTGTGGAGTTTTAAGAGGCAACTATTTTAATGGCCTTTTGGCTTTAAACCAATATTGTGGTTTTAACCAGCTTAAACCAAACAAAGCTTTTCTGTAATGATTTATTCACCACAAAGTATTCTATCTACAACTGGATTTATATGGAATGCACACTGCTCATTTCCACTGACTCAGTCTGCATCTTAGATTCCGTACTGAAAAAACAAGGTGAAATAACTGTTTACAGTTTTGAATTCAAGGTATGCGGTGAGCCAGACAGAGAGAGCATTCGTTCCTTTCTTTTCCTTCTGCTTAACAATATCGCCCACAGACTGTACAGCAGATGGATGAGCGCTTCAGCACAGTGTGATTTGCAAATTGCTTGGTGGGGAGAGTTAGGACTTCGGAACCATGAGGTGGATGTTAAATGGAGAATGTCACAATGTGTTTGTAGGTAGACTCACTCACCCAGACCCCGAGCGCCCACACCCTTTTGGTTTTGTTACATTTCTGGTCACATTTGGTCAGCCTTGATGCACAGCAAGACACGTGATAACATACCTTGAGACTGTCGCAATCTATTGGATATTTGTTAAAAGTGTCTTTATTGCAAGGCAAAGCACATGTTCTGCTCTATCAGCCAGTCTGAGCTTATATCCCACGGAGGAGTAGGAGCTGACAGCTGTCCATGGAAACTATCTTTGCTCATTCCTACCCAGAGGCTCTGCTGTGCATGTGCGTAGTAGTGTATTTTGAGGGTCATCCCAGAAAGACCCCAGGCGAGTACGACTGGAGAGTACACTGACAGTCACCCGTGTGTGTGTGTGTGTGTGTGTGTGTGTGTGTGTGTGTGTGTGCGCGCGCCATTAGATTCCTTGTGGCAGATGCGCTCTCTCTGGCCTCAGGCTATTAGAATAAACATAGCAGTGGATAAGAAAAGCCCATATCCTGTCAGTGCAAGATGTTTCCATCAAAATGTTAACATCAATAAAGTGGCGTAATAAAAAGAGGGGAATGTGATGGCGGGTGTTTTTTTGTTCCTTTCGAAGTTTAGATAGCTCTGTATTACCATTTTAAATCAGACTATAAATAGATGTATAACTGAAGGTGCAGAATCCCTGTACAGTAAGAGAGAGCAGGAGCCCTGTCCAGGATGGAAATGAGAACTGAGATGTCTTGCAGAGCTGAAGGAAAAACTGGGAGGCAAAGGGAGAGGAGCAAGACAAGGGTCCAGATGTGAGGCGGCCTCGCTGGCTGCCTGTTTACATTTCTCAACCAACGGGAGTGTATTTTTAACCTTTGCCTGTTTTTGTTCTCTCTGCAGGTGCTGGAGAGTCGGGGAAGAGCACCATTGTGAAGCAGATGAAGTGAGTGACTGCTCATTGTTTTGCTTTTCCTCCCATCATCTCTGACAAATGAATATATGGTTTAACAGCACAATTTAATGTATTTGAAATAATTACACATCAATGTTTTTCCAACATTTATTTGATTATCAGTATCTACTGCATAGACTTTAACTGAAGAATTATAGCAGCACATTCATTTATAGATATCCAAGCTAGCGCGCAGCACAAATGTCGCCTCACATCATAATACTTTTAATGTCTGGTGCTTTCCATGTGTCGTTGGCTCCCATTAACCATGTTTTCAATTTGTACATAATAAAAAAAAACTGAATACAAGAATAATTGTCAGAATGGAAACGACAGCCTCTTAAAAGTGGAGGGTATGGAGTTTGTGGAGCAGTTCCTCTGCAGTGGGTCTTAATGAGGATCTAGGCCAAGATTTCAGATTTTTCTTGTAAACAGGCTTAGCCCCCCTAACTAAAAATGTGTATTATGATGAATCACATTTTCCTTTCCAAATGTTTTGCTTAAAATGTGTGCTTAATTTGACTATTGTGGGATCCTAGTATCTGATTTGATGCACATAGGTTCTAGTTAAATACATCAACATACAGCCTATGTGAGGTAAAACACTTTTTCTGCGAAAGCCCAAGAGAAAGGTCAAATGTAGAACGAGTTAATTAGCCTGTGTCCGATAATTTGACTATGTCACAAGCTTTATATTATTGGCAGGTAATGTGGTTGTTGTTGTTGTTTCACTGAAAATCCAGAGTGAGACTGGACAGCTAATCTGAGGAAAGCAGAAGGCATACAGCTGGAAGGGTTATCATCTCCGTGGTCCACATCAGTTAGATTAGCCAAACGCTCTGAAACTGGTCACTTTGCACATTTCAAATATAAAAGCTCCAACTAATTTAATTTTCAATACATTCATATTTTGTATTTACATTCAAGTAAAGCAGGTGCTAAATGGTATCTTCCCAAGTAGTTTATATTAGGAAACACACACACACACACACACACACACACACACACACACACACACACACACACACACACACACACACACACACAGGGAAGCTATATCCTCCTCCGTACCGCAGCTGATATTGTATACAGGGAGGTCCCTCTCTGACAAATACAATCTTTTAGCTTGCTGATATGATGAGTAATGAATAGAGTTTGGCCCAGTTCGCTTGGCACTGCTCGGCTCGGAGTCAGCAGGCTTGAAATAGGCCATTAACAGGCATTGCACCATGAACGTTTATCACCAGCCTCATGGAAGAGAGAAGCGGTTGTTAAGTGATTGACCAAATCGATTGGGGAGTCCAGTCACATGTCAGAATACAGATGTCTTCTGACATGTGTACATTACTCTACTGCGCTAAACACGGATCTCAACAGATACCGGGGTACATCCGTGCTCCCAGTCAGGTTTTTGGAATTGTTCAATTCAGAATTATCCTGGCAAAGAAAGCCCGCCATTGTTGCTGCAAGGCTTTGGGAAGCGTTTGCTAAGGACAGGAAACATTAGTCAGGTTGTACAAAAGATACTTTTCAGTGCTTCTCTACACTGAAAGATCATCATGATCTTGTCCTTTCCTTGATAGGACTACTACCACCCCGACCCTCACTAGATTGGCACTGCTTGTTACTTAAGATTACTATCTCTTAATTACTTAAGAGACTATAAAGATAATGAAGCTGGTCTTGAAACGCTGTCAAATTTCATACTCAAGTAACAATTCAAGCTAAGAAAGTGAACATGCATTTGGTGAATTATGATTCATTTGACACATTTACAATGCTGAGCAGAAATAATTATACAAGTACACAGCGTTTGAACGACATGCAGTGAGTCATGTCACGATTAACCAGCGTCTGCAGATTTGCTGACTGTTCTTGCTTTCATCCCGACGGTTTCTCAAAGATGTTTTTAAAACAAAAATCATAATAGCTCGCTACATGAAGATAAAGTGAGTTACTTAAAACTTACTGTGGGAGGATGTTTTAAACTCAGTAATACTAAAAGTTTCCAGTTTGTCAATCAAAGAAAAGGCTTAACATGACCAACAACAACTGGCAGGATAAGAATTATAGTCTAGTAGAAGGACTAGTATTTTTGTTGTCTTCTGTATAGCCTAAACTCCGATTACTGTGTAGTGAAGCACACTCTGATCAGTCTCTCTGAAAAACTCCCTACTTATAACAAGGGTGGAGAAGATGGTGCTACATGTGCATTTCCACAGCTGATGACTCAACGCTAGTCTCCCTATTTAGTTTTGCTACACTGACTGAAGCAACATGACAAATCTCTCAGAAACGCTGTTTGTACACAGCAGTGAACACCTACACGCTTGATGCTTTTTCTTTTGATACATCATTAACAAAAGCACATCGTTATTAACATGAATGATTCATATACAATACTAGGGCCCTGGATCTGGTATGTCAAAATAACTGTTGTGAAAAGGTCAATCGAGCCCTTTAGCTGACACTAAAGTTAAACGAGCACAACACCACTGTCATCTCTTCGCTCATTGAGGAGTACAAGTGCAGTTTGGCTCCCTGAAAATAGAACGAACAGTTCCAAACTAGACTTGTAAGTAGAAACATTTTCTTTGGTTGTTTTTCTTTTTTGTAAGATGGAAAACAATAGATTTCAGCGATACTATGTGTGGGATTTTTCTATTCATAATTCTGACACAAGGATGCATTATGCTTCTGAGAAAGGATCAGTTATCCTGTGTGTCACAGGAAACTGCTGTGCTAATGATGGGGTGTCTTTTAATCTGGCTTTGAAGTTGTTCAGAAGAATTTAGAAAAATCCCCTCGGTTGACACTAGTCTTCGATGTTGTGACAAAAAGGATGATTATGCTTACAAAAATGTGACCGTCACAGGATATGACAGCACTAATAATGGGATTTAAAGTTTTATTGTATCCTACTGAAAATGTACCCCTGGTTGACACTGCACTTGCAAGTTATTTTTAACACAGCATCAATGAAATATTTAAATGAGAAGGAAGCAGTTTACAAAGTCTACAGTACAATATGATTACGATGGCCAAGTTTTCATTTCAGTTTGTCTGATTCAGTGCGACGGATATATTAAACATACTCAACATGTTATAGTCAAATCTGATGAACTAAATTCTACGTACAGGCTACGTGACACAACAAAGTCAAGCTAGACCACTATTCATGCAGGAGCTACTAGTGGAAAATATCTTTGACCAAAAGAAGAAAAGTGGACACAGAGTTCTTATTTCTTCAGAGGTAAATGGTGAGAGAGTATATACCTTTCAGTGCTCAAGGGATATTATATTCAGTACTACTACCAGACTCATCATAGCAAGAAATAAGTAATTTGCAAGGACAACTCAGAACAGAGAGGATACATTAATTGTCTGTTTTTAGTTGTTGCCGACGGCTCAGGCTGTTCATCGTCCGTTCTGTGAATGGATTGTTTATTAAATGTTTTCAGAATGTACCTTTTTAATTATTTGCATTAAAATAATGAAAACACTTTGCGCTGTTATTCATAGGTCATTGTGCAATAGTTTTACGTTTTTCGTGGCCAATGAACAAAGCATGTCCAGCATGTAGCCACGATCATCTTCATCAACAATGTTTTTACATCGACATAATATCTAATCTTGCGTTATATATAACATCTGGTGATACTGTTTTCCTATAATACTATTTTCAGAGTATTACTGAAAGTGTTATACAGTTCATCCTTCACATCTACAGTGTAGATAGTACAATATCACACTTTGTGTCCAGCCACACCTTGTCCACATGTGCCAACCTGATGTGAGACTGCAATAGGATTTAAAAAAATAATGTTTGCAAAGTGCTTCACAATCAAGTCAATCAAATAATTGTATGAAATTATTGGAAGTATTGTTTGGATGTGGGGGAAACACTGCCGGCTTTCAGTGCTCTTGGCTCCGTCTCCCAGTGTTGCACAGTGGGCTCCCTTGCATTTTAATGAGGTCCCATTTAGCTCATCACAGCCAATGAGCATCCTGGCCGTGTGACTCTGGTCTCTGGGCCGTGTCGGGGCCCAGGGAGATGGTTCTGTTTGTCAGCCCCATGCCTCTTTCTCTCAGTCTCTTTCCACAGCTTCAAAAGCAAGTCAATATTTGCTCTAGTGTCCTCTAGCTGAGTGATATACAAAAACATTTGAATTTCCCCAGTACCCCAAACGAGCAGTATTGTGATTTGTGATCTCATACATTGAGGACTGAGGCATTGTTTTATGGATTTAATGAAATATCAACTAAATGTACACTTTTTAATTTGGTTTATTGTAACACATAATGTAACACATCATTTCATAAGTTGTTTTGCAAGATCTTGGGAAAAGCTGGGGGAAAAGTCAACAATATTTTACACTATTGGATGTATGTTATCGTTAGTATTATCATCCTTACTGTGTTTCATTGTGAGCTTGAATTACATACTCATCTTTTTTTGTGTCTCCTGCTCTTCCCCTCCCTTCCTCTGGTCTCTATTTTCAGGATTATCCATGAGGACGGATACTCAGAAGATGAGTGCAAGCAGTACAGAGCCGTTGTCTACAGCAACACAATCCAGTCCATTATGGCCATCATCAAAGCTATGTCCAACCTTAAGATCGACTATGAGGAAGCTACTAGAGCGGTAGGTATCTGACACTACAGTTGAAACTTTTTGAATGTCATCACCTTCTGCAGCCGCAAGACGGAAGTGAAATGATATTTGAAATACAGCGAGACGGCAGTGTTGTCGAAGAAAGAAGATTGTGTGGCTGAAAGCATCTCCAACCAATGTGCCTCTTTTTGTATCCATTTCATTAGCCTAATGAAAACATATTACAGATGCATTTAAAAACAACCATACAGTAGCTTTAATTGACATATTGTTCCCATGTTAAAGAAGGTAACGAAACCTACTGGGGACCTGATTAAGTTTAGTGTAATATAGCAGCACTCAGCTCAGTGATATCATCTCTACTAATCGTCACAAAAGCCTGCACTCTGCCTCCTTTCTAAACACCCATATCTAGCCTTGAGGATTTGAGGCAGCAGAAATTATGCAGCTCAAGAATTTCTCCCGGGTGCAATGTGACAGTCTTTCTTTGAAAATAAACTCTGGGGAGCAGATGCTTAAGATGGACTCCAGCAGAGGGCCATGCATGTTCTGTCCCCGCTTGTACGTGTGTGAGAGCTGTTAAAAGGAACAAAACATTGACTACACACAGGGAGATAAGATGACAGACATAAGATTCAGGCATTACTCATTAGGGGAGAAAATTACTTTTTATACGGACCCATTATCTCACCAATGCGATTCATGTATTCTCACAGATAATTTGATTCTAATGCTAATAATATTTACTGTATGTACATCTTTGATCCTTTTGTTCTCTCCAAATGTCGCTCTCCCTGTTGACCTTCATTCCAGAGGAGTTGGATAAACATGTTTTTTATGTGGAAAGAGCTTTTTGACCACCTAGTATATTTTCAGGATTGGCTCTGCCAAGGGAGCTAGCTCTGCATGACAAGTTCTGCTGGACTGAGTGAATTAGTTTATTTGAGTAACCCCGTATAGTAAAACGTATCGATTGCTACAAACTATTGGTAACCAAATAGTAGTTTGTTCAGTGCACCTATCTAGTCATGTCGCATTGGAATTTTACCAAATGTATATCACTTCTTCCGTGACCCACTGTCAACTGCTTTCACGTCAGAAGTTGCAGGCATTTTCATGTCAGTATCATAAGACTATTTCAGGTTAACTACAGGTATTTTATCTGGGATGTGAGGGAAAGTGTCGGATTAGATATCAGATTAGCTATATACATTATGTCCCCCTGGGAAAAATGTATTTGGACTCGACAAAGCTAAACTCGTTAACACATATTATGGGGGCACAAGAGGAGCAAACAAAAGTCATTAAAGAGTACAGAAAAATGCAAATCCATGGTATTCTGCATTCTGTTCTTCTGACGTCCATTTAATACTGCTTGTGTTTGTCACAGGATTTCGATTACTTCCACGTGGTACTCAGTAAAGGGGCTGCTTACTTACTGTGACCTACAGCTGAGATAGAGTGGAGGGTCAGCCAATGGTTAACTAATACATGGAAGTCTGCTCTCCAACCCTTGTCCTGTGTCAAACACAAAGAGTGGTGCGATGGAGGTGACGTAAGCGGTGGACGATTCCCTTCTCGAGAGTATAAACTAAGTTTGTTTGCAGATTTTCAGTAAACGCCTCCTTGCTTACTTATCATGGATGTCTCAGAATAATAAAGGCAAGTAAATGCTATTAGTATAAATATTATTAGATGCCTACCATTTGATGCGTCTGCTTTTCCATGCCACTGCACCGCTATAGATGGATTCATTACAATGCAGTTTGATGGCAGATGGCTGTGTGTTGGCCCAGTGCCAACGATGGATGCATTCTTGCTAGTCATACTATTCCTCACTCGTTGGTTTACTGTACTCTATTTCTTCTCTTCCCTTTTGTGTGAACTGATTGGTCGAGAAAACGTAAGGAACATCACATTACAGAACATGGAAAGAAAAATGCAGTCTTTCTACCGTCACTGGGTCGTGCAATAGATGAGTGGAATACTCGCCATATAAAGTGAAAGTCCTAAATATAGCTATGCATGTCAAATTTAGCAGCTTTGTCCTTTGTAGAAAAATAACGAGGGTTAATATATACGTTCACATTTCTTTTTTAGAGACCTAGTCTATCTAATGGTTTGGTCTTTTCTTGTCAGGACGATGCCCGCCAGCTGTTTGCCCTGTCAGCAGCAGCAGAGGAGCAGGGCATCCTGCCAGAAGATCTGTCCAACGTCATCCAACGACTGTGGGCTGACGGCGGCGTCCAGATCTGCTTCACACGGGCCAGAGAGTACCAGCTCAATGACTCAGCAGCTTAGTGAGTGCTTTAATAACATCAAATAACATCAAAGCTAATATATGGAGCATTGTGTTTCAAAATAAAACGACCATTATTGTGCACAGAACACTTTGGTGACCAGATGTATTACGACCAGCTCTACGACTGCTCTTGTCTGCTTTAGTAGTTCAAACATTTTTTCTGCTGGATTCCATTTTTATCATTTCTCATATTATTAATTTTCTCAGCATCACAGTACTGGCTGTGTAAGTGCCCCATAGAGAGCAGCTGCAGTTATTAATGGGGAAGGCATTACTTTTTGGTTTAACCAGTGGCTTTTAATTTTAATACAAATCTGCAACAACACAGCGACGTCAGCCTCTCTCCGCAGGTCTTAATTACCTCAATGACGCTCCTTCCTGAGCACTCAGTTTTGGACGCGTTATAATGTTCCAGTATAATAACAGGTAGAGCGTGAGGTAATTGTGAGAGGCTGCTGGTTAAGAGGTGAGAGGTGGTTATCGCTCCGACCTGCTGGGAGGCACTGCTGTTCTGAAATGGAAATCCAGTGAAAACAGAGAGCTTCAGCCTCGTTGCCTGCAAGCTGCAGCAGGAATTGACTGCACTAATGTCTATTTAATACACACGGCCTTTGATAATACTATGACACCTCCAGAATATGCTGTAAAATGTCAGGGGAGTGTTACGTCTTTCACAAATGATTGCTTTGAAGTCACGGCTGTATTTAACTTCCAGGGGGAGTGATATCTTTCTACGTTTGTGTTGGCCGCTATAATCACAACTTCTCCATCTTTGCTTCACTGCTCTTGTTAAATCCGAGGGGACCTGGAAGCATACCGACAACAGGCCAGGAGAGTGGCCAATGTACAATGGTTCATCATGACTTTGTAGAGCGCTAGGAGAGTCGGTTGCTGTAAGAGAGGACTAATGAGTCGGTACTAGACCATAATCCATGTCAGAGCACCTGCTGAGAGCCAGAGAAAGGAAGTGAAAGATACAGAGAGAGAGAGAGAGAGAGGGTGTGCACAGCTCACATTAACAGAGACCTCTCTCTTCTCTCTCACTGGTTTGATAGAAAGGGACATGTACTGTGCACTCTGAAAATAATGGAGTGCCATTTTTTCCGGAACGAAGACCTTTTCACACGTCTGGATGTGTAAAAAGGAAATGGTGTCTCCTTACACTGGAACTGTTCTGTGTCTGCAGCAATATGAATTCTATAATGTCTCCACATTAGGTCTCTATTTTTGTCACAGAGTAAACAATTAACAAACGTAGTGAAGTGGTTTTAAAATCTATTGTAAAATCGTCATCATTAAATTATTGATTGGCCATTGATGATTCTCTGTCACATTCTATGAGAATGTAAAATGACCAAATTCAATTAATCTTCAAGGCGTATAAACCCTGGGCCACATCAAGTAGTGCTACAATCCCTGATGTGTGGACTACAAAAGCAGCCTGAACCTCTCCGTGGGGAGCCGGATAATGATTAAACTGTTAAACACGTGGCATGAAGTAGTGGTGCGGAGGCGCTAATATCTACACCCTGGCCGCGGCTTGCAGGGGATTACATTCAGCATGTGCCAACACTTTGTTATACAACCCATTCTTTTTGAAGCAGTTGAATATTGTGCTGAAAGAATTACATAAAATACATTTGGCTTATTGTGTGTCTCCCGTGGTAACACTATATGTGTAAACGTTGATTGTGGTCTTGTATTTAGTGCTTTTAGCAGGTTTTAGGCTTGCTGGCCTGAAAAGCCAGATTGCTTTATTTGGCAATGTTTGTACACACACACACACACACGCACACGCACACGCACACACACACACGCACACACACACACACAGTTTCTTCTGAATACATTACCGTAATAACAAATCAAAATATGCAGACAATATTGTCAAGCGAAACAGAATGTCGACACATTATATTTAAGGGCAGAATAAATAGTAGTTTGATAGTAATATTCTAACAATGAATCGTCTGTCATAGTTTATCAGACGCCTTAAACAAAAGTCACTGTGCATCTCAGTGTTCCTCGGCAGGAATTACAGTTTACATCGCTGACCATACAACATCATTTTGTGATTGTTGACACATTAATAGCGGAAAGATTAATCGGCTACCGGTGTGATTCCTTACCATGCTTTGCCAATTTCGTTGACCTTACACGACTTGCAGATGTTTTCCCATGGCTGGGATAGAGCAGGATGTGATGCCCATGTTTGCAATCTCTGTCTGCAGCGTGGTTGGTTCTCACGGACAATATACTAGACTCTCCAATTACCAATGAATGAATTTTGAGTGGAGCTGTTGCATGTTTTTTAAGGCATTCAGAATGTCAGAAGATACAAAGTTTCAGAAAATGTTTCCTTATCTTATACATAATAGCAATGAATTACAATGTACATTATATTAAATAATTATTCACGACTCCTTAAGAAAAATGTGTATAAGTGAGGTGAAACAGGGTGGCTGTGTGAGTTTGTATGGAGTGAGCAGGGATAAAGCAGCAGCCTTGTGTTGTTCTGTGACAGCTCATCATGTAATATGACTGTGAATTTGAACCGGACTGTGCTGAGACGACACAGGGCTGTTAGAGGGTCAGCATGAGACGCGTGAGTCCTTCTCATGTCTGTGTGAAAGAACAGATGAGACTTAAAACCCGAAACAACCCTGACACCTTAAGATTCCCTCTCTAGCTGTGAGAGAAATAAATTTGATATATCTTGTATTTGTCCGTGTTCCCATCAGCTACCTAAATGACCTGGGGAGGATAGGCAAGCAGGATTACATCCCCACTCAGCAAGATGTGCTGCGGACCCGAGTGAAGACCACCGGCATTGTGGAGACGCATTTCACCTTCAAGGACCTGCACTTCAAGTACGATCCCCCTTTAACAGTTTGTTTTACTCAACTGCTCATTTTGTGAAACACTGTTACAATTGTTAGAGGTGCAAATAAGTTTATATTGTGCAGCGCAACATTTCATTTCACCTGCAAAAGGTTATACCCTCCTAATTTACTCAACAACCGCCTCTGCTCATATTCTTCCATGAAATGAAAAGCTATTTCACACAGCAGAGGACATATATTGTATTTATAGCTATTTTTAGTAACTAAAATCAGAGAAGGTGAGATGCCTTCAGGACTCAGGCAGAGCAGGTGACAATTATTTGATTAAGCTCAAGCTCACCATCTGTAGTATATCAACACATTTCTCTTGGGATAGTTCTGACGATTTCCTAAAATATTTTTACAGTCATAATAAAAGTAATTGCAATAGCAGTGAAACCCTTTTTGATCTCCAACACGTCCTCGGTGCATCCCTGAGTTAATTGAAGATAATGATAACAGACTCAACTTGATTAGAAAGCAATCAAAAATGCATGTGTTGTCAAAATATGAACTGCAGTTGACAATAATGATCATCAATGACAGATTTTGCCGTCTGTGGAAATTCTGTTTGCGTTTAAGAGTGATGCATCTATGTTTTTACTCAGTGTTCTGTGTGTTTGCCAGCGCACAATGATATTTTTTGGAAAGTCAAGAAAGTTCCAAGAAAGGAAAACATTTGTTTTCCGATTTGTGAAGTTGCTTTCAGCCGCTGAGCTAAAGACGTCTTCACCACAAATAACTTGTTCCATTCAATACTGTTGCAATGAGGACTCCATTCATAGAGTTCAAGCTGAGAAGCGGAAGGAACAACCTTCATTGATGTACAAACACATAAAATACATAAACTGAATTTATTTTCTGCTATCCCACAAAACAATATACATGCGTGAGATTTTTGTAAATCTCAGTTGCTTCTCAGACGTTGTCTTGTTTTTACAATGCAAATGTTTCATCATTGTGTTTGTGTTCTCACTATAGTATATTCCCCATTGAGACAATGAAATAAAGCCACACACAAACACGTGTTACCTCATATCTGATGGAGACCTTTTGTTGTTTTACTACTGTCTTTAATGTCCTTTTTATATTTTTTATATTTATCTTGTATATTGTGTGTGAAAAAAGAAAAAAAAAGTACGAAGAGCAAGAGAAACCGGAGTCAAATTCCATGTATGTGCAAATTTACATGGCCATTAAAGCTGATTCTGATTCTGACATTAGTCACTACTGCTGCTTTACCAAGGCAGTGGAAATGAAACCGTGTGTGTGCTTCTGTGGCTGCTGTGTGTCAAATTTCAGTCTCATATTTATTTTGATTTATTTTATTTCTCTTTGGAAGACAGCTGGACCAAATCCAACTGGCATATGTTTACCTCAAGCACCTCTTTAGTGCTGCGCTGCCGTGATATATTTAGCTGACGTAAGCATTGCTGGAGATGTGCGCACTGTTGAGGTAAACAGTCTTAAGTGTGTCACTGTTATAATGAGCTCTGCTTACTCAGCGTAAAGCTGGTCGTACGTGGGAGTTAAAGTTCTTCCGTAATGAACCAAAATTCTGCAAAGCAAAAACTGCTTCGCAAAAAGAATAAATGTGTCTCTCTGCGATGCTACAAACGATAGCGCTCCACCTTCAGCTGTCGGCTGAAAAGCTTCTCTCAATGTAAGATGGAGAACATCCTCATATGGCACCGTCCAGATGAGCATTCTCCCTCATCCGTCTAGGTACCCTCCATCTTCATGAATAAGTCATATAGGAGCTTAGTGAAAAGCCGGCCGCTGCCGTGCCTCAACCTGCCTTAAGGCCGCCTGTTTCCACAGCAACTGCACTGAACCAAAATGCCAACAAATGCCAGGAAAAATGACAAGGCCTGTGCAGCAGAACACCCTAACCCTGAAGAAACGAGGACACAGAAATGTATTCGCTGTATAGACGGAGAGAAGGCACACTCATGTCCAGAGGGAGGTCTTGGAGCTTGTCAGCATGAAAAAGTGTTGATTCTCCTGCGCTCAGTCCCATCTGCTCTCCCATTTAAAATGGCGTGTGTGTGTGTGTGTGTGTGTGTGTGCAGGATGTTTGATGTTGGAGGCCAGCGGTCAGAAAGGAAGAAGTGGATCCACTGCTTCGAGGGAGTCACAGCTATCATCTTCTGTGTAGCCATGAGTGCTTACGACCTGGTCCTGGCTGAAGACGAGGAGATGGTGAGTTAAGCTTATACTCCCTTGCAGCCTTTCATGGGTTTTGCAGTAGAGGCCATTCCCAGGATGTTTCCAAATAATGAGGAGAGGTTGGGTTTCAGTGAACTAATTTCCTTTATGTGCCCTCGTTGAGCTCCCTAATAATCTCTTTATCTCCACATTTGCACCCGTCCCACCCAGAACCGGATGCATGAGAGCATGAAGCTGTTTGACTCCATCTGCAACAACAAGTGGTTCACAGAGACGTCCATCATTCTGTTCCTCAACAAGAAGGACCTGTTCGAGGAGAAGATCGCCCACAGCCCTCTGACCATCTGCTTCCCTGAGTACACTGGTACAGCCTGAACGTCTCATGCAGCCACAGGACAGGGCCAGTTGATTGACTAAACTGACTTGTGTTTTTCAATTATTTAAAACAAGTTAAATATTATGTTAATAGGGTGCGACACTTCCACTTGTTGTACTTCTTTGTTCCTGTAACAGAATCAAAAACAAGGCAAACTCTCTCCCTAGTTTGTGCCTCTTATGAATTACCATCCATCACGTTCAAGACACAGACAGAATCATCTGTTTCTCTGGGAAAAATGTAATCACATTGTGTTCGCTACAAACTACCTTTCCACAAAAAAACATATGAATGCAGTCTTTATTGTGAGAATGTAAGATAATAGAATGTGACCTCAATATAGACAAATATGACTGATGATACAATTGTTAACATTTTGTATAAAAAAACTAGCATGTTGAAATAATGTGTTTTTATCGAGACATTTAGACAAGTCTTTTAAGGATTCTGGAAAGCAGACTCAAGCTCTCCAAACTCTCTCTGTCTCTCAGGCCCTAACAAGTACGAGGAGGCCCAGGCTTACATCCAGACCAAATTCGAGGACCTGAACAAGAAGAAGGACACCAAGGAAATCTACAGCCACTTCACCTGCGCCACCGACACCAAGAACGTGCAGTTTGTGTTTGACGCCGTCACTGACGTCATCATCAAGAACAACCTGAAGGACTGTGGCCTCTTCTAAAAACATGTGTGAGAAAGAGTCACGGTGAGTTCAGAGAAATGAATGAGACTCGAGTGATTCGGGTCTCTGACAGGACATAAAATGAAGCCCGTTTGAAATGACTAATTTTGTGTTCTTTTGTGCTTTATTAGATTACTTGAAGAGTTCTGATGACCATAAAGATAGGGGAAATATACACACATCATGAATGACTGCACTGGCCAACCACGATTTCAGCTTTGATCTGCTTTTTATAAAGACACCTAATCGACTGAAAACCCGACGAGCATCGCAGAATTTCAATAAATGCTGATCCAGTCGCTCGTATCGTTAAGTCTTTGGGCTATGACCACAAAAATCAACATTTATTATTGTATTTTTTCTTCTTTATTTTCAATTCCTATAGGAGGCAAAGGAAAACTTTTTTTTATATAAATGCATTCATTTTACTTTTAGAAATTCTGATGTGCAAAATATTCAACTTTTAATCACATGAAGCTTATTTTTTACGAGATGAAGCACAGGCATGGACATAAATATGATTGATAAAGGAAAGTGCATTTTTTTTAATAATGTTTACATAAATTCATCATTCATAGTCAAACCGTATATTGTTCTGCATGACTCAACATGGCAAATATTAGCTCTGTAATCTGCACAAATTATCTAACATTCCGACAAAATGAAGATAAAAAAAAGTTAAAATGTTGAAGAAAAAAAAAAGAAAAAAAAAGGAAGCTTCACTTGCAGGGGGAAATTATGGCAAAATCCTAACTGATATTTAAAGTATGTGTGTACCTAACGTTCTGTCACTTTTCATAGTACCATTTCCATGTCTGTTGCAGTATGTTTGTGCCTTGACTTCTGTTTACAACCGATTCCTAGATATGCTTTCAGTATGTTTGACCTACTGTGTGCCTATATTTTTCTTGCATTTTCTGCCTAGCACCTATGAATATATAGTGATTATTAATGAGAGACGAAAATCTAATTCAGATAAAGGTTAGTGTTTTTGGTAAATATTAAAATGCTTTAAAAAGTCTTATATGATTTAATTTAAATAAAAGTAGAGATCACCTGACTCTTGCACATTGTTTTTCCTCTCTATTTTGTTACTTTTACATTTTATTGGAACAGGTTTGTGCTGTTGATTGCAAACATAAATAAGACTGTGTAACCCAGCTGAACTGCAGTCATTGTGGCCACAAGTGACACATAAGGAAGCGTGTTGAATGCTAAAATGTAGTGGTATAAAAGTACAATAGAACACCTAAAGCCACTGGTCATACCAGATTAAATAAGGCTAAAGCAACGAAACCCGAGTGTATAAATTAATCACGGGTGTGTTTTAATTTGTAAAATGAAGGAATGCTATTTCTTCTTTCAAAAGTTACATCATCTTGCTTTTACCACTAACTTTGTTATATTTAAATGTTTATTCTAAATGTGTACATACATATTTTGTATAATTAATTAGTTTTACACACACACACACACACACACACACACACACACACACACACACACACACACACACACACACACACACACACACACACACACACACACACACACACACACACACACACACACACACGTTGTTGACCAATCCTCAACTTCCTACTGGAGACTAGTCTTTAAACAGGCTGACGGCTCCGTCTAGTGGACGGTTCAAGTAAATGCATCATAGTTTCCAGAGATTAAGACTTGCTTGTTCAGTCTCATTCAGTTCAGTTTTGCCTTCAGGTATGCTTTTCTTTTTCTCTAACAAAATTGTACCTTTTAAGTATGACTACCTAATTAGTAATTAACCTAAAACATCATGACATGGACAGAGCACTCTACGCCGTTACGAGATCTACTCACCAACTTGTCCAGATCCAGAGCTGAACTGTATCTGTCCCTTTACCTGCAGTTGTCTGTCTTTGAACTGTAGTGTGTTGAGAAAACCGATTGTCAGTGAGTGTGAGAGACACATTGCTGTTAGTCGTGTCCATAACCACCTCGGCACATTTTTCAGGAGGTTTTATCGCCAGTGTTTTTTTCAGCCAATTCAATATAACTTGCCACTGGTTTACTGAAATGTGTCCTCCAGAGAGGCGAGCTGTAAGTCACTGAATAGTGTAGCTGTTGTGCTCATATTACCAAGACAAAATTCTTAAACAATCAATATCAAAGGACATACATTGTACGAGAAGTATGATATATATTTGTCGGAAATAACCAATGTGAAATAAATGTCGCCGCTAGATGGCACTACCATCTTGTACAGAAAAGCCAGGGTGAGTTCAGAGAAATGACTCGCACGTGATTCAGCTCTTTAACAGGGAAAAATGTATCGTGCTTGAAATGACTAATTTAGTTTTATTGTGACTTATTAGATGATTAAATGATAACCATAAAGATGGGGGAAATATACACACGTCATGAATGACTGCACTGGCCAACCACGATTTCTGCTTTTTATAAAGACACCTAATAAACTGAAAATCCGACGAGCATCGCACAATTTTAATAAATGCTGATCCAGTCGCTCATATTGTTAACTCTTTGGGCTATGACCACAACATCATCAATTTTCTTCTTTTTAATTACTTGAGGAATTTAATTATTACACATTTAATCACATGAACATTGTTTTTTTTTTAAGAAATTGAGCACAGGCAGGCACACGAAAAAATAGGGGGGGGGAAACTGCTCATGATTAGATTGAATTGTGTTTTATAAACCCTTAAGCAGTGCTTTCTCTAGAGGGCACTGCAGTTCTTCATCTGAAAGACTTGACCAGTCCCACTCTGTCATCCAGGCTTAAAACCAGTATAACATTTCAGTGTTTGCAAACACAACAGTACAAGACAATGTTCTGTTGTGTTCAGGTAAATCTTTCAAAGTAAAGGTACATTTCTGAAAAGCAAGATTGTTGTTTGACATATTGAATAAATCTCTGAGACATTTCATGTTTAAATGTTACCACAAATGAATTATCCATGCATCAAGCTGTAAGACATGGCTGCAATAATATGTGAAAATGAATGATTCTCACCCAAACCAGAAATGAGAGACTCTGTGAAAGACAGTGACATACAAACATAAAATCGGTGCTTTAAAACTTCATCCCGATGAACGTTGGACCAATATGGACCGAGCTGAACCCAACAGAACCAAATACTGTTGATCTGAGAGTTCAGTCTGAATGATCACGGCAATACTCACAAATGCAATGTCAAGAGAAAACTGACAAAACATCATAAGAAGGAGAGTAAACTATTCATCAGACTTAATGGGTTGTGTTCAAGTACCAATAATTATATCCATTAGGGATTCCTAAAAGCAGAATTATGAGAATAAAGGTTGGCTTGTGGAGAAAATTGAAATAATCACAATTCCATTAGAAGCCCTGTGCAATTACGTAATGCATAATGTAGAGTGTATGTGCTGATGGCTTTCAGAGAGAAGGCGGTGCCATCCATGATCATCTTTTAGAAACATAATCTTGATAAAAGTAAAAGCCTTGAGTTGAAACCTGCACTCTGTCAAATTACTATTTTCAAACTCCAATGTTAGTCTGTATTGTAGCTTATACTATATTGAAGCTGCAGGTGAACATATGTAGAAGGATTAGACCCTGTAATTCAATATGGAAAAGTAAAATAACAGATATTCTGTATTAAAGTGCTTAAAATCTACCTGAAGGAGCCACATGAGAACAGAGTGTAAGTGTTGGGTCAAGGCGGGTATACAGGTTTGGACATGCCGTGAGTACCTGGATGCTAATGTTGGACTTGCTGTGGAGACAAATCTGCTCTTGAACAGCCGCCCATCAGATCTGGATTCACCCCCAACAGTAATGAACAGATGCATTGCTCTCAGCCCATCAGATCTGCATAAACACCCATTAACTGAATAGTGTGAATAGAAGGCCGAGTGCCAAACGACTGTCATGGGTTACAGGCTCAATGCCCAATTACGGGCAGATTATCACATTTACATGTAGGTTTTTGTTTACGCTCTGATTCAGTGATTAACAATGAGCCACCAGCAGGACGAGCGTCTATCTACGACAATTACAAGCAGACAAAAAGGAGTGCAACAGGGTTTTTTGTGTTTTTTTTTTACAATGTGACTTTAAAACAATCATGTAAAAGAAAAATTAATTACAGGAAAACATGTTAATATCTTGCCTGCATTTTCACAAGGTTTAATTAAATACACAAATGCATCATTATTGAACTGAACCTATTAATTGATTAGAATGTTCACAGAAAATGGATCAATTGCTGAAGAAGAAATGCCCCAAAATCCACTGATTCCAGCATCTTGCATGTGTTTTTATTATTTATTATTAATCTGGTAAACCCAATATATTTGGATTGTTGGGAAATTGTAGGACATTGTTTACAATCGGTTCTGTCATTTTGTAGACCAAATCATTCATCCAGGATGTAATTGGCACATTTACCATGAAGATACATCACTATGCAATATATTAGATCATGCACAGAGCTACAAACATAACAGAGAGTTACAAACATTTAAGCTTCAAGACACAAACAACTACTTAATTTAATATCTATTGCACTGTTGTTGTCGTTGATTGTTGTTTGTCTCGTCTAACGTCTAATGTCTAATGTTATGCACCTCGTTTGTGTAAACATTCCTGGTAAATAAACGGTTTCTGATTCTGATTCTGATTCTCAAAGGGACCACAGCAAGGCATGATCTTTTATTGTGATGTTCCACCTAATTCAACAAAATAGATCAAGTGAGATGCATTTGAGAATCGCGGCCTTTTCCCTGCATCTCTTGCAGCTGTGTTTGGCTGCAGGCAGAGGTGGGCTCGTAAATGACTCGCGGAGGCTTCCTGCGCTCTGATTGGCTCATTCAGACGCAAGCGGCTGCAGAGCGCGGAGCTGTAAAAAGGAGCCGAGCAGGGCTGAACATTTCACTCAGCACACATCTGCCTCCCCTCTGCTGACTCCGCAGCCCGCAACTCCTTCTGGACGATCCCGGGACATTTTCCTCTTGTTTTAAAAGTGGTTCATCCTTTTTCTTGCAGGATCTGAGCTGTACAGATGAGAGGAGACGAGATGGTGAGTTCCTTTTCTCTTAATCTATTTTATACAAACAATTTTTTTTTGTAACATAAAACAAACTGAGACGCTTTTATTTCACACAGCGGTCTCTAATATTTGCGCGATGAAAATTACAAATAAACTATTTAGTGCAACCTAAATAGAAGTCCGGCTGTGTCCCAACATATGGAGAAAACAACAAGGGCAGCAGACGGCTGAACGGTCAATGATGCTCAGATGCTCCATAGTTCCAGTAGCTACACGACAGCGTTGTTGGAGTAAATAACGACAGTTGATTATGCAGCATGTTGAGGTCTTTAACGGACATTCACTGCTTTTGATGAGTAGTTTATTTTCACATCGCATACCCTGCTTTGTTGGCTCCATGGCTGTATAAAACCGAAGCTTTGGGTACTTTCTCAAGTTCTTGCAACATCTCACAGAGTTATGATAAATAGCCAGGGGGGCAGAAGGTCTTGCAGCAGGGTCAAATACTCACAAGGATTGTGTAGACTCAGAGCAGAGAGGTCATTACAGGTTCAAAGGTTAGTGGACTGACATTAGTTATGTTGGCTTGTGTTGGACGTGACCTCTATGGCCACATATGAACCTGTATCCTGTGGCTCCTTGGATGGCAGCATCACACTAAGTTACATTGCTGTTCTTAAATCTGATTTAAATGAAGAAAACAATTTGATATAGGTAGTACTTGCTAATATGACATACATAAACATACATCTAGTGAGAAACCAGAATATAGGCTAGACTGTATCTACAAAGAATACGGGACCTCATCTTTCTTCCTTTGCTTCACGTCTACCCTTAAATTCTCACACACACACTGTCACATGATCTCTTATGCCCTGTTTGAGTTTGAGAGTGAGCCACCGCTGCTCACTGGCTGATTCCGACCAATCAGCAATGTGAGTCGGAGAGGAAACAGGAGTATTATATTCCTCAGTGTGTCACTGGTGAATTTCATAGGCAGACCCACTGCACCCTTAAAGGAGGCAGGACCCCTGTAGCTTAATCTAGATCCACAAGACCCCAGTTACCACTTGATATACTGCAGATGTTTTTACTTTGCCCCTGGAGTTGTCTCAGGATGTAGAGGAATAGTTGAGGTTCGGCATTAGTGCAGCTCTCACTGTAATAACGTCTGGGTTTTCAGTTGAATCACGCCTGAGTCAATGAGAATAGGGCGTTCACGAACGTTTGTGGTGTGGTCGAGTAAATTAACGGTGAATTTGCTTTGTGTTGAACTCGGCCTATTGACGACCTGTATTCTTTTGATCAGCAGGTCGGCAGGCCTTCAAGCTTACAATAAGACAGTCTTTCAAACAGTCTTTTTGAAACTCGCATGCCTGGGCATGCCCACAAGCTGCATTTACTCAACTCTATTATTAGATCCATTCTGCAGCAGTTTTTTTTATTATAGAAAGGCTTAGAAATGGTCAATGCTGATATATTGACAACTTGTTAACTCTCTCTCTCTCTTTTGTCTCCTCAGCTCTGCCTGCGTGACTCAGGCGACTGCTTACAGGAGCAGATGCAGTACATGATGAGGTCACTGCAAGACCTGAAACACCTACGCAAAACCTGCCCTGCAGCCAGGCGCCCCCTCAGCACCCAACTCCCAGCTTTAGTGCGCCACTCTGCAGTGGCACGTGCCTGTCAGCAGCGGGCATTGCAGCGAGAGCAGCGCACACGCCTGCGGATGTCTGACTCCAGCACGGCCAGCACTTACGACTCGGCCTGCTGCCTGGCGAGTCATCTGGAGGAAGACGAGGACGACTCGAGCAGCCGGTCGGGCCTGAGCCTCAGGCTGGGCCTGGGCTCTCCCAGCAGTCAGAAAAGTTTGGAGTTTGATTCAGGTTACTCTGAGGCGTCATGGCAGGACGAAGTGGTGGTTCTCAGAAGGACCAGGAATGTGCGGGTGTCCTCTTCGGCCTGCCTCCGCACAAACAGAGCACCAAGTGGACGCGTTCGACCCAAATCCACGTCGGATGCCTGCCTGGAGAGGTGGACATCGTTTGAGGTCAGCGACCCAGAGGACTGGACAAACTCTTTATTGACCAGAGGACGCAACCGCCAACCGCTGGTTCTGGGTGACAACAGCTTTGCAGACCTGATACAGAACTGGATGGACTTACCAGACTGTCCCGAGTCCACTGAGCTGAAGCCAAATCCAAGCAGTAGACAGGGAGGCGGTTTCTTTGTCAACATGAGGCGGAAACTGGCTGGGTTATCCAAGAGTGTTGAGGACAGAGTGAGGATGAGATCCACAGAATCTGCACACATGAACAGAACTGCAAATGCTTCAAAACGCCTGTCCTGTCCAGTCGTGGCATCGCAGCCCAAAGTCCCTTTTTTCCACCAGTCTTACTCCGGCATTAATGAGATGGACTCCGATTTTTTCCACTTTGCAGCCCTCTTGAAATCCCGCAGCCGACAGCCCATCATCTGCAAAGACATCCTTGGCTACGTCTGACACAAAGCCATGTCAAGATTGGACAATCCTCAGAGTCACTTTATTTTTTATTTGACTGTTTTTTCATTTTGTATATGCTGTGAATAAGATAATGGAAATAAAGAAGTTCTCATAATTTAAACTCTACTTATTAATGTCTTGCATCTGACACAGGAAATGTAGGTTGATATCATTTTTAATTCCCAGAAGACACACAAACACAGTTTTCTTTATTTGAATGAAGCTTCCGCCAGTCATCTGAGTTTCATTACAGCTCATTACAGTTCGACAGTGACTCCGGACCGCCGGATTAAAGCAGGCTATGACTGCTGGTAAAGCAATGGAATAAAGATTAATTTGTTTTCATTAGAAATTGAATACTCTGGGCAGACATGGTGAATGCATGGTTAATTGCTTTATAATAAAAAAGATAAATTAAACAGCACGATGATATCACAGAGAAGCAGACGTGCAGTCATTCCAGGACTAATAAGGGCAATTGAGTTTGTAAAGTCCATTTTAGATCATATCTTGGAGCACACTTGTTAGATACCAAGGGACTCAATGTTCTCAAAAAAGCATCTCTTCTTACTCAACAAAAAGTTAAATCCTTTGGAGAGGCTATAAACGGGGCAACGGAGCTATTTACAGGCCAGAAACAGAGGCTGTATCAACACAGCGCTGTGTGCCTGATGAGGTCATTTCCCATGTGTCCATGCAGAAAGAGGTGAAGCAGCTGGTTGCAGATGGAGAGGTTTACCCTTCCCTTTACTTTATGAAGCATGCCGTCCCACTAACAGCCCCCTGCTTCATTTAACTTGGTCCTTATTGTGGTCTAAAGGTGGTACCAACTCATCCACACACATTGGTTAATGGTACTATCAGCTCTGGGCCCACTGAGGAGGGTAAAAAACAACACTGGTGCAAAGAGAGACATTAACGCCAAGATAAGCTAATGATCACTTCACCTTTGGCTTTACATATTCGCTTTGTCCATCAATTCAAATGAGAAATGGCACCAGACATTATAAAGATAAAACATTTTCCCAAAAAAGGATGTGTTGATTCCCATGCTCCCTGCTGCAGCCTCACCAATCATGTCTGATACCAAGGGCATGGGAGGTTACAGAAGAGAGATGGTTCTTAGTGGGTGCGCTAGTCTAGCCTTATTATCTAGGTCTCCTGGTGGTATGTCACTTATCAGGACACAATAACATTCACACAAGTTTGTAAAATTGTGTGACAACCCATGATAGAAACGTTGAATATCTTTGCTAAGAGAACTTGGAACAAACAATGTGTTCACTTTTTCCAGAGGTTTTTCTGGCTCTATACTGTGGATTATTCCTCTTTTAGCACACGCTGGTTCTGCAGCTGTTTAAGTGCATCAATGGATCACCTTCCCCAGCTGACTGAGAATCATTCAGGGAGAGTCGTTGAGAGGAGAAGAGAGAGGAAGCAATGGATCCAGCCATTACTCATCTCAACAGCACATAGTCTCCACACTGCGTATGTCCATAGCAGGAGCGCCTGCCATGTACGAGAAGTATGGAGAGTAGTAGACGTCAAGCATCATTAATGGTAGGAAATTAATCCCGCGCTACTGTAAATTGAGGTTACACTAATTAATGCATATTAGAATGAACAATCATCCCAATTAGACTAAACCACCACCGCTAACAGGCAGAAACGTGTATGCAAGAAGCCAGTTGTTGAAGCCAGTGTATTGGTTCAAATATACCAAGATATACGAGTCATTCATTATGTTTATTGAGTTGAGAATTTATCACATTATTGCTGAGAATAGCACCATAGAAATATATCTAGTGGGTGAAACCTGTGTCAGTGATGCGTACGTTCAGTGGAAGGGAGAGTTCAAGCTAACAAGCAGCAGCTCATCACCAATCAGACATGTACAGTACATGCAGATTCTCTCTACACGCCCTTGAAAAAGAGTTTTCCTGAAAACGCTCATCCTACCGTCAGACCAAGTGCATTTAGATTTTTTTTTTATCTCATTCTTCTCGTGGTCTGGAGCGCTAACCTCTGCTACTTGCCCTCATTGCTCTGACCACCATGTTAAATAGCAGTCCTCATTAATCAGACATGTGAACAGGAGCTGTGTGTGATGGCATAGTTGGGGTCCACCTAATTGCTTTGTATCTAAAATACAAATGTTCCCGTTACAAGCCAAGATATTATTGTGTAAATAATGGCAATTAGTCAGCATTCACGACTGCATTATCCCGTGAGCCTGCTCACACACTTTGTTAATGCACCAAACCCCGAGGGACACTTTAATTAAGGTAGACAAATAGGCAAAGAAGCTCCAGGACGATTGCTCAAGAGTTTGCCCTCCATTACAGATTAATAAAATACCTTCCCTCTCAAACTATAAAGGATGGGTGCCACCCACAGTTGGAATAGAGCAAGTGAGACTCTCTGGCATATATCAGTTGCCATAAACAAAGATGATCTGAAGCGGATCTGCTGAGGCATCGCACACTTACAGGGTGGCCCAGTCTAATGTAGCGGACACACAACAAACTTCCTGTTAATTAAAAGCGGCGGTGAGGATTTTCTTTTTCCTGGTCCTCACTGATAGTCCTGGGTGCTGTGAGCATGAACTCATCCTCACTAATCCCTCATTCTCATCACCCACGTTGCAATTATCCCTTCAGTAAACAGAAGGAGAAGATGGGCCATGTCTCCTCATCTCTGTGCTTCGTGTGTGTTGATAGAAACAAGCTCTAATTAGAGCGGCTACCTGTCAAATCCTGCTGTAACTGTCATAGAAAGGCATATTCAGGACTATTGCTCTGTGCACTTAATAAAAGGAACTTACATTCATCTCAGTTAACGGTTACACACACAAGTCGGCTTCGAGGTTCCTTGCCTGAACACTGCGGGATAGTGGATGCAGATGTTTGTGCTGCTGAGTACAGTTGATCTGATCATCGTTTCAATGTACGACTTTTGAAATGTAATCGACCATTGTACTCCTTCACTGCACTAATGTGAATAAATATGTGAACGGCAAAAGTGCTCATGGGAAAAGAGTGAACAGAGCTACAGTGTATAGAGGTCATGCTCTGTCCAGGTGAACAACTAATGGGAGGAGGTGGTCAGAAATGAATGGTGTTTTACGCCCAGTTATCACATTTAACCAGTATAAAACTCCATGGCTTACCTGCCGCACAGCAGATTTAATGGATGTCTTTACCAATATCTATACATATACTGTATCTAGATGTCAGAATACATGTAGTCACAAGACCTGGTGATTTTATTTTCATTTTCTTTAGAGAAAGACGCCCCTGTTTTTTAGTTTCTTCAGCTTTTACATCAGAGGGCTGCTGAGTCTGATCATGCAGATCTGCAAGTGCCTCCACACCTCCTGACACAATTCAGGGGAATTACGTCATGTGTACAGCAACTTGGCATGCTGTGAAGCTTCCAGAGAAAGCAGGTTTCCATTGGAAAGAAAGGCTCCTGCAGAAGTGCGTAATGAATTTCCTCCAAAAACAAAAGATAACAAAAAGAATACATATGTTTGACTTCTGGTTTTGAAGAATTTCCAGCGGACTGATCCGCCAAATTCATGCATAATTTGGAATTTAAGGGTTTCATGTCGTAGTGCACCGGGCCCACTGGCCAAATGGCCCAGGGGCATTATTCTACAAGTATATTATTAACTTTGCATTTATGAGTCATAGTTCTTGAAGACCCTATAATGTTGTTATTGCCTACCTTTGATCTGTCTAAGGGGCCTCTTTTCATCATATATCATGAGTCTACAGACCAATCTACAAATGCATGGGGGGCTGAGGGAGGTACTTGTCGAATAATGCTCTTTGAAATATTATGCAGGTGAGAATCCTATCATGAAGATAAAAACACTATTTTGAATAGCTTATTGGTGCCTCATTTATTACAGATATATCAAGAAAGAGCTTGTGTAAGCTAAAATGTCCATTCCCATTCAAATTGTCGGAGTAGCCCATAGAAACTGGTCGATAGAGGGCCCTGCTATTAAACTGTGACTTTTCAGACAGATCACACGTGAGGTCAGAATAAGGTCAACTTGAGTGTGATTGACAACCGCACATTGTGCTAAATGTAGCACCACCCAGACGTTGACCGATGTTTAGTTTGGATTATGTATTAAATCTGAAGATGATACAAACCTAAAATATCTGCTCTGGATTATAGTCTGCAATCTGTTTCCAAAATGTTTATGACGCACTGCAGCCATTTCTGACTTTTCCCCATCAGTAATAGCGAAGGGAGGAGTCAGTCTCTCACCTGTCCAGGTTTACAATAAATTGAGGATTAAAATGAAGCAAAAATGCACTTTCTTGAGCGAACTGACAAATACATTGGCCTTTGATGGTATCGTGGAGGATTGTGAAGGTGAGACTATTTCATAATTAATTTAGGCTTATAGGTATTTGGATGAAGCTTTGAAAGTCTGACGTTATATTTATCGATGTCATCTCCCCAAAGAAATGGGAACTAATATAATTTGTGCTATTGTGGTGAAATCTAAATGCAATTTATGGTGCTGTTAGAGCTGCATTGCTCACTGTGTGTGTTTGAGAGACAAAGTGAGAAAAGTTGAATGTTTCTGTAAATTATTAGCAATTCACAGCCACTCTTGTGAAAAAAAAATTGAATCACAAAAATCCTGATCTCTTAATACGATCTCATCCCATTCTCATAACAATATTGAGGATTTACGATGAAATAGTTTTATGGTTTCATGGTGTGTGTGTGTGTGTGTGTGTGTGTGTGTTAATGTCACACACAAACACACGTACAAAATATGGAAGGCCCCCAAAGAAAAAGTCTTGCCTGGTGCTGTCTGTTGGCTGTTGTCTGTTGGCTAAATCCTGTGTTGTTAAGATACAGGCGAATGTATTTCTAGTTATCGTGCTGTTGCTTTGAGGGTCCCTGTGCTGTAAATCTGTGCTGAGATGCAGGTGAATATGCTTATATGCTGTTGTGTTAATTGTGTGTATGCACGCTGTAAAATGTAGTTATTGGCCTGCCGAAAGAGCTTTTAGGCCTCAGAGCCCAGGAACCCATTGTCTCATATATCGGCCTATCTGTATCAAACAAAATGTCCATGAAGCTGTGCAGAGTTTAAAATACCTGGACAGCTGCCCAGCGGTGTTTGCTTCCATATCTGTCGGACAACCAGTGGACTATTAAAAGCTTGTCTGCTAGAAAAATGCTCCGTCACAGATAGAGACAATCTATTTCTCACTTTGTTACTGATGACGACAGGCTACTCCGATTATCAGCTCGCAGAGAGCGGGACAGGAAGTGAAGCGTGGGGGTATTGAGCCTGCAGTCTTTTTTTGTTTTCTTTCTTTCTTTTTGGGGACAACTCCCCCTTTATAACCTGGGCAGAATAAAAAAAAAAATTTCCCATCACTCGTCATCTCCTTTTATAGCCTACTGTGAAATACATACATATACTGTACATGACACTGTAATATTCTCCTTGTTGTGGCCAGATAAGATTTGAACAAGGGTGATCAGAGGATCTTCACACAAGCTTTATTTAGAAACCACACAGCTGCCCTCTTCTTCTGCTGACTATAAACCGGACAACGAGGTTCATGGGAATCATAACAGACGAGATGACAGAGGCGAAATATCCCAGAGGACTTTGGTTTGGTTCTCATGGCCAAACAGGGCCTCTTAGGTCAGACCCTACTTCCTCTGTTCACTAAAACGCACGTCTTTACAAGCAAACCCACAACTCCATGGCATAAATAAAACTGCCTCATTAGAGGCCAAAATAGCACACTGTGCCTTGTGCTTATGTGATTGATTGGTTGGTTACAACAACAGTATAGATACACGATTGAACTATTCCTACATGATCATGAACCGTTTTATCAACGTTCAACCTTTGCTTTTACAGAAATGACATCATATTGGCTCTCTGCAACATCAGCAGTTTTCTGTATCAACTGCTTCCGTACAGAAAATCAATTTGACTTATTTGCACTATTATGATATTACTCTTTCCTGTGATTCGATGTGTACAATCCATATATATTCAATTCACCATATGCATAATAGCATTAGTGCTTCCATAAGCTTTTTCCTGCATTAAAACCATTTCTTAATGTCTTTTATATTACAAAGAGTCATTCTCTTCTGTCTTGCCGATTATTTTTATGCTTGAATAAACAACCACCTCTGGAATGTAGTTCCATTATTCTCCATCTATTATTACTATTAATTTGCTGTATTCGCATGTGAGTCGGGACCTGCCTGAGCCTGTGTTGTGTCACCTTCCAGTTCACCCACAATTGGCACAATTGCCCGTGAGCCTCTGCAGAGCCTGCAGCCAACACGTTCACAGAGCAGAACCTGCAGCCTCTGGAAAAAGCAGAGAAAAACACCACAGTAAAGAGGACGGAAAAAACATTAGCTCCTCTGGAGACAATTAATGGCTTTTCTATTTTTTGCAGAGCCTCATGTTTCAGCACTTGCATAAAGAAGCAGTTTCCCATCTGTCTAAAAAAAGTTAGAGCCCACAAGGAAAAGGCAACTGCTTGTGACAATGGGTCAGAGACTTTCTTTTTGTTTATACAGCTATATGTAGATTCAACTCTATCATCTTGCAGCCCTTTATCTCACTTTGCAGGGCTAAAACTGGAAACATTTGGAAATGGTTACAACAAATACCACAAGAAGGCTTTCCAAACAAAGCCTGCGAAGATGCCTAAGCCACATCTGGTGACAAGCGCCCCACATTTCTTGTTTTGCGAAGTCCATTCACAACCACATGGCCCAATGTGTGTTTATAGTCACACAGGCGAGACATTCCCTCCTGCAAGTCAAACACACACTTTTACTGCCAAACACCCATATTCACACTTTCTCACACACAAACATTGTCACATTGTATACCTTGATACAGTAGACACGTGTCATTTTGCTCATAAGAACACTCACACACTCAAATGTCTTCTGGTGTTAGGGCTTAATGGGGCCCTTTTTACCCAAAGTAACCAGCATGTGATCTTCTTAAAAACTGCCCCTGGGCAATAAGGTGCGTGATTTGTAAATGCCCATATCTGCCATGATATTTTCTCCATCATTCTTGTCTGGAAATAGCTCACGTGACTGACATTCAAAGATTGGGGAAGCAATGCAACCTCTGTCTTACCCAAATATCGCAGACACAGGAAGCATCGCAGACTTCGGCAGTGTGGGAGAGAGGGCTTGCCTGGCTCATAGTCGAATGAACTCAAGGTGTGGAGAGATAAGAGGAGGTAGAGAGAGGAGACATGAATCCCGCACTATGAGGAAGGAGTTGGAAGGGAAAGAGCCTATATGCTGACGAGGAATAAAATACCAGGAGAGAGATGAATACTAGCACAGTTAAGGATGTGTGTGAACGTGGAGAGTCTGGGTTGTAATCAGTAGTCAGAATTCTGACATGCCTGTGAGCTGTTCAGCCACACAATTGGTGATTCTGGTGAGCAGGAAACCGGGGTCAGAAGAGTGACCTTGATAAGTTGTCTTCCTGTGGTGCTCCACAGCATGGCCGCGCCACTAACTGTCCTTCCGCAGCTCCAGACAGAAAACCCTTGCTCGACGTCCACACAATAGAGTCCTTCTTCAGTCTAAGATGGGCCGAGAGGACAGACAGAAAGCAGACATTGTGTGGTCTCAAAGATCTCTCAGTCTCCCGCTTCCTCCAACTCTTTTTTTCTCTCTGACATTTTCACTTCCTGCTGACATCCCCCTCCAGCTCATCTTCTCAATCGTATGATGGCCTTTCAATTCACTGCAAAAAAGAGAGCTTTATTAGCATTTTAACTTTGTCCAATCAGAGCAGGCCCTGGCAGGTATTTGTTAATAAATATGTGCTATTTGTTTGTGCAGAGTTGCTTTATGTTACTGTCGAACCGGTTAGCCATGGCTGACTTGCTCTCCCACTGTGTCTGGCTATGGATAATTTGTTATGACGGCTGAACTTGTTTAGTGACCTCTTGTCCTGATATATGCCAGAGCAGACTAGTGTAAATAGAAATGTTGAGAAAAATGAGAGAAAATGTCCTTGGAGGCCATGCAGTCACACACATTATAATCATGATGATACCCCTCGGGTTGTTTGTTTACATTTTCAGAGATTTATTTCGAATGTGCTGGAATATAGAGAAACTGCAGCGTGACTCCAATTTCTAACCTTCCTTTTGGTCATCTTGGACCAGTTTAACCACCACGGTTTCAATGTAGACATCTCTATTACAAACAGATGTGCATGTAGTCAGTGAATACACTTCAATAATATCTTTGAAACTGCTCAACTGCAAACCTTTTAATAAGTGCTTTCCTTCTTCAAGGAGATGCCAGCCGTGTCGAAAAAAGCAGTGTTGTGTAACCCAAGTTCAAATCATGTGTCATAGAGGATCAGCTGGTTTGATCGTAGGTCTGAGGGAAACCCGTCATGTGGGTAAGGGAGGGTCAGAGGGTGAGGTAATATGATCATGTGAGAGAACACATGCCTCCACCCTCAACCAAATTCACTGACAATATTATTATTTATGTTTAGGAAATGAGTAAGAATGCAGGAAATGGTGCGCAGGGTGGTGTAAGTCCTTATGTATTGCACACAAACTATTAACGTCGTCTTGCATAACCTCTTTCTCTTTGGCCCAAAACTAAAATACACTCAACCTCTCTGGTCAGAGTTATCTGGTGTAAACTATTATATAGTACACTTGCAGCCAACAGAGACCAAACACCAAACCTCCCAGTGCAGCAGTATTTTAGCAGATTTAAAAGCTCCTGGCTGGCAGAGAGACGTGTCCTCCTCGTGGCCCCTGTGTCAACACACGGCACAGTGAAGGTGGGCTACTGCAGGCACCAGATGGCCGTCTGCCGCACCTGGACTACTGTTGATTTTAAACAAAGCTGTCAGTCTTAATGCAGACCACATGACTGAGTGAACGCCGCAGTACAACTCATGGAGTCAAATATTAAACGGAGAGTTTAATGATTCAGACCCTTTCACCTCCTCACTCCCTCCCAGCACACACGGTGCTGGTCCAATAGTTTTTGGTTCATTTGAATCGTTGGATTGAATACCGATCGCTGTGAAGCTACAGTATGTTGATGCTCATAACATCATAGCAGTGAACATCTGAGGTGTCACTGCTGGACTTTTTTAAGGTTTTAAATTTTTTTTGTCATTCATCATTACTCCAATGAGTTGTTTTTTGAGAAATACCCCAAAAGAGCCCAAAAAGATTTTTTTTGGTTTTCATGCGTTGTCAAAAGTCCAAAGATATTGAATTCATAATGAGAAAAAACAGAGAGAAAAAAGCACAATTGCTGCATTTTAGAAGCTGGAACCAACACATGTTTGGCAACTTTGACGAAAAATGTGTTAAACGATTCATTAATCATCTAAATTGTTGTAGATTAAAACTCTGTCAACTAACTTATATTTTTTTGCGATAGTTATTTTTATAGTCCTATATTATTTCTCCATGTTTTATTGCATCTAATATTCTTTTAATACCGTTTTGAATAACCCATGATGTGTGAAGCCATCTGTATAATTACATTCTGGACCAAGTCAGAGTGAAACTTAAACAGTTGTCAGTTTTACAGTGTTATAATGTCATAACCTGAATTTTCAGTTAGCTGATTCAATGGTGCACGAGAAAGTTAGACAGGTTGGGTGACTTGTCACAAAAACACTGTTTTAATTGCAGATTAGTCATTGTGTGGCAGAACAGTTCCCCGAAATTAACAATCGCTTTAATTTATACACAGAGTTTAGATTTTTAACTAGACTCTTCCAGTGATTATTTAGTAGATTATAGTTGAGTTACTTTAATGAGAGTCACACTTTTGTGTAAGAGGTAGAGTCATGTGGTTATATTGTGCTTGGACCCTCTGATTGGTCTCATCTGACAACAGTATTTTAAAACTGATTAGCAGACTAATGCAATGGCAAGACTGAGTCTATCACAAGACTGAGTCTATCACACACACACACACACACACACACACACACACACACACACACACACACACACACACACACACACACACAAATGCTTGGGAACGCTTCAATGTTTTGTGACCTGTATTAGATGTGCTGAGGAGGTCAGAGTGGTGGGAAACTGAAATGAAATGACCCACAGCATCAAAACATCATGAACTGTAACAGTTCAGTTCTCAGCTGGAGAAAGTTTTGTTAGTTATAATTTTCCACAGTCACCATCCAGTCCCCAGATTGAATAAACCTTCCTGCATTTGTTGCCTGTGCAATCTTTCTGGATCTTGGCTGGCCTCTAGGCCGGCTGTCCCTCCTCTACCTGCTGCCTCGCCCTCTCGGCTTCACAAGGATGTAAATGACTGAATGACTGAAGACTTGATTTGCTTGATGAGTCAGGAAGCGGGAGAGATGTCTGTTGAACCCAAGGCAGAGCATGGGAACTCAGATCAATCTGACTTTAGACCGGCTGAACCAGCTGCGTAACGATGGAAAATGGCAAGCAGGATGCAGCGTGGGAAAAATACTACTAGTGTCACTGTCACTCATGCATGCCTATTGAAAGTTAAATGTTGACAAGGATTTTTCCAGCTATGCAGCCTAGCTTGACAATGCAGGTCAGTCCACTTTGGCGGCAGGCTATCTCAGCAGTATATTGTGATTATGTGGAATAGCATAAACAATGCCTTGTTAAAAATCGTTTCTGATACATTTACACAACATATTTGATAAGGAATTGATAGTTAACTGAAATGTTGTTTCAGAGCTATTTTGACTGACAGAGCTAGAAAATTATTCTTTATATATAGTCTATATCCTTTAGAGCTGAAATATTAATTAATTAATCAAATAGCCAATTAACAGAAAATCTATCAGCAACTCTTTTGACATTTTTTGTTATATTTTAAGCACAAATACTAAATACTAAAATGTGTTGGTTCCAGACTCTAAAATGTGAGGACTTCTTTGTCTTATATGATACAAGACTTTCACTTTCACTTTTATAATATTATTTAGATTACATTTTCTATACAAAATGATTATCGATTTATTAAGAAATGAATCGTCAGATTACTTGATGATGAAAATAATCGTTTGTTAAAATTAAAGTCAAAATTAAACAAAAAAAGGTTTTGGGGAAAGAAAAGAGAAGCATCAGACCGCACCTCATTTGGCCCAAATTTGAATGATTGAGCATGCAATCTATAATGCAGAGACACAAAGGTACACACACACACACACACACACACACACACACACACACACACACACACACACACACACACACACACACACACACACACACACACACACACACACACACACACACAAGCAAAGATCTTGTGATGTCGGCAACTCTATGGCCGTGGCGGCGGCGGTGACCTGTGGCACCATGGGGTCTGTAGCTGCAGGCCCGAACAGCAGCTTTTACATCTCACAACACAGCCTGACCACTGTGTTGCTAATTACTCTGACATTGAGATCTGTCACCTCTGTGTCCCCTTGTGACTCGTCCCCTCCCACCACAGCCATCAACTCTCCCTCAAACACAGGGCCTCATGACCCCCAGCAAAAGTGAAAGTCCTTCACTCAACAAGAAACAAACTTAACTAAAACTCTGACAATACCTGACAATATTCTAAAATATGCAGGAAAACAGCTTATTTGTATCTAAAATGTATGCACTGGGTTCTACTCAGCACTTCATCAGCTCATATAACAGCCCTCACTCACCCCTGCATCTTCTTATCAGCACTATTAATCACATAATTCTTATTTTGTTATCTGCGCTGCCTTTTCACCTTCTGTATTTGAATGCAAACACATACATCAGACAAACTAGAGCAAATAAACTCCAGATAATGCTTGTGTTGACACAGTGAAGTCAGGCCACGCTCTTGGCTGGTTTTTAGCGGTTTGTTGCTCTGCAAGGCTGAGTAATGTATGTTGCTAAGTTCAGATCACCGGAGGATGGTGGGATGTATATATACTGCTGTGATTTGGCAATGCCTCCTGTATTTCTTTAAAGGTATAGTTCAACATTTAGAGAGAAATATGCCAATAACTTTCTAGCACAGACTTCCCTGTATGAGAGGGTTGATACCACTCTCCTGTCTGCACAGTAAATATTAACCTAAAGCTAGCTGCCGGTTAGCTTAGCATAGCGTGGAAACATTGGGGAAAAAAATTATACTCTGCTTTTGTACGGTTTAAAGAAACAATTATATATTTTTTCCAGTATTTATGCTAAGCTAAGCTAAGCCAATTGGCTGCCGGCTGTAGCTTCATATTAAGAAACTATCTTCTCATCATCTAACTCAGCAAGAAAGGCAACAAGAGTACTTCTCAAAAGAAATATCAAACTATTCCTTGACTTCAATGTTGCTGACTATATGAAAAATAAATTAATCTCAAACCTGCGAGGCAGTTGTAGACGTGTGCAATATGATTTTTTTCTTACTTGTTAACTGTCACGGCACAAGATGTATTGTTTTGTCAGAAGCACATATTGGATATATGCCTAGTCAGTCACGCTCTGCCTCCGACCACAGCTGTGAACCCAGAGGTGTTAATTGAGAATGAGGATTTCAACTTGTCATCAATATTAGTTGAGCAAAATGTCATTTGACATATCTTTCTTAAAGAGGTTTCATTTAGAGTGTCTTATTTCAGCTCAATGTCAGAGATAATGCTGCTTGTTTACTGCTCTACCACTTCCTCTATATTGGGCAAATGAGAAACCTCACTTCCATCACAAGCATAAATGTGCATCATCTACATTGAGAGCCGTCTGAACTGCTGCCTTTGATTAGATGCTAATATCATTACCACAGTGGCATCTGGAACACTTCTCTAGTAGACCAAAGAAGCTCAGTGGTCTATCAGACCACTGTGCCTCTTTGTGTACAGCTGTTTTTCTCCACATGCTCTCTTCTAATAGGGTTGATGTCATCACATTAGCCCCCACACCCCCACCTCAACCTCTGCAGCCACATCCCGCCTCTGCAGCCCAGCAGGCAGCAGCAGGGTGGTGATCCTACAACCCTGACTCCAGAATGACAAGAGAGCTTTCATGTCACATCATCAGACCACACCAGGCTCTGCACACCGGCTTTCCCACAGTCTCTGAGCTCTCGCTCTTTCTCTGTCTCTTTACTTGGACATTAGGGGACTCTCGCTCACCCTGAACAAACACAGAGCTCTCCCACAGCACGTCACATATCCACCAAAATAACTCCAAAATGAGAATGTGCATAGTTGATTCTGACAGCTAAATTATGGGTGAAATGTATGTTGTATGCTATACTTGTCTTTAGACTGTTGGTGGTGGAGTGGGGACATTCACTTCCCAGTTCACAATCTTTTTAGGTCTTAAAAATATTATTCAGTTAAATATTTGTTGACATAGGTTTTGGCTATGTTGAGGTCTCTTTATTATTATATTTAGTTATTACTGTTTTACTGTTTACTTATATGTATTAATTGTTTCTTATTTTACTACTATCTCTTGCTGCTGTAATCCTGCAATTTCCCCACTGCGGGACTAATAATGGATTATTTTATTTTATCTTATACAATTCTTTCCCCCTGGCATTACTTTAGTTAATTTGGTCGTGCCAAGTGTGCCATGTTAATATGTAATCATAAACTATATAAGAAGTGAATGTAGTCACAGTGACCATTGTTTGTGAACTTCGATTTTGAAGCTTCGAGTTCGACATTCTGGCCGTCGCCATGTTGGTTTTTGCAACAAGAGGTGACAGGAGAGTGTGATGCTGAATACAACCAACCACAACGCTTACAGTTTACTTTAATGAACTGAAAACACACTGTGAAAGGGTTAAAGGTCTACGATGTGATGTGACCTGGACTTAATTATTTTGAAGAATGATGAACACTTACACAAAGCATCTATGTTTTACTCTCATCTATCAGTTTATTATATACTGTATGTACAATTTTTCTAATGAAGTATGTGGTTGTTCAAATTAAAACCATAGGAGGAATGCCTTACACCTGGACTGATCCTTTCATTTGGGTGCTTTATGTTGGCTGGTGACATCTAAACCTTGTTCACCAGCCCATCAGTCTTTCATGCACTTTGTATGTTTCAGTGACAGACTGCACAAAGGACTTTGTCAGGTGAAACATCTGGTTTAGGGTGATGCTCTTTGGTCTTTAATGGCCTCTGCGAGAGGCCACATCAATGGCAGGGATGATAAATCTGAACAATGAGAGAGCCAGTAAAGCAGTCAGCAGGGGTTCGACAGTGCAGGCAACAGGAAGTGTGGCTCCTTTTGACCCCTGAACTCTGAGGTGATGTGTGCCCTTCAGTCGGCTCTCTGTGCTGGGATATCTGACGCCCATGTGCTATACAGTGCAGACGACTGGCAGCAGTGCATATGCCCTGTAATAGAGATCTGATGAATCCAAATAGACGTTTGTGGTTGAAGGTTAGAATCATTCTCAGTCGTTTATTAATCGAGTTGATGCAACAAATCTCTCATGACAATTTAATTATTTGCTTTTGATTTATCTCTATGCTAAGCTATTTAGAGGACAAATATGAGAGTGGTATTGATCTTTTCATCTAATCCTCAGCAACAAAGCAGATAAGTGCCTTTCCCAAAATGTCCAATATATAAAAAAAAATATTTAAATGTTGGAATGAAAAACGTTCTTTAAAACATTTATTCCAGATTAATTAAATCATCCATAAAACAAGATATGGCCCAGTCAGCACATTAATAGTTGAACTTCCATATTGAAAAGAATAATACAAACATTTATTTGGACTTGTATCTTGACATCTTTTTAGTACCTGCCTGGTGTTTGCCCGTAAGCAACACAGACTTGTTAACGCCATTGAGAGAATTGGTTTTACAACAGTCTGGCACAATAGTGGCTGACAGTTGTACACATGAAACTTCTCTCAATTAGTACCTAGCAGATGTCACAGTGGTTGGAGAAGATCAATAGGGTCAGTGGTGACAGACTGGTCCTCAGTGTAGTCGGGCATTTTACAACACAGGCTTCTACAGACAACTGGGACTTTACCTGCTAATAATAAGAGAAGGAAGTGTGGCAATATTAAGAGAGGAAGAACAGAGGGGCTCTCCCAAAGACAAAAGGGTCCACTTGAGCTAAAAGGCCACTGCAGCCAGTGACCTCCCAGACCCCGAGTGCTGCCCTTTTAGAGGGGCTCGCTGTCTGCCGCTCTGGAGGAAATGAGATGCTGCAGCCAAACAAACTGATGCTCAAGGTCTATATAAGGAGAGGGCTGAAGAAGCACTGAAAGCTGGTGAGTTTAAATGCTGTGGTTAGCTTCTGCTATATGGCCGGACGTTTATAGCAACTTGTCTAAACAAAAGCAAGTGAGGCAGATATGGAGAGTAGAGGTTTCACTTTATGTATGCAATACCATATTTGGATGGAAGTGACAGCTGTGGCTTATCATGCTGTTTATCATATAGTATACCTGTGCACCATAAGCACATCTTGGGAGTTTTGAAGCAGATACTTTCTATAAAATGTATAAGAAGAGCACCTTTTATAAAGCTTTTGTGCTCGCAGCTTGAAATTAATCTTTTACTCAACATTTGGCCTTGGGCTACAGGAGGAAATACTTGTACATGTCTGTTCCCTGATATTATTGAGTGGTTAACTCCGCTGCCTCTGGAAACACTTGTATGCTTTTGCTGGCCCAAAATTAAATCTGGCCTGAACTTAATCTTCTGCGTTTCCACTGCTATCCTTCAAGATGAATTGGCTGCCTTTAGTAACACATCCCACATATGTGTTTTTACTGCGACCCTCCTTGTAAAATCAAGTTGGGTGCAAGCATCAGGGGAATGAAAGCACTCTGCTTTACCACTTTTGGAAATGGTGCAGCATTTTGTGAAGGAATCTGATTTCAATTAGTCTGGCTGTGAACAACACTAAACTCCAATTTTGTTGAGTGAATAACAGCTGGACTAGACAAATGCCAAATTCCCTGGACCCCCCCACTACCCATCTCTTATTTCAGGTCTTTCATGTGGTCCACACCTGATGGTGTGTGGGATGTAATCACCTTTACACAGCAGGCCCTGTCCAATCAGGATAATTGGCACCAGACTGCAATCTACAAAGGAAGGGTTGGTTCTTTCCTTCTTTACTCTAGTTTGTGTTTATTATTATTAGTCCAGATCAAGAGAATCTAAACGTTGGATATGGCAAAAGCACTAGAAAGAAATGAACTTATACTGCCTCAAAAAAACTACCACGGCCATTTTGCTTTTGAGCTTATACAGGTAATTTCAGTGTTCTTTAATTTCAGACAAGTTACTCTGCCTTAAATAAAGCTTCACTACACTGAAGCTACCACCCAGAGACATGTAGCAAGCTAAACTGCAGCAACATAGCAAGAGTAGTTTAACTTTGAAGTTTTAACTTCATTCTGAAATCAATGGACCATCGAGCACCTTACTATCATAGAAATATCCATCTGCCTTGCACTACAGTGTGTACTACACTGTCTGGAGCATTTAAATATAATCCAACATTGTGTGTTCACGGCCACGAACAAACACTGTTTAATTATATTAATCGCTATGCTGCCACCATGCAATTGAGAAAGGTGGTTAAACTAGTGCCCAACACTGGGTAATGTCCATGTCTAAATGTTAACAGCACACACATATTGCTTGAAATATGACCACAACAACATTACACATCCAATAGCAATTCTTGCTGCTACATGCTTGTGTTCCACAAATGTCCCCTTATTCAACAACATGCCATGCACGTCCTTTGATATCAGACACTGTAGAAATTACACTTGTCTGGAGGAAGAAAACCACCAATCAAACCACTTTGAAAACATCCTTTAAAGCAGGGAATTCAAATTCAGCGAGATCCACTTAGGGAGAATTTCCTCATGCAAAGGTCTGGGACATCACAATAATCTTTAATTTGTGCTATGATTTTGTGCGATGTATATTGAAGTAGCCAACAGTTGTATTACGTCTGTATGTAGTCAACAACTGACTGTCAATTCAAATAAAGAAAGTTCAATTGAAAAATATGTCAAAATTTATATTCAAATTTGTGTGCAGGGACTTAATCGTATGGAAACCACTTGTTTCAGGTCTATTCTTCTTTCTGTTAACGTCATTGTTGAGCCGTTAATTAATGTTTGAGGAATGTTTCTTCATTGTGTCTTCATTTCGGAGGTCTTTAAGCTAAGCCAATCGGCTGCTAACGTTAGCTTCATGTTTAGTGTGCCGTAATATCGATCCTCTCATGTAACTCTTGGTAATAAAGCAAATATTTCCCAAAATGTCTATTCATTTATTAATGTTAGCTTCTGATGAGACATAAAGTATATTGGATAGAGATTTAGTATCATTTCGGGTCCAGTGCTGATCTAAATCCAGCTGGTGAACAGTTAATTATGTTAATAATAGTGCTGCTCTGGACTGTGCAGCAGCTGCCCCTTCCTTGACACCCAGGTGTGAAAAGCTTTTGAATGCAGTGGGGGACTGGGCGACGCTCCCTGGATCCAGGCCCACAAAATCCCAACCATATGCACTTTCAGGTTTGCACAGGGATGACAGGCCTCTGCGAGATACGGGTGATAGCAAGATGGGAATACAAGATAGAAAATATGCAGCATAAAAATAGGAAGTGTAGCATAAACAAAGTGGGCGAGATCGGCTTCCGTAGCTAGTTGGCTTTTGCTTAAAATCACTTTGCTGAACTTCAATGTTTGTCATTTACAAATGGGGAATTCATCATTTATAAAGTATGAAACCCAAGCTTATTAATCAAGAATGAAACATTTATAACTGTGTTTATGAATGAGTTACTAAGTATTCATGTTGGAATAATGCTATATAAATTATGAATTCAGTGTTTATTCATGCTTTACTAATGCTAAAAAGTGTGTAGTTATTATAAAGTGCTACCAAGAGATGTTATTTAAAGAGACCTCCTTATCTTATGTAAATGCATGTGTTTGCCATATCGTACTTGATAAGGGACAATGAAGTGTTATTTTTTAAATTCTTTATCACGACAAAACAAACTACGGTATACATGAAATGTGAAACAAAAACTACTTTGCTTACAGCAGTCTGTAAAGTAATAGCTCTCATAGCTGTGACCACAGGGCAGTTTGTGCAGTTTGGGAAACCTGGCTTGTGGTGAGAGATCCAATCTGCTCAGCTGCTCTCCTCTCTCCCAGCATTTAATCACCAGCCACGCCAAGAAAAACCTCCCAATCTGAACCCAAAGCAAAGCGCCTGGTTTACCACAGAGGAGATTCTCATGTTCAAATATAGACAAGAGCAGAGGCACAAAATGACACAGAGAGAACACATTCTTTCCCAGCAGAAGGTTACAGCACACACCCTGAAGCCTCGTCCAAAAATCCACATGTTTTTTGGCAGCGTGGCACTCTTGTGAATAAAATATGATGGAAGGTAAACCTCTCTCCCACTAACCCCTGATTACAGCTCCCCGACTACAAGTTTAGGGCTCTGCAAACACACTCACTGTCTCCCACATGAGAGCTGGAGAAGCCTTTCCTTTGTAGCCTAGAGCAGATGCCTAGCCTAGAGCAGATGCCTAGAGCAGATGCTCTATCCCTGTCCTCAGTTGGTTATTGTGTGTGTGTGCATCGCTGCATGAGGTTGATTGTCAAGATTGTGCCACAATTAAAGCATGAATGCAGTTATATAACCTGGTGGGAAAACCCCTGGATCCAACGGGAAGAGTTGTTTTAAATGGATTCAGTGATTCTGATGGAGTGGACTGAGCGCCCACATCTGCCTTGGCTCCCCAAGATGCAGCTCACTGCCAGGTTGCTAGGATACCTATGGCTCATTGAGAACACCTGGAAGGTGAGATGAGGACTGGCCCGTCAGCACGGCAGGACAAAAGCTAGTAAGTCAGCCAAACCAGCACACTGCATGAGAGATGAGGGCTGAACTGAAAAGAAAAAGGATCATCACTGAGGCGAGGATTAATGATAGAGAAGTACAAGACCAAGAGGAAATGATGGGAAATCCTCAAGGATGGACCACAGCAGCAACATTACAAACCCCAACTGACTGCACTGTTATAAAAGAGCAATGCTGTTTCTTTGATTTAAATGGAGCATGAGCTGGTGGGGATAATGACCTTTTTCCTAAAATTCATGCCAATGGGTTTTCTGATTGCCAGATGGTCTATGAAAAAAAGGAACAAATAATGTAATGTTCAATAAGAACATTACATTATTTGTTTCTTTTTTTCATAGACCATCATAGACCAGCCAAATCCGAATCTAGCCCTGGTTGTCTTCCACTGTTGAGAGAATGAAAAGCTAAGTTAAGTTAAGAAGCAAGACTAACTTAAGGGGATAGGGCTGAGCAGACCATTACATCGTCCATTAAATTGACAGGAATTACCTGTTGATGCAGACAATATAGATTTAATTGAAATGTTTATAAAAACATTTTCCTTCAGCAAATTTCAACAATTCAGTTTTAGCCGATGATAGCTGCACTATACCAACTTGTGACAGTATACATTATTGCAGACTTCTTGTTGAAGTTTGTTGTCTGCATGGTCCATTTGACCACTTTGCAATGACATGAAGTAAACAATATTCTCCTCGGAGGTAACCGTGTGGCCCCTGGGGTCCCTGCCTGCAGTGTGGGGGGTCCCGCCCTGGCACACTTCCCTTGACCTTAGGGTTATCACCATGGTAATCCAGGCTACAGCACCCATGAGGAATGGCTACCGGGTGATGCCTGGACAGACTTACGCAGCTGTTCTGGTAGGATGGCCACTGAGTCGTCATTTGCTGCATCAACAAAGACACAACCATATCTGTCTTTCTCACATTAGGGTGTTCTAATCATGCATTGTCTTTACAGCAAAACCAGACAACAAATGCATAATACTTTCTTAGTTCTTTCAGATCCAAACAACACATTGTAGTCATTTATTTTGATGATCTGTATATAAGAATGTACCCATGTTCCTGCATGTGCATATTCCCAGCATGTGTGTTTCCACATGCTGCATACAGCAGAGAGACTGTTTGGGTTGAGTCCGGGGTCAGTTGGTTTCTCCTGACAGTTTTATATACCCAATAGATGACAGGCTGCTTGCACTGCGACGCTCCGATGTTAACTTTCTCTGTTTGAGGCTTTAAAGGCGGGCTGTGATGGTGTGTCGCATGCTGTATTTATGTTTGGGCCCTGGCAGTTCCATCTGACCAGGGCTCCGCATGGACCCTCACTGCGCTGCTTAGGACGGGGAAACTCCTCCGCCCAGGCAGGCTCCTGTGTTGACATTTGAAAAACCAAACAGCACTCAGCAGTGAAACATGAGCTCTGCACGAGGAGGAAAAAGCAACAACTTGGTGAGGAGAGTGAAAGAAAGAGAGGGAGAAGGAAAATATGTGGTCGTAAAAGCAGAAAAAATAATGGAGGAAATACCCCACACACTGTAAGATGAGGGAGATGAGTTTCAAAGCTGCCCCCTCCCTCAATTTCGTCCTCCTTTTTCTGTGCGCAAGCTGGAGCAGCTGAGAGTGGTTTCAGCCGGGCTTTGGCTCAAATCAACTGTCAGAGAAAATCTGTTTCCAATATGAGCGTTTCCTGTGAATGCAGGAAACGGCCCTCCACACAAAGCAAGGCCTGTCAGTGTGGAGGTGCGGCACTCCTCTCTCTCCCTTTCTGCTCTGGAGCCTGCAGTACCACTCAAACCCAAAAGAATACCAACCTCCAACTGGGAAATGGAAAATGTTTTATTTCGTGAAAAAAATGGTCATATTTGGATTCATGATGTGAAGATTAAGTCAATAACAGAGTAATTAAAACATTCCTCCCTCTAAGCAGACACCAGTGCATTAAGGAGTTTTAAAGTTGTGTAGACAAATCTTTGATAGCCCCCCAAACATCACTTCAAAGGTGCAATTTACAGGATTCAGAGCAATAATATAGCAGCAAACAACTATTTTCTATGACATGAAATAATGTGTACCTGAGCAGAGAATGAAGTTTCTCTCCGTCTGTGTGTGTTATTATCTGAGCTCCTCTGTGCTTTGTTGACATAGCCAGGCTGTCCGCGCGTGATGTTCGTGCATGTGAGCGTGCTCTTTTTGGTTGTCTGGCCGCCACTGATCTCATACTGCGGTTACAGGTGATATTGTTGTCCCGACAGTGTCATCGCAGAGGCGTAGTATCTACCGTCCGGTTCCCCTTCAAGTTCACCGTTAGCTGCTAGCCGCCGGCTCAGCCGTCGATGTGTTGAGAGACGCTGAGATGCAATCAAAAGGCTCCTGATCTTGTATAATATAGCACTTTTAAGCAAAAGTAAAGCCTAAAGCAATGATTTCTGGTGTTCAAGTCATTTTTATCATTATTTGAATTACATGCTTATCATTAAAATGATTTGGGTTTACACTTCTGCCATTGGAAATGAATTTGTTGTTTCTGCTCAGATGGCTTATGTATCCAAAAGCATCACTTTGTGCTATGATGTGTGATGTCAAAACGATCACAACAAATTAATAACACAGGCCCACTTAAAGGAAGGAAATGTATGGAGCAGTTCAGTATTTTTTTACATCTCAGTTTTACGTCATGATTACAATGATTATAATAGTGACATCAATACTTTTAAAACCACTGCCTTATCCACTGATAAAAAAAAAATACTTGCAGTAGAGGATCCTGAATTGTATTTATAAACTAAAAACCAGCAGTGTAACACAATATTTCCCAGGGGACCCGCCGCCATCACACCCACCACATACCACAACAGGCTTCAAGGCCCCGGGCTCAGCCCAGAGGATGTGACAGGAATCAAAGAGGTTTTTCCTGCTTTTTAAATCAGCAGCTTCAATACTTACTTACCAGTGAGACACTCAAACCTGCTTCGCTAGCCAGTACCTGCCTTCAGAAGTCAAGATCAGATGACTTCACTGTTTATACATATAAAATAGGACTCTCTCGTGAGCTACTTCATTTAATATGAAGACTGCCAGCCAGAATATTCAAATAGATGTTTGAGATATTTTCGTGATAACTTTTGAAAAGACCGGCTATAAAATGTTTTAGGAATTATATGATTATAATTGATGATTATGATTATATGATTTAACATCTGACTGTTGCTTGTTTTGCGATGATTAAACTAATTGACAAAACAGATCCCATCAGGCCACAGTTGGACAGTGGTTGCACTTTGTATGACAGCTGGATCCACTGGGGCCCCGTCCTGTTCCTTATAGGAGACGATGCAACAGGAAGGGCCTTCGGCTGAGAGATGCCCCTCATCACAGCTCCAGTCCTACGCACTCACAATGAGCGCTCCTCATTAATGGTCCTCTTCTCGCGCGTTTAGTTTTATGACCTACAGCACTTTGCTGAGTAGTTAACCCAGAGGTCAGCCTCGCCCGAGGGCCCAACGTGACCTGACTCCATCCAGCAACATATTGTAAGTTCAGTGTGATTTGTCCCTGTTCGCACAGATCGCTTGTATTTGTCACTCCTCTCTGTCATTGAAACGATGTCTCAACAGACTCGTAGAAGTGACTTAAGATCCCTTCCAGACATGTTTTAAAAATTATAAATTACTCAGTTTTAGATGATAAATTGTGTCTGATTTGGTTTTCCCACAAAAAAGTGAATTTACCTTGTTAAAATTATTTAAATAACATTACTCATTATTTTCCATATTCTATAGATATGCTAAACTTTTTAATTTAAAAACTGCTGGACACAAGATGTCTCAGTGTATGTAGATGTAGTCTGCATATTACACCACGATTGGCTTCCAGACTTGTAATTTCACAAAATTGGTCCCTTACTCCATTCCCATGTTAAACTTACATTTAAAGTTTAACTTCACCCCTGGTTTAAACCCACTCACTGCATCATTTAGACAAATTAAATAAAGTGAGCAAGGGACTGAGAGATGAGACAACGGACACTTTCGTAGGTTAGAAAAAAAGCAATATGGCATGTGCATCATCCCACAAATGAGACAAGAATTACACCCCGAGTTCCCTAGACCTCACTCTCCACCGCTGTGAGACACTTCATCTGAGTGCCAGCCAGACGATAGATAGATGCTGTGGGGAGGAGGGAGGGTCTGATTAGGGGCATTAACATTTTATGTTTACATTTATTTCATGACGTAGACTAGTCCCAATCTGTCGACTCTCAAAATTGCAAGATTAGGGCTGATATATTAGATAGCGCGTGTCATGAAATGCTGATTTGTATCAATTTAGTAAGACATTTCAATACTAACACCAGCATTGCTGTTTCTTCACAGCATAGTTGCATCATTTAGACTAGAGTACAGCTTAAAAACACTATTTGCAGTTACTCTTAATTAAAAGTGAGCACAAAGTAATATTTCACCTGCAGAATGGATGTTCATCATTCTGCAAAGTGACGTACAAATAGAGTAACAATAAGCTAAACACATTGTTGAAATAACACGTACAAAATATCTCCAGTAAATTTACCTGTTAGAAGATGTCATTTTAAAGATAAAGATATATTCTTCTACCTCAGCAACCTCATGTTACTAATGAGAGAACACAAGCTGACACATTCTCTTTGACACTATGTGAGCACTAAGTGACCCAGTGAGTCTGGGCACAGGATCAGATACAGACGGTGAACATGAAAACATGGGGTTCTTTTCTACAGATACGCACATACGTAGCACACACCTGGGTTTCCCAAAGGTGTCCTCTTGTAGTTACCAGAACTAAAGTTTACATATATGATATGAGGTGTGCAGTGAGGCCATAATTTCTCTCTGCTCTCTCTGCTCTCCAGGGGCGTTTACAGTGTTCTGTTGGGATACATTTAATTAGGATGGTGGCTTTAGAATACATTAGGTTGATGAGGGTTAGGTTGAATATACTTGGGGTGAGTGATTTTAACAGGTCATGTTGTGTAGGTGTAAACTGAGAGTGCCGTGAGGGTGTAATGGTCCTGTGAGGGCTGTTTACTTTTTGGATCATTAAGCTCATGGACATCAGCCAGGTTAGACCTTGAGAGAGGGAGCGATCACTTTGGACTGAGATGCTGTGCAGAATAACTTTACATAGAGTAGCAGGTGAGAGTGTGCCTCTGGACATGCTCTATCAGTAAGTGTAGGGCCCAATTAGCATCCCTTATTCCCACAAAACACACTGCACATTTCAGAAACACTTTCCGAAATGGAAAAATGTGAACCTCTCCCTTGCTACTTTTCCGATGCAGCTTAGATGATTACCACAGAGATGCATGGATGTGCTAGTGTGTGTGTGGTGCTTGTGTGTAATAGAGATCCTCATGACCATTCCTATTCATATGTGTCGTGCGTCCATCTGGATCCTGCTCTCTGAACACATGTCAGGTAAGTCAGCGCCGAGTAACAGAATACAGGCACAGATGATGAGCTTTTTACGTAGAGCTAACCTGTCATTTATCTGATTTTCCTCACCAGGTCACTAAAACAGTGGGGTTATACACACAGGCTTCCTGACGGTGCTCAAAGAGGAATATACAGGCTGTCACGTGTATTAAGTTACATGTAGGCTTTCTTGACATCTACTATTTCTGTTTGAAATTCAAAGAATATAACCCACCTAACATTTCAGTCTAACTTTGCATTTGATGCAATGATGGCAGCTGATGCGAGAGGTGTTTTGATTGATAAGTAATGAAAACCAGGTGAGTATCAATCAGGCACTCTGGTCCCGACACCAGGTCACCAGAGGTTGGAGAGAGAGGTCACTCTACCTCACGGGGCTGATGGAGGGCAGAACAGGCTGAAACTCCAGGAGTCGGTTTTCAATTAAGTCACAGCTCAAAGTGTCACCAGGATATATGAACAGCCCACTGGCTCTCCTTAAGATGAAACTCCTAATCCATCTTTTCATTTAAAGCTCAAAGGAATCAAAGGCAGCTCCTGTCTTTCTCAAACATGACCGTGACTCTGTCTCGTTCCCCTATCTATCACACTTTATCACTCGGAGGCTCTGTGCTGTCCGTGTGTCTCTCCCCATCTCTGATCACAAACAGGATGTAGTCTGATGTTTGCTTGGCCTCAAAATTCTCTCATATGGTTCATTAATGCTGAATGTAAGATCTTAGCCTCAGCACATATTTCCACACATTGTCAATGTTAAATCAAATATAGTAATGTCGTTTGTGAGACATGTATTGTTACTCTGGTTTGTATTATTTCTCTTGTGTTAACCCCAGGAAATGAACTTTTACCCCAGTAGCTGTGCTACATTTAATGTGCTCATTGTATCTGTTCGCCTGTGTATATGTTCAAGAGGGTTAGAGAAAGAGCAGGGAAAGAAACCCAGACAGAGTTGAAGACAGAAACGCCAACAGAGATCATAAAATACAGGAAAGAGAGAGCAAACATTAAGGAGACCTCAGTCTCACTGATGGATGGCTCCATCTTGGAAACTCAGACATGTGAACCAGATGGTGGACAGGCCCTTGAAACAGGACTCAGCTGAGGAATGGGATGGAAGTGAGGTTCACATTTAAACTGAAGCGCTCCCTCTTATTTAATTAGTTGATGAACCGTTGAACAAATAAGATTTTTTAAAGAGTAATGAACATTTTGTCATTGGTAATTGCTGGTGAATGATTGTAACGTCACCGGCATCATAACATTCAGCATATGCTTTGGTCTTTGGGAATGAAGAGGCCCCTTGACGTCAATACATTCCTCTCGTTCAATTAAATCAAAAACAGTTAGTTGAGGGAAATGGTGGAAGAACAACTTAGATATTTTACTTATAACTACTACAAGGAACTTTCATTTTGTGTTAATTTTGGCGGTCCCTGTGGACAAAACCCATAATGCTCCCATGAGCAGCACAACCTCATGGGAACATGTCAAGATGATCTTGATCTCACGAGCATGAGCATTGTTTTGGAAGTCAAAATGTAAAGATAGACTCTTCCGGTTTGCGTATGATTATTATTACCATTACAGGTATTATTATTATTATTACTATACTATATTACTATACTGTAATGGAAGGTAAAAGTTGATGGATAAATATTCTATTAAGTAAAAAAGTAGTAGTACTAAAATATACTTAAAGTCCCACATTTAAAAGTACATACAGTACTTATTATTGAGTGCATTCATATTTACATCACTATGTTGAGTAAATGTATTTAGTTACTTTTCACCACTGGCTAAGTCCTCTTTAGTGGAAGACTGCTCTGATGTTCATGCTGTGCCTTTGTTTTAATTCAGAGGTCACTCACTAATCACAGGACTAACAGAATCACTTCGTAGTCAACAATGTTTTTTTTTACATCAGTATTGGTTATAGTTGGATATATTCACAAAGTTAACTCAAGGCTCTCAATGTGTATATTCAAAGTAAGGATCCAGATAGTTTGAAATAAAGTTTGGACCCCACTGCCTTCAGGTAATGACTGACTGAAAATACAATTTAACAGAGTTTGTGGGGTTTTCGTAAAGATAATAAATCAAAATCCCGAAAAACAATGTGAATAGGCTACATTGGTTCTAGAAGAAAACAAAAGACAATGCTTTTATCCCGGTTTGATGAAGAGTCATAATAACTGCCTTGGGCTTTTGGCACCAGAGTGAAACAGATATTTCTAAGCAGGAGAGCTGACCCAAAGCAGCAGAGCTAAACGTGACATTGATTAATCAACAGTAAACAGATAGAGTCTTCATTATCTCGTCTCTCAGGACTTAATGGTGGCTGGAGCTTGCATAGGGGGAGGGCAGAGGAGAAAGAAAGACTCATTGTTCGGGTATTTGTATGATTGACTTTTTCATGGTTCTTTTTATTAACTCGGACAGATCTTTGTGAATTAAGCAGCTCGGGTCAATGTGACTTTGGCAAAGTTTCACCAGGCAAATTTATCACCAGGCACGATAGTAACACAAATATAAGATCAACTTTGCTATTTAATGTTTGGACAGTTTACAGAATTATGACTCTTTTAACATTTCCCCTTCTACGTGCTTTAAAGTAAATAGACTGGCATGTATCCCGCAGTGGAAATATGAGTGTGAGGTTCCCCGAGGTTGTGGAGGGTCCAGGAGAAAGACATGTGAGAGAACACGAGGGGGTAATCCAAGGGAGTTCAATTTTGAGCTGTAAAGATTTTAACACTCTAAATAGACTGCAAAGTCACTAGTAGTGCACAAACCTTCTCATATTGTGAGACGAATTTCCAGTTCACAGCAAGGTGTATTATTCATAAGTGTGGTTTTGTAACAATATTAATACAATGATAGTGCATTCATGAAGCATTTTACAGAAAGAATGGTGAACTCTGGTCTGACTCCTGCCTTCTAAAAACCAGATTCTGCTGCTGGGCTCATGGTAGGTCTGAGTCTGGAGCGGGGGCTGTGGAGGATGTGGAGTAAGGGGGTCGGAGGGTGAACGGCAGACTGTACACACTGCAAAGAAATTAGACAGGTTGTCAGCTGAGTGTGCAGCAGGGCTTTGGCGGCCAGCCCTCCTCTGGGATCTGGAGGAGAGGCATACAGGAACGGAGGAGTGTGTGTGAGCTATGCACAAGGGGTTGAGACACGGTTTCCTGTGTGTATTTCCTGTGTGTTTAATGTGGAGCTCAGGGCCAGGGCCTGTTTCCTGTGTGTGATGGGTGCCAGGCCCAGGATCCCGACACAAAGACAACACACCACGAGAGCCCACCAATGTCAGTAACAGACCAGCAAGCCGGTACACACATCAGGACGGTTCCACAGGCTTGTATATACAGACTCAGAGCTTCAAAGTTTACAAAATGTCGCTCTTGAGAGGCCCAGCTTTCTCTGTTTCTGTCTTTGTCATTATCTCTGCTGGGCAGACCTCTGTCTGGAGGACTTGTTACAGCGAGGTTTTTATTTTATTTTTTAAATCACTTTTATACCATATTTTGATCATAACTATGAACATCCAGCATGATATGAGCAAGATTCCCCAAAAATGCCTCCTCGAGTTTTTCAAACTGTATGGTTCAGGGCCTTAACAACAACCCACATACTAATAAGGCACCTTTTTGGAAAGATTAGGACCTAAAGAATGAAACAAAAATCACAATCCAACAAAGCATTGGCATGTTAGGAAGGATATTCAGTGTCGTTCGGTTCAAAAATGGAAAAATTACGTATTTTTTGCCAAAACAGTGTCCGATTCAGGCATGCTGGGTATTAAAATGTTCTGCAACTTCCGCATGTGCTGTATGACACGGTTTCAGAAATGAGGGAGGACCAGGAAGGCTTCAGGACTCATAGACGTCCGCCAAAAAAGAAAAGACAAAAACTCCGGCCGTTTTGGGACTTTACAGGTACTAATAGGGGGAAATTAATTATTTGTATCGCTTTGTTCGACTCCCACAAGCCTGTGCGGTTACGGTGATGTGTCTTTTAGTGAAATCCGACGTTGTAAGGAATACTTATCAAGGGTTTAGTGAAACATTACGGTCGCCGTGGGAAATTCACGGAGTTTACGTAAGTACTTAAACTTAGCGGCTACTTTTTTTTTTAACCATTGGTCTCCTCTCACAAGGGTTACAGTATTGTAACAATTTAAATGAAGTTAATCAACCCTGTGGTTGCAGAGATAACTAAGTTTCCGTATTTTAAAAACAAGATTATTTTCTTTCTTTCGAAAAAGAGGGCTTGGGCCTAAAGGAGTATGGCAGTTAAGTGATAAGGCTGTTATTCTATATGTTATTCTGTATTTTCCTACTGCCAACAAATACCATAAAAAGACCAAAACCAACAACATTTGTCCTTCACTTGATACTTTCTGACTTTTATATCCTGTTTGTGACACTCAGCCTCAACAAGCCCACTTTGTAATACTGAAGACATTTAGTATGAATACATTTATACAGTATAAATATTGTAAAATGCATGGTAATTTCCTTGAACAGCAAGGCCCTGCCATTTTTTGCAAATGGTACTCAAACATAGGAAGTAGTTCTGTTTGGGACTATTTTCAGTGGGTTAATACACATGTGGTGCACTAGTGAGTATTTAGAGATGGTGTATATGGGATCAACAAAACAAACAACAGTGCTCATGTTCATTCTGATGAAGGAACATGTTCCCGGTGCACTGATGTTCACCAGATAACCGTTGGTGCTGAGCAGGTAGTGTACGACGGGGTTTTTCACTGAAAACAGCTTCCTGCTGCGGCTACATTGATGGAAGCGGTGAGAGAGATGTTCATATATATTATTTGATATATATTTATATTGTACATACTAGTTAAATGTTAATGTTGATGCTTAGTTTCTGTGTTCAACTCTGTTGTATTTAATGTCTTTTTTTATATTTACCTTGTTTATTGTATATCATATGTACATATGTACGACGAGAGCAATGTGTAACCGGCGTCAAATTCCATGTATGGATACACACACGTGGTCAATAAAGCTGATTCTGATTCTGATCGTAAGTGAATCACACATCTAAACAATGAGCTGAAAAATGCTAACAAACTTTGTAGAGGTGATTATTCTCTGAAAGTCCATCACTAAGCAGCTTCTTTCACATAACGTAGTAATGTGATCCATTGTCATGATAAGGATATTGATATTGACTGGACAAACATTGTGTTTGAGTTGATTGAGGTGTGTGCTTGGACATGTGGTAGAGTGTGTGTGAGGGTCAACCCAGGAGCTCTGACAAAGTAGCACAACTTTACTCAAGAAAGCGGAGCATGTTTGCCCATTAAGAGTAGCCTTAAACACACAACCAACACAAACTAAGACCCTGCCATATGGTAAGATAAAGAAACTAGAGAGAGAGAGAGAGAGAGAGAGAGAGAGAGAGAGAGAGAGAGAGAGAGGAGGGCAGGGATGGCGAGAACATGACTGAAGCTGTTAATTCACATCAGACAAGCACAGACACACACACTGAAACTGTGACGCACTCACTGACTCGCTGGAATTCTCCACTTTGAATGTGGAAGTGTGTGGTGATGATCTGCACGTGCACATCCAGAGCTGTGATGTATTTATGGTTGTGGCCGAGTGGTGACTGGCTCTGCTTACTGATTTGTTGATTTCCCAACAACAATTCCTCAGGGCAAATTCATAAAGCTAAACACATGACTTGATTCAACTGCTGGTGAGACAGAAACACACACTGAGATGTACGGGCGTATGTGGTGGCCAGCCAATAGCCGGGGATTTTATGAGTCTATTTTATGAGTCTATCAGACTCACACAGATAGGTGAGCCAGACTCCCTCCAGAGGGAAGGCCTCTTGAATGAAATTGGCTGCCAGTTCTCTATCATCAAGTGCCAGTACAATGCAGTCAGGAATAAACACAGGGAGGCAGCCTTAGACTCTTCATCTGCACTGTAAAATATCAGTGGATTTAATGGGAGGCAGAGTCAATGAGGATAAAGGGAATGAAGGTCAGCTGCATCTGGTGTGCTATTCTTCCATATTCTGTTGTACACCCTTCAAACTTCATTCACACACAGCGCAGATATTGTGTTTCTCTCCTGATTTCAACAGAAACATTGTGAATTATATCATGTGATACAAATGAAAAGCCAATCTCAGATACAGTAGCGTGAGATTTACAGATGTTTTGATTTGTGATTTCCAACCAGTGGTACTAATATTTAGTGTATTTACAATCAAAATAACAGGCTGGTTGTATAGGACACACCTCCCACACACCTGAGTCGGTTGTTACACCGTGACACCATTGTGCCGCTATTGAGAGTGCATCAAAACTACAGTAGTTGGCAAGTGAGCAGCAGAGAAAAGTAAAGGAGTAGCAGAAAGTAATCAATTTGTTGTTGAATCTTCTGTCACTCCAAGTGTTGTATGCACATTTTTGATACAAAATTATTGTATCAATATCCATTTATTCATTTGTATAGGCCTAGTTAAAAGTGTTGAATAATTAAGTAAAAAATATAACAACTATTGATTAAGCTTTGTTTGTCAGACAAAATGGTTAAATGGTTTAAATGAAAATCAATAACATGCTAATTTAGCTTTGCACATTTTAAACAAGGTGCAACAATGATGTAAGTCTAAAAACACATATATTTTGACAAGGTATTTCATTCACGCAGGTAAAAATGCAGATATGAAAAGATGCAGTAATGAGCGCAAAGACCAGTACTCTAACTCTCAAAACACAACTCCCAACACATCCATAAATCATGAGCCTGCAGGTATAAGTCTCCAGTCACTCAGCTCTCAATTATTGTATGTACATTTGTCCACCCTGCAGTTCACTGGAGTGAGGAAAGCTGCCATTCACTGAAGTGTGTGCGTGTGTGTGTGTGCGTGTGTGTGCGTGTGTGTGCGTGTGCGTGCGTGTGTGTGTGTGTGTGCACGCGCATGTGTGTCCTGTGTGTGTCCTGTGTGTGTCCACCGTGGCTGAAAAGATCGTGGAGCAAAGTCTATGTGATTATGTACAAAAAAGGCCATGTTGGAGTCCATTCAAAAGGCTCTTGAGGACAGAAAAGACCTCTCACCCATTACGAGGAATCCCCAAAGCCCTTTTTATTTTTTTCCACATGCGGTGTTGTGTGCTATTTACTGCAGAACTCATTTATCAGAGGAATGAATGGAGCCCATCTAGACGGGTGTGTGTATTATTAATCTGTATAAGAAAAATGTATATCTATTCATCTGCTCTCACAACATGCATGACTGATAAAAGCGCAGCAGTGGCCTATTTACCAGCTGTGCATGTCTGAGAACTGAAGCATAATGATGTGTCAATAACAAACAACCCAGACTGAATTTCACAGAAACATTATGATGGGCAGGAACAGGGACTCTCTAATCCAAGACATGCCCATTATTGCTCCACTTTGCAGTGTCACGAACTGACAGGTCTGAACATGACAGCAAAGCCAGAAGGGTGGAACACAAATGACATTGAAAGAGTGCGTGGTACAACAGTGGAAACTGAAACCCAGATGCAACGTGTTGCAGCTGATTGTTTATTAGAAATGATTATAACCACTAAATTCTGCACAACAACACACTCATCTTCAGCTGATGGGAGACATGACTGTTTCCGTACGTCAGCGAGACTTATCTTTGTTGTCTTGTTGGAGAGCAAAAGTTTTCCATTCTGCTTTAAGTATCTAAATCCTCTAAGTAAACTGAACTTTTACATTTACAATGTGACTTTTCCTCTGGATACTCTGTGGCCATTCTTTATTAATGAATACCTACAAAGCTTTTGTCAACACAAGGCTGAAAATTACGAGTTGATCTCAAATGCACTTATATAAAGTCTCTGGCTGAATCTCTGCTGCTCTCTGGGGACGATGTAGTTTCATGACATGTTGATAAAAATGAGCATGCGACATCGCCAGTCTCTCATACTATGAATATGTTCAGTGCAGTCTTCTCGGTTTGACATCAAGCCTTCAGAATATACCCTGAGCCATATTTATTAATAAAGACTATTGTCTATAAACTTCGGCTTATACTATACTATTATACTACTTAATACTATGCCTTCCTAAAGTGCACAATTGTTGGTCATACGTGACTGGAAATGAAACAAACTGCTGTTGTCCTGTGCTGCTCTCTACTGGTGGTGCTGTAGTACGTCTCAGGCTACACACGTCACAAATGTGCTGCTTATATTTTTTAAAACCACTGATATCGCAGTAAACAACCTGTTATGTGTTACATATTTTTCTTCTACTGACATTTGTACCATCATTTAGATGTTTCTTCCTTGGAAATTAATTTCAATGAGTTTTATATTCTGGTGTAACATTGTCATTGTCACCTTTGAAAAGAGACTTTATTAACTGCCACCGCATGTTGTTTAATCATCTATTAATAAAATGCATTTTTTTTGCGTCATCAAAAAAGATACTTTTTTTACTTATTGTAAAATACTACAAACACCAATATTCATACATACACACTCTAACAAGCACACCGTCTTACATTTACTTTCTTTTGGACAGAAATGCATGACATGTAACCTGACTCAACTACACTTATGCTGTGCCTTCTACTTTACCGTTCATTTATTTTACTTTTAATTATGTAAAGGCACCATTAATAAAGTCAAATCATTGCAATACACATATCAGATGCATTGACTTCCTCAAAGTGGACACAGAGGAGTTTAATTGATATTAACACTCCAGGGTTTCTCTGCAGGAATTGCTGATGTAAAATTAATTTGTACTTCTACCCCAAAACACTAGAGGACCTCAGAGAGTTGTTGTGTTCATCTAGTGGATAAAAATAAACACTACATTCGAATGAGACAGATAGGTTTCTGAGAACCCCACAGAATATTTGTTTAGGACACAGTTTGAGGATTTTCTTAGTCATCTGTCTGAAGATCAAAAGAGGGATTATACAGTCACGACACACACCCTTTTGGCAATACCTCAACATTTTCCACTTGTGACTAGTGTTGTTTTCTTTTCATGTTTCTGACTGGTGTAAAAAAGAAGAAGAAAAACTCAGTATGAGCTACTTTGCTTTAAGTTCCCCAAATTTACCAAGTTGATTTATTAAAATATCTGCTGAAATTTGACTTTTTTGTGTTGTTTACCGCATCTACAGTCAATATGTTCTCTTTTATTTAAGAAAGATACAGAGGTTGATACAAGTTGAAAGAAGACACTTGCAGCAAATTGATACTTGCATATCATTAAAAAACAAGAGACAAACTATAGACAAATATCTTTTGAAACTCTGCAACATAAGCTTCATATTTTTCGCACAGGCATGGAAGTCTTTTTCTTCTAACTCTCAGCAAAGTGAATAAGTGTGTATCCCAAAACATTGAACAATGCTTTTGTTGATGATATGGTGGGACCCAATAGCTGTAAAAATTTATTAAAGTACAAAATGTTAACGGTGAAGAGTGAATGATGATCAGTTCATCTTTCACCTGAAGAAATGAGACTCTAAAAACGGAGTTGATCAAACATAACTCTTATAACTCATAACTCTTGTACGCAAAGCCACTCAATATTGTGATGTTTTCCCTTTACATCTTTTATCAGATCTTCCAGCCAAGAGAGATGATGCCCACCAGCGCTATTGCTATTATTGAGGAAACAAACAACCAAGCCACACTGGTGAATCATCAAAGACGGTGCCATTTTCAGTTCAGACACGTTATTAGAAACTTGGTATTAACATCAGCTGCAGCTTTCTGTCTACACATGACGTTGTTTCCACTGCAGAATAGCACAGAAGTCAAGTTGTTACAGTAAATGAGCTGCAACTAGTGGAAAAGGTATCTTGATAGATACCTTGGAATCGCAATCTGGTGCTTTGTAAACACATTATTACTATACAAGAGATTTCTGTTATCAATGTATAGTTCTGTTGTAAAATACGGAGACATGATATTTCTGTTTAGACGTTACTTTTTAATCCTTATAACTAGTACACGAATGTTCTTCATTAACCTTAAGGTTTTTATCCATTGTCAATACGTGTATCGCTGCAGTTGACAATTTTTCGGCGATTTTTCAAATGCAATTTGCCGTGCAGGACTGTGAGAGTAGATTGGTATAATAACATAACGTGATTTGATTTGATCTTTCTGTATACAGACCTCATGTCACAAGAGTTAACATTTACTATCACAGCACTGAACCTGTTTTAGGTCCAATTTCTTCCATTTCCAAAAGAAGATAACATAAATGATCAGAATCATATAGACATAAACATAAACATCTTCATGAACATCTTCTGTACAAGTCTTACAGGAAGCTATAATTTACAAAGACTTACTGACGCAACAGTTTCCTATAATTACAGCGGAATGTCCTAATATCTTTTTTGTTTTGATAAATGCAGATTTCAGTCAAAGCTGTTAATTTAGTTCAATTCTAAGCGCTCATCAATAACATTTGAATGCTTTGAATGTCAGCCACCAATTGTTCTTTTGCTTCACTGTTATACAATACAATATATTTTATGTATGCTTCTTCCCTTTTTTGTTTTGTCTCTGTGCAGCATGTGTAGTGTCTTTATGTCCATGTGTGCTGCATGTGTGCAAATATGCAGCAATGCTAATGTCATATGCTAAACACACATGGCTTCAGAGCAGACCTCTTAGCACTTCCTCTCAGCTGTTTGTCATTTGATTCTGAGATTTGAGTTATGATGTCACTCTGTGGTGTCTCTTGTATCCTATCAAATTTTAGATACTTGTAAGGACGCCTTATATTTCAAAAATTATCAACGTTTTCTTTTATTACCAGACAAAGCATTCTACCTTCTACAACAAGTAGGTGTTCAACAAAGCATCCCTTATGTATTGCATCTGTACAAGCTATGTAATTATAACCTTGACTTTAAAGATTTTTTGGGGGGAAATAGCTTTATTTGGTTTCTTGCCAAGAATTAGATGAGAATAATAAGTTAAGTGTAGCTTAGCATAAAGGCTGGTAACAGCGAAACAGCTCGCTTCGCTCTGCACAAACTCCAAAATGTGACCTACCAGCACATCTAAAGCTCACAAGTTGTATCTTGTTTGTTTAATCTGTACAAAAGCAACAATTCACCGTTTTACGTAAGGTTTTAATTACTACTTATATACTGTCATATACTGGGAACAGTCACTTCCTGGATGTCTTTGCTGGTTGTTTGACAACTGGTCCATGCCCTTCGACTAACCTAAAGCCTGAACCAAGTGTACCAGACTGCATTTCTAAATTAAACTATAACCCCTCAACATTTGTGACTTTGAACTGAATAGCACTTATATATCTGACTTGGACAACCTGAGTAAAGTGTGAGGGCAAGTGTGTGCATTCATGCTACAAAGTGCAAAACAATAACCAATTTTTCTTTCAGCTCCTTGGCCACTCATACACTGTTTTCTTATTACATCTGTTACATTGATAGACAGCTTTGATAATATTGTTCTAGTCCCAGCGCAATTTATACAATTGTATATGCTTGGATAATTTCAGTAACTTTGCTTTCTCCTTTCCCATATTTTAATCACAGGCCTGTAATGGAGGTACGAGAGCAGGTCACAGTGCTGTTTGTCACCTGGACAGGTGGTATTTGGAGAGAAAGCTGCAGGCGATTGAGGATCACAACAAGAAAGCCTTGCTGTTTATCCGCCTCTCTCCTCACCAACGCTACCTGAAAGAATGAAGCGAGAGCCTGCAAATTCCTGCCTTGTGATGAGCTAAACCATCCCTCCTACATGTCCCTCCGGCAGAAAAACAGTAGGGTCGGAACCAAATTGATCTTAAGGATAACTAAGCAAACACACACTCTGAGCTTTGGCTCTCTCTCAGACGACATGAACGTAAGCCGATGTATCTCTTGTCACCGGTCTGCACTCAGACATGTATACACAAACGCAGAAAATCCACCCGCACAATAGTATATTTATAAAGTTGAAAGGGAAAATGACTCTCGACAGGGAAAAGACTGCACTCTATTGTAATCTCTCCGATACCCCATGTTGTCACACATCTTTAAATCCAGTTAAATCAGCTAAAGACGTCGCGCAACCAGTGTTGGAGAGACAGAATGGGAAGATCAGTGTCAATCACAAAAGAAAGCAAAAAAGACAGACATCACGTCATCATTCAGTCCCTTGGCATTCCTATTTCCATCTAGAAAGAAAACCTGCACCTTAAAACAGCAAGTAAAATGTGATTTCCTCTCATCTTTTTTTTAGAATTACAAATTGATACAATTTCAAGAGGAAAGCAAACAAAATCATTCACCTCTCAAATGAAAAAAAGATTGCGTATTAAAATGTTTTTGTTTTAAATAATCAAGGAATCTCATTGTGAAATCAAAGGTATTGTCAAAGGGATGACAGTGATAAATGTTTGTTTAAAGGGATAATGAGACATCTGTATGTACATCTATGTAGTGAAGTTATGATTTACCATTTTTTAAGTGTACACCTCCAACCCATTCCCTCATAAAGAAAACCTGCTCACACCCGTTGACAGCAGCTTGCTTGTAGGAGTTCATTATCACATATTACAACAAGCTGCACGTCATGCCTACTTTCCTCCTCTTGTTTCAATACATCTGGTTTACTGGGTCCTTCTGCCAGCCTCGCCACACTGAACCCTCGCATGAGAAGTGAAAGCGCTGGCAGACAATGACAGAATTTGCTCACTGTTGGCCAAATAATTTGTTGGAGATCTTATGACATCTGTTCAGTGACATCTTCTCCTGGCGATAAATAATTTTTATCCACTTTTCAGATGGGTTTGCTGAACATGCAATTGCAATTTTTTTGTGTGTGTTATTTTATAGCGAAACCCTGTTTAATATTGACAGAGTCAAATCCTTGTAGTGGTGGAACAATTAGATCCGCTACTGAACAAATCCATTAAAAGAGTTGGGGATAGGGTAACTGTCTTTAAGCTAAATGCACAGACTCCCCTTCCTGATCATCCCGTTTTAGCCTGTTTATGATTAAGACAGATGGATGTCACATGAAACTGTGTGAAGGTGAAGAATTGTGTGCAAAGTGCTAATTGAAGCAGTTTAAACCACAAATCATGTTGTCTCTGTAAAAAAAGCAGCGTTGGGAGAACACACATGCTAGTGCTGGAATGTGTTTTTATTGGTGCAGCATGGTGACGGGTTGTGCTTTTTTGGCTGGTTCAAAGATGCCGAGCTGCAGAACACATCTGCCTCGCATAGATTTCTTTACAGCTCTGTCTGCTTGCGTGCCAGTGCAGAACAAACTATTAGGGAGAACAGTTCAGTTATCTAAATATATACATAAAAACAGTTGAAAGCCAGCTAATATTGTATTGGAGGTGAGCAGCTGGCAATGTACAGTGACATAGCTAGCTAAGCTAACACTACTATGCTATTCATACCACAAAGGGTGCTAGATAGCTATATTTCATGGTTTATTTGGTGTCTGCTCTAAGTGTTGGCTTGGTTTCAGAGCTCAAATTCAGTCCATTAAAATAAAAATAGAAAATACACAAAAGCAGAGAAATTACTGAACTCCCCGAGGCGGAAAATGCTCTGGATTTCCATTTTAGCACTGACCCCTAAAAGTCTGAACGTAATTTACTATAACAATACAAATTGCTCCTTATACTTTCTGATATTTTTATTGTGAATTTTCCAAGTGCCTTCTTCAAATGCATACAGGTAACTGAACCAAGTGTGGGGTGAGGGTAAATAAGGACATCTGCGTGAATTCATGTGACCCTGAACCTGAAGAGTAGCGAATGGTTTGCTAATGTTTCAGCTCCGCATGGTTGCTTGCAGGCATTAAGCAGGGAGGGACAAGAGGCAAAGAGAATGAGGTAGGTGGGGAAGAAAAAAAGCAGAAAGGGAGAGCTTAGGACTCTCCTTCAGGCATCTGAACAAGTCTGGACTGTTCAGCTGCTGCTTGTGTTCAGCTCCTCGGGAATCAGAACGAGCGTTTTCTTCTGCAGCGACAGGAGTTCACTTATTGAGCTGCAGTGGTTTTTATGCTTTTTTTTTTTAAGCTGTGACACTGGACACCGCTGACTGGGAATACTACTGTGTGTCCAGACACTGCACGGAGAGCTATAGGCTGGATATGCCACAGGTGGAAAGGAGAGGAGCGGCAGGCTGTGCACGGTGCACGGAGCAGAAATCCCCCAGGTAAGATGAGGCAGCGGCGGACAGATGAGGTCCTGCCCCGGGCTCCCTGCAGCCCTTCTAATAAAGATAAATTTACGTGAATACCGGTGTGCTACTAGGGATTAGAGTTGTGCACAATTTGCAAACTGCATGTCTGCGGTACATTTATTTTTATTGATGTGTATGTCAGCGATATCTATGAAAATATCGATTTTTGTATTGATTTACTCTGCATGTGCATACTGGGAATCGATAACTCTTATACTTTAGGGCACTTGTCTGAATTGTAGCCAGTTGGGCAGAGGTGTCAAAAGTATTCACATTCATTACTCAAGTAGAAGTATGGATACTAGGGTTTAAAAATACTTCTGTAAAAGTTGACGTATCAACTCAAGCTTTTTACTTCAGTAAAAGTATAAAAGTACTGGTTTCAAAACTACTTAAAAGTATAAAAGTAAAAGTAATGTAAGGGGATTTTTTTTTTCTCCATTAAGGACAAACTCTTAAGCCGCGTCTCAGGGGCCTATAGTGCACTACCCCACCTCCCCCCAAAACAATCATTTTTCTAAAGGTCATAATGACTATAATGTTTTAAAATGTTATGTTGAAAAATGTGGGATACACTAGGCTACCCGTTTCAGCTGCATATATGCCCATTGAAAATGATCACATTTTATTGCAATGCAAATACATTAAAGTACCATATGTGTACTACTGAGCATTAACATGCGTTTCATGGAGCGGAAGACATGATAACTAGTTGCCTATCTGCTGTCCTTGCTGGAGAGTGACGTGATTTGTAACGATTGATTTGTGTCATCTGCAGGTGTATCGCGTAGAAAACCAATAGGGTGTCGGAATGGTATATGTTTATACTTCTCATCCAACCACAATCAAATTCACTCTATCCGGATGGCGCGATTTATCTGGCTAGGTTTTTGTGTGTGTGTTTATGAACGATGACAAGCCGGAATGAAAACAAACCAAAATGAAATAGTAACGAGGCTATTTTTAAAATGTAGGGAGTAGAAAGTACAGATATTTACGTGAAAATGTAAGGAGTAGAAGTAAAAAGTCGTCTGAAAAATAAATACTCCAGTAAAGTATAGATACCCAAAATTTCTACTTAAGTAAAGAAACGAAGTATTTGTACTTCGTTACTTGACACCTCTGCAGTTGGGCTACAATTTCCCCTGAAATAAAAGCCTTGACTTTGAACAAGACCGAGCAGAACATTTATCACCTCATTTTCACCCTTTCAAAATTTTTATTTATCTACATTTACAGACGATTCAGTGATTAGACAAAAACACTTTGTAATGCATTTTTAAATGAATGAATGTCTACCCCCGACACATCCTGTAATTATACTCATTTGCACTGTCTGCATTAGTCTTCATGACAGTTGACAGGTCAACGTGGGAGTGTCAACCACGTTGACCTCAGCTGAACTCCCTCAGTTACAGGGCATTACTCCTGCTTCACACCATGATCCTGCAGAGGAAGGGACTCTCACTCCTCTGTTGGCTCCTCTGACTTTATGTCTTGATTGGTTTCAGTTGTCTGCTCCACTTCAAAGTGCATCCCTGTCTTTGCTGTGGTTTGGCTGAAGTAACAACAAGACATCCCCTGTTCACATGGCATGTCTGAAAAACCTTTAACAGGACTGATTAGACTCTTCCTCTCTGACTCAACTTCAGCCTCCCACTCACTCATTCATCTTTTCATTGACTGCACTGCTGCAGCCTTACTTGGTTAAGTCTGTGGCGTGCCAATCCGAGACACAGCGAATGGCTCTGGAGTGACCCTTCCTTCCAAGTGTGTCATGTACGGAGGGGCTGCTGCTGGTTACTGTGGAAGGGAACATTTTTGTTGTCCATTATGTTCAGATCTTCCTCACTTTGTAAGAGTAATACTTTAGATAATTGTATCAACAATGCCTTTTTGTGGAAAATCTTTGCAGGCAGAACTTACATTTTGAGTGGATATGTGTATATTTTGATTGTTACTGGTGCTTAAATGTTTTAAATTGACTGTGTTTAAACTAGCTAGGGGATATTGACTTTTTGTCTTCATTCTTTCATGTCTTTGCATGAGATAACCTGTTGATTAATGCAACTCCCTGATTTATTCCAGCTGGCTTTTGTTTATTGTAATACAAAGCTTGTGAAATATTTCAAAAGGAGGATAAGATCAGTGCTTCTTTTGAAACTTGTTTCAACAAGGGGTCACAGAAAACTTGAAAAAGCTAACTGGTTTTAGTACTTTTGTTTAGTTTGGATGAAGAAACAGACTAATAATCCATTACTGGCGGACATGAGAATCTCTGTACTTGACCTGAGGGTAGTGGCCAAAGGTGATAGGATCAGTTTACCCTCTTTTTGACTCCCAGACAGCCTCAGAGTAAGGCTCTTCCGTTCTGGCCACCAGCAGATTCTGGCGTCCAACTCTGGTGTGTGAGCAAATTTGCAGGAGACTTTGGTAATTTACTGTGACAGCCCGTCCTCCTTTGACCCCTCCATCCCCTTGTCCACTTGTGTCACTCTCCCTGGTGACCGATGTTGTGCTGAGGGAGCCGGGCTCTTACACAATCCTGCACTCGGTCACATTGCAGTGGCCTGTGGCCTGCCGCCCCCCCTGGGAGAATGGCATCTCTACTAAACCGCAACTCTGTGATCCTGCCTGAACTTCCACAAAGCACAACCCAACCTCTGTGCAGCTCCCACAAAAAAAGCTCTGGGATGAGCCCTAATCTTGTTTTCTTCCTGTCCCTGAAAAGTCCTTTTCTTTCTCTGTCAGTGCTGATGCATACAAGTTTTTTTTTTTTTCACACCAAGTCCTCACTTGATTCCTGTTGTGAATATCTTTTAGATGCACTCTGTTATAAGACATTGATCTTTAAGCCATGTGTTTAGTTTAATTTCCAGGTGGCCTTTAGTGGGTGTGTCCATATCCATAAACCAGGCACCTCAAGTCCCAGGTGTGGAGGACACCCTAGGAATGTTGTTGATTAATATCTTTACATAAGCTGTATTAAAAAAGGAGCTCGTCAGAGGAAGTGTGTTACTCCCACAATTGGCATGTGATCTAGACCAGTGTATTATTTAAACAAATATTTGAAAATATGTACCAGCCGGATTGTATTTACTCACAGATTAGAATTGGGCCTGAAAATATAGTAGGGTTGTGGGAGTGGTAGGAAGAAAATTAAATCTGTGTTTTGTGATCCTTGTAACATTTACTGCCACTTCTTGTAGTACTCGGCTGGTGTTTTGAATGGCCCTCAAATCATTAATGCCTTTCAATTATGATCTGTTAAATTAGCCATGATGAAAGTGCTCAGAATAGGCTGTGGGTGTGCACTGTGGTCTAAACACCTGGCTTGTAAATTAATGAAACCTGTAATAAACATTGTTTGGATGTGGCTCGTCAGAAGCTAATTGTACATAATCACATTTTATAGGTGTAGACGTCTTAGAATAAATACTTTGAATCTTTAAAAGGGAAATGGGCATTACATTGGTTACATATTAAGTGTTATGTGTGTTTGTGTGATCTGCATCTTACAGAGGAAGCAAACCTGTATGGCCAATTATGATCTTCTGGCTCCAGGCAATGTCGGCCAATAGAATCGTCTAGTTTTAGTTTGGTTTTTAGAGAATTGCTGCAATGTCTGTACTATATACTGTTCAATGTATGAAAGTAGTTACTCAAGTTTTGTTTAAGAAAGACCCAAGACCCTAAAACTGTCTTGCCATACTTCTTAACTTTATTAACCCCAGGTGCCCCCACCTGGGCAGAATTCTTCGTCAGGAGCTCTTCCTCACTCGCCACGTCCTCGTACTCCCATGAATCGATACCAAAGCTACTGATGTGACATAGCAAAAAAAACTGCAAAGCCTGGCCTTACATCTGGCCAGAGGATATAAGTATATTTGACATGTTTATAACACAATTCAACCATAAATATTAACATAAACCATAATTATGACATAAAGCCTCTGCAAGATATCAACCACATTGCATTTTTTCCCAGTCAAAAAAATGAAATATGACGAAAATTAGGGCATTTTTGCTTTCAGCGGACCTAAACCTACGGTTCACGAAATCTGCACTAAATTAATTACTAAAAATATTTAACTTCACTTAATCAAAGTCAAACTTTGCAGACATACTGTTAACACATAGTGCTATTGTATAGTAGAAAAAAAGAGGAAATACATGCTGGAAGTTTTTTTCTTTCCTGTGTTCTATCATCAATCAATAAACAAGGAACACATATACTGTTGCTATGTGAACCTCTTAACTGGTCTCAAAGTGTTTTCTGTATATTATACCTTTTGAAATTATTCAAATAGCCCTTGTGGTTGAGGAGATATTCTGTATTTGGTATGGGTATGCAAACCATCCGGAATCTTTGACAAAAATGTCTGGGGCTCAGAAATAGTACGACATTTTGGGAAATTTGCTCATTTGCTTTCTAATAGAGAGATAGATTAGACTCTCATGTCTGTAGGTAAATGTATAGCTACAGCCAGGAGACGTTAACTTAACTTATCATAAAAACTGAAGATCTTGGCTCTGTCCAAACACCTCCTCCAACTGTCAACACCTCCAAAGCCCAATAATTTACATTATGTAAAATCTTGTTCTTTTAAGTCCTACAAAAAGTGTAACAATGACAAGTTGTAGTTTCATAAGCTAACAGGTTGCTGTCTGTAGCCTTCTATTTACCAGAACGCTATGAGAGTCTTCAAATCCAACTCTTAGCAATAAAGCAAACAAATGTATGTAAAACTATTCGGAAAAGCAATTCTACTTACCAACATAGTTGTTTACAGCATTACAACAAAGTGGGAGCCATTCAACATAGTTTTCTGTCTGCTGAATGTAATCAGCCCTGTCAACATGTGTCAACGCCAGCTTTCTTTCATGTGGGCTAGTTCTGACGCTGGAAACACTGACAGACAGTCTGGTTCAGGTCAGTGTTCTAATGATACAGCAAAGAAAAAGACCCAAATCCAGATGATGTTGAAGCGCCTTGCATTCCTATACAGGCTCTGAAAATCACTTCTGTCTGCTGTTGTCCCGCTGCTCTCACTTATACATTTGGTCTCATCAACGAAAGTGGCTTCTCAGGGTTTTGATCCCAGGAATGTTTACTCTAGCTACCGTAGCTCTACAGAGTAGATCAGAGGTTTTGTTCGTTGGCTCAACATCTGTAAGCTATTTCGCTATGTTGTGCATCACCTCTGTAAAAAGATTCATGTGAATAGAGGTTGTCGTGAAAAGAAGTGGTGGTTTGCAGTGGTTGGTAGTTTGTAGAGGTAAAAATCGAAATGAGAAAGTTGGGAAAAATCTGTTTTTCAAAACGGTACATATTGTTCATAAGGTTCTGGCATCTGCATTCAAGACATATAGTAGTACAGTTTGAGGGTGTTATCGGTCATGCTGTGGAGAGTGACATGAACAAAAAGAAGCCAATCTGATCAAAGGACTTTGGAGGAGTTCATGAGGTCAAAAAGGACACACAGAGAGACAATGCATTGTATTATTGGTTTGTGTCTCTCTGCACATATTTTTCTGTCTTAGGATAGGTGTCCTTTGTTACTGTTTATAATTTACACGAATGTGCATGCCTTTCATCACTAGGTCTACATTTTACAAAGTCTTTTTACATTTTAGGACAGGAATTAGAATTAACACTAATGAAATGTTATCTGCAAACTTGTGCAGCCCTGTATTATGTAAATGTCACAACAGGGGTGATTAATATCTGTCTGCTCTCAACATCAGTTTAGGTTAGGACCAGCATTTAAACATACGTGTCTGCTATTGTTTGCAGCTTATGTTAGCTTGCCATTTTTTGTTTTGTCAGAATAACATACACAGAGGTCATTGAAACACAGATGCTATTTTCTTACCTCATTCATTCACCTGCTTGGCCATTTGGGTACCATCTGTGCCATTTTAAAATGTTCTGAACTGTAACTGTAAAACTCTGTAAAAATGGCGAAGATAAAAGAGGTAAGACATAACTCATGGGTATGGATGGCTGTATTCAGCTGGTTCAGTGAGTTTTGATCGTAGAGTTATAAGACTTTGGATTCTGTGGAGTCTCCGCTTTCATGATGACATATCGTTTGCACGAGTTGGATCGAGTAGCAAAATTGCTAGCACCACTATGCACGCATTTAGTTGCTTTGTGTTGTTATTGTTGTTTTGTTGAGGTACAAATGGTTGTCCTGAGCTTTTAGCCAAGCGTCTACCCATTATGTGGTCGTGCAGAATAAATATGTTGCTTTATGTCTAACATGTCCTTATCTGGTGTTTACTGCAATGTGTGCAACTGCGCACAGGTTCAGTTAAGTTTCAATGTATCAACAGTGCTTGATAGACTCTTACTGGGAAGAGACAAATGGGACTGGAGTACGCTGTTTGCCTTGTTTGTGTACATACTAGGAATAATATTAACATGTGTTAATGTGTGGGAGGGTTGTACTCAGAAAGATCAGCTGTGCGCTAATGACGTCATATTCTTGTAGTAGCTTACACTACAAGCTCCGTTTTGGTTCATCGTACTGATGATTTATTCCGAGTGCTCTGGTAACGATAACACTCACTGAAACTGTATCATGCAAATAGAATTTGGACCTTAAACAGACTTGTGAAGCTTGACTGGGATAATAAGAGAGACTTTACTCTGTAGTCAGACAAGAAAACATGTTCAAAGGGACGTAGCTGGCAGGCAGGATATCAAAGATGCTCGGTGGTAGCTGAGAACAGGTACGGGCAGGAAAGGAACAATGGCTATGACTCTAAAGAAACACAGACAATCTGACAAATAACAGGGCTGAACCACCCTCAACATATGCTGAGGAACATATGACTAACAGGCTGCAGCTATACCGGAAAGTGAAAATCAGATGACACGCAGAAACAGGAGATGTGATGGGGATGAATAGTAATTAGCAGTTTTTTCTCTCATAAGAGTTGGTAACAACACCGACTAATATAACCTGGAGACGCAAGGAAACAAAGAGTAGTAGTTACAACAAAAAACGAGGCCCTTCAATGTCTGCGAGCATGAATACTGAATCAATGGATGGATGTTAACAGACAGTGTAAACACAGTATGAAATGACAATGTTGTCATGTGGTCAGACTGTTTTGTAGTGAGTTGAAATAGTTTGTGAGATAATCACATTTTGATCTGCTCTTCGTGCACCCAGGTTGTGAAGATGTGGAGCTGGTTTTTCACTGTGACTGTCCTGCTGTCCTCCATGAAACGAATTGAAGCTCAGGGTATAAATAATTCTAATTCTCCTCCTCAAAGTGTTCTCCTCAGATGTGTCTCTGTTTATGTGCTCACGTGTATTCTCCATCGCTTTGTATTTGCAGGCAGGTGTAATAATGTGCAAGCAGCAGATATTGTTTTCCTGGTTGATGGGTCTTCCAGTATTGGCCGAGCTAATTTCCTGCAGGTGAAAGGCTTCATGGCTGAGATCGTCCAGCCATTCGCCAGCTCTGTCGGCGAGTCAGGGATACGGTTTGGGGTCATACAGTACAGCGACACCTCCAGGTGACTAACAGGATTCATATTCACCTCAGTACTTTCCTGTGCATGCAATGACAAACGATCTTACTGCAGGTGCAGCCATATGTATTTAAAGTGCATTTTTTTCCCCTCCAGAGTTGAATTTACATTTAGTAACTATTTGGTTGGCACTGAGCTGGTCAACGCTGTAAAGAATCTGAACTATAAGGGTGGAAACACACGGACTGGTGCTGGTCTCAAGTTTGTCGCTGATAACTTCTTCAACCCTTCGTCCAGTCGGGATGTACCAAAGGTCTGAGGAGCAGCTCTTCTTTGGGCGTTTATAATTATAAAACTGGATATTTAACATAGCACCTCTTGTGTTACTAATTCTCCCTGTGGGTCCTCTTTAACTTTCAGATCACTGTCCTGATCACAGACGGAAAGTCACAAGATAGTGTGGAAGAACCAGCACAGAAGCTGCGCAGTCAAGGAGTGCATGTTTTCGCAGTCGGTAGGTGTCTACCATGCGGTCTCTTCTTTCTTACTCAAAGTAGTTTTTTTGGACTTGCTTCTGAGCCACCGTGATTTCTCTTTTTTTTACTTTGCCAATTTTCTGTGGTTTGTTAGGTATAAAGAGTGCAGACAGGAAGGAAATGGCTCAGCTTGCCTCCCAGCCCAGTAGTGATTTCACCTTCTTTGTTGGGGACTTCAAACTGCTGAACACACTTCTTCCTTTTGTGAACCCCCAAGTGTGTACCAAAGCAGGAGGGGTCTATGCTAGTGATGGTATGTGGGTTACCTTAAATACAATACATAAAATACACACAGTCAAATAGTCAAAATGTGTCTCATTATTATCTCAGACTTTATGGTGAGATTGTAAACCTACATTTAATTGTATCTGTCTCCTCCTGCATCCACCCTCTTGTTTCAGAGGCCTTTTCTGGTCCGTCCAACATTCAGTTCACAGGCCAAACGTCTGATACTCTCAGGTTTCGCTGGAATGCAGCAGGGGGGCCGTTGAGTGGCTATGTGGTCCAGTATGTGCCACTCTCTGGTCTGGGTCAACCTCTCACAGCAGAGCTGCGTCAGGTGAGTCCAGGTGTTGGATGAATATTCCTGACACATGGAGATGACTTGCTACTTCAAGATGACTTGAAGTAGTAAAATGCGAGAGCAATGTGTGCCTTCGGGCTGAGTATGAACATGTCTAATGGGTGGATCTTCTTTTTGTAGGTGCTATAGAGATTAAAATTTGGCAGAACAAAGAGTGAAATTCCCTTCTCCTGCAGATAGAAGAATGCCATGGCTTACACATCTATTTCAGTCATTCACTATGTTAAAACTTGTCTTAGGATTGACTGCTTACAAACATGACCACTCTCTCTACAGGAGACTGTCTCTGCCAGTCAGAGGGCCTTTACCGCACAGCAGCTGAGGTCAGGAACAGACTACCTGGTGACTATCATCGCCCAATACCCCAACAATGTGGGGGAGTCTGTTTCTGCCAAGCAACGAACCAGTGAGTAAAAAGTGAAGGATAAAATGTCAGCAGTGAAACCTGCCAAAATGCTAGAGCAACCTGTCTCACACAAGACAGAAACATTACTGTTGAACCTATTACAGTCATACACCTGCAGTGTCTTTTGATGCTCCTACAGGGTCTTTGCCAGGGGTTACCAGTCTCCGCCTGGTCCAGGCAGGCTTCTTCTCTCTTTCTGTGGGCTGGGATCAGCCTTCGTCTCCTGTGCAAGGCTACAGACTCACCTATGGACCACAAGGTCAGGCACACACATACCTGTCTTACCTGTCTTTCTCTTTCTGTCTGCCACTCATCTGACTTGTGTAAATGTGTTTTAATAACACTTACAGTACATTAGCAACATCTCCTTTTTTCAACTTAAAAAAAACTGACACCACGTACTTTTGTTGTGGTAGAATTATCTTGTCACAAAACTAATCTTGGCAGAATGAATGATTACAGTAACAACGAAGGATGAAAAGAAGCTACAGGACTGTATAACAGTTATCCTTTGGTGGCAAGTTGGAAACATGTTGAGAATGTACAGCAGCCAAGGCTGAGTATGGGGAACATGAGCTTTTCTATCACCTTACCTCCCTCAGGCACTGGCGGTCTGTTAGGGTTTTTATTGCCCAAACCTTACTTAGATATATAATACATTTGTATCACCACCAGACTTGAAATTAAGATAGAGAGTGAAAACCTTCACTTATGTAAGTGACAGTAATTTTGTCTTCACATTGCTAGAGACTGGGTGCGGCATAGATTAATTATAACAGTGTAAAAATGTCTAGGTGCTGTTGCTGTGATTCAAGAGAGAAAAGTGGCCCCTGAGGGCTGATATAAACAGTTTCTCCCTCTGAACATGTGGCAGGAGTGCCAGTCTCACATGGAGATCCTCCTCTGACTAGTTAGCTTGCCACAGACAGTATGTGCAAGTATTTAATTGAGTCCTTAATGTTTTTACCTGTTCCTGTGTCTGCTGTTACTGGCACTGATCATTCAAACAAACAAGACAGATACTGACAGGCACCCACGCACATACATGACATGCACACACATACACACGCACATGTGCACGCCCTCTGAACAATACTTCTCTACAGTTGGCTGGCTGCCATAGCTAAGCTTTGTTGCGCTGAGGTGAGAGCGAGATAAAGTCGATGAAGTGACGACACCTCTTTTAGCTTTTTGTCAGCTAATTTGTCGAATGACATAATGGACAGTATAATTTGTGACCAGTGCACTAATTGATCCTATGCATGCCCTCCATGCTTACTTGCCCTGTTTATTGTGTGTTTGGAGGAGCAGGTCAGCCAGCAGCTCAGCTGTTGGAGCAGTCTCTGTCTGCAGACTCCACATCTGTCACCTTGGAGTCCCTTCAGCCCGACACCGAGTACGTCGTCAGCCTCTATCCCCTGTTCCCCCGAAACTCTGCATCCCCGTCCATCCTCAACGCCCGCACATGTGAGTCCACCCTGTGGCCCATTATAATTACTTTGGTACTGTTATATGTTATGTTCTTGTTATTATCAATCTAGACGGCATAATTGTATATCTTGATATCTGATTAATTCAAGGTATTCAACAAAATAATTATAAATTATCATATGTAATTATCTCCCAGCCGATCCGCAGTATGTACATTATACAGTATATGCACAGAATACAGTACACATTTATAGTGATACTGTTTCTTCAGAATGGGTTTCAGTATAATTATAAAATATGATTAAAAGTGCCTGTGTTAATGTTCCTGCATGTGTCAGTGCGCCTTGAGGCAGTGCAGCAGTTATCAGTGGAGACGGAGTCAGAGGGCAGCGTCCGTGTGCGGTGGAAAGGTGTCATTGGTGCGCGGGCCTACCGCGTGGTCTGGGGGCCATTTACAGGTCAGGAAGGAGCCGACATGAAACAACATCTTGTATTTCTGCCTGTCAGTATTTCATTTTTTACTAATTTGCATTTTGTTTTTCTGTTCACAAAGGTCGAAATGTCGAGACGGTGGAGGTTGGGGGTGAGTTTCACACTCTGTCCAGACTGCAGTCCGACACTGAGTACATCGTCACCATCATCCCGCTGTACGAGGGCAACACCGAGGGCCCGGTAGCAACCGCCAGGTTCAAGATAGGTAGGTGTGGTTTCAGTAGTTCAACACCAAACATCTTTTTCTGTGTTCATTGAACCATCTTCCCTATCAAAACTAAATTCCATCCGTTTTTTTTTTTTTTATGTTTGTGCTTTTTAAATTAGCAATCGTAGTAAAATACAGCTTGTTGAATAGCTCCTTGCTTTCTGTTGTGTCCTGCTGAAGGCAGGGACAGGAGAAGGAGACAGGCAAGCTGACCAACAGTCTTCTCTGCTGTTCGTCTCTCTTCTGAAAACATTCACATGTTAGTGTTTAGCTTTGTTTAGGGAACGTTTCAAGCACACCTACACACTCATTACACGCACACACCATCTGCCTCTCGTGAGTAAGGCCCATATGGTGTCGCTTCATGGGGACCAGTGTTAGTAGAATGAAGGCTGAGTCACTGCATGGCCCCTGTACTGAGCAGAGAGCTGGCAGAAATGCACTAAAAGTACTAAAAACCTTTTGTGTGGCCTAGTTGTGCCATCAAAGAACTAAGATATACATACAGTGCTCTACATACTGGACACCACAGTAACCTAAACTGCAGCTGAGCTTGTTTCTCTCTTGTTTGTTCCTGTGTAAACTTGGGGAGAAGCAACTATTTATGGTGTCTGTCGTTTGTGATGAGTAGTCTGTTCCTATTCAGGAACACTGAATGAAGCCTTCATGTGTATTTGCTAATTTATTTTTACAGGGATACTATTAAGTCTTCCTACATGTAGGGTGTCAAACACAATATTCTAAACAATATGTCAAAGACTGCATGACATTTCAAGTTCATCTACATTTTTTATAAATGGATTTTTACTTCGTTTATTTTTCGTTTATCTTTCTCAACCACTTCAATAGCTTTGTGTGGTATTCAATCAAGCAAATATGTCATGGAGTAAAATGTTTTATTTATTAGTGTATAGTCTGAATCTCAGGCCTAAAAGAGACGTCAGTGGGTGCTGTAGGCTTAGTTTTGTGTGCTCCCACTAACACCTGGCACTTTCTTGTTGATTTGTTGACATGTTCGCACATGAACAAGAGAAGGCCGGTGGCCACATACAGTATCACAGAGGAAGTGTCTGACCTGTGAGATAATTTACTGCCTCTGTAGCGCCAATAGAAGGCCGGAAGGCATCACCTTATACTCGTCCTAGTCTCATGAATGTGATATCTCAGAAGCGCCTTGAGGGAACTTCTTTACATTTTTGTGTAAACGTGCACTTTGACTCAACAATGAACTGATTAATTTTTGGTGGACCTCACAAATCACGTTTTCAGCCATAAAACAAGTACCGTACTTTTCGGGTTACAAGCCGCTACTACCTTCGGTCAGTGTCCCCAACAGCTCCCCGCTGTAGCCAGCTGGGGCTCCTGCTAGCGCTCCGTCACTTCCCCGCTAACTTCCGCTAGCTCCCTGAAAACCACCGAAGGTAGCGGGACCAGGCTCGACACCCGACTTGGGCAGAGGGGACGCGGGCAGTAGCAGCAGCAGCAGCAGCGCTAGCTAGCAGCGCTCCTAGCTTGCTACAGCGAGGACACTGATCAGCCGTAGGAGCGGCTTGTAACCCGAAAAGTACGGTATTCATATGCTGAATATGACAGAATTCTGCAGAAATATCTAATGGGATTTAAGTATAAAGTGATGACGTTTTATATCCAAAAGGTCAACTTCACTGCGACATCATAATGTTCATATCTTGCCACTAAACAGCCCCATAATAACTCATTAACAGAAGGGGAGATTATGACTATATATCACATTTTGTTGGGTACTGAATGGGTGACACTAATCTCTGGTGCCCACCTTCCTGTACAGATACTCTATGCTGCCGGGTTGAAGATCTGTGTGTGTGTGTGTGTGTGTGTGTGTGTGTGTGTGTGTGTGTGTGTGTGTGTGAAGCATTCACTTTTTATAATTCATACCATCTTTGCAGCAACATCCATATTTTAAGTATTTATATTGTCATGGCGAGAACTTGTTGTTCTATTGGAATCAGATTTATTGGCTAAGCAACACATAAGGAATGTGACTCTCTCACAACATTTTCTGTTTCTCACAAAATGTGCACACTAATAGAAAGACAACAGAACAACAAATCTTTACAAAATCGAGGCAAATAGATTTTATTACATGACAGGGTGTTCCTGTTCCTCTGGTAGTCCACCACTTTAAACTCATTGGTTTTGCTGACACTGAGCTTCAGTGGTTGCACCATGTGACACAGCTCTTTATCAGTCCTCTGTGCTCCTCTATAAAAAATGTCTTTAAGTGAAGACACGTTTTCTCACCTCCTCAAAACAGTAGTTTTTGTATTATTTCGCCAATGTTCTGGCATGAAAATGTGCAGGTTGTGTATGTGAATATCCTATACACACTGCATTGGGCTGTACTGCAAATGACTTGTGGGTTTGGTAGGGTTTCAAAGTGGCATGTTATAGCATGACTTGGCTTGATTAATTATGAACTAACTTTAGTTCGTCTGTAGGAGAAACTTCCTCTTTTAAAAGCAAGGCGTAGAAGCTCCTCAAGGGGAGACCATTGTTGAAGTTAGTTCAGTTCAGGTGCAGACCTGCCGGTGCTGCAAGCCATACCTTTTTTTCAATTGATTTATGGATTTCCTTGTGTTATTTTGAAACGTTTTTTGTATGTAGTTTAGTATAGTATAATTCTACCAAAACCAGCCTGTTTGTTTTTAAACTTCAAAATTAAATATCAAGATTACTCTGGCCTTTGTTAAGTTTTCCTTCCACCATTCAGCCAATCCTTGCAACACCCGCCTGATTTGACTAGTTTGGCCTGCTTGTATTAGCGTCAGCTGAACTTCAACTGCATTTTTACACAGAACAGGCACTGTGTGTTTTGTCCCCATCACATTGAAATCACTTATGGAAGGGATCTCTTTTTGCCTAGCAGAGACGGAAGGAATGATTACAGCAACCAATAACAGGCAGTATTGTTTTTACTAATAGGAATCTATCCGTCTATATTGTATTGATTTATTAATGGGGACAGAGCTTTACTTATGATGTGTTACATAAAGACATACATGTGAAATATATTGTCTTTACCTCAGAGCGTCAGGAGCAGCAGATGCTCAGAGCAGCCACCACCGGCCCCTCCGCTATTCGCCTCACCTGGAGAATCATTCCGTCATCCCAGGGTTACCGCCTGGAATGGAAGGAGGGGGAAGGTCAGATGTGCACGTCATATGCAGGCTCAAACATTCACTTGTTCCTTTTGTATTCTCTTTGTAGATTACACGTAACATTCTGTAGATTTAAGGGCTGTGCAACATGGACAAGTTATTACAAGTGATCACAAGAAATCCTTATGCAGTAATGCTATATGAACTGTATCACACTGTTTTTTTATACAGATCTTGACTGAAATATAGACGAATACTGTAGTAAATGCCAGCTCCACTTCTAAGTTGCAGGTAGTAGGACGAGTATATTGTACTGCAGGTATATTGAAGATAAAACCACTGATCCTGGACCGTTGTTTTGTCTCCAGGAGGCCGTGTCCAGAGCCTAACCTTTCCTAGAACCACTACCAGCTATGAGCTAACGGGCCTTCAGCCCAACACAGAATACATCATCACCCTGTACACCCTGTTTGAAGGCCGTGAGGAGGCCACACCTGTCTCCACCACATCCAGAGGTCAGTTCACAACTCTGAGTTCATTTTGGGTGGATGTATTGGTCATAAATGTGCTGGTGGTTGAATTCTGAGTGAATATGTTTTCCTGTAGATATGCTTAAAAGCTTTTGTCCCTGTATCCATGTCATACGAGTGTTCTGATTCTCTGGGGTTGCAGAGGAACAGCCAGTGGGGAGGGTGTCCAATCTGAGAGTTGTGGAGTCTCTGGGCAGCACTGTCAGACTCGGCTGGACGGGTGTAGCCGGGGCCACACAGTACCGCATCATTATCCTGAACACAGAAGGTGCACTGATGCATTTTTATTCATTGCTTTATTTGTCATTTAGATGATTGATTGCTCAATTATGAATGAAAACATGCTTGTGAAAATAGTCTCTTTGTTTGTTGCATGACATGTTAGCGGGATCAGAGGAAATACGGCTTATCCCTGGAAACCAGACGACCCTTGACATCAAAGACCTGACAGTGGGAGTGTCTTATGGTGTCAGTGTCACAGCGCTGGTGGGAGAAAATGAAGGGGACCCAGTTACTGTTTACATCAAACCAGGTGGGTTGAACAGTGTCGCTGTGCTGCTGTGGGATTCATCCGGTTGTCTCGGTCCTGTAAAAGGCCGGTCCTAAGTAGCAGATAACTAAAATTGCTGTCTTATTTTAAATGTAATTAATTCTGTATCGGTTAATTCATTATTTCTTCTTTATCTTGACATTTTACAGTATGTACAAACACAATAGCTGTTGTGATTAAAGTCACTCATTCATTTTGCTGAATCAACGCCACTGGTTATTTTTAAATACTGTTCACATATACTGTGTATTAGTATTATATACACCTGTGTCTAGATGAAAGAACAATTAGTCAAATGCGACTACATTTTTGTGAATTTCTTTTAAAGCCGAGAGCCTTTGTTGGTATTTTTTGGTGTACAACATTTTCTCCTTTGACCTGTTGTTTCCGTCAAAGTGAAATACTTTTTTCCTAAATTGATGTATACATTGAATTGTGTCACATGAGGCCCTGTATGCCCTTCATTTCAGAGCAAAGTGCTGGCAGAGTGACTAACCTCAGAGTGACAAACGCAAACAGCCGGAGAATTCGAATTGCCTGGACAGGTGCTACAGGGTCAACAGGTTACAGGGTTACTTGGAGACAAGACAACAGTAAGTGTTTAATGTCGTTTATCCTTTTGAGTCACATATTACTATATTAGTTAATTAAAGATTGAGCAAAAGCTATATTTAGATCTTAAGTGATGGTCCTTTGACTTTGAAGCTGAATTTGTTTGATATCTTTACTTAATAGTCAGTTTTTTTACGTGCATATTTTATATTACCTCACGTCCTGCTTTGTAGATGCCGAGCAGTCCCGTATTCTGGGGCCGGAGGTCACATCCTTCACCATAGACGGCCTGCAACCAGATGAGGCGCTGGTAATTGGTGTTGCATCTGTGGTTGACCAACGGGTTGGAGAGGTGGTCACACTCTCTAGTCGGACTAATCCCAACGGTGGATCAGTGTCTGGCCTTCGCGTCGTAGACGTTACATCTCAGAAGATACGCATTGCATGGTCACGGTCCACGAGGGCAACTGGCTATAAGGTCACTTGGCGCCATGATGATGGTACGCAATGATTGCCATTCATACTACTCAGTATTTTAAAGACACAAGATACAACCAAATAGATGAGAACAGGGCAATATGAAGAATTGTAAAGGCTTAGTACGTAGATTTGGGTAGTGATCTGGCTGTTCTATCCTCATGTAGCTGTAATTGAAAAAAACAACAACTAATTTCTACATTTCCATTTATCTGTTATGTTTTGTTGGTGCAGGAGTTGAATCAACTCGTAACGTGGCTGCCAACACATCTTCCTTCATCATTGATGGGCTACAGTCAGATTCAACCTACAACGTATTAGTTTCTTCACTCACTGGCTCTCGAGAGGGAAGTCCTTCCACCCTGAGTGTCAGAACAGGTACCACACTGAATCTGTCTCATACACATTGTCCAGAGTGTCTTTTGGGAGACACTTGGCTATGATTAGGGTAATACTAAATAGAATAACTGACTGATTGTTTTCCTTCCCGACCTTCAGAATCAGATACATCTGTGGTCGGGACTGTGACGTCACTGCAAATCCAGGAGGGTCGTGGAGAGGTTGTCCGAGTCACTTGGGTTGGTGTGCAGGGAGCGACGGCTTATCGTGTGTCTTGGAGGAAAACGGACGGTAGATCTATTGCTGGTCCACTTCACCTGTGTTATAAAGTTCTAAATATAAATCTAACATTTTGCAAGCATTAATTTGATCTTAAAGGGATAGTTTGGATGTTTTGAAGTGGGTTTTTATGAGATACTTCGCTGTTAGTCGCTGGTAGTCGCTGTATTACCGACGGCGTTCGGTAAACTCAGTTTGGAGAAACAGAAACCACAGTTACCGCACAGAAGTAAAGCAATGTACTGCAGAAAAACGTAAAGTCACCTAAAACAAGAGCCCAGTCTAAGTTTAAGTGTGTGCTATATAACAGATATATTCTACGCTTTACCTTGCCGTCAGAGAGCCTATTCTGACGGGGAAATGAAGCCAATATATCCATCTATGACTCTGCAAAGCCACCAGACACCAATGGCAACACAAGTTGCTGGTCTACCGCTGCTTTGATCGGTTAGTTAGTCAGTGTTATTTTGTGACTCCAAACTAACCCTTCAAAACACCAAAGTGTTTTATAGGGTTAAGTACACTTAAGATGATAGACTTTTTTTATTTCTTAAATAAGCCTTTCTTTTAGGTGGCTTAAATACGTTTTTTACAGCAGTACATTGCTTTTCTATTCAGTACTACTCTCTGCTTCTCCAAACTGAGGGTGTACCGACCATCATCTACTGGTAATACACTGACTATTGTATTACCAGTAGATGATGGTCGGTGACTATGGATAACAACGTCATACAACCGCACTTCAAAACATCATAACTATCCTTTTTAAGAGGTTTAACGAGAACTGTGTTACCCCACTCACTGTCCTGCTGTAGGTGGGGAACCGATGAGTCAGCTGCTGAGGGGAGATGTGACAGCAGTGGATTTAGACCAGTTGGACCCTGGAGCCCAGTACGAGGTGCAGGTCATGGCTTTAGTTCAAAACAGAGAGGGAACCCCTGTGTCTGTCAGAGTCACCACACGTGAGTCCTGTCTTCCTATATTAGTTCAAGGTTCTGGCAGGTTTCTATAACCCCGGAAGAGTGTTGACTGGAGGAAATAAACAGTGGATGTTAGGAGTTTTCTGAAATGAATGAATGGATGGATTAAACAGTACTTCACAAATGCTGAATATGGTAAAAATATAACATACTACACGTTGCACTTTAGACCTCAGTAATATATTGTATAATGTCAAATCTTACCCTAAAGCAATACAGTATTTAGTCACTAAGTAAAACCTTGTAAGTCACTGAGAAGCCTTTGAACTTGATTCGTAGATAAACATGGGAATATTGTCTTTCTTGAGTGCAATAGTTCAATATTGCACAATACACAAAATTGTATATTTCAAAAATATATTGGATTAAATGTCATTACTGCTTCTCTGTGTCCGTGTTTACAGCTGGTACCCCCTCGTCCACCATCACTGTACGAGTAGCAGAGGTTACCCAGAATTCTATGCGGATTGACTGGACTCCACTACCAGGTGCCACAGGATATGTTCTACGCTGGAGAGACGAAACAGGTGAAACATGTTATTATACGTGTTATAATCTATTTTTTTAAAGCCCCTGCCTGCATCATTTTAACTGGTCACATCTCTCAGAGGTTGGTCGAGGCTTGTCCGTTACGCTGCCCGCTGCGTCCAGCTCCTACCAGGTGACTGGGCTGCGTTTGGGCCGTCGTTATCGCTTTACGGTGCAGCCCACCTTCGAGAATAGATTGGGAACTGAGAGCTCTGTTGTTGAGCGCACTGGTAACGCACCAACCACACATCCTCTTTCATATCATTTACCAGACCTATAACCACCTTTTGATCCCGTACTTAACCTATAACCACCTTTTGATCCAGTACTTAACCCTACAAACTTTGCTGTCACTAGTTTGTGTGGGCGGGCGTCTGGATGTGGTGTTTCTGGTCCCGGCATCCACTGATCGGATTAGCCTCGCAAGACCTCTGCGCGAACTGCTAACAAGTGCAGCTGGGTCGCTCGAAACTATCGGAGCCAGCGACTCTCAGGTACGGGTCTTCACGAATAAGTCTCTGAACAGGGCGTGGGGAGGCTGTGTGCTCCCAGAATCTGATGGCATGGTCACTTTTAGTTGACTAACAATTGTATTATTTTCTGCCTGTTTCAGTTCGGAGTTGTAGTCTACGGTTACAGACCCAAATTATGGTTCCTGCTTAATCGCCATGGCAGGTCTGGCACACTTTTTCAAGAGATCCAGTCCACACCATTTGATGAAAGTCCTGGGAACAACATTGGTCAGTTTCTTTCTGACCTTTTCTGTACGTACTGCTCGATGTCTGTGTATTTGTGTGTTATGAGTTGTGATCTTGTCTGTCTCCCTCTGCAGGTGAGGCGGTGATATACACCAGGCAGTACCTTCTAACCCGCTCAGCTGGTCGGAGGCCGAGGGTCCCTGGTGCTGTCGTCATCATTGCTGACAAAAAATCAGCTGACAACCTTACTCTTGCAGCCAACAGTCTCAAGGCTACAGGTGGGCTGCAGACCAACAAGCAGTTACACTGCCCTCATCTGTGAATAAAACTTTGCTTTCGTCTTCAACCATTTAGTTTAAAGATTTCAGCCACAGTATGTATATACATTGATAAAAAAAACCTCAATTACTCAACCTGTGTTACCTTGAATTCTTGAAGACAACTTTGTTGTTGTCACATGCCTCTGTGATGAACAAAGAATAAAAAAATGTAAAACAATCTTCTCCATTCAAGTAAATGGAAGCCAGATTTAACAATAGCAGAACATTATCAAAACATCCTTCTACAAACTGTCACACAAGCTGTGCAGTATAACCCAAGTATAATTTATCTAGTCGTATGCGCACTACTTTTTAAAACCCCTCGGCATTCACTTGTCCGTGCGAGTCTAAACGAGAGTTTAAAGAAGAATGTTTTTATATAGTTTTGCTGTTATTAAACATGGCCTCCATGAACTTCCATTCATGAACTTCCATTCGTGAAGTATTCCTTTAAGTCACTGGGCCTGTGACAGATGACTTTTTACTTTTTGTTTTCTTCTGAACTTCAACTATATGTAGACATACTTTACACTTACTCATACAAATCCAAAATCCACCTCAGTTCTGTGAGACAAATGTCTTGGTGTGTGTGTGTCTGTTAGGTGTGACGGTCTTAGCAGTTGGTATAGAACAGGCGAATACCGAGGAGCTGCGGCAGGCAGTGACGGACGGCAGCCCCCAGAACATCCTGTACACGCGCGATGCAGCACAATTGGACACCGTGCACACTGATCTGGCAGACTTGCTCTGTGGCATTGCCAGAATACCAGACGTAAGAAGAAAACTGGGAAAACCCTTTTAGTCATGTTTTTTAATGCTTTGTGTGATCTGTAGACAAATAGTGTTCATGGTACTTTGTAGCTTTTTAATGGAAATAACATGGAATGTAGTATTACCTGTAATAAAGGAGGATATAGTATTTTTTTTTTAACTCCTTTAATCTCCGCCTCATGTGTCTGTCCTTGTTTAGGTAGGTCCAGGTCCTGAGCAGTGTACCGTTCAGTGCCCTCAGGTGAGTTCTCCAGCTGTACTTTCATACAGTATCAAACCGTTGAACCTGTGATCATAATGTACGATAGATTTCTATACTGCCAGCAACATCCTTCACGTTCTCTTGGCTCCTCCTCTCTACTGAATGATATCTAAGTATAATATTTCCTATTTATTTTAGGGAGAGAGGGGATATCGTGGAGAAAAGGTACATTGCAGAAAGTTGATAAATGTTTTACCGCTCCTTGCAATTTGCATTTTCAGCTTTTGATGTGCCATTTTGTTTGGTTTTACTCCGCAGGGTGAGAGAGGCAGAGACGGTACAGATGGGCGCAAGGGCGATTCGGTGAGTCATTCATTAACACTGACCTATTAACAGCAATGTACTGCTTTTTAAAAATACTATTGATTGGACATACTAATGTGGTGTCCGTATGTGTGGTGTAGGGTCGTGATGGTCAGCCTGGGAGGGAAGGCCCCAGAGGTGCTGAAGGACGCCCGGGTACACCTGGCCAAGCCATCCCTATTGACCCCTCACTGGGGGTGAAAGGAGAAAAGGGGGAGAGAGTGAGTACAGCTACGGCCATACCAAAACCATACACACTTCACAGGACGGAAGCAACAAGCTGTTTGTTTTCATTTTAGGGTTTTCCTGGCATTGATGGAAGTTCAGGTTTGCCTGGACGACCAGGTTCCTCTGGAAATGCAGGGGTCCCGGTGAGTTTGAAGGCGCAAAACCCGCAGACCCATTGGATGTGTTCTGGTTGTCGTCTTAGCATAGAAATAACTAAACAATGTTGTTCTCGTATCAGGGTTCGCAGGGCCTACCTGGTATCAGAGGAGATTTAGTGAGTAACTCTTAACCTGCAGAATTGTTCGGTGGACATTTAAATATGAAGTACGAAGCGTCCTAAGTGTTTTCTGTTGTTCTAGGGTGAACCAGGTGCGACAGGGCCACAGGGGCCAATGGGGAGTAAAGGTGAAAGGGTGAGCAGAGTGATCATTTATTTTTCCTAAACCACCTCACGAGTGTTTGTAGTTCCTTTGTGGCAAACAAAATGTGTGTGTGTGTGTGTTTGTGTGTGTGTGTATATGTGTGTGTTTACGGTACTGTGCTAATGCTTCAGGGTGAACCAGGCATGAGTATATCAGGAGGTGGTCTTCCTGGGAGGAAAGGAGAGCCAGGCATCCCAGGTATACCGGTAAGAAACAAACCGGAGTGACTACAGTCCTAAATTAGCTTTGTGCATTGACCTACACTCACACAAACCCTCCACACTCTAATGATGCCCAGCTACAGTAAAAAGGTCAGGGTGTAGCTGTCGAGATGTTTTGGATGTACTCAGTCGTGTGTGTATACTGACCAGTGTTTGCGTTGTGTACTAAGGGTACTCCGGGTCGGCCAGGCAGCGATGGGATCAAAGGAGCCCTTGGAGCTCCGGGAACACCTGGTCAGGATGGTCGCCCAGGTTTATCAGGAACGCCAGGACTCTCCATCAAGGTGAGCGTCCTCCTCTGCTTCTCTCCATTTCCCTCAATTTAGAAAGTAACTTGTGTATGCTATCAGCTCTTAAAGTGTTTCTCCTGAAAATAAACCTGTCTGAAATAATGTCAGAAAAGTTGGCTATAATAGAGAGGATTCCATCACTCCTAACGGAGATACAATGATTTACTATTAGCCTAAATCCAAACTCACAAGCTGTCTTTGAAACTGCTGTGATAACCTCTCTGTCCCGATGAAGCTGAATTTACCAACGTTAGATCATTTGCTTCTGTCATCCCTTTGGCATTTTAGAGTGACATAAAGCTGTGTTGGTAAACATGAGGGTGCTGTGTTCAGTTTACCAATGTAACGATTTAAATGGAAAAATATCTTTTAATTATTCACATTAAAACAATATTTAAATATTCTGGCTTTTTCAGGAGCTGCTGAAATTGTTTTTCCAGACATTATATTTTCAAGAAAGCATTTTACAGTCTCATATTATGTTTGAACTTAAAATTTCAAACTTTATTTTTTATTTTTCCCTTTAGTATGTTAATTACGTTATGAAATATTTGATAAAAGTGCATGCATGCTCTTATTTAGATTTCTACTTCCTAAAAGAGAGACATTTTAGAGACCATAATAAATTAGTTTGACTCCAACCACTGCTCCAAGATCAAACTGTTGTTGTCAGACTTGTGCACATGGTGGTAGCATTGAGCCACTTACATATTTCTTCAGTGACGGCTGAATGGCTGCATTTACTGTATGTGCCAGGAAAGCTGAGATTGTATGGGTAGTTTTTGTTACACAATATCATTGATAGTGAATCATTTAAATTTCAAAAGTCATGGTGGTCTTAATGATTTATTTTTATTGCAAATGTTAGAAAGAGGTTTGTATCATACTTGACTCTTTCTTTAGTTTCCACCATTTTTCTATTTATTTTCTTTGATATTTGATAGTTTACACATTATTCCTAGAACATATCTGTGAAGACAGATTCTCTGAAAACTTATATGAATCACATTGTAATAAATTGAAATTATTCTGATTTATGGAAAACTACCATTACAATCGTTTTTTTAATTCCTCAGGAATGGAAGCAATGGTTTTCTGTGGATTAAAAAGAATGACCCATAATTTATTTCTGTCATGTAAAAAAATTGAGTTTATGTCCTGGTCCTGTGTCGTCATCGCTTTTCCTTTTAAGCTTTTGCCTTAATGTCGAGAATCTATTTGGCGTAGCAGAGAAGTGGGTTGTGTATCAACCTGTGAGTAAGTGTGTGTACACAGGAAGCACGTCAATGTCTGTGGTTATAATAGAGAAACGTTTCTAACAACATTCAGCATTCTCTCTCTCTCTCTCTCTCTCTCTCTCTCTCTCTCTTGTGTTCTGCAGGGAGACAAGGGCAACCCAGGAGACAGGGTGAGTCACACCAGCTTGTCCTCTCACGGCAGAAATTTTCTGAGGAAGACATAAGCATAATGATCCTCAGCTCTTATCTCTCTTTGCTGACGACAGGGACCTCCAGGAGTCGGCAGCGGGGTGGCCGTGAAGGGCGAGAAAGGCTCCTCAGTAAGCGCTGTCAATCACAGCCAATGTGCCGACATGTTTAGTTTGCAGATGAACTCGGTGTGCATGTGGGGGTGTATTTTGCATTTACTAATTGCATTTTTATTATCAGGGTAGTCCAGGACCTCCAGGAGCTCAGAGTCCTAGAGGGCCAGCAGGACCTCAAGGCAGCAAAGGAGACAAGGTAGCTGCAGATTGATTAAGTGTAATGTTTGAGCATGGGAGGTGTTTATCCCAGAGTGATGGCTTGTGGTTGTTTTTCAGGGCGATAGTACCAATGGGGAGCCTGGACCTCCGGGAAGGCAAGGAGACCCTGGGGACAGGGTAGGTTGAGCACACATCAATTGTAGATGGCTGATTTAGTTTTTTTTAACAATATAAATACAGTAGAAAGCACTGACAGCACATACCTCTGCTCCGCCTGCACAACCCCATAACAGGTTCCAAATCTTTTGATGTGTGTCTGTTTAAGATGCTTCTGATTCTCACAATTTAAGAGCTGTGAGCAAATATATAAGGTGCTTTATAAATGTCCACTTGGTAGCGCTGTCCCAGTTAAGACGATTCTGTTTGTCTGTGTACCATGACCCAATTTTCACTGAAATCTCTTGTGTCATTTTTGAGATACCCTGCGAACTAATACAAAAACAGACAAATAAACAGGACTAAAACTTGACCTCCTGAGTGAATTTAATACATTTATGATCAAGAATCTTCTCTCATATATTTCAGGGTGCTCGTGGGCCTCCAGGGGAGATTAGTAGCAAGGTAAGATACATTTAAAACAGATTACTTCGTTTGTAAACTGTTAATAGAGGAATAACCTTTGTCACTCGCTCTATTCCGATAGGGTGACCGAGGACAGCCAGGTGAGCCTGGATTACAGGGAGACAGGGTGAGTACAGTTATGAATCAGTCAAGTATGTGCATGTCTGTATGTATATGAGCGTCTATGTGTGTGGGTTTTTATAGTCTAACGGATCTGTGTGTGGGGGATTTAATAGACTTAATGACTATGGTCCATATTCACAGTTATGGCACCAGGTGTAGTAGCACATTTAACCACAGGGAAGAGCACATGCAATTTCAACTAAATTAAAAGGTCAAAATGGGACATTTACAATCTGAGCCAGATGTGTGTCTCATCAAGCGCACGTAGGTCTGAAAAGTTCAAGTTAAAACATTTTGGTTAGAAAAAGGTGGAGACACAGCAGGCAGCCTCTTTTCTCCGGTCCAATAAATAATATGCTGCAGAGAACGTGTTAGTACCTGAACTGAGAGATGGCTTTAATGTTGATTCAACTTCTTGCTATCCTCATTTTATTTTTCAAATTCTTTTGGATGAGATGGATGTTTGTCTGTGCAAGAATATGTTTATAGTTGTGCACAATTTGTGGAAATGTGGTATAGGCTGGTAATAAAGTAAATCCCTCATTTTTCCTGAAATTATCCTTATTTGTAGATGAGCCAATGCAAGTGGAGAAGCTCTATTATTGCTAAGTAGCAACAAACCATCCCAAGTAACGAACACATTTACATTATGATCGTTCTAAACGTTACGTAATGTACCCTTCTTTACCAGATGCAGGATATGTTGACAGTGAGTCAGGAAATCAAAGAAGAGTCGCAGAACATGTATATGTGTTTCTTTGCAGGGGGAGAGAGGACCGGCTGGTGAAACTGGGGAGAGAGTGAGTAGAGCAGAGTTGGTTACGTTTTTAATTTAGATTAGTTTACCTATTGACATCCTTACCTTTTAGTGGAATCGTGTGCTGTTATCTGAATACTGTTTTGTCCCATGCAGGGGGACCCAGGGAAGCCGGGCCTCGCAGGAGCACCAGGATTGAGAGTGAGTGACAGACGGCCATGTTGCTAATAACATCAGCATTAGTTCCATACTTGCTGCATGGACTGACTTATAAATGCATAGTCTCATGAATAAAGTCTTTCCCTTTTGTCACCAGGGCTTAGTAGGGCCCAGTGGAGCGGCAGGAGAAAAGGTGAGGCTGATTTAAATTAAGTGTAATCATCCGAGAAGCAGCAGGTCAATAGGAACGTGACTCTGTCACAGAACATTTCATACTCTGATGTAATGAATTTTATTAGCAAAGATGAAAGAACATTTGCACCGGTCTGTTTCCAGGGAAATGAAGGTGCACGCGGGGAGCCCGGCAGAAGTGTGAGTTATAAGATGAGAACAAAAATCCTGACATATAATAATTGATCTGTCCTTTCATTTTGTGATGCAGTTAATGTCTGTGAACGTCTTTGTCTGTGATGACGAGTTCTTACCGTATTGTTCAAATCATGCAGGTTCCAGGTTTTCCCGGGAAGAAAGGGGAACATGTAAGCTATAATATTCTTTTCTCGTAAGACTTTTCATTGTGACAGAGCTCACAGTTCCTTCACTCTGATGTGTTTCCGCTCCTTTGCTGTTCTGCTAAAGGGGGACCGAGGCCTGCCTGGTGCCGATGGGGCAAGGGGAGAAAAGGGAGATTATGGACAGAGAGGAGAGAAAGTGAGAAACCACGGGATGATGATGTTCATGGAAATATGTGTCACATACAGTGTGACATCCGTCTCAATGACATTTCCTTCTCTGTCATTATGCAAGGGGTCTTCAGGGTCAGGAGCGTCAGCTATTGGACCCAAAGGAGAGCCGGGAGACAGAGTGAGTTCACACTGGAGTCATAGTCCCGCCTCTTTTTCTACATCGACGTCTGCATGGTATCTTTAACTAATGTCACAATGATATCGTTTACAGCTGCTATGATTTCTGACAATTGCATCCCTTATTCATGAAACATTCCCTCGTGCCAGCTGTCAGTGTAAGTCATGCCCCAAAACTGCTCAGTCCCAAAATACATAAAACATGTGCTCTTCCCTCAGGGACTTGCTGGTATCAATGGAAGGCCAGGTGCCAAGGTGAGAGGCCCGCTGTGCTTTTTGCGCTGGTATTTTTAGTTTAGTTTTCTGTTTATTCGATTGTCAAACTGGTCTTTGAACTGTTCTTTAGGGAGATGCAGGTGAACCAGGAGAGAGGGCGGAGAATGGGCGGCCAGGAATCCCAGGAAAGCCCGGTCTTCCTGGGAAAGAGGTGAGATTGGTGGATGGGATTTGGCTCCATTCATACTGTGGAAAGTAACATGATTCACTCCTTTTATTAGCATTCTCCAAGTAGAGTTGGAAGCCGGGCTGGGCGATATTTAGAGACGGCTATTTTGATAGTTGACTCAGCATTTAAGTAATTTGTAAAGTAATTATTGTTATTGTTGCATGTTGGTCCCAGTGCTGTAATCAAACATTAGACTGCCTGTTGAGCTTTCTTCTGTTCCTCCCTTCATGCATCCCTATCTAATGATGCCATTTTAGAGGTAAACGTTACACTTTGTGAGCATGACGTTACCTTTTCTAACAATTCATTTTGTATATGTTCTCTGACCCTCTACTCAATTGTTGTTGTTGTTAGAATTAAGGTGTCCTAGTTAAAATGATCTTGAATAAAATAATGAATTATTATGAATACTTATGCCCTAAAGGGAGAGAGAGGAGAGAAGGGTGATGAAGGCACACCAGTAAGTACAATACATCTCAACAGCCACTCTCTTCATAGAAGTCTGTGTTTATTTATAAACATCAATGTCGATACAGCACTCCAACTGTCTATTTCAACTTGTTTTTCATCAGGGCGAGTCTGGACTTCCTGGGAAGGCCGGAGAAAGAGGACTGAGGGTATAGTACAAGTGTCTTTGACATATTTTAGAGTCAAGTTGACTTTCTAAAACTTAAAAACTACCATCAATGGACAGTTCAGTGAACAGATATTTTTGAATTGACCGCCCTCAGGGACTGGCTGGTCAGCTGGGTCGACCAGGAGAGAAAGGAGATGTAGGAGACCCGGGAGAGCACGGACGAAATGTGAGGCACACGTTTATGTATCATCATACAGACAGCTTTTCAATATGCGCTTGTGCTTTTCCACTGAAGCCTTGAGAGCAGAAACAGTGAGGAAGGTCAGCTGCTCCGTATATTTATTGATCTGTGTTCGATCATAGGGCAGCCCTGGACCCACAGGAACGAGAGGAGAGAAAGGAGAACTGGTTTGTTGTCTGCTTTATTTTTCACAAAGTGCTTATTAAGCTTTATATCTACTGTCAGTTGGTTCAAATACTTCACTCTATTCTTAAAGGGAGCTCAAGGGCCTCCAGGACCAGCAGGAAAAGTGGTGAGTGTGTCATTTTGATTACAGTAAACTACATTTTGCAGCATATTCTTACCATTGAGAGAACGTTCTATAGCTCAGCTCAACTCAATTCAACCCTGACACTACATACTTGTGTTCTTCAAAAGGCCGACATCCAGGGCCAGTTGAAAGGAGAGAGAGGAGAGAAGGTATGTACTGTACCTGTTGAAATAAGTATTCAACCAAATCCAGTCTTATTGCAGACACATTGTGAAAAAACTCTTTAAAAAAATGTAATTAAAGCCAAAGGTTTCACCTCATGTTGTTGTTACTTCCAGGGTGACAATGGCGACCCCGGAGAGCACGGCAGCAAAGGTCAGAAAGGCGAAGCCGCGACTCCCGGAGCCCCAGGCCTACGAGTGAGTTTGCCTCATTCTTGCAATTTGTAAATGCTTCTGTGAGCATCTGATATGCCACCGTACAGCATACGCATCTGTATGCACACTGACCCCTTTCTCTGTTGATTTGGTATGCATGACTGATGATCATTTGTGACTTCTTGTTCTTTCTCCGCTACTTATACAGGGTCCAGAGGGACAACGGGGACTTGCAGGCACAAGAGTGAGTTTGCTTTCTGTCACTGCTTCTCTGCTTCAATTTTTCATTACTAGATATCTGTTGATACCTGAAGGATTTGTTCATTTCCTTTCACACACATCATTTTCTCTCCTAATGTTTACAGGGCGACGCAGGAGAAAGAGGAGTGACAGGAGAGAAGGTTTGAAATCAATCAGAGCCGGTCCTCACAAGATCACCTACTGAACTAACACAAGTCATTTTATAAATATTTATAAAAACTGGCAGTTCTTGCTGTCCTTCTGTTTACCGAGCAGTATTCCATAGTGGGATGCGGAGGGGCCTGCTGAAATATTCATGGTCTAAAGTTGAATTGAGCCACTGTTTTCTAACTGTAGGCTCTAAATTAAACGTGATCTTCTGACTCTAAACATCTGTGTGATCAGGGAGAAAGGGGAGCAGCTGGGTTAGATGGACGTCCCGGTCTGGATGGTAAACTAGGTGCTGCTGGACCGCCTGGTCAGAGGGTAATTTATGCCATCTTTTCCCCAAACTTAAAAAAATAAATATGCAGCCTCACTGGGGTTATGAATGTGTGTAGCTGATGCACTGTGCTTTTATTTGTGTTGCAGGGGGATCCTGGGAAGCAGGGGGATCCTGGAAGAGATGTGAGTTTAATTTCTCCTGTTCGGTTGTTTGAAATATACGATTGGCCCTGATGTTGTATTAGTTATCAGTAATTATAATTATATAAAGATAGATGCTGAAATGTTTTTCTTTTGCTTATGCTCACTTTAGTGGTGAGATTTGTATTTATTTAGTGAGTAGTTTAAACTGTTTGTAAGATTTTAATAAAATTATAAAAATACTGTATTAAACACATTTTCAGTAAACACATAGCTGCCCCTGAATTGCAGTCACATATGCACTTTATGTGCGTGTGCTACAGAGGGCGCTGTGGAGGTGTTAAAGATCAGTCGTCACTACTGTGGCCCGTTGCATAAGCCAACTGTAGGGAACGACATCACTGGGCTAGTCCACTTTCACAGGAGACTGTTATGTAATATTGTCCATAATAATGATTCTGAAAGTCCTGCTAAATGTACAGTTTAGTTAAAGAGTCTAAATAGTATTTTAACGGACAGCCACATGATGGCTCTGTAACTGCTGCTGTACATCCAAAACAAATTGCAGTGGCTATTTCTGTCATATCTGCTAAGTGTTACTACACTTTAAAACTACTAAATTAAACATTTCAAATTTTCTTCTGCCCTTACATCCCCACAAGACGGTGCTGCATGTGATCAAATCTAAACCAGTCTTAGCATAGCAGGCTTTTAGTCTGAATAAAAGTGAGATTAAACATTCATTTTAATGCGTGTTTGTTTGATTAACAGGGTTTACAAGGACCAAGAGGGGAGCAGGCCCTCCCGGGGCCTGTTGGGCCTCCGGGCATTGCAGGGACACCTGTGAGTACACACACACCTCAAAACACAAACTTTTATTGTTATATTAATGTCTCACCCTATCAGACTCACCCATTCTTTTTGTTCTTTACATCTCCACCACATGTACTTGGTGTCATCATCCTTGTTGTTATATTTCAGGGTAAAGCAGGTGAAGCTGGCAAACCTGGTTCTCCTGGCAAAATGGTAACTCCTTTTCTCAGCTGATATACTTCAGCATCTTAGATATTTATTCCAAACAGTCAGAATATGAATCTTGTTTTGTCTGTCAGTATGTCTTTCTATCATTCTCTAATTTGGTAATGCCATGACAATAAAGCAGTGAGGACATTTATTTCAGGTCCTTCTGCATAATGGGGGTCTTAAGTGAGTCTCTAAAGCAACAGCAATGAATTGTCTGAGTGCTCCTGCAGCAGACCGGCCATGATTCAGTTTGTTTGTTTTTTCAAGTCTGTAATGCATTTTATTTGGATTTACAGGGAGAGGATGGTGTGCCAGGTGAAGATGGGAGAAAGGTTTGTGGCTGTTATCAGTTTATACAATCATCTGGCACTGACAGAATGCGGTTCTGGCAATGCAGCTGCCCAACAACAGAATTTTTCTGTTTTACAAATATGTGACAAATCTTAAAACATGTTCCCAAAGATATCCTCTTATCAATGTTATCATGTAAAATGGTCTGTTAAAGTGTAGCATCTTTGATAAAGCACTATTTGTGAATATATTGTGCTTTTAATAATAAAGAACACACCTCCATGTAAAAATAGCAAACAAAAATGATTTAAAATAGAATCAAACAGTACTTTAAATAGATAAGACTATTGTCTTTTTATGAATTTGTTTTCTGAAATTTTGTACTTATTATGTCTGTATTTTGTTGGGAATCTAACTGTGCTGTCTTTAATGTGCAGGGTGACAGAGGAGAATCGGGAGCTGCTGGAAGAGACGTCAGTTTTTCCAAATCTCTTTCATACTTTTATCTCTTTGTGTTTGGTTTGTTTCTACGCTGTATCCTGTCCTGTCAACCTGCCCCTTCTCACCCCCGCTTCCTGTATTGATCCTTGACTTTATTGTATTACAAATCAACTTTCCTCCTTTCTTTTCTCCTCATTACTTTCCCACTCAAGTGTGTATTTATCAACTGTAGTAGGCTCTGACATTGACATTACCATCACACCCTCACTTACTGCTGAATCAATAGGCTTCTCAGAAGCAGCTATATAAATTCACTAGCCTCTAATGATCAAGCCTCGCCTTTATGGAGGAACCACTTCTGAGAGGAATCCAGAGAGGGACCAAATGTCAGTGCTGTGCTGTTTTCATGTGCAAATTCACATTAATTATCTCTAGAACATCAGTGGAGGGGTGGCAGCAGCCACCTGCTTTGATTTTATAGTTCAGCCTCTACTGTATCGCAGGAGGAAGTAACCCTGTGTAGAGAGAGTCTCAGTTGTGTAATTGCACATTTTTTCCAGGGCCGAGACGGGCAGAAAGGAGACCGGGCTCTTCCTGGGCCTACCGGACCCTCTGGCCCTTCCGGGCCTCCTGGAGTACCTGGCAGCATTGGTCCTCCTGGACAGGTGCGACTGTTGTAGACACATTTTAAATATATAATTAATGGGAATTATAGTTTGTCATCTTTACTAACATATACATTGTTCCTGTCTCTCAGGTGGTGTACGTTAAAGGAGTTGAAGCGGCACCAACCCCCGGCCCGCAGGGGCCTCCAGGAACCCCTGTGAGTATGCATTGTTGTTAATTACAGTCCCCTAGAACACTAACGTTACAAATAGTAACACCATCACTAGCGTCGGGTATATTTTACCCGATATGATGTACCTGATCAAAAATATTACTTCTCATCAAAATATATTAAAATACAACAATACGAGGCAAATTGAAGTACTCTTCTTTTATTTTACCTTATAGAACTTCTGATAAAACGAAAAACAGGTATCATGAGGGAACCCTAAAAAAGGCTCAAAATCGGATAAAAAAATTAGGGAATTGTCAATAAAACATGATTACAAATATAAATTATGGAACTAGGAACTTGTGCTTTGGTCCACCCGTTCCTGGGACATGTGAGCCTTGTCCGGTGAAGGCACAGTCTCCCTGCAATGGTAATATTAAATGCACATTACAGTCACTGCTTTTAGTGAAGGGCTGTCTGCTAGAAATGATGAAGACCTTCAGGGCTAATGTGTACTAATGGAAGATAAAATCATTATATGCACAGGACAATTCCTCTGTCTGTAATTATGTTTTAAGTTAGTGCTTCTTTTTGCACACTATCGTAGAAGAGTTTATTTTACAGAAGCATCCAATTAGAAACCTCCTACTGATATCTAGCCCTCGTGTGGTCATGCGGTCCCCAGCAGCATGGCTCCCCCACATGTAGCGGCAAAAATGTGTGTTCTTATCTCCATCTGTCCCCGTGTGCTACTGCAGCCCTCCCACAGTCTTATCTGTTGATGTTTTCATCATTGTCCTTGCTCTATCCTTCAGGGCGTGCCTGGGATCCCTGGAGCTGTGGGAGCCCGAGTAAGTCGTGGTTGTCCATGTTGATCCCAGTTTGCTTTAGATTCACAAACACTTAGTTGTTCTCTTGACCTTCTAACTTTCTTTGTTTCAGGGGGATAGAGGCCCATCTGGCCAGAAAGGTGATTCTGTAAGTTAAAAGTCCATCCCTATTGTATTGGAAATGTGTCGTGAGTGAGGTTGTATGTGTTTTGCGTTGACACTTTGATATCTTTTTATTGGCAGGGAGACCCAGGAGAGGACGGGGCGCCGGGCAGACCTGGGACAGCAGTGGTAAGATGTCAGCACATTGCTGTGACTCTTAGAATCCTTTATTGTCAATATTCTTCATCTCTGTTGACTGATGTTTGTGTGTTTCTCTGACCAGGATGTACAAAAGGCTCTGGCCCTCCAGGGCATTCAGGTATGTGGACTGGCACACAATTAGGATTTGCAGTTTAAGGATTTAAGGTTTGTTGAGCCTTTAAAGGTGCAGAAAGGTTTATTGTCTTAAGTATTTTATGTAATATAAGGATATATAATTAAATGCAATGGATACATATTTACTCTGGATTTGAACATGATTAAGTTATAGCATGAAGGTCCCTTCTGAGATAGAAATGTCTATGAGTGTTGATGAAGAGTAATGCTCTCCCACTGGCGCTAAAGCACACATTTATTTTGATGGACAATTTTGAACGTTAGTCCTTTCATCAATGCTTATTTCCAAAAGCCTTGCACCTGCATGTAATGTATACATGCAGGTATAACTACTTTCCAACTGATGGCTGTCGGTGTAGCGCTAAACATTCCTGGTTAGTATGGTCAGATATGTTTATTAGACATATTTCAAATGTCAAAATTCATTTGTGGTGTCATTTGAAAATACATTTGGGAAATTATAGATTCCAATAAAAATAATAAGACAATTTGAATTTGTATTAATTCCTTGCAGCCTTAATGTAAATTATTACTAATATATATATAGATGAACATTTTAGCATAATGGTTATGCTCATAGACAATGCCCTGGAACTTGTGCAAAGTGTTTTTATTTATTTTTGCAAGTTTCTTCATGCCATTTACAGCTTCCAGATGTATTTATAACTTGTCAATTATTCTGAAAATACAATGTCTTTAATCCAGTAAAAGAGGATTAACAGAGTTACCATGGTCCAATATGGGATTGGCTTTTGGTTTATGGGCATTATAAAAATAAGACTGCAAGTAGTTAAAACCCACAGCAGCATGTGAGGCTTGATGTCATAGACGTAGACCACTGACAGACAGATTTATAACTAAATTGGCATTTCTTAAAATAAACGTTGCTCTGATAGTGTGGAGGAGTTTGCTAACCTCATGCAGTATTCTTGCAGATCTCAATCCCTCACAGTAAAACCATATATTTTAAATGTTTTGTGCGAATACATTGTAAAATGACCATTAGGCCTGTGGCTGAAAGTTATGTAGCTCATGCCAACCATTTCCCTTTTCTTCCCTCCACAAAGATATCGGAACTGAAGGCGGTTGTGGACAGGAAGGACATACTACTGCCTCCTCCAGTGCAGAAGGCAGTGAAAGGTGAAAAAGGAGACGCTGGTGAAACTGGACCGAGAGGATCGTCTGGTGCAGACGTGAGTATGACGAAGGGCATCTTGGAGGCTTGCAGTGAATACAAAAAAAACACTTGATGAAGACCCTCAGCAGACCACAGCAAGTCCAGATGTTGCACTCCATATTGATGTCCGAACAACGTAAGTCAGTTTAATATTTAGAGTTGTTTTTCTTGTTTCAGGGTTCCCGTGGTTTTCAAGGAGAGAGAGGAGCTAAAGGGGATCAAGGGGAGCGAGGACCCTTGGGAGCAACTGGGCCTCCAGGTAGAGCCATTGGAGAGCGAGGGCCAGAGGGACCCCCAGGGCCCCCTGGAGTGTCAGGCAAACCAGCAATACCGGGAGTTCCTGGGCGAGCTGGGGAACTAGGGGAGGCTGGGAGACCGGGAGATAAGGTGATTTGAGGAGAGTTGGGTAAACAGATAAAGACTTTTCATTGAACATGTTTCTGCTAATATCGTGTATATCTGCATTTCAGGGCGAGAGAGGAGAGAAAGGAGACAGAGGAGAAGCTGTAAGTGTTTATGTTACATCCAACACATCAAGCTAGTGAGAAGAAATTCATGTTTTATGTAATGACTTCCACATTGAACTGAGAATTTATTCTGTTTTTCAGGGTAAACTCGGGCTAGTGGGAGTAGCCGGCCCACCAGGTCAAAAGGTAAACTCCTTCTCAGCTTTTATTATTATTGCAGTGAAACTAAGGAGATTTCACATTTAAATAATGTAAATATTAGATACACAGTACATAGAATGGAGTTCATAAATATATTGTGGGTACATGCTGTAGGGAGCATCGGCTGAGTCGGTACTGATTGGTGCGCCTGGAGCCAGAGGCCCTCCAGGAGTTTTAGGACCGAAGGGAGAACCTGGTGCTGCAGGATCACCAGGATCTCAAGGAGAACGGGTAAGATGTACACATAATACAATAACATGTGTCACGTGTTTCTATATGCAAATGAGCTACATTTAATGTGTCTTCCAGGGTTTTGCAGGGATTCGTGGTGACAAGGGAGACCGAGGACAGTCTGGAGAACCAGGACGTGATGGCTCGCAGGTGAGCTGAGTATTGTAATAATAAAAGAATCTGATTTGGATCTTATTGTTACTACATCCAAGACATGATAAAATACTATGTAAGAAGCAATTTTTATGTTGTCCTTTTAGGGATCACTTGGAGAACCAGGAAAAACGGGTCAGGATGGGAAACCGGTAAGTGTGAAGTACTGGACGTAAAGTTATACGCCTCAAGATTCTTTAAATAAATGTTTTTATTAGAGCCTTATAGTAATGACTTTCTTGGTTTACACACTCGTGTGTAACTATTGAGTGAATGTTTCTTTCAACAGACTTGGTAAGTGAGTTCTTTTTTCTTTTGAGAGTAACAATATATAGTGAATAATACTTAATAATTGATTAATTTACGGTATTCTGATATGTAATTATATGAGTATTCATTCATATAAAAGACATAATGCACCCGCTCAGTTTTTATGAAAATATTAAAACCAGCATAATTCCAGTTAACATCAGAGGTCACATTAAGGTGTGATCACTTAAAGCCCAAACACAAATGATGTGCTGTATGTCAGGATTGCCTGGTCAAGGGTGCAGGAATAAATGTCAATAGAGGATTAGTATTAAGCACTTCCTCACGCTCTGTGTTTTTTCCCCTCCATGTCGGAGCAGGGCCCAACAGGGCCCGCTGGTCTTCTTGGCAAACCAGTGAGTAACGAGTAACCCAGCAAAGAGGCTCTCCCTTTGGCTTAATCCTCAGAGCAAAGCACTGAGTTGGCTGATCTCTTTTCCCCCTCTTGGGCCGAGGCTCCATAGATCGTAGACCGTAACCTTTTACAGCTGTGTGGCTAACACCTTACTCTCTGACTTCCTCTCTCTCCTCATATGTGTCTTATCTCTGCCCATTTCCTTCTCTGTGTTGTTTGTTTCCCCTCTTCCAACACTGTTCTCCACCCACCTGTCTTCCCCCCCTCACCCTCCTGTCATCCGCCCTCCTCTGTCTTTCGTCCTCTCCAGGGCCTGCCTGGGTTCCCAGGAGTTCTAGGCAGACCGGTAGGTTCTCTGCTGCTGGCTGGCATGCTTGAGCTCTGGAGGAGGGAGGGCTGGGAGAACCTGTCCCTGTGGTATCTGATGCAGATGGGGAAAGCACCAAAGCTTTAGAGATGCCAGTGGGGTTTAGCTTAGACAGGAAATAGCTTGAAAGATGTATCCGCATTTAACAACAGGAGACTAGAAAAACCTATCATCAGGATGCACACATCGTCATTTACCTCGCAGGCAAATTTCACCCCTTTAATCTCCATGCATTTGTATTGGAAACATCCTTCTGGGAGCTGGGATAAGAGTCAGACGTTGATCGGTTGCTCATAAAATATTAATCAATACCGACTGTCCTCAAAGCATCCGTGTCAAACTCAAAAGTTGAATTTTAAACATGTAAGACACCAAAGATTTGTTGGGGGAGATAAAAGGAAGTCGGCTGACATCCTGAGCTAAAGCTCTCGTCAGGATGTAGTGCACAATAGTAGAGGGGAATACTCCAAAAAGTCCTGTGTTGTCAATTCGCTTGAGTCTGCTTATCGTGCATGCAGCTGTTCCTGATGCGGTCTGTTGTGTGCTTATCCCTCTCACAGCACTGGTGTTCAGAGCTTACCATGCGAGTGTGTCTTTGTTGACATTGTTGATCCTCTGTGTTTGTATTGTCATACCTGTCGTCACGAGTCAGTCAAATGTTTTAAGTTTGTTTATTCGTGTCTCCTACAGAGACTCTCATGTCAATCAGTGACACATCTATGTATTATTTATGTGCACTCCATGTTGTCCAATTTTGAGTATATCAAAATGTATTTACAGTTTTAATTACTCAAGATTTATAAACATATGTGTGCATAGATATGTTGCTGAAAAGAATCATTTTATATTTTGGGAAATAGAGTTATTCTCTTTCTTGCCGAGAGTTGGATGAGAAGGCCAATGCCGCTCCCATATCGGTTTGTTGAATATGAAGCTGAAGCCTGTTAGCTTAGCATAATGCCTGAAGCAGCTAGCCTGGCTATGTCAAAGGTAACAGAATGTGCTTACCAGCACTAATCAACATGTTATGTTTTGTTTGTATCTGCGGGAACAAAAAGTCCTTATTTGTTAACTGGGCACAGAGGCTTCCTGGAGTTTTGTCATCAACTAAGTTGCCAAGCAATTAAGGGAGACTCCAGGAAGTCATTTTAATAACAAACACAAGAGCGGTATCAGTCTTCTCGTCTAACTTAAGTGAATAACCTTATCCAAGATGTCAAAATTGACGTTTTTAAAATGTGGCCTGTGTGCTGTTAGTGAGTATTCTATGATGTGAGTATACCGTACATGACTTGTATTCTGCTAATAGGGAAACCCAGGAGAGCCTGGAATGAGGGGGCCAACTGTAAGTATGACACGCGTGATGAAGCCTGCATACACATTCACAGACCCTCAACAGCAGCTGTTTACATGTTGGTGGTATGTGTTTCAATTAGGGCCCCTTGGGTCCCAACGGGCTTCCAGGTCCTCTAGGCGTGAAGGTGAGTGAACGACATCACAGTGTGCTACGTGTCACAGCACGTGTACTGAGATTATTTAGTTTGGTGCTTGCCGGTCAAAGTCATAAAACACTTGTGTCTCTCACAGGGTAATCAAGGAGAGCCAGGTGTTGGCGTCAAGGTAAAACAATTCTAGTGGTATTTTACATATTTTACTCGCACGGTTCAATCGACCTAGTATCAAATCACATTACAATCTAGACAATGTGGGTTTAGAACAGTAAGTGAGTTTTTCTGTTTGCAGGGTCCTCCCGGTGCCCAGGGTAGCACAGGTCTGCCAGGACCACAAGGTCCCCCCGGAGCTGTAGTAAGTGTCCCCACTTCTTCTCCTCAGGGAGAAACTGCTTTCGTGTTTTCTCATGAAATTCATAAAAATCACATGGTGTGTATCGGATTGTGTGCGTTCTTACCACTGCATGTATTTTCCTCTGCAGGGTCCACAGGGCCCCCCGGGACTGTCAGGGCAGGTGGTGAGTATGTGATCAGTATGTGATGTGAGCACAGTGAGGAAGTGTAAAATTGAAGAAATGTTCTTAGCCTGGGGGATTTCAATTATAACTGAAAATGGGAACGTAATTAAATAAAAATGCCAAAACATGTGTGCCAAGCTTTTGCTGACAAATGGCGGCTTCAGCTGTGTTTTGTGTTCATAATTTGAAAAAAGCAGGTTACATAACTCGTGATTTGTTGTACCGTCAGCTGAAAAACGAACAATCCGTTCGGCATGTCATGTACGCTGTCCAGACTTTCTATAACTCTTCTACAACCTTATTCTTGGTTGCCTTTTTGTCGTCAACTGTGTTGGCTGTGTAATATGTAATATCTCACTATTATAAGCGAAGAGCCCATTACTGATCCATATTAATTGATGGTGTGTGGTGGTGACCTCAGATCTTTTTAGATGATTTGCTACTTGTTGTCATGCAAATGTGACTGCACATGCTTGTGATTACACATACATCAAACCTACTGAAGTATGTCCTGCTCCTCAGGGTGAAGCGGGTAAACCAGGAGTTCCTGGAAGAGATGGGGTGCCTGGCAAAGAAGGAATTCCTGGATTACCAGGAAAGCAGGTGTGTGTGTGTGTGTGTGTGTGTGTGTGTGTGTGTGTGTGTGTGTGTGTGTGTGTGTGTGTGTGTGTGTGTGCGCGCGCGTGTTACTATCTGCCAATGTCTGTGTTCATGCGGTGACTGTTTATGTAATATCCAGTGTGCACTGGGCTGTTTTTATCAGGTCTTCCTCTACATCATCTTTGTGTGATTTGTTCCTCAGGGCATTGCTGGACCTCCAGGCCAGGCTGGCTTAAGGGGGGAGCAGGGAGACAGCGGTCCTCCAGGGAAGGTGAGAACATGATGTATCCACCGAGCAGCCCCTGGCTAAAAGGACAGTCAATGAAATTGGTTTTGTGGCAGCTTTTATTGGATGTGATCCCAGCTACAGAATTATTTGCTGCCAACATTTATGTAGTGCTATTATTAGCTTCCAACTGTGCGAGTTTTCATCTCATGTGTATTCAGAGTCGTCCTTCAGGGGCTGTGGTTGGGCTGCTGTTGTTTGTCCACCTGGGGCTGGGGCTGACTGTAACCCAAATCGGGCTCCAGAGACATTCCCCTGCACTTTGTACACAACTTAATGTTGTCCAGATGTAGCAATGTTAGCTAGTTATATGCTGCTGCTAGCTGTCTCTATAAACTGATATTGTAACTCTGATATCTCGGAGTAGGCGGCAGCAGTGTGAGCTGTGAGAGGAACAAGATAAGCACTTCAAACAGCTCTCTTACAGCTCTCTAACAGAACACATTCGAATATGTAGACAATCTCTATTGATCTCTCAGTAGCCTGTAGTTGAAGTCAATACAATGGGCAAGGCAGAAATTGAGGGTGTTTAAGGGTCATTGAATTCCGAAATTGCGCTCTACTTAGCAACATGAAGCACAGGAACATCGTGCTTTGATGAAAATAACCTGCTCTCATCAGCGTCTACATGCAAACAAGAGGGTTGACTACATGCCTCTAATTTAGGAGATGATTAGTTGAGTGTTGTGAATTTTATGTGTCCTGGTGAAAACGTGTCCATAGCGCTCTGTGGTGGTAAAACTGCTACCTCTACATATCTTGGCTGTTGAAAGTGAGAAAAGATCTGAATGAAAACATTTGGTTAACTTACATTTGGTTTTCATTAACTTATCCTAAAATACATGGTACCCAGAATCAGGAGACACACATAACTATTATAGTTATAGATATATATTTGTATTTTATTTTGGGAGTGAGCTACCTTCTGTAATATCAAATAGCCAGCATAAAAATTCCTTCCCATTTGGCGGTTATTTTGAGCTTCGGTAAGGCAGAGAAACATTAGCTCCATCTTCGCGTGCAAGTTCTCTCTCTCTCTTTCTGTTATACGACTTTTATTGATTGACATTCAAAGAGCAAATGATCTGGCACTTGCTCACCCTGTATAATGAGTTTTCACATATCGGAACATATTTAGTCACTCTTTTTGATGTTCACACTGCCCTCATATGTCTATGTTATCTGCAGCAATACAGCTCTGGAGTTTTTTGCAGAAATGTAGCTAAATGCAGAAAACCCCTGTGGAGGCCTGAAGTGCCTCCCATTCTAAAAATAACAGAGGAATCAACCATGAATGTGAATTTCAGCTAAATCCTTGCATAGATTTTTGGATAATTTACTTGAGTGTTCTATTACAGACAGTCTGGAAGTGGGCAAAAGCTGGTCTAGATTAAAACATATCTTTAGATATAACAAGAATAAGAGCCTGAGAACAGTCTTGACAGATATAATGCGTGTGAGTTCTAAGAGTTCATCAGCTTATCATCACTATCGTGCACAATATACCTCTGATAGGAATTGGCAAATCAGAGTGAACTGGATGTTCTAATGTAGCTGCTCCCTTTATTGCTTGAGTTTAATATTTCTCTCATAAGATTTACAAGCTTCAACATTTTAGGTGCTAAAGACAATTTGGTAGATTAGTTACTTGAACTCATACATTACAGTAAGTTCTGCTTCTGCTCAACCGTGATTTGTCAGCGCCTATACATGGAAACTACCTTAGCACTGACTCTGAAATATAATTGCGTGCCAGTTCTCTGTATTTGAATGAGTGCAGACATCTGTTAATAGCGACTGGCGCGGCGTGATAAAGTCTGGGCCAATTCTGATGATGAGATCTCAATTAAGCCAAATTTCAGCTCAGTGAGACTGAAAATGACAGAAAAGGTCACATGCATTCATGACTTTCTCTCTGCAGGGCTCATCACATCATCACATGGAGTCAAAATCCAAGTTCACTTTTCATCCAACATGGCTCAACACAACTTGTTTGCTTACAATAACAATATTAATACACTGCAGATACTGTTGCAGCACTTATTTTTATGAGATAAACTGCTACCAAACTATTAGTAATCTTTGAGTGCACCTTATCTTGTAATATATATTGCACTGTATCCAGGTAATTCGGTGTGGCAAGCACACTGTATGTTCTCCTGCGGGCTTCTTTTTCTTATTCTCCCTCTTCCGTACAAAACCTTGGCAAGTATCTCCTCCCACGGCGTTGCCAGCACATACGTCAAAATACATCAAAATGTGCAGCTTGCATAGGGAATCGATGGCTATGACTCTTCTAAGGGATTCGACCGTCCGTTTCCCAGAAAAGCGCGAAAGACGGCAAGAATTTGTCCCATTGACTTGAATGGGGTTTCTATGGGGTTATTTCAGTCTCTTTAATGGCAAATGCGCACAGAAAGATTCACAAATGCGCACAGAACAATTCACAAATATATTCAATTCACAAATGCACACAGAAAGATTCACAAATGCGCACAGAACAATTCACAAATATATTCGATTTACAAATGCACACAGAAGGGTTTACAAATACATTCCAATGATTTATATCAATGTATAAAAACAAATCACAAATATATTTCTGCATTTGTTTGTGAAAAGCTTCACATTTACGAGTGGCTTTTATGAGACTCCCCTGCCGTCCTTTGGATTCGTAAATGCATTTTTTCTATATGGACCTATCCGTAGCCAATCAGATGTCGCCCTCATTTTCAACCACTCACATGAGTGCAGCTCCCCCCTCCCCTACCCACGAGGGCGGAGCCAGCGTACAGTTACGGAATTAGCGGAGCTCATCAGTCAAACAATGGCGCTGGTACACACAACTGAAAGTTGACATTCTCTAAATACTACAGTTGTTGAGTCACAACATGACATTTTAGGATGTTTTCAGGCGAGAAGTTAGTTGTTTAAGCATCAAATCTGTGGTCGGTTCATCTAGAACCCGCCGATTTAAAAAGATACGCCGACGGTTTGAGTTCCTGGTCGCGGGACCATGAGCCCCGTCTGCACCGGGCCGTCAGCTTTCTGTTGCCCGCCGAGAGCAGCCTGATCCCGGCAGGACTTTTTGAAATGATCCGCTGGCTCCGATTTCTCCGTAGCGGTTAAACATGAGATATAATTCAGTTTTGAGGATCTAACGAGCAATCTTTATTAGTTTATTATTTATTCACAGTAACGTTACATCAGTTTGACGGAGGGAAAGGTTAAGATTCATAACTTAAGATTTTAATTTTACTTTTACTTTGAACTACAGCGGTGTCTTTTGACGTTTGACCGAATTGATTGCAATTATATGTGTATCTATATAAATATAATATGCATTAAAAAATACATATTAATTGTGAATTACAATTAATTATTACATATTCATAATATATTACATATATATATTAGTGCTGTCAAACGATTACAATATTTAATATATATATATATTCAAAATAAAATATATATATTAATTAATTGATAAAGCAGGATATGCTCCAAGGAGGTCAATTACAGTAAAAAATAAAATCAATAAAATCAATGTTTAACCGCTACGGAGAAATCAGAGGCAGCGGATCATTTAAAAAAGTCCTGCCGGGATCAGGCTGCTCTCGGCCCGGTGCCGGCGGGACTCAGCTGTCCCACGAGCCGGACCTCAAACCGTCGGCGTATCTTTTTAAGCCGGCGGCTTCTAGATGAACGGGCCACATATTTGATGCTTAAACAACTAACTTCTCGCCTGAAAACATCCTAAAATGTCATGTTGTGACTCAACAACTGTAGTATTCAGAGAACGTCAACTTTCAGTTGTGTGTACCAGCGCCATTGTTTGACTTATCACCTCCGCAAATTCCGTAACTGTACGCTGGCAACGCCCTCGTGGGTAGGGGAGGGGGAGCTGCACTCATGTGATTGGTTGAAAATGAGGGCGACATCTGATTGGCCGCAGATAGTCCATGTTGAAAAAAACGCATTTACGGATCGGATCACGGCAGGGGAGTCTCACAAAAGCCACTCGTAAATGTGAAGCTTTTCACAAAGAAATGCAGTGTAATCCACAAATACAGTGCGATCCACAAATACAGTGCGATCCACAAATGCATACAAATACATACAAATGCAGATATATAATTGTGATTTTTTTAAACATTTATATAAATCATTGGAATGTATTTGTAAACCCTTCTGTGTGCATTTGTAAATCGAATATATTTGTGAATTGTTCTGTGCGCATTTGTGGATCTTTCTGTGTGCATTTGTGAATTGAATATATTTGTGAATTGTTCTGTGCGCATTTGTGAATCTTTCTGTGTGCATTTGCTAATAAAGAGACTGAAATAACCCCATAGGTTTCAGCGTTAAGTGAGCATAAAAAACACTCATCTTTGTGCCCATAGTGACTCGCCATAATTTAATGTAGAGAGATGATTTAAAGTTTAAGCCTGGAGTTTATTTGCCCAACTGGGCATTTTTTGATAGCTAGCACAGTTTTCATGTAATTATTGTTCAAGTTTAGGAACATTTTGGGATCATTTCAGAGTTTACAATGGGTGTGTATGGCACGGAATGTTCAGCGCTAGAGTGGAACGCCAACTGCCAGAGGTGAGAGGCAGCAACAGAAACTTGTAAAAAGAAAAAAAAAAAAAGTCCCACAATTTACACTATTTACACACCATTGCTGGATAAAAACTTAGGAAATGTTGAGCTTGTGGTACACATGCGTCGTGGAATCCAACAAACGTATACGTTTTTGTCAGCAAGCCTGAAAGCGACATGAAGTCCAGCCAACTGCCCAATCACCATGGTAACCAGTGACCTGTGTCTATGAAGCAATTGCTGATCTCAAGTCTATCACAAATACAGAAATGACACCTCAATAACCTCAATAGCACATCTCACTACTGGTAATGTCGATATATATTGCGACGTCTTACGGCAGTAGTCGCCACACCATCGAAATTTTCTAGTTTGCTTATGCTGTGGTGCAGATTCCCCTTGTCTGAGTACCGAGCAATCAAACGTTTTAGCCTCGAGCGCAGCTTATTAATGCAAAACTTGAGTCTATCAGGATTGCTGCCAGATATCATGATGGCATGTATTAGCGCACACATTTACAAGGACTTGCTTGTACAGATGTGGAACAGTTGTGTTAGAGATGTAATGTCCATTTGGTAGTATTTAGAGAGGCTTTAGATTTTCAGTTAAGCATCCAACGACATAGATGATTTGGTCATCAACAACATGCACCTATTTTCTTTGATGTTAACTTAAATGTGTTGTCTGAAATTAGTTATTTCTCAAACTCCTGCATTGTTTCCACTAGTGTGTTTTGTTCCAATCCTTTTCCTCCTGACAATGTTTGCTTGTGAACTCCTTTGCATGATGCCTCTATGGGGTGTTTTATCAAATGTATGGTAGCAGGTAGCTCACACACGAGAGTAGCTTTTTGTGTGGCTTTCTTTTTGCTGCTAAAAAAAATATGTCAGGAGAAAATGACCCAAAGATGGAGCTTGATTGTCACGCACGCTGTAGTCGCGGCCATTCCTGCTGTTTGTAATGTTGACATGAATCGTGATGAGTGTCTCGAGCAGCTCCCTCACTGCCGACTGCCTCGGGTTCAGCACCCTGGACAGAGCCACGGTGACACTGTCAGTGAGTTCACTAGTTTGATGAATAACGAGGCAACGCTTGCCCATCTGCTCAGCAGCTCCACCACACACACACACACACACACACACACACACACACACACACACACACACACACACACACACACACACACACACACAAGCACACACGTGACAAGTGAAATTGCATTTTTCAGCTCCACAGTTGCAATGGACTTTAAAAACAGTAACATGTAAAGCTTTCTAAACTAAGTACTAGAGCTTCCTTTTGGCTTAATTTACTTATTCTTGACCCAAACAACTTATCTGGAAGTTGTCATTCTGTCAAGACGGAGCCAGACAAATTTATGGACATTGAAAAAAAGACGCAGTACTTGATCACAAAGTAGCTCTCTGCAAATTGGTTCTTGAATTATCAATTACAATTGAAAATGCATATTATTCTCGGAATACATGCATATCTTAAGCAAGTTGTTGCCTCCTACAGAGAACACAAGTGGTTGTCAAACACTTTCACAGTGGTGTAGTGCAATGTTTAAGCCGTAGGACTTTGCATTTATTATCCGTCTTTGCCAAATATATTACGGTCCTTAATCTTTGAGAGATGGAAAAGCTCGTGGCTAATACTTAATACCAAGTTTTTTAAGTCCACATATGTCTTTTTCATACAAGAACAAGAAGTCATACTATGCTGTGCAGGTAATTACTATTATTTTCTCAATTTTTTTCACTCTCACAGGCTGTGGCTGGACCGCCTGGAGTCAAAGGAGAGAGGGTGAGTCACTGTTAATGGCATTAAAAGTAGCTACTTGAACTTTCATTCTGTAACATACTCAATTAATGCAGCTTAGTCCGGAAATGAAAATACTGAAAGTTTGTAAATGAAGAAACAGAACAGAGCAACTGAATTTCGCTGACATCATTTCCCCGGTTATGCTTGATGCAGGGTCTTAGTGGTCAAACACTCCCAGGCACAACTGGAGAGAGAGGTCTAGCTGGAGAGAAGGTGAGTCTGCCTGAAGCATGAGCACTGAAGGCTCACTCCTAGTCGGTGCCACAAGACAGTGTGGAAATGTCAAGCGCTTTTTAATTAACGGCGATCCCTAATATCTGCTGTCTTTCAGGGTAACAGGGGAGACAAAGGACCTGCTGGCAACAAAGGAGAGAGAGTGAGTGCAATCATGCTGCAGGGAAACGCATATTCATAAAGTTAACATAATATTTTCTCATCATGTTATCTGTCTTCATACTAGGGAGTGGATGGTGAACCAGGAGAGCCCGGAGAAGATGTGAGTTATCAGCTTCCACGGCCACTATTTGATTTCTGGATTTTTATTTTTTTATTTTAACAAGAGTCTCACGTGTTATACTTTTTATTATTTACATATATCTTGTTCCCAAATGTCTAATGCTTTCATCTATTAGTGAAGGTGTAATGCCACCATTACACTACCAATACAATAACAATGTGAGTAACTACTCAACTACATCCAGCTCAGATTTTTATATTAATATGAACAAATGCAGCATATTGCTATTTAGTATAATGGAACAGATAACACGGAATCGGCGAGTGCCTGGGAGCACCAAATAATTAAGACATTGACTAGACTTTTAAAATATTTGTATAGAAATAAAAAATGAACTGGCATCAGCAAAGCGGTTGTTGCTAAACTAAAAAGGAAAAACAATCACGGCCCATAGACACGATTAAAAATGTACTTCGATTGCAAGCGGTCAAAATCAATCGGGGGTGTGGAAACAGCTGTTTGTGGCTTGTATCTCTCTTTCTCTCTGAGGAATAAAGGCCAACATTTCTGTTTACAACCACAAAAAGCCAGCACTGAACTAAGTGCTCGCTGAAACATCTGTTTATCGATGTACTCTGCTGCATTTCAGTGCTGGACTTTGCAGCACCCTAACCCTTTACACACTGCAAACAGCACGGTTCATGGTTCTGAAAGCTGAATGCAAATCGACAGTCACATCATGTATCTCAGCCAACCTTTTAATTATTATTTTTTATTTATCTTAGAGCAAAAAATACAACTGACCCTTAAGACCCCCTTGTGTCGCCCGGCCTGTGCTATGAGTTCATGTACATTTATGGTCTTTATACCAATAGGAAATTTGACTTTTGTTTTCATGAAACACTTAATTTACACATTTAAAGTATGGTCACCCTACGGCTCCACACTGGTAATCCAGGGTTGTGAGCATAATCAGCTGCAATAATCAGCTCCAAATTGGATGTTTTGATCATCCTAGTTTTATATAATCACATCCTACTTAAACTTTTGTTTGATTTCTGGATCACAGAAATGTCATATCACTAAAACATGAGTGAAGAAAATATGTAATGATGCTGGTGAAAGCAGATTTGCCACACATTTAAAACAAGGATTCTTTATGCCAAACTATTTCTCTTCAAGGTCGGTCCAATTATTTAAGCTAACCTTGATCAATAATTTTTCTACAGCAGTGTTATTAAAGTCTCTAAAAGTGTCAATTGTAATTGTGACCAATCTTCTCTGATTATTTGTGGTCTTTGAGGTTAACGAGGCACGATAAGTGTAATGACAACTGAGTCACTGACAGTACACACTAAAACTGATGGAAGGTGTCTTCACCTGCATAATAATGAATGCTTGGGGGGCAAGCAGACATTTGTTACACTATTTAAACAAACTGCAACTTTTCTTTATTATTATTATTATTAATAATAATAACAAAAACAATGGTTTACATGTTTCTGTTTTCTTTCCAGTAAGGTATTATTGGTATGGGTCTTTAAAATAATCCACAATCAGTATCTCTTATTTTCACACCCAACATTTGTTTTGTATGCAGGGGTCACAGGGCTCTTCAGGGCCAAAAGGAGATAAGGTAAGCTTCTGTCATGGGTTTTTATTAATTTGTCTGAAATCAAAACCAATCCATGTGAGCGTAATGACAAAATGTGTGTTGCAGGGAGAGAAAGGCGTAGGACTGATAGGTCCTCCTGGTCGGGATGGGCCTCAAGGCTTAAAGGTGAGTAACAGCATGTGGTGCCACATAGGATGGTCTACTGTATGTTTGTACCTCTCTAATCAGTAAATGTAATTTATCAGATGTGAGACAGGTTAAAAATCTAACTCTGACTTAATTTCAGGGAGATCCAGGCCTTCCTGGTTCAGCTGGTCCTCCAGGGCTACAGGGGAAGTCAGGTGATCCTGGGCAGCCGGGCCTGAGAGGAGAAACTGGACAACTAGGACCTCCCGGACAACTGGGGGAGAGGGTTGGTGGAGCCGCCGATAACACAATACTGTATGCCTTTTCTCTTAATATCTGTGGTTTGTTTTCAACTACTGAGGTCTCATTTTCAGGGTCTCCAGGGCTTTGCAGGCCGTGCAGGAAATGTGGGACCCCCGGGTCCTGCTGGTCCTCCTGGACAGGCAGTGAGTTTACATCCTGTTTTTGTTAATAATTATAATGTAAAAAAAAAGGAAAATGTCTAAGAGAGAAAGGGAAATTGACAAAAACAGATGAGTGATGAATTTTGATTTATAAATCTTTTATGATTAATACTTTATAGGGCTCTCCTGGTACCAATGGGGTCCAAGGGGACAAGGTGACTATCTAAGCAACACATATGTCTCCCTCCCTGCTTAAATGTTAATGTTTTTTTTGAAGGGTGTGCACAATATTTCTGTTGCCAGGGGGAGGTTGGCGTTGGAGTCCCCGGTCCCAGAGGAGAGAGAGGAGAATCAGGGATGAGAGTAAGAAATCGGTGACATTAGTGTTTTATTCAAGATTTGATGTAATCTGCCTCCGGATGATAGAAACTGGTGTGTTCCTTGTTCTGTCTGGCATGTCTTAGGGAGAGGAGGGCCGGGCTGGCTTGGATGGGGAGAGAGGGCCAACGGTAAATACTATCCATCACTCAGTAACACAACATACACCAACAGAGCCTCTCCATTAAGGCAGGGTGTCCATATAATGTGGTTTTTTTCTGAGCGTCAGCATTTTTTTTCAGAGCCCTCTGACATTTGTGTGCGGCAGCTTATAGTGCTTCCTTTTCAGAAAGGTGCTGGTGTTGTCACTGTGGATGAAGCACTCTCCGGTGCCCTGCTAGTGTAGCCATTCAAAAAAACACTATATGGACACTCACTTCAAGCTTTTACGAAATGCTTAATTTACCAGGAGGCTGAATGTATACAGACAGACAGGGAAGAGCTGTTCCTCACAAGGACACAATGTATTAGATTGTAAACTAATTATTCAACAGGCCTTGTCCTCCATCACAGTGTTTTAGCCATCATTTTAAAACAAGTTCAACCTGTGCACAGCCTTTAGTCTAACCGTACAACCTGAGGGTCATGACATAATTGGGATTTCAGTTTTGTTGTCTGACCAAGGTAAACATAGCCCTGAGTTAAAAACAGGCATGGTGTTTCTTCTGTGTGGACCAGTGTATAATGGGAGTGTGTGTGTTTGTGTATTCATCAGGGTCCCCCAGGGAATCGTGGTACTCGGGGAGAGAAGGTGAATACTACCAGGCCTTTTCCATTGTTACGTGTCATCGTGCTAGCTGTGTCCTCCCCCGAGTCTTTTGCTGTATAATGGTATAATGGTGAATTAAATTGGCACGCCTGAATGAAATGTTTTGCTCAAGCTATTTTTTTCTTCAGGGGGACATCGGGCTGCAAGGTGACAAAGGAGAGAAGGTGTGTGCATTTTAATATCTATTAAGCTCCACCACTATCTCTCTGACACAAAAAATGGATAAAGAGGAATATAAGACACATTGTGGCTGTTTTGAAAGCACTCTTTCATGAGGGAGCAGGAGGAATATATGAATACACACAATGATAATGAGCTACGATACTAAAAGTGACTCCGCTTAAGAAAAGGTTACAGTATGAAACATTGTTTGTTGATGTTTTGGCTTTGGGGAGAAGCCAAATGTTTACATCTTTACTGCCACTCACAGGGGGACACTGTGCTGGTGGGAGGACCGGCTGGAGAAAAGGGCAATAAAGGAGAAACGGTCAGTGAACACCTGGATGGGTCCAAATGTTGAATATAACAAGATATGAATGTTTGTTTTTTTGCTTGTTGTGGATGTCACTATTGTTTCATTTTAGAGTGACAGGGGACCCAAAGGTGTGCAGGGAGAAAAAGGGGCGAAGGGTCAAGACGGCCCTCTCGGGGAGCAGGTAAATGTGTTTATTGTCTGAACATATGGGATGGTGTTATGGCTGCTACTAATTATCTTATCTTTGTATTTTTGTTCTACGTAATTTTTTTGAGGAATCAACTAATTCTTTGGTAAAGGAAACGTCAGAAAACAGAAAAAAAATTCCTCCTGAATTTGCAAAAATCCATGGTGAAAATCCAATGTCTTCACATTTCTGGTTTTATTTAACCAGCTTCAGATATGAAGCAGAGAAAAGCTAAAGGATTTGTTGCATTTCAGAAGCTGAAATCAGCATTTTTGTGCAAAAGCTATTATCGCAATTGTGCTTATTTGAGTATTTCTCAGATATATAGTTAGTTTGCCTTTTAACAGAATTTGATCTGAACTAGGGGTTGATCCTATATTATCATTAGTAACATGGATCTGATGTCCAGGCAGGCACATCAATTAATTATTTAACTCAGAAATATGATTAATTTAACTGTAACGCAAAAAGGAAAAGATTACATTTATACAATGTTATGTTGAACCAACAAAGAGGCCACTATATTGATATTGCAAATGATCAATATGCATATTTCTGTGAATGTGTGTGTTTGACATCAGGGTCTGAGGGGAGAGCCAGGAGAAAGAGGATCCATTGGATTCCCGGGAGCCCGTGGCCCCGGTGGACAAAAGGCGAGTAACGCTGAGCATGGATGATCATTGAGATTAAATCAGTGTCAGAATTAATAGCAAAACCAGTCAGTAGTCAGTACACGTAATAATCTTACTACTCTAATCACTATACTTCTGTCCTCTCCCTGCAGGGAGAAGCTGGCAATCCTGGAGTACCTGGCGAATCGGTCTGTGATTTTAATTCCATCCAAATATAGATTTATCATTTTCTGTGTGTGGTTTTATCTCTTTGGTGGACAAACCAAGATATGTTTTCTGTTTTCTCTTCCAGGGTTTACGAGGAAAAGACGGGATCCCAGGGCAGAGCGGGGAGAAGGGAGAGCTTGGTGTTGTGGGAATGAGAGGCATCAAGGTATTGTCTTTGTGTCCATGTGCTTGAGATGGTGTCTGTTCATTCTGTGTGGTTTCAACCTTCAAGCATCTTTCAGGAGTCGGTGATGACGGTCACAACTCAATATTAGCATAAAATTGATATGATTGCAGAGGATTAAATTAAAGATATCCATGCAGAATATTTGCTTTCACTCTGTCATTATGATTATTAACACCCCAAAAATAGCCTGATATAATTAATGCCCATTTGTCTTTCACTTAATTTATTCATTTGAATTATATTTTAATAACTGAACCAATTAAAGATGTGGGCGACGATTCAGATGTGTGGAGGCAAGCTATTTTTATTTGTATTTGTATTATGATAACCTTTATCGGGTTATCTCGTTGAGACACAGATCTATTTTGCAAGAGAGACAGAGTACAGCTGGAGAAAGTACAGAGAGAAGACAACAAATGCAGCCAGTCACACACACAAGTATATATACCTACAAACAGCATCAGAGGCAATCTTAGACCTCTCTAAAAATGTACAAAGGTCAAAATTGCTCAGTGGGATGAGACGTTGAAGCTTTGACGGAATAGAGCTTGGCTCTGCCCAGAGTTAACAAAATCCAACGTACAATTTTTCGTACAAAAGTATAATAACCTTAATTAACCATTTTCTTATGTGAAAGACTATTATTTCTTGGCCTGGACCATTTACTTCCTGAAGACTCCACCGGGGGCCTGTCAACTGGTCCTTGTCCCTTTGTCACCCACAAGCTTCCTCTGTCAATGATGAATTTATTTGCTTCCAGGGTGACCGAGGACCCAAGGGGGCATGTGGAAATGATGGACCCAAAGGAGGGAAGGTGGGAAGAAATTGTATTGTGATCATTTCCCACCCAATGATATTTTGACACTGGGTATTTCTTCTGCCCCAATAATATACCAAGAAGTTAACATTTCACTGATAGCTCTTACTCTGTGAAGCTAGATGCTGTATCCTTTTGTGGTGATTAGAGATGCAGCAATACCAAAACTGATAAACTGATGACGGAGATCAGTCCTATACTGACTCAAATAGCTTGATCATGTTTAGGTGACAAATGGGCTGATATCGGATCCCATTATTGTAATTAATAACAATTCAGTCAATTTATCAATGAGTAATAAATATCCATGTATTTATTTTTTACCTGTTGCCTCACATAAAAGAATGAGCACATTCACTGGGCATACAGCAAACAGCTTTACTGGGACCGCTAAATCAACACAAAATGAAAGTAGTTTTAAATAAGTTATGAGTCAGACATGTATGAGTCATGTAACGTGTGGTAGGTACATTGGAAATTGAATGAATCTGATTGAGTGTTTGGGTTTAGGGGGATGCTGGTACTCATGGGCGATCAGGCCTCCCAGGAAGAAAAGGTGAACAGGTATGAGTAACATCAAACAGACACTATGTGCTGTACTATATGCCTCTGTGTGCTCTTAAGATTACTTTACAGGCATGCTCTCTGTGTTTTCCAGGGGGAACTTGGACATTCAGGGCCCCCAGGGATCCCTGGAAAAGAAGGAATAGTCGGTCCCAAGGTATGTGGTGTCTAACTTTTCTTTGACTAACTATAAATGTGTCCAATATAAAGTGTTACCACGTTTCTTCGACTGTGTAGGGTGACCGTGGATTTGACGGCCTTGCAGGACCCAAAGGAACTCAGGGAGAGAAAGGTGACAGGGTGAGTTTCTAACTCAGCAGCACAGTGTGATCTTACATGCTGTACCTAATCTCCATGTTATGTATGTACTATCAGAAGCACAACATGGCTCATCCTTAACGATACATACAGGAAACCTTGAGATTCATCATTACCTGTCTCTGTGTTTCACGTAGGGTCCTTCTGGTTTACCTGGTCCTCCTGGCCCCAGAGGGGTGAATGGGGCACCGGGCCTAAGTGGCACTCAGGGACTAGCTGGTGCTAAAGGCCCAGAGGGGCTCCAGGGACAGAAGGTGACTATCTTTACTTTGGCTTGATAATGGCTAATTCCATACTTCTCCACTTATGGAGGCAGATGTCTATTAAGGAGACGAGATAGGATATAATGACAATTCAACAAGCTTTTGTTACACCAGCTAATGGGTGCACCATCAAATATGACTGTGCACACATTTCATGGCAATCTAGCAAAGAAAGATAATGTATAATGGAAGCAGGAATAGACTAACGTGTCATTGCAGAACTATGCAAGTGCACAAAATAGCAGCAGTCAGAGATGTGTGAGTGGCAACAAAGATAAAACTTTTAGTTTTTGACAGTTGGGACATTGGGAATATGATTTACGACTTCTATAAAAAGAATACAGTCTTTTGTTTTCCTCCTTAGTTTGTTCTCCTTTTTCTTCTTCACCTGACTGCTCGTTTTGTTTGATTTCTGTGTATTGCTTCATCATAATGACTGACAGTTTGATGGGCCCTGCGTTCGACTGGCTTGTCTGCTGCATCCTCAAATAAAGAAAGAAAGCTGGTGAAAGGAGAGCAGGGCCATATCGAGTCTCTTTGATGGGCACACCTTTTTTTTCCAACTGAGACACTCCCTTTAGTCAACCTAGTTGCATTATTTTCCTAAACCAATATTTTTGCTTTCGTGCAGGCTGAGAGGAAGACTGAGGATTTATTTTCCATCCTATTAACAGATCAGATCAACACTAATACAAAAATAACTGTATTAAGTCATATTTGCTTTAGATTTGATTAGGTCTGCATCATAGTAAAATCACCTTTTCATATTGTGTGTGTGAATTGAAGGAGTATAGTAGCACCTTCTTTGGAGAACAGATAGCAGTGGACTAGAAACAAGTATCTGTCTTTGATTTAAGTTTTGTTTTACTACACCTGTCTAATGTATGTTGTAATGCTGTTTTTCCTGTGTCAGGGAGAGAGAGGTCCAATCGGTCCCTCCGTGGTTGGTCCACGCGGTATCCCAGGGATCCCGGGGGAGCGAGGAGAGCAGGTGAGTGTCTCACATCTCTGATAGGAAACCACTTGCCGAGGTCTTTTCTTTCTTTTTTCTTGGTTCCCTTATCAAAAACATTTGAACATTTTACCTTCATACAGCACTGAATTACTTTATGAATTCCAGTATTACTCTTTCCACAGTGTGCCAAATTAGAACGAGCTCCTCATCGCTTATACAGTTAATACGTATCAACCAAAACTGGTTACTTGAAATGACAACCACATTTTATTAACGCTTCCCAGCTCTATTGGAATTGTTTGGTGCGTCAAAGGGGTCCCATACATTGGCAAAGGATGTTGAGACTGAGAAACCTTTTTTTTTTATGTATCTGTAAAAGTTACAATCGCTGATCTTTCCCTTTGACTTTGCATTTAGTTCACGTGCTGCACCTGGTCTCAGCTTAATGAATTAATGTGCTGCAAGGTCTCTGTGTGTCATGTGTCCTAATACGTGTCCATGTTGCAGGGAGAGTTGGGACCAGATGGAGCCAAGGGAGACAGAGGAGAGCCAGGCATGACGGTCAGTGCTTGAGCCTTACCGCGGGGTTCAATTTGAAGATGTGTACATCAAACAGCACACACACACACACTTACACAAAGCTGAGATTGGTTGTGTTTGTAAGTGTGTGTGTTTGTTTTTTCTCTCTTCCCACTCTTTGTTTTGAATTCAGGAGTATGAGGTCAGAGAGTACGTTCGCTCAGAGATGAGTCAGCACTGTGGTGAGTCTTTCATGCAGCTTGCATTGCTAATTTATAACAGAGTTGTCCCCAAATTGAACTTCAGATGGTAATCACGGCATATGAGTCACAGCTTCAGCTAAACTCTTTGAAAGTATGATACAACAGAAGCTGCAGAGAACTACAACAATGCCATGGCTCTTTAAGCTGACCTTTTTTATTCTCTCTGTTTCTGCTTCCTTCCTGTCCATCTGTCTGGTCCTCAGCGTGTGGAGGTGAGTGAGCCATTCCACTGCAGCAGAAGAGAGAAGGGTGGACAGACGGGCTGTGATTTAGCATGAGTCACGGCGCTACACTATATCACAAATACTGCTGTGGTGTCTGTAGTGAGAGCAGTCAGTCGCATATATACTTTTTAGAATGCTTCCAGGCATTTTCCCAAATTAGGTATTTGTGTGTGGTTTAAATGATAATTTAACCTCATGCACACACAACAATCATAGTTGCATTTCCTAACATTATTATATAGACTAAACAACATACTTTCTCCAATCACTGAGAATGGATAGAATTAAACGTTTCAAAATACATTCATTAAAAGACAATTGGAAAAAAACTCAAAATGATCACCTTTCCCAAAGTGTATCATTTTCACTTCACAACACTGAGCAAGACTCAGTGTTGTGAAGCAGCAGTTACTAAATATGCAATGTTACTGATAATGAAGCAAAAGCAAACATTTCACTCATGTTTATTTTATTATGTATACCTCAGAAGTAGTTATGCATTTCATAATGTACAAATCAGTGATGGTTTGAGGCAGCAGGCTTTAGTTGAATCCGCTGTGATTTGAAGAAGATGATGAAGTTTGACTCGAGTGAGACACAAGTCCATCCAGCAGTGACTTGAATCCTTAAAGGATTACAACCAGTCTTTGAAAGATTGCCTCATGGTGACCAGTCTTGCAAAAACTCTTTAAGTCCTTTCAGCTGGTGTGTATGTTGGAACGGTGGAATGTTTTTTGTGGGGCTTCGGGGTTGTTGTTTTTGTTGTTGGCTCATGTGTGTCCTTGCTTTTTTTCCACATGTTACCTTTCCGGTCTCCCTTTTGCAACACTTACCTGGTCCCTCTCGCTCTCTAAACCCTGTCTCCGCTCCCTCGGTGTACCTGTTCGCTCCTCCCCGTCCTATCTGGCTCTCTTAGGTTCAGGCCCAGTAAATCGGTCCCAGCCCCCGGTCAGGGCTCGGCCTGCACCAGAGCAACAACTGGCCGTGAAGGGTGAGGAGGGTGAGTGTGTTCGTCCATCGCGCTGCCTGTCGACCTTGATCTGTGTGTCTGTCTGCGTGTCCGTCCCTAACAAACAGGTCTAACTTGGTGGCGCTGGATCTGGAGACCTCTCAAAACTGGGTGGTTTTCTCATTAAGAAAACAGAGGACTCCATTTCTGTTAACGTCCCACATAATGTATTCTATAGGCGTATCCAGACAAATACAAATGTTAGGGTATAGGCTCACTGACTATGCTGTACCTGTATTCATAGGCTTCTGGAGGTGTGCCAATATGGTCCAGAGCCTTCCATCTATCTGAAGCTTGGAGGTTGTCAGATGCTGGTGAAGGATCTCTGACCTGTGTGGTTTTACATTTCTCTCAGGCCGTGAGCTGCGTGTGGTGATGAACACCAACGACCCCGACTACGAGCACATATACTCCATCGAGTCCTACGACGACCCCGTGGCCGAGCTGCTCTACTTTGCTCCCTCTGCCAACCAGAGCGATGGTACTGGGTTTCATACTGTGCCCGATGCTATCGAGCAGTGAAATAGCACTTTGCGATACACTGAGCACCACCTTAACAAACCGGGTCTCGCGTGAAAAGTGTGAAATGAGCACATTGTCTGAAAAACCTGTTCAGGTATGTGTTCCCTGCTTTAGTGGGGGAAAACAGTTTGTGCGCTGTTTTTCAGGCAACATGTCTTAACAAAGACCAAACGATTAACCTCAAAGAAATGTGTCAACCTCATTTATACTATTATGCCGAATTCCAGGTTTTCCAAATCTCTACAATGGAGTTGATTTAAAATGTTCACAATCACAATGGACAAAAGTACGAGAATAATAACAATGCCTGGATTCCCCTTTTAATTCTAATGACACTAACATTACCACTATTTGTTCACATGCTATAGACTTGATCTGTGTCAGGTGATAAACAGAAGATGGCGTGTCAAATGTCTGCCCACGTGCCATAATTTGGTTTATTCAATCGGCACATAATCACATTTGTGCTGGAGGAGCGTGTCTTCATATTCAGTGTGTGTTTCACTTTGTGCTCATTTCATGACATTGAGAGACCGCGTTGACCTTCTATAATTTTTCACTCACGCCTGCTACAAGCGCCCACCATCCTGAGTCTGTGAACGATCATGATTTTTAAATCCTTTATCACACTAATGTATTTTTTTCTATTTACACTGAATGTGTCTATGCTGTGTGTCTGTGTGTGCAGGTGAGGTTGTCAAGGATGAAAATGACAAAACAGTCAAAGTTGAACCAAACAAATCAGCCACAGCTGATGTTAAGAAAACAGCAAGAGCTGCCAAAGTTACACCTCTGAAAGCAGCCAAAGTTACACCTCTGAAAGCAGTCAAATCCAGAGCAGTCAGAATCAAGAGGAGAGTCGAAGGGGAAGGTAAACCAGCTCATGTGCTGTGTAACGGGCATTCATTCTGCCGTCCTGCCTGCCTGAAGTCTGGTCCTCTTTGCATGTCCCAGGCTGCGTTGGCTGTTTTGCTGTTGAATTAAAGGCATAAATGCATCCAGTAAAATCAAACACAAAACAAAGAATAATATATCAGTGCTAATGATTTGCTTTACATCTAAAAAAATAATGTCAAAAATATCATTGAAATAAACCAGTTGGTTTGATTGAGTTTTTGATCTCAGTGGTCAGGAATGCTTGTTTTGGGTTCCCTATTGCTCTTTATTACTGCTCCTCTCTGCCTGGCCTGCCCTTTTCTTATTGCGTGTACGTCTTTATGTCTCTGTGTGCACACTCTTCATGTGTGTGTGTGTGTGTGTGTGCTCGTGTGTGTGTTTGTGTTCTGCAGCTCCAGCAGCGCCAGCTGACTTGTGCCTGCTGCCCATGGAGGAGGGGAGCTGTGGACGATACACTATGCGCTGGTACTTTAATAGTCAGGTTCAGGCCTGCAGGCCCTTCATCTACAGCGGCTGTGAAGGAAACGACAACCGCTTCCTCGAGCTGGAGGAGTGCGAGGAGCTATGCCTTGGGGAGGCTAAAGGTACCCAAACACACGCACGCACACACACACACACTGTAGTTTATGTCAGTATTGAATGTATGCAGACTAACGAGTAATCTGTTGTGCAGGTCCTCATCCCTTGAAGACCGCACGATGATTGAGGATAAATCCTCCCCATCATTATTTTGTCAGATGTCAATGTTCAAGATTTGTTTTTGTTTATTTATTGTTTCTGTAAACCCAACCAAACTTTACCCCAGGTTGAGAGGGGATACCAGAGGGCCTCCTTGCTTTATGTTCTCCAAACCATGCAACAAAAAAAAGATAAAATAGTGTTAGGTTAGTTTCTTAGTATACATAAAAATAAAAACAGCTTATTTTTGTGCAGTACATTTGCACACTTAAGAATAGTGTCTTTGCTTTCATCCGTACCTTCAGTACCTTAATCCATTTCGTGTTGCAACACAGATGATTAGACTTACGTCTGTATACAGAAAGGAAGTGAACAAAATTGCCTGACTCACTCTACAGTGTAGTGCAAGAACCTTGAGTAAATACCAATATGGTGAAGCTCACGATGTATTTTTTTTTTTTTTTTTTTTTTTAACTCAGTGGTCATTTTTGAGGCTGTAGTTTGTAGTATAGTTCAGTTATTATGTGTGTTTGCATGGAGCCAGTCAAGAAATGTCTCTCTGTTTGGAAGTGATGGTTATTTTGTCAAAATACGTGCATCTTATCCGATTGAAAATACCCTTTCCACAGTCTTCCATTGTCTGGTAATTACACTTTGTTCCACTTTTTCAAAAGGTACATATTTGTAAGCCTCCACGCCAGCAGCAACTGTCGCCGGAGGCATTATGTGTACGTACGCCTGAACGCAATATCTCACAAAGGTGGGATTTTCTTCAAATTTAGCACAAATTGGCACAGATTGGCACTCATTTGGCACGGATGAACTTGTCCGTCCCATTCTCGTGAATGAGATATCTCAGGAACGCCTCAAGCTAATGTCTTCAAATTTGGCATACAATCATTGTGACCTCACAAAATTGTGTTTTTGGCCTTTACTCAATAATTGTGATCACATTTTGGAAAGACATGGATGTAAATTGCAACACGACTGCTTGGCGGAGGCACACAACTGCAAGCCTGTAATTCTAGTTCTAAGTAACTTTAAAAGTATTTTCTGGAAAAGCCTACTGCCTTATTACAGATCAGCAGTAAACCAAACACTTGACACAGCTTCACTTTATTTTTCAGTCATGGTCAATGGTCTCGGTGTGACCAGCATTCCCTTCGCTAATGAAGGTGTCTTATGTTTGGTTTATTTGATGATTTCAGTCTGATGCGCCATCGATGCAAGCCGCAAGAATCTAGGCCTGTTTTCGGCCTAGATTCTTGCAGCATTCTTGTGTGGCTGTAATCATGATGTGCAGTAGTTGTTGCCTGAATTGTAAAGTGTCAAAGAGAGAAGAATACAACCAAAAACATGAAAGCTACTTCAGCAAAGAGGACCACAAGTAGATCCTCAGCAACACTCAATAGAATACACATAACAGGATGATTTGGCAGCTTTGTGCTGCCAAATCATCCTGTTATGTGTATTCTATTGAAACTACACTCTTTGTGGACTTCACTGAACTGGTATTTACTGCAAGGATGTTTCTAAGGTGTTTTTATTATTTTACTCACTCACTTTTGTAGTAGTATTTCAGCTTTTTTTTCAGAGAAATCTTTTGGGTCAGTTTGGTTAGCAAATGCTGTAAATAAATACTGTATTATTAAGTAGACATTGCAATGGAGAAGACAAAAGCCACCTTAATTCATCAAAAATGTACCCCGAATCCAAAAGAGAATCAATATAAACTGTTAATTGTTTTAACCATTTTTTACAATGCATAAGCTTTATTTTTACATTCCTTTTTAACTTAATTAAAAGAAAAACAACATTGCATGACAGACGGTACAGAAAGAATGTAAGCCCAGACCAAAAGCAGAACATTAAACCGTATTATGTTTTTACCGTAGTGCTCCTTAAGAGTTGAAATATACTTCTCTCCTAGAGTTTTTATGGCCTTGATCTTGACTTAAAATCAAATATTTTTTTCCTCCAACATGGTTCAAATGAGTTTAACCAGGAGATTTCCATGAAAGCCTTGAAAGTGCTCGAGCTGCACCGAATACCATCTGCAGAGGGTGAACAGGACTTTTACTTCCAGAGCCCCAAATGCCTAAAATAACTCCTCACACTGCACATCTGTATTGGGTTATTATTTGGATATAGTTTTATCATTTGTATTAAATATGAAGAATTAAGCACAATATTCTGCCAATATTTTGTACATATTGTATTTTACTGTTTGGGGGAAGTCATGTTTCTGATCACGACTGCATGTTTACCTGTCAGAGAAAAGGTGCTATTTTTATACTGTGTATTGAAGATGGAACAGTGTTTTTTTTTTATCTAATCTATTCTGTTTCTGTAGTATTATTGAACATTTCAAAAGGCATTTCTAATAAACCAAATGTTTGAATAAAGACAAGTGTTCTATTCTCAGATTTGATCTATTAATTGTTTGTATTGTCAACATTGTATGTTAGCAGGTTACCATACACAGCACTAAAACGTGTGGCTTTGGAACCTGTGACCTTCACATTAACAGTCTGTCTGACAACAAAATAAAATGATATGGCCTCAGTGATCTGTGTCCGTGTGCACACACACTTGAAAATGTCCAATCATGGAAATTCACCACATAGTTTGTCAATGGAGGGTTAATGGAGAAGATTAGGAGACTAGACATCGTTAAGTGTGTATGTGTGTGACTGATCAAGATGTTCTAATTTCCTCAGCAGATTTTATTAATGAGAGGATTTTCTGCTTGTTGGCCACGACTCCCCTCCCCCCCTTTGTTTTTCCATGCTCTCTGCCCTCGGTTGATTTCCCCTGGTGTTAGACACGGCGACTCTATATCACCTCATCACACTCCAACAGGCCTCACGCAGCTTCCCCGTCACCTCGTCATCTTTCTTTACCTGACTTAATTTAAAAAGTTATCTCAGTCAGCACCTTATCATGCGGTGGGCTTGCATGTGTTGGCAGAGGCTGTGTGACAGCTTCAACCACCTTATGCACATTGTAGCAAGGACAAGATCACAACATGCTGACAGTGATTGTGGATGTAGAGATAAATAGATAGAAAAAAAGACTTAAAATGGTTCAGGTGATGGAAAAAGACAGGCCACCGCTGTGAGCATTGGTATGCTGCTGTAACAGCCACCACCTAACTGACAGCTTGCCGCACGATTTCAGAACCTTACTGCAGGGATTTGATCCCATTCGTCCACAAGAGCATTAGTGAGGCGTGACACTGATGCTGGAAGATATGGCCTGGCCACTGTTGGATGCGGTTTAGGTCTTCACTCTGTGCATGCCTGTCAGGATTTTCACACACCAAACTCTGAAAACCATATATTTAAGAATGTATCTAGATGCGCAGAAGCATTAAACACCTGTTAGTCCCAGGTGTGTCTCCTGATTGGTCATTCCTTACACCTGTGCTCAATCACCTTTTCCCTCTGCCAACCCCACACATATAATCCCCTGCTTTCCCTGTTCCGGTGCCAGATTGTCTTTGTCCTACCTTGTGTGTTCATTGTTCTCCAGCAGTATTTTCCCTCGTTTGCTTCTATGGTTTTTGACTCTGCATTACTCTCGTTTTATTTAATTTTTGCCTGCTCCCTGTTTGTTGCCTTTACGGACGGACCCCTTTTGTATGACCTTTTGTGCCTGGTAAAAAATACCTTTCCTTTTGACTCACCTCGTCTCTAGTGTCTTCCTCTGCATCTGAGTCTTTACTCTGTCCCAGAACCGTGACAGAAACCGCTGTAACCGGAAAGAGCCTTCCCCAAGCAGCTTACACAAAGCTGGATGGACACAATTGCCTAAAATATCACTATGCAATAGCCAGTGGTGAAATACATATTGAAAGTACTAATATTGCAATATTATCACAATTAAGCTGATATATTACAGTATCAATAGTGGAGTAAAATGGTACAATGAACCCCACTAGATTTTAGTGAAGCAAACGTATAGAAAGAAAAATGTAAATACTCACAAAAGTATCTTAAAATTGCACCTGAAAATGGTACAAAGAGTAAATTTCTCTAAATTGAGATTAAGGGTCCAAAGCATAAAGTCCACATACTTTTGTTCAAAGTAGTGCATTTGCAGTAGAAATTAATAATACCATGAAATGATATCATATTTTAAGACTTTAGCTTCTTTTCAAATTGAATCTACAACAAACTGCTGTTTGAAGTGTACCAGAAAAAGCACAACAGCTGTGTCACAGTTTCACTGTATGTGTATGTTTTGGTTTTAAATGTAATGAAACTATGGATCCAGCATGAGGGCTGCCTTCTGTCAGTAACCATTACCTGTGCCGACCACTGGAGCTGGCTTATGTAATACGTAATGTTTTTTATCAGCTCATAAACCTATGACCCAGACTTTAGTGGATAGATAGAGGCCAGTGTTTGAGTTACAAACATAACATGGAAATACAACCCTGCTTGTATACATGTGTGAATGTATTTATGTTTCTCACACTTCTCTGCTCCCAGGCCTTTCCCTCAATCCGTTTGATTCCTTCTGTCTGTTACGAGTGTGTGCGTGTGTGTGTGTGTGTGTGTGTGTGTGTGTGTGTGTGTGTGTGTGTGTGTGTGTGTGTGTGTGTGTGTGCACATTCACTGGCACACATGCGTATTTCATTTGGTATTTCATCATGATTCGTGTGCTAGAGATGCATTTCACATATTCCAAAAATAGCAGCCGTCACTGATTTCAGCTTTACCCAAGACACCAAAAGCTTTTAGACCAGTCCTGCAAGTCTTCCAAAGGACATGTGAGGCTATAGTAGCTGTGTGTGTGTGTGTGTGTGTGTGTGTGTTGGGGGGAGAACTGCTAACTTAAGTCTCTTTGAAACAAGGGGAGCTCTAATAACCTTAACTAATTTGAAATTCACTCTGCCGGGGCTCTTGGGCTCTCTCTCTCTCTCTAAACACACACAGTCTGATTCCATGACTCAAGGTTGTCCTTCGCAGACTTATGCTAATGTGGGGTGTGAACGTTGGCTACAACTGAATTGTAATTTAATATGAACTAAGTGCCCGCCTCGCTGCATTCATGTGCTAAGCTATATTGGTGTTGTAATTGTAATTCCCACCATAACAGTGAAACTGCTTCCATTAAACTTAAATGCAGAAAGGAACATTATTGAGCTGATTAGCTTTCGCATAGAAAACAGGAACCACCTCTGCTTGTATATTAATTTTTCCAAAACAGAAAAATGGATATGATGTTGTTTTTCTCTATACTATTTCAATGTTGCCAGACAGAGGCATTCAAATGAGGTACAATGAGGATTATTGTCCGTGACCCTTCAAGGGTATTTCACAGACACCATGATCCTTCTGCTGAAGTGAGTCTTGGAGAGGACAGTCATGCACACGTTGTGAGTACAATGGTAGCTCCCCCTGTCTGTATGAGTCAGAACTGCTCCTCTTCACCTCCCTCGTATGTGGAGTATGCAGAAACACGTTTAGGAGTTGTTCATTTTTCCTCTTCAGTGACCTTGACTGTTTAAATCCCCAGGGTCTGGGGCTGGCACAGAGCTGGATTGGTAGAACCTCGCCAAGAGAGAGGAGTAAGCCAAAGTCTCTCTCTCTCCCTCTCTCTCTTCCTCTCTCCCTCTCCGTCACTCCTCTCACTCTTGCTCTTTTTTTTTCTGCCACCCACTTCCCTCCGCAAGTACAAAGGCTGTTGCTATAGCAATGAAACATGCTAGAAATGTTCTCAATCTCACTTTCACCCTCTCAGTCAAATAGCATACGATCCGTATCACTCCTATCTTTATTCCTGTCCTATACTTGCTTGCACATATTGCTCAATAAGCAAAACAAAGGAATCATTTGTGTGTGGGTCCTTTTAAGGTGCATATGCTCTTAATCTATACTTGAGTGTCAGGTGGAAAAATGAAGGAGGAAAAAAAAGGGATTACTGTAAAGCTTGTGCATGCTGTTCACAGCAGATTCCCTTGATGCTTTGACCTCTGTTTTTCTCTATTTGATCTCCTGGAGTTTGTGAGTGTGGACAGGGCATCAGAATTTTCTTCTGTCCTGTAAGTCTTTCACCTGAGCACTCAGAGTTGTGCCAGTCTAAGCATTTGTTCAGTGTATTGATCTGAGCATTTTGGTGAGCCTCTCTGGGCTCCTGGCTGAACTGAGTACTTCCACACAAAGTGGTTTCAATTAGAAGTGGGTATTACACACCAGCCTCCCTCTGCTCACCTCATATTTCACTGACTGCGAGTCCAGACTTTTATGCTGGGAAAAGTTGTGCTATGGTGTGTTAAAAAAAATCTTTAGAGAGACCTTTAAACATGCAAAATGAAAGTCACTAAGGCATTAGCTTTACATTAACTTTGTTAACATTTGCTCCCTCTATCTTATCTATCGCTCTGCCTCCATGCCTCTTCCTCACTTTGTCTTCTATCCTGTCCATCTCCTAACTAACAGAGAGCAGCGAAGGTGTTGTTTACTTTGTTTAATTCTTCCTCCAGCAGATGAGTCAGCTATTAGCATATTCTCTTCATTATGGCAGTAATGAGCACGGGGCACCTGAGTGTCACAATGCCTCAGCATTATCAACAGCCTCTCATGGGATATTTTAGATGCATAAACCGAAATTACCATATGCCATTTCTCATCTCTGCCTGCTGTCATTCAGCAGCCTATGCTCTATTTCAATTTACGCTCGAACAACTGATGGCCTGAGTTTTCTCAGCTCTCGCTATCCATTACTCTCTCCCTCTCATCTTTTTGCCTCTCTCCTTCAATCCCCCCTCCCCTCAGTGATCCACTTCCCTCTCTTGACTGTAAGCAAATCTGTAATCTGTAATTTTGCAGCTGACTAGGAAGCAGAGAGTGGTGGAAATTGTTGGTTATTGGAAGAGAGGAGTAGATGGCAATAAGATAGGGTCCTGTAAGGCACTTCCTGCTCATTGGAACTGGTGCAACACCTAAACCTATTTCTGTGGTGTAGGATAGCAAGATGGTTGTGGGTATACATAGATTGTCCCTGCTGCTTGACTCCTATGATGATATCTTTTGATTTCATATCTTCAGAGACACTTGTGTCAATACATGAACTGTTTATATTAAATGATTATAGTCAGGTTTGATGGGAAATGAAATCCTCTCAGAGATTCAGAGCACTAAAGGGAAAAGTAGTCTTCCTTGAGCAAACACACCCAGTCTATGAATAGTAAATATTGGTTAAATCAACAGTAACCAGCAAGGTGGTGGTTGATGTGGTGTAGGGAGCTTCGGCAGCAAAGGGCACATCAGCAGAAGTGTCAGTATGAAGCATGTATAAAACCACAAATGCCAGTCAGTTAATGCCCATGCAACTTTAGTTCATAAGGCATATGAAAGTACTATGATTCACAAGGAGGTTGTCACTTCTTTTCTAGCAATGCGACTCAAGGAATGGCATTGCAGAAATAACTGTTGCAGGCATTGCTAGGAAATATTTCATCAGACATTCATGGAACTGACTTTGTTGAACCTCAGATGTCTCTTTAACTAAGAACTGGATGGATTGGCATTATGATTGCGTAGAGATTTCTATGGTGCCCAAATCCATTCAATTATCCTCTTTTCTTCATGTTGGGTATTCCAGACGTTCTTCTCTCCAACATCGTTTTCCAGCTCCACTTGGAGAACCCTGAGGAGTTCCGAGGCCAGACAAGATATATAGTCCCTCCGGCATGTTCTGGGTCCACCCCCGGACCTCCTACCAGTTTAACTTGCCCAGAAAACCTTCTAACAGTAGAAGTCTAGGAGGCATCCTGATCAGATGCCAGAACCACCTCAACTGGCACCTTTAGACACAAAGAAGCAGCATCTTCGAGCTTAGATGGACTGGTAAATCAAAAGCTTTGCCTTCCAGCTCAGCTCCCCCTTCACCACAGCAGTCCGGTACAAGGCTTAATGCTGACGTGACGTTGCACCAAGGAGTCTGTCCATCTCCCACTACATATCATCCACACTAGATCTCACGATACTTGAAGTGCCTCATGTGGGTCATTGACTCAGTCCAACCTGGAGGGCGCAATCCACCGTTTTCCGAGAGAGAAATGAGTCCCAAAGGTGCCCAGAGGATGTATTTAGCTAATTAGCTAATGTTAGCATGCTGATTAAATGTGATGTTATGAGATTGAGCGGAGACCCAAAACTTAAAGTAGCTTGTTAATTAAGCAACCCTTTGACTCTGCGTTACATGGTCTTATAATGTGTTGGGTGGACGAACGACGGATGAGCTGTCTGCTCCTATTTCAGTGCTGCATGCATTGAAATAGGAGCAGAATAAATACTGCTCAGTCATACAGTTCGGCTCAGACTCAGCACCTTATTAATGTTTAACAAGTTATTTTAACACAGCAGTTCCCTTGTTGACTAGTTTAGTTCTGTAAAATACACACTCATTAGATTTCTTAGCATCATTTCAGTCACAACAATAACATTCTTATTCAGGGGACTTACTGTTATTTATTTTTGTGCTGAGCCCTGAGCTAAACCACCTACCTTGGGTATAACCGTTACAAAGCTACCAAGATCATTTAATTACTGAGGTAGGGCACCTGTGAGCCTCTGAACCTACACTATACAGCAAGTGGAATCACACACTGAACAAACACTGTTACACTGACACACTGAACCTAGATGGTTAACATGGTGTATGATATTAACACTGTTATTATAAGAATTTAGTGCAGACTCCCAGAGCCGCTAGCATGGCAGTAGATTCTGTTACTGCGTCACATTTATGATACTCATAATTCCACATACCTTAACCTCCTCAGTTTGTTTGCGTTCTCAGCAATGTCACCCCACCCCCTCAGACACGGTTCACAGGCTGGCTGTTGACCTTTGACCCCACTTAGCCAGTAGCCTGAGCTGCCAGACGTCCTTGTCCATGAGATCCTTCTGCAGTTTCCATCTCATATTTCACTTTGGATTGTGGTCAACTAAAGTTTAGCTTTGAAACACTATAAGCTTTTATTTTCTTATTAATTCCCTTAATGACTCAAATTGTGCTGTTGATGTGGATCCATGGGGTCATTACCTGAATTACTTTTCTGGTCTCTGCTCCCTAACTGACCACTAAGTAATTGTCTATTGATTTATTAACATTTGTGTAAAGTAAGGCTAAGCCTTTGACTAAATATGTTGCAACAACTGAACTTTAACACATATAGAGAAATGGAGGACACAGATGAAGAGAAATTGTAGTTTCATGGAGATGGAAGAAAGACTGGCAAGGTGAGACAGAAGATTATTTCCCCCTTGTCTCTGTAGATGGATTACTGGGCTCCAGGGCTTCGTCTCTCTTGTTCAGGATATTATCTCTGACAGGCTTCAAGTAATATCTTCCCACTGAATCAAATGGCACCCTAAAGAAAACACAGAAACCAGTATGTAAAAGTAGTGGCTCGTTTAAAATGTTTGAGGATGATGACCACAAGCCATTTTCAAGTTTAAGTATGCAGGTGGGTTACGGAAGGGCCCTGCTGTTGCTGTGCTGGAAAAGTGAAGTGTGGCAGAGTGGGGATGTGAGGGAAGTGACAGGCTGTACGTGTGGACGAGGAACAGGAGGGCTGAGCTGAAGACAGGGCCGTGGATGTCAGCCGCCGCCCAGGGAGAGCAGACCGCACAGGCAGGGGTCAGGAAGGAAGGGGCAGCGATTGGAAGCAGGAGGGGTTGAAGTGGCAGGTCAGTGAGCGTCTCATCTTCCATCCATCACAAAGTCCCTTTGCGGTTCAATCAAACCAGAATTGTCTTGACTGAATTTGACTGCAGGAGCACAGGTGAATGCGTAGTCATGCAGACACCTGTGCCCACTTGTCCGTGCCAGACAAAAATATCATCCAATCAAATGTTTCTGTCTTGTGGAAGCCTTAACACGTTGGTCAAATGTGTTATATCTTAACTAAATACATTTACATGTATATGTAAATTGAGGATCTGCGCGTTTTTGTGATGGTTACACAGTTTTGTCATTTAGAGTTAAAATGCATTTTCCAAAACCGGCCTTGAGGGAGACTAGATAGTCAAGAATTGTTCTGTAGCCATATTATGCGCAGAGATAAAACTAATTTCACAGACCATTACACTTATTTGAAAAGCAGCAGTCGGTAGCCACACAGCGGGGCATGCGGCATCAAACAAAATATAGTTTACAGTTGCCATAAAATACCAGTAAAAGGTGACTGGCCAGCTGTGGCGGGTCACACAGTCATAGGGACACAGTCAATATTACCCCCCTGTGCAGGTCCAGGGGTACTCCCTGGGTACACTAATGAGAGGTTAAAATCAAGCTGTCAGTCTGCCCCCTCTTTGGCAGGACACCATGAGCTTATACAAATACACTTCAGTGGTGGCATTTAGTGACCAGCCTCCGTGTGCTCTGCAACCTCTTCTTAATGCTGGGAAAAGGTAAATCCGTCTCTCCTTATTTATAATGCATGATTGTAAATGTTGGATTCTGATCAAACAGCTACTGCAGAGCTACTTGTCTTTCTCTCTTTTCTTTCTTTCCCCCACTCACTTTATCTATTCTCTCTCTCTCTCTCTCTCTCTCTCTCTCTCTCTCTCTCTCTCTCTCTCTCTCTCTCTCTCTCTCTAGCTCTCTCTAGCTCTCTCTGTCTATCTCACTCCAGCTCCCCCATAATCCTCTCTGTCTACCCCGTGCCCCTGGCTCAGCGTTTGCCTCCCTCAAACCTCGACTCAAGGTCATTTTGTGAAGCCACAGAATTGTGTTCTTTTCTTTTCATTGCCTCCTTCATCCTCATACCATCTCATGCATACAATTATCAGTTTGGTGGTTCATTTTCTGTTCTCTTGTGTCAACTCGTCTGCTTAACGTTTTACTCGTCTGCATCAAAGCGCTTCCTTTTATTCGTCTGTATCAGTTGGAATTCAGTGAATGCAAACTCCTTGTTCATGTTGGTTTTATTGCTTCCTCTCCTCTCAAGTTTATCTGATCAATCTAGCCTATTATGTTCAAGTGCCTTTCATTTGAGCAGGATGTGTAGTTGAGTCGAGGGGTGACATGATGAGGCATTGTGACATTTTAATTTGCACTGTCCACCTGGCCATCTATGACTATAATAGCACCTCAGGTACACACAGTATGTATGTATCCACAGCATGTTTCTGTCCCATTCAAGGGTACAACTGTCTGCATATAAGCATATCCCAATTATATTCTCAACATACTTAATTACTTTTGTAAGAGCTTAAAATTAAAATGATATAACACCATAGAGAATACAAATAGCTTGTGTCTTCTTACACGTTTAATAGTTGCTGGTGCACATTTAAAAATTCATGATGGCATCTGCAAAACCATCAGTTCAAAGTGTTCACCTATTCAGTGAAGTATGTCAACATCTACAAGATGTCCTATTGACTTTTCTTCTAGGCCCACCATTTGTTGTTTTTCTAAATATATCTACTGATATCGGATGAATTCCGCAAACATTTGGTGCAGACATTATATGTGCAAACACACTAAACTAAGATGGTAAGCATTATATATTTGCTAAACATCAACATGCTAGCATTATCATTTTGAGCATGATGAGGCCCGTGCCAAAAATACCAGAATGTCCCACTGCATCCGGTTCCATTTTGCAGCATGCAATCCACTATGTTCTTCTTGGTATTTTTTTTTTTTTAAGTGCCGATTTGGAACGTAGTGTAAGCCTTGTTCTGTTTTCAAAAATACTTTACTCCATTTTGCTAACGTCAACCTTGATAACATCGGTAGCATAAAAGCACTCTTGTTTCTTTATTACATTCACCAGATTCATTGGCCCTTTTCACACATTTAAACTGCATTTGGGTCTCGCATTTCTATGTGTGAGCTTGTGAGTGCTGGTATTTGTGTGTCCAGGCCTCTTTGGTGTGTCTCTCTGTCTGTTGACCGGTCAGTGGGGCTGAAGTCAGACTGCGCTCCACGGGTCTTGACACGTCATCATGTTTACCAGAGGTTATGAGATCTTTGATACCACATAGGACTCCCTGACAGCAAGGCATTCTGTCAGACGGGACACAGGGACACACTTAGAAAACACACACGACACAGAGGCTACGGTAAATGCCCATTATCACTCCAATTAATGTTTCATTTCCACATTGATCTGGAAATGTGGAAACATACTAAATACATTCACTACTATATATAGTATTTTTTTTTTAATAAGTCCACAGGGGAAAAACTGATCTGCTGCTTTATTGACGCCTGTAGGGAAAATCTCTCTCTGGGGATGAAACAGGGAGGTTCACAATACTTGTATGGATTCAGTTTCTACTTACTTACTAAAGACTAAAGACATACTAAAGACAAATAAAACAACATGCATCTTGGGGTTTGGTGGTAGGTTTTTTTCTTCTCATTACTGTGTATAAGTAGCTAAGAGCTTGAGATGTTTCCAGTGCAGTTACAATGAAGCTTGAAAGAAAACATTTCATTGCTCAGAGAAAAGGTCACATTTTGATATCACCCCTTAAATTCAAAGAGCGAGGGTTCCTTTTAGCCTCAGCATTTTGTTGAAATTGAACAACCATATAGGAAGATTCCCTAAATTTGCTGCCGCTCCTTAACACAACTTGTGTAGCGTTATTGTTTGTACCAGTTTGAATCAATAATTATTCATATCAAGCTATTTAACAATTATTAATAACAAAATCATGATATATAAACCCCAAAAATAATATAGCATATAGTATATATGTTATAATTAATACAATTTGTCATTTGACAATTTTACAATCAATTTAGTTCAGAAGGTGTATGCACCGTTCAGTTTAAGACACACCCGGGAAGATTGTAAAGCAATTTTATACTAGTTTTAATTTAAATTAAATGTAGATATTTAGGTCTAAAGCTTATTTATCTGTTTTATGAATATTTATATCTTAGATTATTTTATTGTCGGATTTAAATATATGTGACCTAGAAAAATCTAACTAATTTACATCTGGAAATTGTATTGTTTTCACCTGATGGCACTGATAGGCAGATGAGAGGTTAAGCTCTATGAAGTGGAGGCTGTTCCTCTGTGGACATCACTACATCTCAGATCTTGTTGGATGATAGTAGCTCATTTGAATCACATTATTCCATCGCTCACTCTGTGGCAGTTGGTTCAGCTTTCTCTGATATTTTCGGACCTGGTAGTCTTCTTCGTTGAGGTATGTGGTTTGAACCGTTTTCCCTCGTCTCCATCTCTCTCAGCTGGATGCTGACTCTTCTTTTCAACCCCCTTTTTTAGCAGCAGGGATCATTATGGCACATTTGCCTGTTTTAAAATGTCTTTCATCGTCTTCTTTCCCTCAATAGTGGCGGGAATAAGTCATCAGCACAGTGGTGCACTGCAGGTCGGAGCTGCATGGCACATTAGACGGCACAGAAAGGCCGTCGTCGACGGATCAGGAACACAATGCCAGAGAGAAGAGGCGTAACCGGCAGAGCAGCGAGGGAGAGATAGTGTGCAGGATTCAAAGTTATCAATACAGGTTGTAGCATATTACAAACAAAGCAAGACACTGCCTCACTTCTCATGTTGGCTGGATGGTAAATGGACCTGTACAGCGCTTTTCTAGTCTTCCGACCACTCAAAGTGCTTTAACACTACATCATTCACCCACTGATGAGAGGAGCTACCATGCAAAGTGCCACCTCAGGATTATCAACCATTCATACACCGTAGGCGCAGCTACGGGAGCAATTTAGGGTTAAGTATCTTGCTCAAGGACACGTCGACGTAGGCTAGCGGAGCCGGGGATCGAACCGCCGAGCCTCTGATTGAAGGACGACCCTGCTCACCACTGAGCCACAGTCGCCCACAATGTGGATCTCCTCTCAGCCTGTGGAGATGTCTTCGAGCCTGCAGATGGACAGAAATGCCTGCTTCGGGTGATCTTCGCCGTCCTCCACCAGCAGGTGGAGGACGGCGAAGATCACCCTTCAGCATCGAAGAGCAGAAGAGAAGAGAAGTGTCCTCTGACGTCTTCTTGCTTTGTCTTCTTGAACAAAGGGTGCAGTGTATGGCAGCCGGGGATACCACTTCACTCCATTCCTAACCCTGTCTTATTTCTTTCATTTAACCTCCTTTTAACACATTTGTACTAGTTCACTTACATAGTTTATTTAATTTTTCCGTATCTAAAAGTCGGGCTGCAAAATGGTACCAAACAGTTTGATATAAATCACTGAATAATGCCTGATAAATTAAAGATTGATTGAATTAAACAATTATACAACATTTTTGTATAACTCGAAGATATGAACAAATGCAAACAAAACAGTTAAAAGAGTCAATTTGTGGATTGTTTACAAATTAGGTGAGTTACTCTGAGGTAGATTGGAATATATATATATATATATATATATATATATATATATATATATATATATATATATATATTATTTTGCACCAAGACTTAGTTTTCTTCAGCTGTTATTCACAATTGGATGTGTTGCAGCGTCCCTCAAGAATGAACATGATCATAAAACTGGAAAGGTAGCGTCATAAAACATGGTAGACTCAGCCTTCATGGTTTGAGTGTCAAGAGTCTCCCTCCCTCCCCCCCCCCTGAGTACCTCCAGACACATGGTAAATGTAGAGTCCAAGCACTTAAGATCTTGGGTTACTCAGTTCCTGGCAGAAGTTTATTAGATGATATTTTGTTGTATTTATTACATTTCAGTTGTATAATTTCTCCGTGGAGGTTTGCTACACCTGTATACTGTAAGTTCATAACCATTGTCTTGGTGCTGCTGAAAGGCATTTTGAAAAAAACAGAAAATCAGAAAAAAAGACGAGGTGATGCGGTGCACAAGGCAAGAGAGGGTTTATACGTCAAAACAGTAAATATAAAGCATTTATCATAAAATAGCTGCTGGAAGCCACTGCAAATTACAATGGAGAGATGTGTTCTTCATGTTGCGCAGCTTGAATGTAGGCCGCACAGTGTTTTCCCTATGTCATCTTGCTGTATAGGTGGCAGTTTTTATTGTATTCTTTTGTTATTATGTGGGTTTTTTAGTTGCATTCTAACATTGTGTGTGTGTTTAGATGTTTTTCTGTATTTTTCCTTGGCTGAGTGACGCGGGCATATGGTATGTGGGTGTTTGGCAGATGCTCCTAATCACTGGCTAGCTTTTCATTTGCATGTGACTGTTTTCACAAGAGATTCAGATCAGTATCAAGGGCAATTCACTATGTTTCCGTGTTTGTCGGGAAAAATAGGCGACTGAGGGCTCACGGGGAGCCTTGGTCTTTCTGTAAAATGTGTGGTGCAGTGAAAGGGAAAGGTGGAGGTGGTGGGGTGCTACTACAGGTGGTGGGGAACTACTACAATCTTTAGACTGGGATGAGGAGTTCAGTACATGAAGGATCACAGTCATCAAAGATCATGTCTTTGTCTTTTCCTCCAAAAATGTACTTCCCTTTATACACATTTCTTCGTTCCACACACACAAATGAAGCACAGTCAGTCCTCCCTACACCAGACTTTATTCATACCATCTATAGTTACTACATTACATTTGAAAGAAATAGCTTGACATTTTGGAAATATACATATGCTGAGAGTTAGATGAGAAGATAGATGTCTGTATGGTGTACATTATGGCTTCAACCGGCAGCCAGTTAATGGAAGCAGAGGGAAACAGCCTGTTCTGTCCGAAGGAGCAACACAATGTGCCTACATCACTTCTAAAGTTCACAGTTTAACACTTTATATTTCTCAAGTAAAAATGAATAAGTAAAATAAGATGGTGCATTTTGTCTTGTGCTATGTGGCTTAAGTGTTGAGGTTGCCATGCGACCAGCAGATACTTCAGGAAGTTACTGCTTGCAGCCAAGAAAAGGTCCGGCTATTGCCTTCTGTAAAACTGCAATTTGTTGTTTTTACCGTTTTTAAAACACAGTTCCTGCAGTAACTGTTATCAGTGAGCTTTAGAGGTGGGATGCGCCTTCAGACTTCAGTCTTTATGCTAAGCTAGGCTAACCAGCTGATGACTGTAGCCGTGTATTTACTGGACAGATATGAGAGAGATATATATTTTCTTATCTAACTCACTGAAAGAAAGTAAATATTTCCCAAAATGATTGCCTAAAACACAACACAACACATTCAAGAGATGAAAACTGAAGGCTGTATAACTTTCGGCATATGTCATGATGATAACAAGAAAAATGATCAATTACTGTAGGATGGAATATAAAACATAGGGGGGGTGGATGGTGGGTGGAGGTGCATGAGGGCCAACACTGGTTTGATTTAGTTTTAGAGCCATGCAACGTTTCTTGTTCAAGGTTATATAAACAGTATTTATTCCACCATCTGTTTATTAGCATATAAGGGCAAACATGGCTATTTCTGTGGCAGGTTTTACCATTTACCAATTCAAAATAAGGTTAAATATTCACAGTCGTTACATCCATCTTGGGAAAAACATACATAGCTACTCTTAATGGAGGGCTTATTATAACAAATGTAGCACACACTCCACTGTGGGAGTTTCTTAACAGTGAACAGCTGACGTCAGCTGCCATGGCTCTCTTCAGACACCCCTATAGGTGTTCACACCTTTTATGATCTCCCTTTATCTCACATATTCACTCGCACAGTAATGTATACCCCTCTCTAAAACAACTGCCTGTGAATCAGTATGAGAACTGCAGTAACAGGGACCTATTGGATGTGTCCAAGGTCACAACTTTAGTCAGTGACCTTGAACCATGCACACAGCTCATAGCAATCAACGGCTCATAGTACAGCAAATGGAAAGATGCACCTTACAATTAGATGATAATTGCAGGTGAAATATGGCTTCAAGCCTCATGCATCTGCTCTTTAACCAGCTCATCGAAATGTAGAGGCTGATATGAGGGCAGATCCTCACTGCACAGCCCCCAGTGTGCAGCAAAGCAGACCGAAGCCTTCCAACGCCTCCTCCACAGTGGGGGAGACTGATATTATCGAGTCAAGCCTGGAATCCAGTCATTTTCTTTTGAGGGAGATCAGGTAAAGTGGGTGCAATATGTTTTGAGGGAGGGAAGACGCAAGTCATTTGGAAATCTCGTTGAAATACTACAGGGGAGCGTCACCCTTGAGGAATCTCAGGTCGTCCTTGTGGAAGGAAGGCTAGCCATCTCACACACACCGCCTCCCGCATCCCTGTCTCCTCCCCCTTCCAACAAAAAATCCCCTTCCCTCCCTCCCCCCCTGCGCTTGCAGATCACCGTATTGGTCGCTGGGATGGAGCAACTGCGCTCCAGCGAGCAGTTAGCGCATAATCATGCGTCGGACCGGTCCGTGTGTGGGATGCTGTGAGCCCGCTGCATAAAAGTGGACAGGTGAAGCGCGCCGTGTTGATTGGAAAATTAAAAGATAAATCGCCCAAACACTGCGCTATTACCTGCTTTGTGAGCCACTGCTGCTCTGTGATTCTGCAGCCGTGGAGCCCCCCCGCTGTAATATTTATGACAAAACGGAGGCAAATAATTCTGGTCACGTTTTTGGCTGACAGCCGGCTGTCCTGGAGAGCCTTGGAGTGAATCGGGGTCCAGTGTTGGAGATAGCGCAGCGCACCGACACCTGCAGTAGGATGTAAAGGGAATTCCCACTCACCAAACTGGTAAGTTTAACACTCGACTGCAACACTTCTTCTATAGTAGACACATTTTTTTGTGTGCTTTTTTTTTGGGGGGGGGGGGGGGGGGGGGGGACAAGACCGTCCAAACCTGTTTTGATTACGGACTGGAGGCGACAATAACAACTCACCAGCACTTATGAGCGGCCTGACATCAGCCTCGGGATGTCACCGGCTGATTGTAATCGCGTCTTTGCATTTTCGGACATTACATGGGGGACAAAATATATCCCTCTGTCCATTTGTGTTTTTTTTTCGTTTTGTGCAGCAATAGTCAGACTTCGTCCCACAGACGGAAAGAACATCGAATATAGAAAACATAGACCTGTAGTGACTTGTTTAGACTATAGTGGGCTTTGTAATTGTGATGCTCCAAGTCCCTCGCTCGTGATTGTTGATGTGCTTCAGTCACATGGATTCTCCACGCTTGACATAAGGTGGCCCGTTTGATCATGTGGGTCAGTTCACCAACTCGTGTTTGTTTTGACATTTAATGCTTTAATAAGATGAAAGTATTCCACTGTGAACATGACTAGTAGGTCTTGAACTGACATAACCCTACGAGACCACGATTTCAAAGGATTGGTTATCAGGGTGCCTCTGCAGTTATTTACCTTCATCAGAAAGACCGCAAAAACAGTAAAAAAAAAAAAAAAAAAAAAGAGAGAGAGAGAGAGAGAGAGAGAGAGAGAGATAATCGAAATAGAAATTTGATATTCTTCGTTTGACTTCTGCTTTTATGTATATTTTAACATCTGTAATGTTATTATAGTGTAGCAACGTATCGCTCTTTTTGTACATTGTTTCTAGTAATGATTTTAAAATCTATCGATTTTTTATCTGTAGATTATAAAATAATTGCAGTATTGATTCAGTATTTATATATAAATACTATATCCACCAGGATTTTTGTAATGTATCTCTGTCTTGCCATGTGTTTGAATATGGAGCAGTGCAGGACTGCTCTCTTGTTGATGAGATGCGAAATGGGAACATGTGTTGGTGAAGTGGTCCCTGAACACTGAAGCAACATACTCTCAGTTGAGGTACAGTTCTAGTTGGTTTAATGTCAAACTGCTGTCTGTTTGCATTAACAGTGCTTCACCATGTTTGCCTTCCCACATTCACACACTTTCTGAATTCTCTAATTTATTGGAACTTCTAACACCCAGCAATATGTGACTGTGTTTCGTAAGTGTGGTTATGTAAGATGTGAACAACTCCCACATTATGGAAACTTTCTGAAATAAATAATAGGCCTACTATAATCTGCAGGATGTAGCCTAGTTCGTTAAATGAAAAAACTAAATGCAATGTTAAAAATGCAGCTTGAAAGACATTTTAGGTTGAAAGTGACCATTTTATTTTCTTCTCAATCTTATCAAACACTTCTTAACTGACGGTTAATTAGCTACTCTGAAAATACAGTAACAAGATCATCTTGATATCAAGTAGCCCAGATTACGACTGTTCACCTCCAAATTAACTTTTTTGATGAGACTGAGTACAAACACGCAGAAGATTAATAAGAGTGACTTAGTGCCCACCTTCTCTGTGATGATTTATGGCTGTGTGTGTGTGTGTTTCTTTCTCTTTTCTAGAATCCCAAAGGGATAATTGTTTTAATGTATTCCCATTTCCACTCACTCTCATGAAGGCAGCCCGTGTGTTTGCTCTGCATGTGGGTCATTGTGTGTTTGCGTCTGTGCGTGTATTTATAGAGAAGCTTTGATGCTGCTTGGTGGGGAAATATTCCACCACACGTGTCACTCTCCAGCTAGATGCCGCAGCATAGTTGAGGAAAACTGTCATTTTTGTTTTAGCGCAATGAGCAAAGGGGTACTTAACCTCTGATTTGAGGAGTTTTATTTACCTTTCATATATAACCGCGCTGACAAGGAGATGATCAAAGTCTTGCTGAGGTTATTATAGGACAACAACAGTGTGGGAAAAGCACATGCTGTATGTAACATCTGCTCATTTGTCATAAAAGCCTGAAATAAAGCTGTTTTTGAATATAATTGAATGGCTTAAATATTGTTTTACACCTGACCATGACTGTGTTAGGTTTATAAAAATGACGGTGAAGGTACATTGTTGATTCACAGACATTTTGAAGGACTGAGAACAGTTATGTTGTAACTCAATTAGTCCCAAGAGTTTACTTTTCACTGACAATTCAACTGCGGACGGTTTTGAATGAGCATGTGCAAAAAGTCACTGCAGTAACCACAAACAATCCCATTTACTGCTGTAAAAGCCTCCATAGTATTCATAGTATTAAAGGACAACTGTATATTTGTATTTTCATATTTAGAACTATATTTTGACTGGATTGGCCACATCTTTTTTTAATCGTCAAACAAGTTGTCAAACCCAGTCTCTGAACTAGTATAACAACAGAAAAAAGTAAAAACATAATAAAACACAGTGAATGTATTGATAATCAAGATGGCTGAGGCTGCTCATCCTTCTTGTCAGTGTACCCGTGTTTACATTGTGAAATTCAAAGCACTCTGCACTTAATTCCTTTATCTTATACAGTAAATAACAATGTTCCTCAAAGTATATAAAAAAAAAAACATAGAGGTGAAACAGATCCCACCACCAAATAGGACAAAAGCAGGAGGAGAATGATGGAAAATTGAGATGCATGATGGGCAAATGGAGAGAAGAGATGGACAGATAAATCCTTAGAAGAGCAGAGGGGAGTGACCAGGTTGAAAATGGACCATCAAGAGGGAGACAGAGGCAACATGGAACCCATACGCACAGACTGTATAGACTCAGTGTGACCACATAGACAGCAAACAGGAACACAGCTGCTTTCTTGCATATTTATTGTATCTCCGCTCGGGGAATCATGACTTCGGTCGCGTGTGATTGAGTGAGTGAGTGAGTGATTAGGTGTGTGAGTGTCTCTGCTGTCCACGGCAAATCTCTCATACTGCTGCAACAAATTGTGTTGCAACAACTTGTGTTGTCTGTTGTATACTGCCTGCTGACTTCTCACTCACTGTGCCGTTCTCCGGCCGGTAGGGGCCACCAGTAATAACACGGCTGAGTGCATCCCCGCCTCTCAGTTGCTGAGACATAGACGCAGAGACACAGTTGGAGAAAACAGTTTGCTCAGTTGACTTGAAGCATAAATAAACGCTTCAAGTCACTTGTGAGGCGGCGCTGAGACATGTGCCTATACAGAGCTGATGCAGACGTCTGCATTGATTAAAATGAGAGCACATCTGCTGTGTGAGACGTGCGAAACACGTCTGATAAACTTGCAGTCTAGACGGGGGTTAGCCAATTGTGGGTTGTGTTAATTCAATAGAACATTACAGAGGTGGCCGTTGCAGACACACCTGGTGTATGGTTTACATGTAATGCCATGTATACCTTTCATGCCACATCAGTTGGAAGCTGACCGACATTAGGTCTGAGTGTAAATGAGGTGTCCCTTTCCTCGAAAATTGCATACCCAAACTAAAAAGGTTGTATCTCTGCAACCACTATGGCTATTTTAATACTTTTGGTTATAATAAAAGGCTACACATGTGAGATTGTGTTCAGATGTGTAAATATCAGTCTTTATGTTACTGGTTAAGAGTAAATGAAGATGGCACACAGAAAAAAATGAAAAGGTTTCATGTCCGCCTAGAAAAAATGCACTTTCAGGATGATTATTTCTTTGAAATGATGCAGCAGTAAGGTCTAACTCTAACCCAAATCATAGCACAATATATAAACAACATTCTCTCTACAAAGGTTGACTTTGATAAAGTGAAGCAGAACAAAGTTAGAGAGGGCTTAGTACAGAGAAAATTCAGGCGAGGTCTCCAAAATTTGCATTGGGGCACATTTGCGCACATTTGCACACATCTGTGACATTTTCTTCATGTACCAAACCATATATTTCACTTGTATATTACTTATGGTGTTCAATACATCCAAATACAGCAGTTTGGGGCTTTTTTCATAAAACAAGCTATGATTTACAGTTTTATATAACAATTGCTCAGTCTAAAAGGTTAACTGACAAGTATTTAGTATGCGTCTCATGCTCTTTGGCTCTCCTGGTTTTCTTATGAAACCTCTTCATGTGGGAATGGGAAATGCATCCCTGACTTTATTGGTTGTGTGTATTGCTCTTGCTTCCTCAGGTTAAACCTCTTTCGGTCATTATGGTGTGTGAGTACAGATGCCTGCCGTGAAGCTCTCCCCTCTTGGACAATGAGGTCCTGTCCGCAGGAGATAAAGGGCATTAATTGAGCTCTAATTGCCGTATGGAGTGAAATAGCTTAATCACTTTAACCTGTCTCTGACAACTTCAGTCTTTTTTCTCTAGTACCCATCAGTTCCACTTAACCCTTTGCTCTTATTCTATTGCCTTCAATTCCATTTTTCGAGTTTTTAACCTCTTCAACTTCTCTCCACTTCTCAAAAGCTTGATCATCCATGGACACTGAGCATGAGTCTGTTTCAGATAGCTGTAAAACATAATATACTGGTCCAAAGATTATTCTCCCTGAATGCACACAATCTGCTTCTGAAGCAAAGTTTGATTAAATCCAAGCTGAAGGTGAATGCTAAATTCCTGATTTGCTGTTTCACATGGAGCCATGGAGCAATGCTTTAATGAAGGGTCTGGGTTTTGTTTCTTTTGTGCACATGGATGAGTAGAGTCAGTATGAGGTGGGACGCCGTCCCCCTTGTTAGCTAAATTAGCAAAACGCATCCCCCTGTTAAGCTGTCATTATCCGCTCTCTCCATTTCTTGAGAGAGCGACGTGGCAGAGGCGTTGTTTCGTTGAATATGTTAGTCTAGTCTTCCTGACTTCATGATCCTTTATCTGACTGAGGTTTGTGCAAGTTAGTAGCCTCTACCAGGTGTAAATGGCCATGAAGACAGTGCTGATGCTCTCACTGGGCTGTGTATAGATAAATCCATGGCACTCTCCGAGTTACGACTTGCATTTCCGCCAATGGTCTCACTATTCCGCTGATCTGCAAGTGGCTGTAATGTGCCAAGAAACATAACGGCACCAACAAAGGCAGGGAAGAAGAAGAAGTAAACATAGATGTAAACAGCACAGATAATACATTAATTCATTAGCAAATATTCTATGAGGAAATAAATGCATTCAACACATGTGTTAGGCCTCAGGGATACAAACAATACATTTGCTAAATACAGAATTTGTTGACAAGAAAAATCCACAGGTCACCTTTAAGAATGAAATGTTTAATCTTTCACTTTGCTCTACTGCATACACCCAATTTATTGTCGACACATTAGGTCATATCATCAAACACATTCACTTAAAGGGATTATCCAGTGATTTAGGATCACACTGTTGTAAATTGTAAAAACGCAAAAAAACTGATTTGAAAAGGTTGGTTAGAATCTAATCCGCAGTAGCCAAAATATCCTGACTTTTAGCCCCAAATGATAGTCAAGTTCCAAAACACTGGATACTACATTTCCCACAGTGCAGCTCAATCGCATCCATTCCCCCGAGGTTGTAAAGATGGCTTTCTGTTAAAAGTCTCAAGCACTATTTGGGATGTCATCAGGGTTATCGTCACAAACGTTTGAAAGCTTTCTCCAGACCCACGGATGACACTATAAACGTGCTTTCGCATGCAGAGTAATACTCCTCATGACAAGTAAACTGTTAAATTGGTGGAGTGCAACTTTAATGGTTAAACCATAATAAATCCACCACTGTGAGTCAACATCTCCGGGTTGTGAGAGATGTTCAGTGTTCGTGTCCAGATCAATCAGGTCAAAGGTGTTTCTTGCTAAACAGAACAGAATCGGCTCTTTTATCACATAATCAGCTGTTGGTTTCGTGCCTTGTCACCAGTGCAGCATTGAAGCGACCACAGACATTGCACTGTGATTATCTATTCACAATACAAATCTACACTGATGGGTGCAGCATACAGGCTACGTGACTGCAATCTGACAATCCATTAACTTCTGATGACAAGGGCTGTTGAAATGGAGAGATGAAGGGAGACATAACTAATCACATCTGATCACTTCGGAACACATTAGGAATGTACAAGTAGCTACGGATATAACAGAAATATAATGAACACTTTCTCTCCAAATGATCCTCTTTTATTATTATTTATATTATTTTAATCATCACTATTCTCTTTGATGGGCCAGTGAACAGCCTTCCAAAGCGCTGATTTACATAACAGTCTCCACTTGCTCCGACTCAATTTTACCTAATTTTGCCAGCTTTCACTCAATTTTGATTTCTTCTTGTTTAAAGAACTGTAATTGCATAGCCTTGATTGGTGCTTATTGGTGGGTGGTGCTTTTTTTTACAGGCTTGGTATCCTGTATAGAATACCAAGGAGTGCCTTTCATGAATGTGTGGAGCCAAATGAAATCCATCGAGCAAGCTGTCAGGTGATAATGAGTTGTCTTGCGACCAAGGTCTTTTTGTACAGTGCTGTTCCTATAGATTACTGGCTGCAATAATTAACCTGTCTACTATAGTTTCCTTATTGATGTCCTGGTAGCAGCCTGTCCGAATTGTGGGATATAAAGTGCCTGGACCTATGAGTGGGATTACACACAGATATTGCAGTGTAAAAGCAAAGAGCCATGTGCTGGTTGTAAGATGGATGGTGAAAGGAGGCGAGGCAGCGCAACTGGGACTGTTCAAAAGCGAGATGGATGGAGGTAGTGAGCAGCGAACAAACATTCCCCTCAAGCGAGCACACGACTCAGCATCCATCTGCACACGCCTATAAGCCACCCTTCCATCCATCACTCCCTCACTGCACCTACCTCCCATTCTCATCTTACCTCCCGTTACCCCCGTCCCCTCCTCCCTAACTTGTCTCAGGCATAAGTGCGGATGGGATTCAGCAGTTTCTTAAGCACACAAGATGTCATTCACCTCAGATGGCAATCCATCTTCCGCATATCTGCAGGGAGCGCATGCAGAGATGTGGGCTGGCGGTGGGTGGCTGTGTGGGCAGATGGCAGTTAGCCATACATTGTGGACTACATGTTGTGCTTTGTGTGTCTGAGTTATTATGACCCATTTTTTAACATATTTAAGTACTGCTTGGCCTCATATTGAAGTATCTCTGGAGTTGCACTTACACCTGTAATACACATACAGTATTATGTTTGCTGCACAGTCAAACATATTTCAAAAGGAAGTTCCTGAAGCTGACCTCATCATAAACCTGTGAGAGAGGACAGGTTGTTGTTGCTCTCACTGAGCAGGTTGTGTTGTTGGCCGGCCCAGGCTGCTTTGCTGGGAGCCTGCCAGGGATGCTGCTGCCCAGCTGGTGGCTGCTCGCTGTTAGCGCTGCTGGATGAATCGAGTGGGAAAATTAAGTCTTTGATCGATTGTCTCACTGCGGACATTAGGAATACCTAAGAGAGCCATGAGTCAGCGTACTGCATGCGTCATCCTCCTGTTAGCTTTCTCTCATTTCTCTCTTTTTCTCCTTCACTCACCTTTACTGTCTTTCTCCTTTTGTTTCCCTGTCTTCACTAAATGCCAACTTTTAGTTTCCATTCCATAGAAGAGCGAAGGTTTCTTTCTCGTTTCACCATTTTGTATCCATCAAAGAAGAAAGAGAATTCCTCCACAGATAGTTACCAAAACACAAAACAGTGCAGCTACACCTCCAGCTTTGTGGTTCAGTTAGACACAATGCCCTCTTCTAAACGTCTTTTTTCTTATCTGAACAACCAGGAACTGCTTACTACCACAGCATTTTCTTTTTCCAATCTCATTTTTGGAAATATAGTGACACGCATCTACTGTATTCATTGTTGCCCAAATGTAAACAGCACTGACAACCCCGTCCCTGAGGTGAACGCAGAGCCTCACAGAAGAGTTGAATCATTTCAAACAGCTACATTTAAACCGCCGCGGCAGGTTCACTGATTAAAAATAAGAACTCCTGCCTAGCCCTAGAGGACAGAGAGACTTACTTAAAGCAATCCAGTGTGCTCTACTAAACAAGACTTTTCAGATAACATTAGATGGCCGAAACATCAGCTTATGGAAGTCTGAGCTGCTTATCTGTCATTCTTAAGTAGCCCTGCTTCCAGCTATTACACTTATATTGTCTAACTTACAGCAATACTAAGATCTCTCCGCTACACCTACTTCAACACTTAAAATCACCACGTAAAATCACCACTGGTTTAAAACAGTAAGAGATTCTTCTGTGGAAAGTTGTTACATCCTCAGAAATATGCAAACTGAGCACATAAAGTGTTATAGAGGGAACATTTACATTCAAATAATTAGCAAACTGAAGTCTCACGTGTACCGACTACCATTGTCGCATCTAGATTGCAGAGGACTGGGGTGAAAATGGGAGCGTGCCCTCAGGCCTGGTGCAGGATCAGCACTTTCAACTGCAGCTGGTTGAGACCTCGGCACGCAGCAGCACAGCAGACAGAAGCCTTGACACAAAGGGACAGTTAATAAACCTTTCCTGCCTCATTTTAGACATCTCGGCGAACGCATGTGTGCTGTTTATCAGACAGGTGCACTGGCCTGGAAGTGTAGTTGTCATCTGAGGTGAATCTTGTGTTAAGTAAGTGAAGTGTGCTTCTATTGAGGTAGGATTACAGAAGTGACATTATAGTGAACTGAAGAGTCTATGTGGTGTGTGAGTCGTGCAATTGTTTGCAGGTGTACAAAAAGATGTAAACTGGTGTGGAAACTGAATAACTAAAAAACTTTTTTTTTAAATAATTATCAATAAAAAACAATGTCTGACTAAACATAGTGGACAAAGAGTTGTGGCTTGAATTAATCTTGGCATCCACAAAGCTGCTGCGGCACTATGTTGATTGCACTCTTTTGATAAAACTGTTGCAGTGTTTTGCTGCAGATATCTTGTGAGTCCAGGGCAGATCAGCTGTATTTCAGTCTTGCTCATGGTTTCTATACACTGCTATGACTTTGACATATTCTCTCAATGTAGTTATGTTGTGTGTTGTGTTATTTTACAAAAACATACCTAACAAATATGCCAAAATAATGAAATGCAGTACAATGTGTTGTTTTAGACTCCGTCTGGGCCGAAAGGATGCCTACTGTTTGTCTTTGTGTTGGGCAGAAGTGATTTAGCCTCTGGCAAGAAATGTGTTGTCAGGAGAAAGAAACTAGACACATGGATAGCTTAGAGCACATGCAAAGAAATTACACAAAGACAAGCAAAGAAACAAAAAACTAAACTTTTCACAGCACACTATGCAACACCTAAAATAACCCTGACAGCGTGGCTTCAGGAGGTTGTGCAGTCACTGTGCAAGACATTGCGTTTGTTGTTGTTGTTGTTTTGGAGCAAAGGACAGAAGCTACTGTAATTTCCACACCAGATTTGATGAAATCCTCTTCAAAGTCAAATCTGTAGATGACAGTTACTCTTTAGATTCCATACTGAACCAACCAGACACTTTATTTAGCTTTCAATACATGATTGTCAATTAGGCTGTTAATTGATGACTTTGGACAATTTAAGCCTCTATGACTGAAATTAAGCCATGCTCTCTGACGATCACAGAACTCAAAAGAACTCAGGCTTAAAACAATTACCTATGATTTCTTTTAGATTTGTTTGTCTTCTGGATTAACTACCAAAGCTGTCAAAAAACTTGTTAGACTTTTTAAATTGTAATGCCCGATTGTGTGGGTGATTTTCTTTAGATCATGTTTTGTAGTACATGACTTAAGCGCCCTTCTGCTCCTTTCTCTTCTGTCTGAACTGTCAATCACAGGCTGTAAATCAGGGCGCTGAAGTCTCACCTTGTTTCCAACTATTACCTAGCACCGACCTGTACACATATACATGCACACAAACACGTTGGTATGTTGCAGACGTATGTTGTGTGCTACAATGACAAAATGGTCTTATTAGATACACAACTTTATTAGAGCATACAGCGAGGAGTTCTCTGCACCGTGTTTTTCAGCGAGCAGGACCATAAATTATGACTGATCTGTGGCCTCAAATTAACTTGAGTATTTACAATTCCAACTGAAAGACACCAACATTGGTGAAAAACATTGTTAGAAAAACAGCCCAAACCTCACCACCCTGTCTACATAGGTTAATTTTCTTCTTCCCTCCTTCCCTGTAAATACTATAATATGGTGACTGCTTCTGCCCGCAGGTCAGAGTCACAGCTGTTCAGATTCAGGGCTTGTGACGTTTTGTCTTGCCCCCAAACGGCATGCTAACACAGACTTATTTTTTCTACTCTATTGTTTGTGGCCTTGAGTCTCTTATCTTTTACCAGTTCATCACAAAGTCAGTATCCATTATCACAGGACTGATTGTGGCTCATTGTTTCTCTTCGTCAAAGAGTAGCATAAACCATATTGAACAAAGATTGTTAACACAATTGATTTTGAAATTAAAAGGTCACAGCTCACTGAATATTCGTGCGGTTCAGGGTGGATAGCCTCAAACATCTAGAGAACTAAAATATATCTGTGATTATGTCAGATGTCATTTCCATTTCCAGGCTAAATTTCCATTTTTTTTTTGTACTGTGACCTGTGCTCAAGTATATCAATAACACCAACACTTGAACTGCAGTTGGTGTTGAAAGGAAGAAATAAAACTAATTTGCTGACAACTACTTGATGCAGCGCTCAAAATGAAACCACAGCACTCAAAATGAAATCACAGGTACCTATGAGAGGAGGAGATGGGGAGTGTGTGTGTGTGCTCCCATGCCTATGGCTTGTTAAATTAACAGATTGATGATGCTTTAAATCAATGTTCCAACACCACAAACCCCATGGAGCCCATTAGTGGATTAAGATAGACCATCGTTCCACACTGAGTCCTGTTCTGCCTGTAGGTCCTTTCCAGATGACAGATGAGATAAAACCAAGGGAAAAGGGCAAACGAGAGGGTGAGAACAAAAGCTGTGGCAGAGGAAAGGTTGACAGCAAAGGCTGAGGTCAACGCTCGTGGTTAAGACTCACCTGTAGCTTTTAGTTTAAAGACTCAGGGAATAGTTTTGTCTCGCTACATATCGACAAAAGGTTGTATATCCAATCAACCAACACTTAATAAGATTCCTTCCCAAGCACAGGAGAGCATGCAGTCAGTCATGAATAACATGCTCTACTTGCAAAGTAGTCTGTCTCAGCCAGTACACTGAAAGGGGAACAGAGTAGGAGGGGATGTGAGGGATGTAGGAGAGCAGATGAGACAGAGGGGGTGTAGAGAGAGAGGATGCCAGGGGAGCCAGTCTTTCTCTGATAGCATTGTTTATGTGCCACTGTCTGTGGATCATTGATCCATTCGTCTTCATTACATCTCCCTTTGAGAACTATTAACTGCTGCCACCCTCAGTTGGGGGCCTGCTATGTTGACATGCACTGCATGGTTTCTCTACCAGCCCACAAATGTCCCTGCCACCTCTCCTCCGCAGAAGCTAACCGTTTTGTACCGCTTGTGGAAAAAAACATGAGGGAGGATTTGGCTGAAGGTTTTTTTTCTTCTTTTCAAATTGGCATATACTGGATTTGTACAGGCATTAATTGTCTTCACAAGGTGGGATGTCAATGGGGAAACAGGTGGAGCTTACTACGGCAGTACCATCGTTACAGTACAGCTGTGGTTGGTTTCTATATGTTTCCACGCGCCTTATTCGGCAAGCTTCCTGACCTATATATACGTTGCGTAATAATGAATCAAACATCCACCCACTCCTGCTCAGCATGGGTACATCTTTGTGTTCGAAATTTAGCAGAGTATATCAACTGTAAGCACAGTTGATATACTCCCCATTGGTTTGTTAAAATGTGTTGACTGTTCAGGGATCCTCCGCTGATTCTCTGCTTAATGCACTCATACTTGCAAATGACCCCCAAGAGACTTCCTACTATAATTCCTCTCTGAACTCTTACCCGTGTCTATGCGAAGCATGTTGTTGTCTAACTACTTGAGCCCAGTGAGGCATCATTGGCCATCAGCAGCAGCTTGAACTGCAACTCACGACTCTAATCGCCTGCCAAGTTCCCTTTCACCTTGTTGTGTCAACTCTTAGCTCCTCTCCACTTGTCAAATCTGAAACATTTGACTTGTACTTGCTGTACAGTGTTATTTATGAGTAAATATGAGACAAGCTGAATGATAACTGCTTGATCTTTCTCTGTCATCTCTTTCTATTATTTTCTATATTTCTTTCACAGAATCAACCACAGATCTGGCCATCATCATCCTCATCACTGTCTCGTTTGAGTCAGAAGAAACAGAAAGACAGAGCATGGTCTGGCGTGGCAGCCGCTGTTGCTATGTGTGAGGGAGTGCTGTGGCGTCAATGGAGACCGAAGGCTATCGTGACCTCCTGGAGACCAGCGATGGTCAGGGGGTAGGCCTACTGGATGGAGGGGGTGAGGTGGGGGTGGAGGAGGGCTGGAGCACGCCTTACCCCCTGGGCTTCCAGGTGTCTTTGACCACTGTGCTGATGCTGGAGCTGGTGTTGGGCTTCAGCAGCAACCTGACCGTACTTGTGCTCTACTGTGCTCAGTCCAACCTGGTGGATTCAGTCAGCAACCTGGTCACAGTCAACCTCCATGTGCTGGACATACTAGTCTGTCTGCTGTGTTTGCCACTGACTGTGGCCGTGATCCTGCTCCCAGCTAATGAAAGTGGAGTCGGTAGCCTGGCCACGCTGTGCTGCTTTCATGAGGCCTGTGTCACCTTCACCAGCGTGGCCACAGCAGTCAATGTGCTGGTGATTAGTTTGGACCGATACGACATCTCAGTGCGTCCAGCCAGTCGTCTACTAACACCCAGGAGAGCAGCACTGCTCCTGGCAGCAGTGTGGGCCGTGTCTCTGGCTGTCTTCTTCCTGCCCTTCCTTGAGGGGGATTTCTTCTCTTCGGGGGTGGAGGATATTAAGGATGAGGAGCCAGGAGGGAAGACCAATGACTCGGAGTTCACCACTGGATTGACCCCCATTTTTTCCTCCATCTCTCCTTCCGCCCTACCCTCAACTCATCCTTCCTCCCCAACACACCACCTGACTCCAGTATGGCAGAACAGGACGCTGCTGTGCGTAGGAGGGCAGGGGTATTACACAGGCCTGGCTATGTATTATCACTTGTTACTCCAAGTTCCATGCTTCTTCATCGCTGTGGTCGTCATGTTGTTCACCTACTCCAAGATCCTGCAGGCCCTCAACATTCGAATAGGCTCCCACCTGATGTGGGGTAAGCGAGGAAAGGACTCCACCTGCAGGATACGCTGCAGGAGAAAGAAGAAGAAGAAGGACCTGAGCCTGCCCACAGAGGTAGTGTCCTCCAACCAGAACCAGAACCTCACCAATCCGCCTCTCATTCCCTCCCTCACACCTACACCAACATCGCCCCCACCACTCCCCTCCATGCCACTTGCCATGTCTGACAGCGGAGCAACAGTCACTACTGTCAGTACTGCTGCCACTACCCCCATCGCCACCACACCGGCCACCCCCGCTTCTCCAATCCCAGCTTCAGCCTCCACCCAGACCCACGCCACCACACCACTGCCTGCCTCCACCATGGGTGTACAGGCCTCGGTTTCTGCCATCATCGCCTTGAGGCGGGCAGTGCGCAGGCACAGGGACCGTCGAGAGCGTCAACGTCGCGTGCTTAAAATGTCCCTGCTCATCATCTCCACCTTCCTGGGCTGCTGGGCCCCTCTGTCTGCGGTCAATGTTCTGATCCTGTGTATGGGTCCCAGCGACAGCCTGGTGCGCCTGCGACTCTGCTTCTTGGCAATGGCTTATGGAACCACTATTTTTCATCCTCTGCTTTATGCTTTCACCAGGCAGAAGCTGCGCCGTGCCCTCAAAACACGTGTTAAGAAAAGGGTAGTGTCCCTTCTGCAGGTGGACCCAGCTCCCAGCGGGGGGACAGTTATTCATAACTCCTGGGTGGAGGGGGGAGGCCAAAGGAAGACTCGCAAGCCACGAGTGGAGGCCAGTGATGCCACTGATCGCTGCCTCACAGAGGCAGTGAGGGAATGAGGCTGTTTTTCAGTGTGTTTGCATGTGTGTGAGTGTGTGTGGGAATTTGAAGAATTGTATGTATCTTACCAATTTCATAGAGATGGATAATGTGTATATTTGTGCATGGGTGTGAGAAACAACAGTTAGTTTACAAAGTTCAGGACAAACCCTGTGACCACTGGTTCCATGCAGATGTGGAGACAGGCGAGTCCTGGGCTTTAATTAGAGCCTTCTTTCTGCTCTCCTTACACAGGCCCTCATTAGTCCACTTTTTGAGTGACACGGTGGCCACTGTGTCTCCATGACAACACTGGCCAAGCATACACCATAGCCATGTATTCAGAAAATAATAGTGTGCAGTTGTATAGGGTTAGACAATAGCAAATGCATACATTACTCCTCCTGCGTGCACTTTCAACTTGCATGTGCATGTACATATGCCGCACGCACACACACACACACACACACACACACACACACACACACACACACACACACACACACACACAACTAACATGCACACTGATCTATATTTAGTAATTATCTGTGAAAGCACACCAATATCTACCTGCACAGATATTCTCAGTGAGAAAAAATATTAATGGAAGTCTATATTTCTCTTTATTTTCCTCATTTGTTCATGCCTTAATTGAGTTATTAATATATTATTGTGGTGCTGAATGTCCTACTGTATGTTTACAACAATGTATCAGAGTGAAAGTGCACATACTGTATATGGTATAGCAAATTAATAGCGGGTAAATACAAGCATTCAGAAGTTTACAAGCTCATATGAAACTACCAGGAAATTGCAAAAAAAAGGATTTAATTTGCAGAAAGCACCATATTTTTGAAAAATGTGTGTAAGTTAAAGCTAAAAGGCATGACTTTATTTATTATTTGTTGAAATAAATTGTATGAGTAAAAGTCATGATGACGTGAGCGAGGCTGTGTGATTGCGTTCGTATGTTTACATGTGGGCATGTATACATGTGTCTTTGCGTGTGCGTGTGTGTGAATGACTTAAGGAGCGTGTTTGTGATTATGTGCAATAAATTCTGAGAAAAGCAATGACCCCTAGGATGTGAACAAAGAGAATGTGAACACAGAATTGTTGGTTTTCTACTTATGGTTTTAGATTACTGGGGGAAGAGAGAAGAAAGGGGACTTAATCAACTGATTAACGGAAAGAGGCCACTAGGCATAATGTAAAAGCAGAATACTTGGAGCAATCTGAACTACACAGGCTACTGTAATACTACAGAAATTGTATCACTTCAGTTTTAAAGTGGAAATCAAAGGGCAACATTTTGTGGCAACTTAATTAAAACTGTCTGTAGTCACTGCAGGTAAGCTAGCATCTTATACCGGAGAAATCCCAACATGTGAAACCTGACATGGGACATCTCCTCGTGTTCGCTGCTCGTTGCTCTGGAGGCCAGAGTCACTGCTTTTGGACTTTGAATGACTGCGGAGGCCAAAAGGCTTCTGTCAGCTTCTGGACTGAGTCCTGGACCTGTTTCACTATATCCGTGTCTCTCTTTCTCCTCAGGGCTTCATGTTTCATTTCTCAATGTGCTGGACATAAAAGAATAAACCAGCCCTCAATCAGCTGTTGTATAATGGGTGTTACAGTAGATTTATGTCAGTAAGTAGATAGAGTACACTTTAAACTTTGTATGGGCTCTTGGAGAGCCTTTGGGATTGGGGCTATCTCCTTCATCCTCACACCTTTTACAATATTTGTGAGCCAGACAAAAGACCATAATTCTTGTGTATTCATGTACATTTTTCAGGGATGTAAATATTGAAGTGTCTGTTTTGGGTTTTAGTCAAAGAAAATAGTTTTTCTTTTTGTCACAATCATCTGCCGGACAGAAAATCAGCCATTGTGATAAACTCTTAGTGAGTTGGAAAGCTACTGTAACGAGAAGATACATGTAAGTGTATTTGTGTTAATACTATATGTGTGTACACTGTACTGTACATTTATGACCATGTGTATAGAGAAATATTAGTATTGTATAAGATTTATATTATGTGTTATTGTATAGAGCAGAACAGAATCTGTATTAAAAAGATGATCGATCTACGAACTGATCCATCTCAGTGTCAGTTCATGCACGTCTTATGTTCAATGTATCCTCTATTCAATTGGTTGCCAATTTTCAAATATAATATTTTACTTGTCAGGAAATTTAATTTTGCAATAAACTGTATTTACACTACATAGATGCATTTGTATATGCTAAAATACTTGAAAGAATATGCAAATGAGTGTCTTCTTTTTAGAACGAGCTTTTAGATGCATAACCCAAAAAGAGAACTGAAGTAATACAGAGGTAGAAATTGTGTTTATTTAGAAGAAATGTCTTGTTTTAAATGTAACAACCTGGAAAAAACTAAACAATCCCCTTTATGTATATAATGGCATATCTTAGACTATTTAAGAATTCCTAAAAAATCCAATCTGTAATTGAAAGATGCACATGACAATTGTTCTCTTATATTGTTGACCTTACAACAATAACAATCTTATAATGTTGACACTGTTGCATCACTCTAGCTGCAGCTGTATTTCTAGTCTCTAACTGCTTGGATTCATCCTGCTTAGTGTAACTTGGGAAGTCCTCCATCCGACTTCTTCTGGACCTTACTGTTTGAATCTGTCACTCCTTTTTCCAGCTGCTCCTCTCTTCCTCGCCTCCTGTTTCCACTCCCCGTCTCTCTGATCCCTAAATTTAGAAACTCCGTCCCAGATACTTGCAGTATTTAGTGCTGACTGTGGTGAACCCTCACTGGGATGTGACAACTGTGCTAATCACCAGTACTAATGAAGATGAAACTTGTTAGTCAGGTAAGCATCTGTCGAGTCAGCTCAATCTCTTGATGTTGACATTTAAAAAAAAAAAAATATCAGAACAAAACTGTCTGCTCATGTGTGTGTGTGTGTTTGTTGCCTTACTGATTTTAGCAGTGATTCAACGCCATAGATTCCTTCATTCTGCTAGATAATCTCATCAGTCACCTCCTCTTTCACACCCTCATTTCCTCCCTTGGTTCTCCTTCTCTTTATTCCGTCGGCCTGCATCGCTCTCATCTCTTATCCACACTCAGGCCTTCCAGAACAAAGCGAGGAACAGCTGCAGTGCCGGCGAAGGAAGGAAAGTCACCTTGGGGGATGACAGAGGAACAAAAAAGAGAGGGGGAGAGAGATGCAGTATTGAGTGGAGATTAAGGAGGGAAAGACAGAGGGAAAGACAGAAGAAAGGAAGGCATGGAAGCTGGCATCAGGACATCATGTGACTAATAAAGAGAAAACACTGCATCACTGCAGAGCCTCAATAGAAAAACAAAAGCTTTACTGTTTTCTTACAATATTGCACCTTCCCATCGTGTTTGGGTGTCATCCAATAAACACACAGAACAGCCAACAGCTAAGTATTTATAGTCTCTCCCCTCTTTGTGATGTACGGTAAAACATTAGTCGGTAGTGAGTCTGAGCTCAGTAATGGATGAATAAAGAACAAAAGACTGGCAGAGCTTACCGGCTGGTCCCAGGCCTTCTGATTGGACCAATATTCAATAGATTGTATTATTATCTGATGCTGAGATGTTAATCGATTCATTTTTGACAATGTTAAGGAGTACTCTGTGTATGGGGAGATGCGATTGTTTATAACACATTTAATGGTAATTAAATATATTGTGTATAATATATGCCAAATCTATGGAACACTTTATGCTACAATGTATATGCTACTGTGTTAAATATATTTATTTCTACAAATAAATAGTTAGGTGATATAACGTATAATGTGTTTATATTCAACCTCCCTTCACAGAAATACCTCAAACGACCACGACCTCTCAGTGCATCACGTGATGGCACGAAAGATGTCGCCACAGAACTAGTGGCTAGCATAAACAACGACACAATGTGCATGGATCAAACAAGGACACCGGTCTTCCAAAGAAATGGGTGTTCGTGTCCCAAAGTGTTGGTGAGTTTTAGGTAAGTCACATTCATGAGATGTATTTCCAACAAGTAATTACGTGGTTTTGGTCCCTAATCCTAACTTTAAATTGTTTCAGAGGGGCAGACTCCTAATTTGACCACATTACGTGTCACCATCACGTAAAGCGTTGTTGAGGAGTCGTGGTCATTTCAGGTATGTGTGTTAGATCAAGTTGTCCTGTGAAAGAGGTCAACGGTGAATAATATCAAACACACTCTGTATCTGCCAACCAGCGTTTTATGGTCACCAATGTCGCCATCGTGTGTTCAAACCTGAGCTATGACAACTTTAGCGTCAGTTGAACATGGTTAAATGTAACATTAGGAAGACTTTGTATTTCTCCACTGTTATAGTCACTGGTGTTTATGTGTATTTGCTTTTTATTCGAACGCCAGGGTCTTATAGCGTTAGTTAAATAATAACAATAATACATTATAATATAATAATATTATACACATTCTCAAAGACTTCACTAACATTAAAATCATCATAGAAGAGATATACACTAAAAACACAGAACACACATTTGTCACATATTAAAAGCAGTTCTGTAAAGGTAGATTTGAATATAGAGGTCAGTGCAGTCTCGGATGTGTTTGGGGAGAGAGTTGCAGAGGGAGGGAGCAGCTATGGAGAAGGCTCACCCCATGAATGGGTAAGAAACCTTTGGCAGTCACGAAAGTCCACACACATTGTAGGTGCATCGTTACCTGTGTGGCGGTGTAGGTTGGTGTCAGCTGTCGATAGAAAACACACGTTCAAAGGTAGAAAAAGACAGGCAGAGGTTCAGGGATGTAGGTATCTATCGTATATAAAGGCTTTATTTTGGATATGTGCCGAAATAGCTCAGTTGGGAGAGCGTTAGACTGAAGATCTAAAGGTCCCTGGTTCGATCCCGGGTTTCGGCAACACTTTTTCTTTTGTTACCAGTCACGCCATTTTCAAACAACGTAAGCATGTGTCATTGCTAATTTGCACACCTGATATAAATGCGTGGGGGCCAAAATATTATTTGCCAATTAAAGGTTTGTAAAAAAAAAAATTAAATCATCGGTAGGTGATTTAAAAAAATCTAATTGTATGGGGTTTACATAAATAAAAAAAACATTGTAAATGTGAAGCAACAATGCAAATAAAACAACAGAAATAGTGGGATTAAAAATCCAGCATGTTCCTCCAAAACGTTGTTGAAAAGAAATATAAACGCCGGGAATACTCAAATAATGTTAAAGAGCCTCTTGCATTGACTTAAATACTAAATAAATAAATTACCACTTGCCTCCTCTGTCAAATATTTAGATTTATAGTTCACAATGTATTGTTTAAAGTCGATAACAGTTGGCCTGGTACTACATTTAGAAATGTTTTTATGAATACCGGACCTGGAAGTACGTCAGCGGCACAGTGTAGTGTCAGTATGGTCAAAAGAAAATCAGTTCACACGAACTATCACCAGGGGGCAATGTTGTCCAATACGGTAATGAACTTAAGCGCTTCATTTAAAGTTTGCAGTTCATTCTCGGGGCAATTAGCTCTCCCAGGGTATCCATGTACACAATTTACACATTAATACAAGTGCAAGAACAGAACATCAATGTCCTTGAGATGGGGTATAGTGGAGTAATAACAGAACCACAAATCTGGTAAAGAAATGCAGTTTAAGAGCTACTGTAATATCTGTGTTTAGTTTCGGGAGCTATATTTTGTATTAAACATCACATGTTTGAAATCCAAAAGGGGACTGTGACATTGTGTGTTTTGTCATTTGTCCGTTACATACATACAAAATGTTCAAATTATGTTGCACAAGATAAACATAGTGTTCGTACTATTGCTCAAACTTTCAGACATCAGTTTTCAGACACCAGACATCTTGCCTGAGGAAAAAATGTAACAACACTGGGTGTTTAGCATCTTAAGGCATTTATTTAGACCCACATGGGGTTACTTATTCAGTGTATCGAGACTGGGAGAATGGGGGATGTGTTCCATGGTGCTGTCATCGAGGCCTTTGGCAACAAAAAAAAAGGGTATTACAACAAGAGAGTAGATCCTCGCTCATTTGCTATTATACACTTGCACTTTTGCACTTTATATACTAAAGTGCAAAAGTAAATTGTGCAACAATTTGCATTGTGTCCAAGTGCAAATTGTTGCACTTGGACACAATGTCTTGTAGTATGTATGCTGTTTAGCATGGAGCTATTTTACCATGTGCCTTGTACACAAGTATTTCTCCTGTGATAACTTTCCAGAGCTGTACATTCCCGACTCAAGAGACTAGAAAACCAGTGCTGTGCCGAAATTATTTGCAAAACTTCTAACTGGTTTATATTTCATATTCTACACTGTAGTGACTTGCCCACGCCAATGCAGCCCTGTTGTCCCATCGCCTTGTTATTGGTTAAAGGCAAACTTATCCCGACAATCTTATTGAAATTCATTGACTCACATGACTGTCATGAGACCTCATAGAGATGTCACAGTGTGAATAACCTGCAAAGGTGCTCATACTGTATGAAAATAGTCATGGTCCTCCCCCAGTGAGTGAAAGTGAGTGTATTATCACTGTATACAGAGCTGTATTAGCTTAGTAGCAACCTGACACTCCTCCTACACCCAGTACCTCTGCCTTTCTATTGACCCCTTTACTCTCTCATTCATTACTTAAATACACAAGTGTTGATTTTACACCATGACTAGTTTTATACATGGTCTTATGAATCTGGTAAATTCATCAAAGAACGAAGGGAATTTACTTTTTGCAACAAATCTTTAGTGACAAGGTCTTCCAGGACCTCGTCAGTCTCACACTGCCTGCTCTCCATCCACCATGCATGTCTGTGCATTTTGACCTTTGTACACAGTAACTTTTATCTCTCTCTGATGTCTATTCACCATCATTAGTCTTTTGCGATTTCACTTCTTCCCAGACCTGTTTATTTTCCTGTGAGAGTCCCCCAGTCAAGATACCACTCCTTAGTTTATTTATACACACCGTTCACAGGGAGGACTGAGCCCGATACACTCCGAAAATGTTGCATGACGAATTTATGTTGTGTGTGTGTGTGGTTCAGGTTACTTTATTTGTATATGTAGGTAAATGTGGCTTGCAAGACGAAGTATCCGTCGTTTGTTTAAGAAGCAGACAGAAAGAGAGGGTGTGTTTGAACTTGTCTTTGACTTATACTTAAATACCATAACAGTATGTTTTTCTAATAAGATAAAAAGTTGAACAGGATTTTGTTTCTTAACGTTTGTCTGTTTCTTTTATTCCTGAAACGTGTCTAATTCATAATGAAACACAACTGTTATGTCAGAAAACATGTTAAAGTAGTATGCTGTAAAAATAAATAAAAAATGTATGCAACACAACACGTCAAGTGTTAATAATTTGCTGTTCAGCAGGAAAAGGATACAGAAAATGTTTTAGGCCTAGATTTTCTGTACAAAACCCTTTTGCTATTAGTCAAAGTAACAACTCCTCACATATAAGTGTAGTTGTATGATGTCACAGACTGTGACCATGGTACATGGTTGCAAATGTCTGGCAATTATCCCAAACCATGATGTTTTTTAACACCTATGACTATTGTACCGTTGCATTGACAACTGAAGAACAAGTCATGTGATCCATTGCATCAACTAGTTTAGTGGCAAAGTTGTCTTAATAATCCTTTGTGAGTTTAATGACACACTGGTCGGATTCACCAGTTTCACATAATTGAGACTCTTTGTGGTCAGGCAGAGAAAGAAAGACTTTTTTCAAGTGTGTGTGTGTGTGTGTGTGTGTGTGTGTGTGTGTGTGTGTGTGTGTGTGTGTGTGTGTGTGTGTGTGTGTGTGTGTGTGTGCGCGTGTGCGTGCGTGCGTGCGTGTGTGTGAGAAATAGTTATCTTGTTTAGGACTTGCAAGGTTTGAGTCCATTGTCTTATATTCCATTAGGTTTGCACATCTTCCGACTAACAATCACACAATGCAATGCTCTGCTCCGCTCTCTATACAGTACACTGAGAGGTCATTATTCAGGGTTTAGTGAGAAATAATTTCAGACGCAGCTTTTCTCACAGCAGACATTTGACATGTCGTAGCAGGTAAAGCACAGGTGCAACTAATATTAATTAGTGATATATTTATGGCTCTCCAGCTCAGCTCCATTTAAGGGTCCCAGTAAGGGTTTCCAATGAGCCAGGCTGTAACTGTTAATTTCCCCTATGGCGTGCAAAAGGCCTATTGTGTTCACTTGTTTCAGCCTTTGAGTCCAGTGTCGTGATTAATTAGCGGGAAGACTCAGATGTTGTTGACTCTGCAGTTATGTTGAGTTTGCGCGTCAGCACTGCAGAGAGAGAACAGGATGAGTGCTTTTGTTTCGCTGTACAGATACTCAAAACAGGCCCACTTCCTGTATTTACTCAGCCCCCTCCCAAGTACACTTCCTCTTTTCAGACCTCAGATTGCACTCTTGCAGCCTTCTGTATTCTGCCCTAAAGAAGTCACGTGGCCATTGAACTCTGGTAGGAATCAGGTTAACTGGCGCCCCAGAGTGATACATGAATTACAGTCAGAGAAAGTGAGAGACTGACACAAAAATATCCAAAGACATATATTGTTGCTTTCAAATATGCTGTCATCAAGCGTGGCCTGTGGTTTCTCTGTTACCAAATACACAAAGACCAGCCTCACATCAGGAAAGAATACAGCCTCTCTATTCTTCCACCTGTCCCTGACAGCTTACAATCACACAGCTACTGTTACTCACTTTTCTGCTTTCAACAGTTCTTTTTTGTGTTATAACTGACTCATTTGAAAAGCTTATTCTGATTGTTTTTTTAGATTACTTGAAGAGTTCAAATTTTTACAGATTTTAATCTTCTCTCCATCTTGGAAACATGTATTTTAGGACGATGAGACAAGTTATATCAGAGTGGCTTGTTTTGTTTAAGCAGTTTGACCTGAAGAACAAAACGCTGATTCATTTCATTGCCAATTTCCTCATGCCTATGTTGATTTGCCACTGCTAATGAGAGTGTTCTCTAATTATCCAGACTGTTAAACATTTCATGCTTTAGTAGCCAAACACTAGTGTAAAGTTTGAGCAATAATGGCCATCGCACGCTATATAAAATGAAAGGTAGAGATCTTTAATTCAGGAATTTAGTCAGTGTCATAGTTTGTGTTTTCTTAATTTGACTCGGGCAGTATTTCTGTGCCATTTCTTACTGTGCAAAAAAAGTAAGTTTTGTTTGTTTTACAAACTTAAAGCACTTCAGGCAAAATGATGAGGGCTGTGAAATGTAACAGTTGGTACATTTGGTCCACTGTTAAAATACTTGTTTCTTCCATCTTGTCTGTTATATTCTACTCATCTGAGATAAGTAGAATACAACAGCCACAAAAATTAAAATTGAAATGTGTGGTCTGTATGCAGAACGCTGTTTCCTATCAGGTATATCAGGGCAAAACAATCTCTTGATTTTTCCTTTTCATTTCACTTGAAGGAACTAATTTCAATCTAGTTATCAGTAGAGTGTAGTTTTTTCCATTATTTCAGCATTTGACCTGTGTCTTTGGAAATGTGCCCAACAACACAGCAGGAAGATTACAGACTAGCTCAAATGTTTCCTGTCAGCAAAAAACAATGAAGTAAAAGTTATATTCAAGTTCAGTTTGTGTAGCTGCAGCTCTTATTCTTCAGTTGTCATCTAATTTTTTTGGTCTAAACCAAAGTTTCAGAATGGTAAAAATAATTATCAGAGTTTATTGTACAAACCACTGCAGAAAGCGTAGGAGTGAGCTGAGTGAGATGCCAGCCGATTTGGTCTGAACCTTTTCTTGTATGTTAGCCAGTAGGATAGCAGCTGATCTCCTGTCAGCTTCTTTCGCAAACTTGGAAATGTTAGTGCATAAAGATGTGCTTTGGCAGAAAGCATTTAATGGTTTGTCTCTCCTATCCTTTCTTTCTTCTCTTTCCAGTTATTGATGGACAGCAGTGTAATGTGATCCACTGAGGCGCATGCCACAATGGACGAGACACTGATAAGGACTTTCAGTACGTGGCCTTCTAAATGAGGGTAAGAATTCCCATTGACCAGTACGTTGGAAAATCTTTATTTATAGCACGGGAGTGAAGCTTTAACGAGTGCTGGCCTTAGTCAGCAACGTCTTGGGGGTTACTGTTGCTGTGACCACATGATCAACATGTCCTTCCTGTCGCTCAGATCAGGAGGACACCGAGTGTTGCAGCGTGTATTTGCACATCTTTATGGGAATATTATATAGAAAGAGTGCAGCAAAAATTATTTCCCAAGCCCTCATACTACTGCTAATCAACTGATTGAACACAGATGAACGGTTAATGATCCCCATAAGTCCTCTGATGATAGGGAACCTGGTCCAGCGAAGCCCGATGATACTCACAGAGACAGGGGTGTCATCTGTTAAACACCTGTGGCCAGCGAGGAGTCACTGGCAGCGTTAGGCAACACCTTTGCCAGGTGACATTAAGTGTGGTAGGACTGGCAGCTCAGCAGATATGAAGTTTTGTAAACACCAGATGAAGCAACCACATTATTGCAAGCCTACCAATCATCCTGCTCCTTATGTGTGTTTATGTAGCGCTAATGTCATGTATTCTTCGGCCCTGCCCGCTGTTTACACAGATCAGAGCGCTTCTTGAGCCAGGGGAAGAAGGAGAGAGTTGGCTCAGTAATGTTTGGACAAGTTTCCCATTAATGACTTAACTTCACTGCAGACAGTGATACATGCAATGAAACACAGCAGCAGGCAATAGACTGCAATACGTTTTGAGGCTTCTGGTTCAAACATTTAATTAATATAACGGTCCCCCTGAAAACATTGTTTGATTTTATGCTTCTATTTTCTAAGCTGGCAAAACATAAACTCCAGCCAGTAAAAATCCATGAGTATTCTCCACTAAGATCACTATTTGGCAGAAGCTATGCCCCAAATATCTTGATAGCTGTCATGCACTCATGGTCCGCTCGTCTGATGCACGTGTTGGAACATAGTTGAGGTCAATGTGAGATGAGATCATTGTCGTCTATTCTTACCATTTCACTGGGGAGCATCAAAAGCAGTCCATTGGGTCGGTATTATTATCTCTCTGAACTCATTCCATCTTTCTCTCTCTGACAGACGTACATAGTACTCGGGCATATTGATTGCGCGAGGCGCTCTGCATTGTTAAGTGGCCTGCTGCATCCCGTGAGCCATCACATCGTCAGAGGTGGCCGGGTGTAAAATGACCTTGTCCTGCGTCTCAGGACACAAGGTGACGGGGTTCAGATGATTAAGTGAAGAGCTCAGGCGCTGAGGAGCCCCGACAAAGAGACACACTATCATGTAACACCTGCATCGCCACAGCGACCCTGCCAGTCTGTCTGCTGCATCACATTTGGAGCTACTCACAGGTAGAAGCAGCATACTACATGGATACATGTATAGTTCAAAGTAGATTTGCTCCTACTAACAACACATCCTTTCGCTGGAAAATCTGTTGAAAGAATTAATGGATGGAGGAAATATATTAACAGGAATAAGTCCGGAGCATTCTCAGATGTCTGTGTAAGGTGATATAACATTTGTATATCTATATAGACATATGAATAGACATATAGAAACACAGTACAGTGTCTCCATGGCTAAAATGACAAGACTCTCATCTCCCTCGCAACAAGTGTGCTTCTTATGATGACATAATATAACTTTATATCTCCCTCGTAATAAGTGTGCTTTTTATAATAAAAAATACTACTTTATAGACACCCCAGACTTCACTGGAAGCATCTATAGAAGTGATCAGACCTATGTTTGAATTGTATTTTATTTGTCACAAGTTACTGCATGAGCAGATTTAGTCAAAAATAGTAAAAAAAATGTAAATGCAATAGTCTAGCTATGGTGTATGTCTTACTTTATACAGACATTCAGTATATTGCATTTTGTCTAAATTAAAAAGAGAATAGTTTCATTTTAAACATTTAAGTTTTAGGTTATAATATGTCATTCAGAAGCACAATTATAACGATGTCCCCTGAAGAATAAGCCGGCACAGAAGAATGAATGTCACATAACAGGGGTGTGGGGGGACTCCTGTGGGAAGTGGAACCGGTTCCCATGAACCCACCTGAGCTCACGGTGAAGACAATGAGGAGGCAGATAGCATGTGACAGGGGGGCCATGCTGAATGCAAGCCCAGTTTATCACAGGACTATAATGTAATACTCTTAAACAGCTCTTGTCTGTGCATACCACTGAAGCACAAAAGGTGTACTATTATTGGTATTCATCATCATTCATCATTAGACAACCTTACATATCTTTCACATAATTATCAAAGAACCTCTCTGCCTCCACTGTAGAAAGAATAAATATTACTCAGCCACTGCAAGAGCTCTGTCTCATTCTTCTCTCTCAAGCCAGTTATGTAAAGAATCAATGTTCTTCCTCAGTGTGTGTGTCGTGCAGCTTTACCTTACAGACATTGATCGTTTTCTCTAAATCTTATGTAATCAGAAGATATCTGTGTGTGCAGCACATGTCAACAGTCCTTTGCTTGTGCTCACGTCTGCTCCTTGTGGGGATGCTTTCAGGAGTTTTAGGTCAGCTAAGCTCTGCTGACACACCGGCTCACACCAGAAGATAAATGGTTGTTAGAGCTGTGTACACACACACACACACACACACACACACACACACACACACACACACACACACACACACACACACACACACACACACACTGAGCTTTTTAGTGTATTCTAAAGTCAGGAGAAGTTGAGTGCTGGCTTTGGCTGGTAACAGGATATCTGAAATCTCTCTTTTCCCTCCAGTCATATTCAGGAGAGACTACAGGGGATTATCTGAGGATCTGAGCTCATTGGGAAGGAAGGTGTGGCATGGAGAGAACGGAGAAGGAAGGGACACTGACGTAAAGATTGGAAAGCGGAGATGGAGTCCTGCATGTGTAAATATCCCAACTTCTGCTGATCTGTCTGCCTTAAGGCCGGGGTGTACTAGTTCACACAACGTGTTGTCCAAGCATGTCGGAAGGTGAAAGGGTTGATGCCTGCACCAAACGCTGACACTCGAAGGCGAGGTGAAAAGCTGACCATCATAGAAAAAAAAGAGAGTTTGAGAGAGAAATGTTCATCTCCACACACCAGGTCCATCGCTGCATGCAGTGGGCGTGGATGTCGGGTTTTAGGTTTTGGAAAGGTGTGGGCGAAATAGCCCTTTGGCCAGAGTCTACTAGTATGTTTATACGGTGAAAACGTACTGCTGTAAGGTGGCCCACTGTCTGGCTTTATATATGTTCTACACATCTATAACTTCAGGTCATTGCCTTCATGATCATGAGTGTAATATCCATATGTGGGCATATGTAATATCCTTGTGTATCTTATTCCACAAGGATTATTTTATGCATTCACAGTATTTCCAACAGGGTATATACAGGGCAGTATGTAAATTCACTAACATAGATATGAGGTTTATTATTTGGGTGCAAGGGTGGGAAATGTTCACATAGATGTATGGGAAGAAGTGATTGCCAACTCTTAATGGTTCTGTCTCAACGCCCCCTTCCTTCCTGGCTATATTTAAGCTGTTCTCATTAAGAGCCAATGTGTCCTCTTCTCCTCTGGCACAGACTGTAATTTACCTCTCTTTCTCTCCTAAAGGGCTGGACTGTTTTTAACCTCATCTCTGAAGGTTACGTTTACCATCCCTCCCTCCATCTTGCAACAACGAAGAAGATTTCGGGGATGTTACTCTTGATTGCTTTCCTTTTCTTACTTTCTGAGATACTTAACCTTTCGCCCAGGGAGGCCTGTCCTAGTTCCCAGCTCTTTGAAGCGCCCAACATTACTCTTGAATTCTCATCTGCCTCACTTTATTATCTCACACCAGTACAGCTCCTGCTGGCATAATTCACTTTTCTCCTTAAGCCCTGCCACCTTTGTGTTCCTGACAGCACAAGGAAAATGGACCCACATTGAGAGTTTGTGTTGACATATCTTTTCAGAGAGTAAGCCACTCTCTTTTCTGGCAGTGCCCTCTGTCTGCTGCCACAGTGTTCTCACCCAGTCTGTGTTCTCAGAGGAGAGGGCCAAATGCCCCAGTCAGATGACTTTCCAGCCACGGCCCCTTCTATTTCACCCTGTCTCTTCATTGTTCAATCTGTCGTCCTTTTGTTCCAAACCTTTCTTGATCTCTGGGATTTACCGCTGGTAGTAGTGGTGGGCTCTGGGGTCAGGGTTATGTAACCCTGATTATTTCATGGGACAAATTCAGTCAGACAGGCTGAAACTACAGTATATAGGCCAGAGTGTCAGATACATTCCTAAAGAGATGGTTTGAGGAAAGATTGCATTTTATATTAAAAACTACAGGATTTAAGATGTGTTTAAGAGAGTGTCTTGTATAAGAATGCTTTATTTTTTCCTTGGAAATGATTAACCTATTAACAATATTTTACTCCAACCCTTCTAGACCTTCCTCCTCTTCTCCCTTGGTGTGGTTTGCTCTGACGCTGTCTCTTGGCTTGTTCATACAAGATGGGACAGACAGATGAGAGGCACCTGTGGCAGTGGCCTGTACTCTGGCCTGAGTCCCAGGACCCTCGGGATTCCCTAAAACCCCCCTCTGTCACCAAGGATTACTGGGTCTATGTTCTTTTGGCACCAGAAAGTGACAGAAGAGCGCAACACATGATAGGGGGATTCAGGGAGGAGTGGCTGAGGTTTCTCACACGCATATCCATGCTGGTTGTTGTTTGTTACCCTGGATATATCTCATATATGTCAATGCTGCTTTATTAATGTGTTGGCCATCACCTCTTACCGCATTCCCTGATGTATTCACAGGCTGGACATCAGGTCATTACACTAACATTTCCGATCTAATTTTGATAGAATTTTAAATTACTTCGTATCCACTGACACAATTTCACCACTATGTTGCAGATTTCACAAAATACACTCACTGCAAAAACCTCAGTCGGGTTCATCATCATTGAGTTCTCAGTTTTCTTTTCCAAAGTAAGTGAAACTCAGTGAAAATAAATCAACCAGTAGGGTTTTACCAGTATAAAGACTGTCTGTCTCTCTGTAGATTAGTAAAATCCAATTACCTGCGTGACCCATTCAAACACAGCATATTATGTTTGTCATCGAAGTAAAGTATTATTTGCAGTTATATTTAAGCTGTATACAATTACACTGAGTGTTATCTGTGTGTATACTGTGTATACGTCCTACGGAGGTTACTGGAGATGAGAGGTCTTGAACAGTCCCAGTCGCAGGATAAATGCTGTCATATCCTGTGCATCACTGGTGACGCAGGCCAATAATCTAGGGTGTAATCTCCCCTTCCCTCTCTAAACCTGCCCCAGTCATTTACCCACAAAATGACCTTTAAACCGGTGCCTTTACCACATTACCACAGAGGCCAAGAGGCCCATTGCTGCTCAGTCGTCCCAATCACAGAATGGCATTAACACGTTTACAATCACCTCCCCCACTTTCACACCAAAAATGCTGCAATGTGACTGTGACTGTGACTGTTTTCCTGTCGGGGCATTTGTCAGATCTACTGCTGGGAACCGTTTGTCCGTAACAACCAATCTATCTACTGCTGATAATACAGATCCACCACTTGCACTCTGTATTTTATGTTATATCAGTAATCTGTATATTCTAGCATTCACTGTATTTACCACATAGCCATCTCCCTTGCCCTTGGGGAAATGGGGGCACACTTTATTGGGATATATGGTATGATGTAAGTAAAGAAACAAAAAAATAAACATGCCAATTTCTAGGCTGAGCCTGTGTCACCGGTTTATTCCCTTAACTACAGACATATATTATTTTTGACTTTTATATTGATTTTTCACACGACATTTAGTAAGCAAAAAGCCATTTCAGGCATCTGAAGTGTATACTGTAACTCCTGAATGTATTTTGAATACATTTATTTCATGCTTTTCTGAATTCTTGATACCATTATGGTTTCTGCAACACTAGTGTGATAATGCTAATATAAATGCTAATACAGCCATTTGGTTCTGATTCATTATATTTGGAAAGGAATTAGTAAATGAACAAAAGATTCTGCACCATTTAGTATCATCCACTTTGTTATAACTTGTATACATCTACCTCCTCGTATGCTTTGGGGGCTCTCCATCTCAGCTGCATCTGTGTCTTTATGCCTGTCTGGTATTTTTCCACTGACTTTATTGGGTTTCGAAGAGGTGGTGGGTCCGTCATCACAATGGTTCAGTTTTTTTTTTTTTTTGTGGTGTGTGTTAAGTAGTGTTCACTGTTTATCCTGCCTCCTTCCTTTTCATCCTCCTTTACACTGTCACACACTGCAGCGTTGGCTGTGCTCGGAAAATTCCACACTGCAGCAAAGAGATGGGTGGCAGCAGAGAGAGCGAGAGAAAGAGAGAGAGCGAGAGAGAGAAAGAGAGAAAGAGAGAGAGCTGCACTATGAAATAATTCCTACAGTTTACTATCAAAATAATGAGGACAGAGTTATAACTTAGTGGTGATATAAATAATAATGTACTATTTAAGAATTATACACAATGTAAATGTGTTTGAGAAAGGAGGGAGAGCTGTATTCATGCAGAGAGATGGAAAGTAGTGAGGGATGGAGGGACGGAGGGATAGAGGCGTGCAGCTGTTTGGTCAAAGTAACTTCAGCTGAAACGTGCAGCATCTATCATCACGTGCTCTGAGAATAAGCAGAAAAGCACTGCAGTAGCCCAATACTGCTTAAAGCTGGCTCATAAACACAAACTTAGAGACTATAAGGTGTAATGTACACCCACACTCCCATACTCCTTTTAAATAACAATACAATGCAATACTCACACGTATGTTATTCAATAATATAGAAGGTCCTTTTATTGCACATAGGTTATGATATCATAACCTTCATTGGCCTGGCACAGGTTGTTTTTTAATGCTTTGAATCCATTGTTTACATTTATTTTAAAACTTAAACATGCATTAATCATTTGTTCGCCACATGGATCAGAGGAAACAAGTGGCGAACAAAACATTGACATGACTTTCCCTGCTAATCGTAAACTTGTTAGTAAAAAGTTTATTCTATACACATCCAGCAATTATGGAGCAGCACTATCATTCATGTGGAATTGTGTTTCTGATCACCTGGTCCAGTACTCACTTTGTTTTAGCTCTGATTTTGGTCTCCACCAACTCTTGAGGGAAATATTAGGCTACAGATTTGAGTATTTTCAAATTGCCATTTGATAAATTGTCATTATAAAGATATTGATGAAGCCGCTTTGATTATATTTAATTATCCTAAACATAACTCACACAAGCTCAAACAGACTAGATACCAAGTGCCACAGAACAGACGTCACAATGCTACAAATCAATCAAACGGCCTCAGGCATGTTGCATAGAGATAGATTCAAAACAACTATTGATCAACATCACGCAGTTTGCAGATGGACTGACAAGTGGTTGGAAGGTTGGAGAAGATTGTGACACGTGAATAGAAGATAATCTTGCCACCACACAGGACATTGGGGATGATTGGTTTCAGAGAGCAGTGTCACGCTCTGTTGGAAAGGCACTTTTTTAGGCCTTGTTTAATTTGCCAAGACTGACTCAGGGCTGCAGGGGTGTTAAGGTCCTCTCTTTGAGTGGGCACTTGTTTAAATAAAGAAAAGCTTTTTGTATTTCAGGTATTGTTACAACAAAACAAATCCTGAATTTATAACTGCATCTCAAACTACTCAAAAGACTTTCACTGAAGCGACTAAAATGCTAGTTATGTTAAATGTTTTGATAGTTATCTAAATGACGACCTGAATGTTCTATATATTGCCCTTTAATGACACAGAGGGAAAATATAAAAGGTTGTATAAGGTATTCCAGGAGTGTATGTTATGTTGAATCCAGTTCTAAAATAGATATATTAGTGGCATCATGAAAATGCTGCTCGACCTCTAGTTTACTGCTGTAAATTATTCAAACTTCAGCCGTGCGCTGAAACCTAAACAAACACTTGTTATCGTTAACCTTCACAAACAAATATTTCTGAATTAGTCGACCCACCTCAGTCTGTTAAGAAAGGAAAATATTTGAATATATATATATATATATATATATATATATTGATGTCATTGTGTATTTCTGCATGGCCTCTGATTAATGTCTGGAGTCTAGACTGGATAACACTTAAGGTCTCTCACATTCCCTTCTATTATAAGTGTGGAGAAGCCGAAGCCAAGTAACATTCAGTGCAGGCTAACGTGGGCACTAAAGTACTTTGACTGGTTTACATTTACCCCGGTCCCTTATAAACTCTGATACCCTGTTGTGAAACTAATAAAAATGCAGCTCTGGACCCATCCATATACTGATTCACAAAAGCAATTCTAAATAATGTAGTTCCAGGAACTCAACTTCTGCTTTTGAACCAGAAATGTTAGTTTGGGGAATGCATGGTAGCTCTCAGAACACTGCACTATAACTCTCTCCTGACAGCAGTCCTGGGAACACATGAAGCCAGCCCCTCTCTCTTCCTCCTAACTCAACCAGAAAACTCGGGGATGGCATTTTGGCACGTGTATTATTTTGGCAGTGAGTCACTCAAAGTCAACAAAACCATCTGGACAGTGTATTAGGCAACTCATTAAAGGGCTCAGCAAAGAAACAGTGGCTACACATGGCGGTAGGTTTTTTGCACTGCAAGATGAGACCAAAACCCTCATCGCTGCTGATGAACATCCCCTTTCTCAGGACAGACAGTGAATGCAGCAGCAGAGTCAATTGCAGACTAGTCTAAAGGGCTTCTGACAGTCTGAGACATTGATAATTCCTCACCATAATAGCACTGGTGGTATTGAGCTATTGACTGGTCAGTGAGCTAGTTAAAATCAAACTGGTGTGGCAGTCAAGTTGGGGTTGTCTATGTTGGTATCATAGTGACAGCTGTGGTCCACTTTAGGGATCCACATGCCAAAGCAGTAAAATTCAACATTTTGTGATTTACTGAAAGCTGGATCTACTCCAGTCTGCACAAACCAATGCATATCTGGGAGTAGAGATCAGGAAGCTAACTATGTCCCATGCAGGAATACAAAGAGGTCTTGTGGCCTTGTCCGTATATCAAAAGTTGAATTTACATTTGTCTTTATTTGCAAAAAAAAAAAGGCATAACTGTTTGTTATTGTCTGGTGCAGCCGGTTAACCTGCTCACCCCAAATTGGTAACTAGTGAGTTCCACATTGTTTTTGTTTCTGCCACTTCAGAACTAATCATAGACAAACTATCAAAACATACACAGAGAGTACAGCACCCGGTTAGTGGCACAGTAAACACAATAAAAGCCGACAGCACTCGCAGGTATTAGAAAATAACAGTCATATTTGTTCTCGCTCTCAGAGTTTTAGCAGTTTGGGCAATTTGGGGAATTTCTTCAAATTTGGCTCAAATGTTCACTTACACTCAAAGTTGAACTGCTTATAATAAATAATTCATATTCTTATGAAATGATGACATTTTGAACAACTGGATGTAAACTGCAACATGACTGGCATACAACCTCAAGGCGGTGCTTAGTTTTAATAACTGATGACTGTAAATTAAATGATATGGACCCAGTATTTAGGTGGAATGCTGCCCCCTATTTATTTGAAGCATGTGGCCATATCTTACACATTGCACCTTTAACCTAGAGTCTCTATACACATTTGATAGTCAGGGTGAAAGTGGTTGTGAAACCTTGGCTGTGTGCTTGTGTCAATATAATGTCATGGGGTTCAGATACAGTCAGACTGGTTACACTGGACTTTTACATAACACACTGGATCTATGTTTGCTCTCAAACATCTGCACATGCACATACACGCCCAGGGCCTCACACACACACACACACACACACACACACACGTGTGCGCACACACACACATAAATAACACTGATATGTGAGGGAACTCCAAAAGCTCTGACATCTGCAGACTGAAAACAAAAACACTCTCTCTCTCTCTCTCTCTCTCTCTCTCTCTCTCTCTCTCTCTCTCTCCAAGTGAGGAGGGGTCTTGTTTCTGATTTCTAAGAAATGACGTTTACCATGTTTCCTGGAAAAAAAAGAACATTGGTGTACACTTGACAGTGAAGCCACAGCTGTGAGGACATTCATGGTCAGGACCTTTGTACCTAAAAATGGTCTTAGTTGCAGTTTTCAGCAGCCCCCAGCAAATTCTGTGCTTGCCTGAGCAAAAAAACGAAATCAAAGCCAGCATTTTATTTTCAACACAGTAATCTGAATTGCAGAGACAAGCACTATACTCTTTGTCCCAGATGCAAAACTAAACCTTTGACTTAACGATACCATGCATTGAATCCTTTACAGTGTCTTAAGGATTGAAACAATGTATATAGAATGTAATTTAGTCTCTGAGTTTAGCTACACTGCAGAAAGTGGGGAATGGGATATTGTAAAGGTCAGTTTTGCTCCTTGGTTTAAACGTCTAAAGTTTAAACCATGAGTATTTGCATGAGACCCAATGAACTTCAGTTTCATGGAAGTCCTTGAACGGTAAATGACTCCCTGCTCTGTTTGTTTTGGGCTGAATCTCCAAGATCCATGAGTCTGAGGTCGGTCTGAATAGATATTTTCTGTGCGTGTCCATGTATGTGAGTGTGCGTGAAAATCTAAATATTATGGTTCTAGATTTTGGCAGTCTTAGGTGCCACGTGATGTCCTGAATAACATGTGGAGAGCATGAAAACGTTTTGTGCTCACTCTCTGCATGTTTGGGTCATATGGAACTCATTAGTGTACAGTGAGCTGCAGGGAGAAACGCAGAGCTGCAAGACCTGCACACTCTCATGGCTAAAATCATGTCATTTTGACTCCATTGTAAACCTCACTCTGTTTCCTAGTAAACCCCACAAACTGCATTCATGAGCCTAGAAAGGTGGAGGGAAGATATCGGAGATAAAGCTGCTCATGTTCACCCTGATGGAAAACAAACGGCCATGAGGTTAGAAAGTTTGTTTTGTTTTTCTCAACAGTCTCCACCACACCCTTTTCAGGCAAATGTATACCCATTACTTTGTTAATACGCTGAATGAATTGAGTTTGTGCTGTGTTTGTTCAATTATTTGATCTGTGCTAGGCTGTTTAGTTTGGCTGTGTTGACTGAGTTGAGAAGCTCAGTGACTGCTTGGCTTTAAACTTGTTACCACAGTGCTGCTACTGAAATGTGCATTCGCATGTAGTTCATTTGCATTTAAAAGAATAAAATATGTTGATTTATTCCTTTTCAGGAAAGTGTGCTCTGTGATTGTAGTGCTTACATTTATTCTTGTTTTTTGTATTAATGTAGGGGGGAAATGGGAATTTTGAGTTAACATCTTGCTTTGCGTTATCCCTGTGTGTGTGTGTGTGTGTGTGTGTGTGTGTGTGTGTGTGTGTGTGTGTGTGTGTGTGTGTGTGTGTGTGTGTGTGTGTGTGTGTGCGTGTGTGTGCGTGTGTGTGTGTGTTACTCTCAGGCTGTAGCCTGCAGCTAAATAGTGGACGTGTTGACAGCAAGTTGGACTGTGGGTACAGTGAGAAGTCACAGAACAAGGATTACTGTGGTGAAAGGGAAACTGTGTTTGATTAAAGGAAGAGCAATCTGTGTATCGCTACAGACTTTCTTTCCCGAAATGTCCATTATACTTTCATTTAATTTGGGACTGGTTGTTTGACTGTTATTTATAAAAAATAAAATAAAAAGTGTGCATTCAGATAAAGAAAACCGCACTTTCTTCCAATATAAAATCAAATGCTTTCACCTTTTTATTTCAAAATGTTGGCTGTTGGTATTTGTTGCAAATTCCTGAAACAGGCGTAACATGAAGAGACTTTTTCAGGCTACATAACGGATAACTATAAAGACGGACATCGTTTGAAATGAGCTGCTGAGCATATTTACACGATGCCAAAGGGTTTACACAGCACTGCAGCCGATGTGTGACATGTGTGAAAGGTTGCACTAGCCATAGATATGCTCAGCAATTGCCAGCACCAATTCCTTCTGGTCCACTTGTCAGAGAGTGACACCTACTATGCTTTGACTTCGATGTGACAGGTTGGCCAGACAGGATGTGGGGCCTTAGGCAGGGCACGTGAAACAGACTTGGTGCGGTGGCTTGGAAATAACCCAAAGGCCACATTCAGACAAGAACTTGGCAACCAAGATCCTGGACATAGTGTTAGGATGTTGGTGTTGGGTGTCCCGTCTTGGTGTTGTGTGTCCTGTTTTATTGTGAAGTCCGTGTTTTGTGTGTTCCTGCACTTCCTGTTCCCGTGATTGTCTGTGATTGTCTGTCAGCCCCGTTCCCTGATTGTGTATTCCTTTCACCTGTGTTGCCCTCAGTGTTTTCCACCTGTTCCTCGTTACCCTCCTCTTGTATTTAAACCCTGTCTGTCTCCTGTCCCCTTGTCGGATCGTACTGCTTTTTCCCCCGTCTGTTACCCCTGTCGTGAGTAGTCTTGTCCCGGTCTGTTGGAGTCCTGTCTGTTCTGGTAGCCTTTTGTAGTTTTGAAGCCTGTCTTTAGTTTTGTTTATAAAAATAAATTTACTTTCAACTGTTGCAGTTGCGTTTGGGTCCTCTCCTTCCCCACACATGACAGAACGATCCGACCAGTATTTGGACCCAGCCTGCAACTTTTTATCTTTTCGACCCCTTTTTCCCTACCATGGAAGGTCCACGGCCAGCCACTGTCCGCCTTTATTTTTGTGACGCTCGTGGCCGTAGCCTGGGCTACCACGACCAGGTCATGGACGCTGACTTCGAGGCAGTTAATGGGCCCCGTGAGGCGTTTGGTGGTCACCGTAGCCGCCAGAAGAGTCAGGTCAACCAAGTTACGGACTCTGAGCGCAACCCATGGTTGGGTTCCCGGCTGGCGTATGGTGGGCCCCGTAGCCTGAGAGTCAAGACTCTGGCCGCCAGGGTTCCTGATCCGGAGGCTCGAACCTCTGGGCCTCGTCGGCGTCGGGTTCCCGCTGCTGCCCCCGCGCCGCAGCCCAGGCCTCGTCTCCGGTCGGCGGACCGGCCGACACCGTCTCCTCGTCTCCAGTCGGCGGACCGGCCGACACCGTCTCCAGTCGGCGGACCGGCCGACACCGTCTCCTCGTCTCCAGTCGGCGGACCGGCCGACACCGTCTCCTCGTCTCCAGTCGGCGGACCGGCCGACACCGTCTCCTCGTCTCCAGTCGGCGGACCGGCCGACACCGTCTCCTCGTCTCCAGTCGGCGGACCGTCCGACACCGTCTCCTCGTCTCCAGTCGGCGGACCGTCCGACACCGTCTCCTCGTCTCCAGTCGGCGGACCGTCCGACACCGTCTCCTCGTCTCCAGTCGGCGGACCGTCCGACACCGTCTCCTCGTCTCCAGTCGGCGGACCGGCCGGTCCCGGCTCTCGCCGCGACTGCGCCGCTGCCAGCCCCGGTCCCGGCTCTCGCCGCGACTGCGCCGCTGCCAGCCCCGGTCCCGGCTCTCGCCGCGACTGCGCCGCTGCCAGCCCCGGTCCCGGCTCTCGCCGCGACTGCGCCGCTGCCAGCCCCGGTCCCGGCTCTCGCCGCGACTGCGCCGCTGCCAGCCCCGGTCCCGGCTCTCGCCTCGACTGCGCCGCTGCCGGTCCCGGCTCTCGCCGCGACTGCGCCGCTGCCAGCCCCGGTCCCGGCTCTCGCCGCGACTGCGCCGCTGCCAGCCCCGGTCCCGGCTCTCGCCGCGACTGCGCCGCTGCCAGCCCCGGTCCCGGCTCCCGCCTCGACTGCGCCGCTGCCAGCCCCGGTCCCGGCTCCCCGGCCTGTTCCCGGCACCCCTGAGACTAGTTTCCCCGAGGCTAGTGTCCCCGCTGCCTCCTCGCAGCCGTCTAGTGTCCCCGCTGCCTCCTCGCAGCCGTCTAGTGTCCCCGCTGCCTCCTCGCAGCCGTCTAGTGTCCCCGCTGCCTCCTCGCAGCCGTCTAGTGTCCCCGCTGCCTCCTCGCAGCCGTCTAGTGTCCCCGCTGCCTCCTCGCAGCCGTCTAGTGTCCCCGCTGCCTCCTCGCAGCCGTCTAGTGTCCCCGCTGCCTCCTCGCAGCCGTCCAGTGTCCCCGCTGCCACCGCCCTGTCCCCTCTAGTGTCCCTGTCCCCTCTAGTGTCCCTGTTCCCTCTAGTGTCCCCTCTAGTGTCCCTGTCCCCTCTAGTGTCCCTGTCCCCTCTAGTGTCCCCTCTAGTGTCCCGATCCCCTCTAGTGTCCCCCTCTGATGGCCGTCCTCTCATGCCCCCGGACTGCCTGTGCCCGCCTAGTGGCCGTCCTCCAGCTCGCCCCCCAGACCGTTTCCGCCCGCCTAGTGGCCGTCTTCCGGCACGCCCTCCGGCCATGCCCCTGGACTGCCTGTGCCCGCCGGGTGTCCGTCCTCCGGCACGCCCCCCAGACTATTTCCGCCCGCCGGGTGTCCGTCCTCCGGCACGCCCCCCGGACTGTTTCCGCCCGCCTGGTGGCCGGCCTTTGGTCATGTACCCTGACGTTTTTTTGGCCGCGCTCCTGGTCCCTCCACCGGCTCCCCTCCACCCACCCTGGGGGAGTCATTTGTTTTTGGGTCGTCTGGGATCCGCCCCTTGAGAGGGGGGTACTGTTAGGATGTTGGTGTTGGGTGTCCCGTCTTGGTGTTGTGTGTCCTGTTTTATTGTGAAGTCCGTGTTTTGTGTGTTCCTGCACTTCCTGTTCCCGTGATTGTCTGTGATTGTCTGTCAGCCCCGTTCCCTGATTGTGTATTCCTTTCACCTGTGTTGCCCTCAGTGTTTTCCACCTGTTCCTCGTTACCCTCCTCTTGTATTTAAACCCTGTCTGTCTCCTGTCCCCTTGTCGGATCGTACTGCTTTTTCCCCCCGTCTGTTACCCCTGTCGTGAGTAGTCTTGTCCCGGTCTGTTGGAGTCCTGTCTGTTCTGGTAGCCTTTTGTAGTTTTGAAGCCTGTCTTTAGTTTTGTTTATAAAAATAAATTTACTTTCAACTGTTGCAGTTGCGTTTGGGTCCTCTCCTTCCCCACACATGACACATAGAATCTGACCCAATGTTGCCTCCAGGTCGAGATGAAATCAGAGCTTGGGCAGCCAGTATCAATGCACAGCGACTCACTTTTAGTTATCTATCGGAAGTCAGGAGTCCCGGATAAGGTTGGAGGGGGGCATAATTTGGCCAGGTCTACTTGTGTAAAAATGTTCCAGCAGAGCAAGAGACCACCAGACAGGAGCCACAGTGACTATATATAACCTGTGGCAGACGTATGATTTGTGTCCTGTTCATGTTGACATGAAGAATGAAATACAGAGAAGTAATCAAAGGCTGGTTCAACTGGCTTATTAATAGCGGCACATCACACCGTTTGTTGAATATTGTACTGTAGTATTACACTTCTCTCTGGAAATGGAGGCCCTAGTTTTCTGAATAAGTCTGCAACCAATCCCAACTTCCCACGCTGCTCATATACACGCTGTCCTCTAGAGACTGTTCCCATGGTGATGTGCTCGTGCATAACTAGGCTTGATCCACTGGGTGTAGAAACTGGGCCATCCCACCAAGGAAGTTCAATACGTTTCATTATTTTCAACACAGGCATGTGAGCAATGGCCCACACAATATACAGAAACATAAACTGTCATTCCCGGCAAATTGTTTGCCTACACACGCAAACTCAATAATTCCCCTGGCCTCACGTTAGAGTGTGGCATGTTTGTTGACAAACAGATAGCCAGCTCAATACACCAAGTTCAGTTTGTGTTGGCACAATACCATAAGGTTGTGCACGTCCTCAACTTTCACTCAAATGCTCATGATATGGAGTAGATAAAGCTGCTCGTTTCGCAGTATCAGTGTTTCTAGTGTTTGCTTCTCACTGGAATATTGAGCTGCTTGAATTTTAGCCAAGGTTGCACAAATGCATCTCCAATTCTCCCACTGCCTGTAACCCAGAGGAAGTTGGTTTATTGGGATCAGCCAGGCTCTTCCATAGCTCTTCCCAAGTGCATCACAGGCATGTGCTAGAATGTAGTGGGCTTCAGGAATGCACTTGAGGAATGTGTCAATGTATTTGAAGAATCTGAAGTTAAACTTGTGTGTGTACCTTGCTGAGGGGCTCTCCAAGGCTACGGTTAGAGACAGTAAAATAAAGCTATCGCCAATGACGTTGACACTATTACAAGCCTATTACAACTGTGAAATTCATGTTCACATTACTAGACACGCAGTTAGGCAGTTTTAACTTTTTCCAATATCTTAACTTTTGTTTGTTTATATGACAATATTCTGAGCAATGAAATAAAGTATCAACATGATAACATTTATTTAAACTAACTGCCCATAATACTATCAGCCTGTGTTAAGTGCCTGTCTATTTTTTCACTTTCCAGCCTCTGCTTATGATAACCTTCACTGTCTAAACAATATGCTCGTATGCTTCAAACCGCACGTTCTGATTCTCACAAGAAAATGTCATGCATCAATACAGGAGGCTTAACTAGGCTTAGTGTATATTGCCCTGACTCCCTTTTTTTATGACTTTATGTACTGTTCAAACAAACATCCTCATCGCTATCCAAGAATCTGATCCAAGAATAATTTATGAGACAAAAGAAACTGTTGTTATACAAATTATATGTAATTAAGTGTCATTTGTTCATTCAGAAGGAACAAATATAAGTAAATTGCAGTTTACAAATGTTTTATTTCAGTGTATGATAGGTGAGTTTTTTGTTTAAACTGGTGCTTTGATTGTGATTTTATCGTCAGTGCAGCAGTCAGTGTCTTGTTATCAGATGAGCCTTTTTTTTCCATTAACAAAATAAAAGGTGGAAGGAATGACATGTGGAACATGTGGGCTGGTGGGCAATGCAAGTAAACAAGGCTGTCCTTGAGTTAGCATTGAGTGCCAGCTACACTCATCACTATCAACACACTCGTCACGAAAGCGGGCCGTCGCCTAAATGACGGAGCATGTAGGCCCATCCCCTTTCTAAGTCAAGCACTCGTACTCACCCATGTTTCACTTCCTCACGTGTCTCCGAGTGAGGGGGAGGGCTTATGGATGCACTGGAAAATGAGATGTGAAGTTGGTCGAATAACACTGTTGAGATTCCCCCCACACGGGAATTTCAAGACATTCCTCAAAGTACAACTTGTACATTTAGTAAATGATGGTCCAATTTAGATTTAAAGTAGTGTTTGCTTCAGGCCATAGCTACTGTACTTTGGAACAAAAAGCTGGGAGTGGTCCATGCTTTGTCTTAAAACGTATACCCTTTCACACTATTTTTCAGTTCATGAAGGTTAATTGTAACACTTTGGGCGCTTAAACATGTCTTGTTCAGTGTCCGGTTGTACTAGAAGACACTCTCAAGAGTCACAGTTACGGATGCACCTTGTTCACCAGGCTCGCTAGCTGGTGTTAGTTGGTGACTTAGCGGTACCTGGGCCTCGCCCCATGGGGTTAATGGGGAAAAACAACATCTCATCAACTTTCAAGTGGTGAATTGTTTTTGTCCTCAGGTGACAGTAATGAGGCGAATAAAACAATATAAAACTTACTTTGATACTAAGTGGCTTTATCTGAGGTGTTTTCAAACAGCATTTTTCAGTTTTACAAGAGGGTCAGTTAAGGCAGGATCAATAAACGGCATCAGAAGAACACAATACCGATTCCAATATCTGATCGATGGAGCGTACCAATCACATACACAGCACATTGTTTGGCTGTGACTGGTACCAGTACCATGTCTGGTGTACTGGATTTCAAATAAGAAGAACACATTTCACAGTTACGTTTTTGTAAGTGCTGATGCTGCATTTCCAGAGGCCTCTGCTGCGTCTTCAGTGGGTAGAGTTTACAATTACGCCTGTGTTTGTAGAAGGCCACCATTATACAATGTGCACGGAGGAGGTTGTTGGACGTTGCATCACTGCTCTGTTTCATAGCTGGATTGAGGGCCCCGTGGTGCAGCCTGGATCTATTGTCTTGGGGCACGAACCCATGACATGAGAGGGGAAGCCGTGCTGAGCTGACATAACACCAACGCATCAACGAGGCCATGGTGACTCGGCTAGAAAGTCGGCAACTCATACACATGAACACACACTTTCTTGTATCTTTCATACTGTGTAGTCTTTGTGGGATTTGTAGAGTTTGACCAAAGAAACAATGTTGAAGAATTCAGTGCTTTCAACTTCAAGATTAGAAGCACTATGAAAAGAGGGTTTTTCTGTGTTGAAGATAAATATTTTAGAATGAGATCTCTTGGCTTCTTAATATCTAACTGAACATCCTGGACGTTACAAAATTTAGAGCACAGACAGGCATTCATCCCGATCCTAGTCTTGAGGCCCACTCTACACATTTGCAATTACACAAGTAAATCCTTCACACGGTAACATGACACGGCCTCGGTTGTCCTTCCCGAAAAAATGGACTGCCGTGATTAAGTCAGTATTGTTCTGTTGATCCTGGGATCAGAACTTCTGGGAAGCCCAGGGTGTACCTCCTAACACACACACACACCCGCACAACACACACGCACGCTCTCTTCTCTTTTTTTGTTCTGATCCATGTTTCACACCAGACCACCAGGGAGTCTCTACCTGTGAGACCAGTGGGAAGAGAGTGCCCTGTCCAAGTGCTGATCATTTAATCCCCTTCCTGCTCTGGGATCCTTTCTTCCCATTTATAATCCCAGTGGAGAACTGGAACATCAGAGATTAGTGCATGATTAGGCTGTCTAGTGACCTAGGTCTGTTTACTGTATCTCAGCTTTGTCTGGTCTGGCACACCAGTTAGACTCATTAAGTCAACTGCTACTCATAAACACATTTCCAGTTTTGTCTGTACATATCTGATGTTTGCAGATATTACGCACAGCATCCACCCAGATATGTGTGTCTCTTGACATTCTAGCATACTGAAACAAATATATTTAAAAACTAGCTTTAGGGCTCTGAAAAATTCCAATATTGTAGTCAGCAGTTTATTTGCATTAATAAATATGATCCTGTTCAGGTTCAAATCATCAAAAATCTCACGCCCAAAAAGATAAACTGATGTGTCTAATAATACTAATACTATACTAATATGACTGGCCAACAAAAAAGTTGAACCTGGCTGCTCAGCGGTTGCCAGTGTAACATGTTTGGAATAGACATGTATTGGTCAGTCAACCCCATGTAGGTGCACATTCCAGTAGAAGACCTTGTATTATGTAGAACTGTGCCTACTGTCTGATGATACCCATCTACTGTTAACTTCTGTCTGGCAATTATAGGCGGAACATTTTGCACCCCTGATAGGTTTCCTGATATGTATGTTCCGGCCTGATAGCAGAATAAACTGTCTTTAAACCATGGGTGTATAGAGAGCTGCATACATGTGGCTAGCAGGATTGTCCATCATTGTAAAAGAAAAATCTGTAAAACTGTTGACAGGACACCTCAAACAGTAATCATGGGCAGTTACTTTTTGTAGTATGAAATGTCGATCAATGATGTAATATTAGTTAACATTTCCCAGAGCCAAGAAAAGATATGTTATGGGTGTTATGTCATCTCACATGTGCAGTTTATAGGTGGGGTCAAGGTCGGCGACAGTAAATTGAACAATCCATATGGGTGAGCAGCTTTCACTGGAATTATCTTGTAATACAGCATATAAATGCTTCAAACTCAAAGATGTATTAGTCCAACTGGAATTTCTGAACCATATGCCATATTCTCACAAGTACGTGTCACACTTAAGCAGCCCCTTGTGCTTTTTTGATGCAGCCCTATTATTGGTCTGGACACAACCTCATGTCTCATATTGCTGTAATGACAAGTGTCCAACTCGTAATGGGTGTTCACCCTAATAATATTCAAGTCAAACCAGATTGCATTGCATTCATAATTAAACCATTAAATGTGATGGACAATAATAATGGGAGGGTTTTGGTTTCAACCCTCACATGACTGACTCTGCCTGGGTTGTGAGGTCACACTTTCCAATTCGTAAACATGGGAATCTTTCCATTTGATATGATGTGAACATGGCAATAGTCGCTAAGTTAATTCCTGGCTTTTTGTGCCAATGAAACAAAGGCTGTTTTCTCGAAGGTTCTCTCAATAGTCATAATCATACAATATATTTAATTATCAGTTATATTTTTGTTTAAATCTAACTTGTACATTCAGTTGACATCCACTGCAATTACATATGCCTCCCGTCTAGGATGCCACCTAAACTCACCGTTCAGGTGTACCCATCTTATTGCTGAAGCATGAAAACGAAAGTCGAAATAGTATAATCAAAAATAAGTGTGCAGTTTCGATTACCTTCTTACCATTTTAAATCCCCTGCTGCCTTCTGTCTCCACTACCATTTGATGTTGCAAGAATATGATTAAACTATCAATGCAACCTGCAGCCTGTTTTTGTTTTTTATAAAGTAACTCGCAAGTACATTGAAAAAAAATTCCTCAGCGAGTGTTTTGTTTTTGAGTCGAGTATTTTTCCTGTTCACCCCTCCCCCCTGTTTTCTCTCCTTCCTCTTTGTTTGCTCGTTCTGCTTGATCCTCTCCTCGGTGCCTTGTCTCCTCCCAGCGACAGCTCCGGCTCTGTGATTGGCCAGTTGCGAATAGAGGGCGGGACTTTCTGGTTGCCTCTGCTGTTTTTCTCGCTAGAGGATCAGCTCTGGCGTCACTTTCGGTAGCAGCCACACGACGGAAACAACCGTCGCTTGAAAAACGTTTTAAGCAGCTCTAAAGCTGCGTGTGTAGCGTTTTTATTACACATTACAATACGGAGATTATCCAACAGAGCGGAGGAGTTTTAAAATGTGTCCTTCGTAAAGGAAAATAGGGGGAAATACGGTATTTAGTCGTTGCCTCGGTCCTTCCTGTCCAGCCCTTTGTTTTTCACACTGCTGTGCTTGTGCAGGCGACCAGTAGCGCCCCCGCGCGAGCTAACAGAGAAGTGCTCGAGGATAGGGAGCCAAACCAGCGGCCGAGCCTCCTCCGACGTGGGTCCCCCCAGCTCAGTAGTCCGATGCGGAGTGAGGATGAGTCCGGCTCTGGAAGCCCTCATGCAGGCGGACGGGACTCCTTATCCCGGGAAAGGGGTGATGCTTAAGCCCTTCGTGCACCAGGTGGGAGGCCATTCCTGCGTGCTACGGTTTGGGGAACAAACAATATGCAAGCCGCTCATACCCCGCGAGCACCAGTTCTACAAGAGCCTCCCTCCAGAGATGAGGAAGTTCACCCCTCAGTACAAAGGTAAGACCCCCATCACACATCTGCTGAGTGTTGTATTAGTAACGGTACCCAGCTTCAACCCCTTTCTTTATCTTTGTGCTTAACGTGTAATAGTCAAAGCACTCTTTGCTGAATCTAATATTACATTGCATAAAAATGTAAATATGTTCATATTGTAAGGATATTATTTAGCCGTGGGTGTAATGGATTACTGCAAGAGCTCAAAGAACATGGTGTACACCATAAACACAGCAATATGGAAAGTTGTTTTTTTCAAATATTTATAGGTCGATTCATTTATCTTTTAAATGGTCACATAATGTCATGTTGGACCAATTTGCAGGCACCTCGGCCAGTTCTCTGGATGAGACCCTGACAGTCACCTGGAGGGAGAGGGGGGGGGGGGGGGCTTTCGAGTAGCAGCCAGGCTTGAGGGCCTGACTGGGACCAGTAAGCCAGAGGACTCTCATGTGCTGTGCCAGGGTTTATAGACGGCTTCGGTTTCAGAATGAGATAGAGTTACACTGGGATAACACAAATAAACGGGACAGCTCGCCAGTAAAGTCATTCACGCGTCACTTGAGGAGATTTCCAGGTCCGTCACAGAAACATGTACACAAATGCACAGTTCCATCCACACACATGGAATTAAAGCATAGTGTTCCTCTGGTTGTGTCTCACAGCCACAGACAATGACACCTCGTACATTCTGATACAGAAGTCTTAAGGTGGCCATGTGACGGAGGAAAGACACACTATTAAAAATTATAAAAAAGTCCCAGAATGAGGAGTAGGGTTATGAAGAGTAGATCGTAGAAGACTTCTGCGGCCTGTGACACTCTTATTACATTTCACACAATAATAATGTGTGGTGTTCATTAGCTTATAACTAAAGACATTTAAATGGACATTTCAGTGTCATCTTGTTAGTGGCCTGTAATGAGAATAAAGAAGAAATTCATGTAGATGATGTAGACAAGTTAGAGAAATAGTTAAAAGCTTTGAGACCTCAGTAAAAGGTAGTTGTAACATTGTCTGCATCTACTGTTAAGCATGGAGATGGGGAAGAAGGTTTCATTTCCAAGATACAGACATCAAAGTCTGATTTGGCAGAACTTTTGAACCTAATAAAACAATAAGCACTGATAGTGATCTTTAACTATGGTTGTACTATAATAGCAGGAGTTTGACAATCAGGCTATAAACATATTAATTGATGTACCCATTTCTCTAATTTATGAGCCTCTCTTGTGAATTAAGTCAGAGTGACTCACAAATTCCCACACTCACTGAGGTGGTGTGATGACGGTGCAGCTCTGAATGGACGGCATAGTCCACGAGGAAGAGGCAGGGCCTCCTGCAGGATAGTGATGTCAGCCATGTCCAGGGCTGCGGAAGAAACATATAGGCCATGTCCTCAGGCCCACCATTTAACGCGCTAAAACAATCCAATGCAATTTTTAAAACATTGGCTGTTTGGTGAGGTTGTTCTTAGTGTAAATGGCTGTTAATTCTCTGCTATCCAGTGGCTGTTTTATAAACCACTACTTGTGTTGTTTGATGCAAAGGGTATCATGTATTGACGTTGATGCTGTGTCCTTATCTCTGCCACTTTCTCTGCCGGGCAGTTTCGGCTTCATCCTTCCTTCCTGTCTTTGGTTTATCTGTATCAGCCGCTGCAGCTGTGATGTTTATTCTAAGTGTTGCACCTCCCCCACCCTGCACACACACACAGGCCCTTGTAGGGACTTTTGCTAGGGACAGGGGGTCTACTGTGGATCATGTTATAAATTAGCGTTGGCATTAAGGTAGACTGTATTTCATTGATCATTAAGATGATTATATCCCTTCCTCGCTCTGGTTTGTTTTGAGGTTTGTGAAACTGGTTGGTATTCCACTCTCAACAAATTGCAAAACCTCTTTTAAATGTTCTTGTTTCATTTAAGGCTTGTATTATGAACTGTGTAGACCGACTGATTATCACTGAATCATGGTTACGTCTGTAATGTGGTTAAGCGACTCTTCTCTGTTGCTTATTTCACTGTTGTTTGATGTATGTTGTGGAAAGAGAGATCTGTACTTCATTTTCATGTCATTGCCGACTGCTTGAAACTCTGTATAATGCCTTATTGTGTGTTTCATAAGGATGTTTAGCAATTGCTTAATAAATGCCCTGCTGAGTTTGACACATTTCAGCCTTGTGTGGTATTTTGTCTCTCGTTTCCTGAATGAGTTATCAAAACATGTTGCTCTTGATTAGGGCTGTCAAAATTGCTAAAAAATGACGTTCGAATATTCCCTTTTAAAAAAACACATATATTCGAATATATGTGTAAATACAAAATGTGTGTGTTTATGCATGTGGAAATGCGAACATAAAGATGGGTGTATGAATGTGTCAATATCTTTGTGGAAATGTGTTTTTAAAATGTGAAATAAAAAAAGATTTGGTGAGGCATGTTCTCTGTAATTGAATGAATTACTACTTAGTATGGTTCCCACAATTATAAATGATAACCTAAATAGAATTGACTTAAGAATTCAGTACTAATAACCGCTCTCTGGTGCTCCTTCTCACCCTCTCTCAGGTGTAGTGTCAGTCAGTTTCGAAGAAGATGAGGAAGGGAACCTGTGCCTCATCGCCTATCCCCTCCACAGTGAATCTGGGGACCTGGAAAACAAAGATCCCTCAGCAGACTGTGAGCCCAAGAGCAAGTTGCTGAAGTTGAGCAACAAGAAGCAGTCCTCGTTGCTTCTGGACAACGACAACTTCAGCAAAGACAGAGGTCGACACAGCCGGAAAGAAGACAAGATCATGAGGTGAGGGTGCTTGTCATAACACCATATTGTTTCATAAACGATGAGACACTTTATTAAGGTTCTGTAATGCCAATGCTGACGTCTTTTCTGTGTTGTCACTTTTGCAGTTATAATCGTGAGGAGATGCAGCAGCAGGCTGAGGTTCTCTACTTCAGCCTGGAAAAAGGCAACGTTGTGCCACAGATCAAACACAACCCCTGGAGTCTCAAATGTCATCAGCAGCACTTACAAAGGATGAAGGAGAATGCAAAGCACCGTAACCAATACAGTATCCTTTCATCAATAAACAGCCAGTACTGTGTGTCTAAGTGTGCACTGAAGTAGACAGATGGGTCTTAGCTGTTAAAATAAACATGCACAAAGCGAGTTAGTTTGAAGGTCTTTTTTTACTGTGTGATCCTTAACCCCCTTTCACAGAATTTATTCTTTTGGAGAACCTGACGTGGCGCTACACTGTACCATGTGTCTTAGACTTGAAGATGGGAACTCGCCAACATGGAGATGATGCATCAGAGGAGAAGAAAGCCAATCAGATTCGCAAGTGTCAACAGAGCACATCTGCTTCTATTGGAGTGCGACTTTGTGGCATGCAGGTACGGTAGAGATGCAACACAACTCCTTTGCGATCAAGTTTTTCCCGTATTGGTTACACGTGGATCTGTAGTGCTCATGTTTCTATGTAACCTGCAGGTGTACCAGTCAGACTCAGGCCAGCTGATGTTCATGAATAAGTACCACGGCCGTAAGCTGACCCTCGCGGGCTTCAAGGAGGCACTCTATCAGTTCTTCCACAACGGGTGTCGCCTACGACGAGAGCTGCTGTCCCCAGTGCTGCGCAGACTCCGGGAAATGCAAGCTGCCTTGGCGTCCTGCGAGTCTTACCGCTTCTACTCCAGCTCCCTGCTCATAATCTACGATGGAGACCCTCCCAGGACTCGTACTAGACCCAGACACCATGGTGGGGAAGAAGGTGATGAGGATGAGCCATCTGATTATGATGAAGAGGAGGAGGAGGAGGAGGAGGAGGAGGAAGGGGAAGGGGCTTTTGGTTTCCCTCGATCTTCCTCAGCAGGTGGCAGTGCTGGTGTGGCCGGAGGGAGCAGCAACAGTGGCAGCAGTCGCTCCTCCCACAGCACAGCAGAGGCCAGTAGCCCTGTGGTAGACGTGCGCATGATTGACTTTGCGCACACTACCTGTCGGCACTATGGAGAGGACAGTGTGGTGCATGAAGGCCAGGACAGTGGTTTCATTTTCGGCCTCCAGAACTTGATAACCATTATCTCCGAGCTGGAGGATCACAGTACTGATTGAGGCTGGACCGGATCCAACATGGTCTAAATTTCCAGCATGGGAAGAGCTCATTGATCTGAAACCATGCTACCCCAAGGTGCATCGCCCTGACGCCTACACGGGGGTCTGACACTTCTCTGCTTGGAGGGAACCTCAGACACCTCGGGGTCAGGGGAGAGTCTGTGTGGTTGTTCCCGCGCTCTCCCTCACCTGACCGAGGACAGGGCGTCCTGTGCCCTTACTTGCACTTTTCTCTTTCTGGGACTGCTCCTTTTCTTTGTTATACATAGCAGGAGAGACGTTGTATGAGACGGCGGTCTTTCAACAAACACAGGGACTCCTGTAGCACCCTAGGACCGCCCTTCCCCTCTCCTCCTCTGGTACAGACGAGTTTCTTTATTGTTAAGTTCTCTCTGAGAGAGAAAGAGCGAGGCAGAGATAATTGAAGCTCAAGTGTAGTTCTAGGAGCCTGACGTGGTGCTTTACCTGTGATATGACATGTTTTTTTTATTTTTAATGAAGTTTGGACTGCCGGTCCTGAACAGCACATTACTAGTGGGGAAGTTGACTGTACAAGCTGACCTTGGCTGGCTAGGTCAGTACCTTTTTGTAGCAATTGAAAACATAAGCTTCGGAGAAGGACATTTTCTGTTATTGTTGGTCTCTCTTCAGACCTTTGCCACAAACATGGTTTGTGTGTCCACCGGGCACTCGTATTTACACTTTTTGGTGGAAGAACAAGATTATTTTGGTCTAGAAGAAGGGATTGGCCTTCTTTCAGCCGTTGCTCTCCCTTGTACCTTTTTTTTCTTTTTGCCTGTATACAAAAGACTTTTTGAGAGGGTAATATCCTTGTTTTTTCACTGTCCTTGTTTTTTGTCTGATTTTCACCTCTTCATTCCTGAAACTTTGACTAAACAAAGAGAATATATTGATTTAAAAACACTAGCTACAAAGACTATATAGAGATTATTTATTTGAAAGGATTGTTAAAAAAATAAATAAAATGGAAACCTCTACATTCCATGCTACCACTCTTATCCGTTCTGATACCAACTTTGATTTATTTTATTATTGCAAGAGACAATGGTTCTCTTGTATACCTGTGTGTTAACAGTGTCTTGAAAAATAAAGACATTCATTTGTTGTAAAATCTACTGTCTGTGGTAATTTATGTACCTCGCATATCTAACAAAGTGTACATTATAGACTTACAGCTTCTACTATGAAATCATTTTAACTCAGCCGGATCAATAGAAACAGTGGTTCAAGCTTATGATATCTAACCAGGTTGACTCCTGATTTAAAATGTAAGTTGTGTGTGTGAACAATGTCATGTTCAGGCCACCTATGAATCATCTGTCGATCAGTCCATTGTAATGCTTCAACTGGCAGAAGAAAGCTCCGTTTACACACAACTGAGGAAAAATATTATGTCTGCTTGCGCTTATATCAGAAATGTTGTTTTTCTCTGCAGTAAGATGGAATCTGAAGCCCAAACACTAAAATGAAGAGTGAGACAAAACCACAACGTGGGTTCTGCTGACTGATGATGTTGTTTGAGGTTGATGTACGTGATCAAAAATCAAAAATAAAGACAACAATTTGGTTTTGAGGTGACGGTAGTATTAAGGACATTACTGAACAATGGCATGTGTGTTTCTATGCAGTAACAAGGAGTTACAATGTGATGTGCAGCTGGTGCTGTTTGCTTCTTTTGTGGGTAATTTAAATACTTAAGACAAAATCCATCCGCAGGAAAATCCCTATCAAAGGAACAGGCTTTCCTCGTTCAGATTTGACCTAGTTTGCACAATATGCTTGAGATAGTGTAGATGTAAAGATTGCAAACCTCACGTTGCATGCGTCATCATAGCTGCAGAGTTCATTTTTAAGCAGTTTAGTGGAGGTTTTTGGCCTGGTTGCCATTTAGCGGTGACATCGGTGACTGATCTGCACTAGGGCTCAGATTATACACTTAAAACATGAAAAACTTCCTGTTGAGCTGTAATGCTAAGCAGGAAGCATTGCAAAGTGTTAGCCAGCAGCCACATGTACGAACAGATCCGAAGCAGAAACCTCAGATGACCACTATTTGTTTGATACCCTGAGCTCTCAACTCCCTGGTTAAATAAGTGAGCCTAATTGGCTTCCCACCACCAGAGAACACCCTGGGCTAAGGAGGGTAAGTGCACAGAAACTCTGGCTGTGTGGAAAGTACGTCTTGTATGCTGCATGGCTTTGCAGCAACTTGACACACCTGTTCTACATGATGGGTGGGGTTATTGGTGACATTTCTAAAGGCTAGGTGATGACGTAGCTGCAGTACCGACCTGCTTTCAAACCAAAACGTTTGTTTGACATGGTTGGTCGAGTAGGCCCTCGGGAGCATCACGCAGCACTCCCCTGCTACAGCCACACATCATTCACTTAGCTGGAACAGACTGAGTCAGAGCCTTCAGATGACCCACATACCCACACGGTGTGCAAAATGTATTCACAACAGTATTCATGCATATATCAACCAAAAAATAAGAAAGAAAAAATGTAGACATGGGTAGATCTTATCTGGTTTTGTGCTTGAATGGATTGAGATGGTTCAAATCCAGTTTGGGCTGCAAATGTTCCTGTGTATTTACATGTGCGAAGCTTTGTGATTCTGTCTCTTATCTGTCTGCCCAGGACATGGGGTGGTTTGGTGCAGAGAGATGATGGCACGAGATGAGAGGGATTATCATTTCCTCTTTCTACATCTAAAAATAACTGAACCTGTTTTGCTCATCTGCTGGCTGCATCAAAACAGATTTAGCTGAGTATGCTGCTCTTATGTATGGCATAGATTAGAATCAAGCCGGTTCATATGGTTTTGAGGATGAAGCCCACAAATATATTTGATTGAGGGAAGAGGACCGCTCTCTGTATCCTGTGCAATGAGGCATTTCTTCACTCGATTTGCACATTTTGTGTCTTTTCTTTGGATGAGTGGGCTCATTTGTTTGTTTTGTCTGTGTTGTATGTATGTGTGCTACACTGACAGTTGCCTTGGCAACAGCACTGGTATTTTTAGCGTTTCTGCACCACAAAATGCAGGGGTGGCTTGGCTTCATTGCTCATACAAAAATATTCACATATCCTGAACTAATGACACCTGGCATTTAACTGAATTTAAGCTCATGTCAAGAGTAAAATGAAAACAAATTATCAAATTGTTTTCAATGTATTCGGTAGCTTGCTTGATTAAAAAATCTCACAACAAAACATCAGTTAGCCCCGCGTTGCACTTTTACTGTAAGTGTGATCAAACTCAATGTTATTGTATCAAAATAGTGATTTTGCTATGTAGTGAAATATCTAGTGAAGCCTGAAGGCCAATGCACACGTGTAAAGGTGCATCATGATGTAAGAGCTGGTGTGATTACTCTTACCCTGATGATAGCGCACTAATGCAAGGCGGCGGTACACACGCCACGGTTTGTGTGTATGCGGTTGCATAATTGAGGCCTGTAGTAAAACAGTATGACAGTCGTCACAGCTCAAAGTTTATGAAATTTCCGGCTACCTGTCTGATGGCTTTAAAAGGCCTTCTGTTGCAGACATGATCTCATGCTGCAAAAGAGAAGCCATTTCTCCATCAAACAAACCAACGAAACAGGATGTGAAAACACATGTTTGAGTCTGCAGTACAGCACATGCACTCTCACTCTCCCTGCAGCAACAGCAGAGAAGTGTAAGTAAGCTTTAAATAACCCAGACAGGAGCAAAGACACAGCTCTATATACTATCCTCAATGTTTGGAAATGTAAGAGCTTTCAAGAACTAAAGCTGAAATATGGTCTGGAAAACCAAATATTTATTTTGGTACTTGAAGGACTATTTTATGAAAGAGGGGATGACTGAGCCCAATATAAACCTTGTGTCATTTTTGCACTAGAGGGAGATCAGAGAAACCGTAATGCAATAAAAAGTAAACTAAACAAAAATTATAAAACAGCGCTAAATATTGAAATCTTTGACGAAAGATGATACAAACACATACTATTAACATTGTGCACGATCACTAACTCAAACGTTTGGAAATAGCTCAGGAAGTTCAACCTGCCTCAGGAGCTGCTGATCCTGTTTTACTCCGCCATCATCCAGTCTGTCCTCTGCTCTTCCATCACTGTGTGGTTTGGATCGGCCACCAAACAGGACAGAGTCAGACTCCAACGGATCGTCAGGTCTGCAGAGAGAACCATTGGTTCCAGCCTGCCCTCCATCCTGGACTTGCACACCGCCAGAGTCAGGAAGCGGGCTGTAAAGATCACCACAGACCCCTCACACCCTGGACACAAGCTGTTCCAACTCTTCCCCTCTGGAAGGCGCTACAGAGCACTGTATGCCAAAACCACCAGACACAGAAACAGCTTCTTCCCACTGGCCGTCACTCTGATGAACAGTTAAACAGACTCTTCATCTGCACTATCTGCACTTTTTTGTTGTTTTACTACTGTCTTTAATGTCCTTTTTATATTTATCTTGTATATTGTGTGTGAAAAAAAAAAAAAAGTACGAAGAGCAAGTGAAACCGGAGTCAAATTCCATGTATGTGAAAATTTGGCCATTAAAGCTGATTCTGATTCTGATTCTGATAAAAGACATTACAGAACATGTTATTCCAAGCAACTGTGCTGTGATACCTGGCATACATTTTGCTCACAGCCAGGAAAAAATGAATAACATGAACACGGTGTGAAGCTGATCCTCCAGGGAAAAAGCAATGCTTTTAGATTATTCAAGAAGTTTATTCAATAGAAAATAAATACTTACCTGCTGCGAGACAAAGAAAATACTTTTGACAGGAAATGGGAGAATTTACATGAACAGTTTAAATATGTAACAGTTTAAATATGAAATAATTGGAAAAGGGAATGTGTGTGTCAGTATTTATTTGTATGCATGTTAGGATCCCACACAACATATCATGTCCAAAGATTTTGGTGTCACAGTATATTATGCAATCCTCCTTGAACTATGATCAACAGAGCGATCAGATAACAACACACAGCCACCAGGAGGACGAATGAAAATGACAGTTGATCAGAGGAAGAATTTATGATACCATAGACCTGAACACACTGTGCTCACATCTGGTGTCCATTTCCATATGAGGCCAGTTGTATCACAGCTTTACCTCGATAGCAGAAGTAACTCTGATGGCACTGTCTTAATGTAGTTGTATCACCTCCTAACCTTTGTCCCTGAGGGCTTGTCTGCTATGTGACTAGATAGATAGATAGATAGATAGATAGATAGATAGATAGATAGATAGATAGATAGATAGATAGATAGATAGATAGATAGATAGATAGATAGATACTCTGTCAGTTGGACAGTACCAAATGAGAGCTGGGATTATGTAACTCCTCAGTGGTGTCACCGACTGTTTTGTCTCATTTCTCACCATCTGCCATCCAAGGTTGTGTCAGGCCCTCAACAGCTGCTATCAACATTTATTCATGTCCCCAAATCCACATGAGTCTGTTGTTGTCTGTTAAACAGTGTCACAAAGTGTATGTCCCATATTTATAAAGATGGGTGATAAATGCAGTGTCAGGTGGACCCCAATCATGCCAGTCCAACACTCCTCAATCCAGAGGCCAAACATTCAGGCCTGTATGGCTGAGATAGAGCTCAATGCAGGTGCCACGTCAGTCAACCAGTCTTTGTGAAGCGTCTTCACTTCTGTGCCCAAGTAATTCAACCACATTTCAAAGTCACTTAAATATTTTCCTCAATCTTAAACATGAATTGATGTCAAGTGTGTCACTGAATCATGCAGAACACATGTATGGAAGGATTTGTGTTATGTTTCTCCACTAAATTATGCAGGTTTTCCCTTAAATTGTGATCTAATTAATTTAATAGTTAGATGTAGTGTGTGTGTTGCTGAAGCTTTGAACTGGATTTTATCAGCTGTAAAACTTAATATGAGAGTAAGTGTGTGAGCATGTGAGGCCTTTCTCAGCCAGTAAAACTGCAAGACAATAGAAAGATATTTGTACCCACATTAGAGTACACGTAAACTCATTCTCCCTGCAGCAACCACAGTGAAGCGTGCGAGTATGTGTGCTTTAAAAATAACCCAGACAGGACAAGACAGGCAAAAAAGGCTATGAGTGTACATTTAGTAGTCTGGAATAATCAGGATTAAGCCTGATGACTACAGTACAGTTAAGCACAGTTAACTCTTGCAGGGTTATGTTGTGACTTGTCACTCACACCACATTCTCCTGTCAGTGAGATTTGTTCCGGTTCCCTGCTCTTTAATTAAAACATAGCTGCATTAATCCTCCTCACATACATTTTCCACTTCATACATGACACGACACCAGACTTTTCCCCTGAAGAAATTGCACTGCCCATAGATAATGAGTGAGTGGAGGAGGTGTAGGCAGGATGTTTCAATGAAAAGTCCTCCATAGCTGGATACTTTTTAATTACTGTAATTAAGGTTATAGAAGTGAACTCTGACAATGGTTTAATGTCATGTTGGCTCATTTATCTCTCTTACAGGAACTGTCTTGCTTTTGAATTCATTGTGTAAAAACAAGAGACTACTCATCGCCGATGGGATCTTTTGGCTGTCATGGCTGTGTTTACGTTACGAGTATGGACGTCAGGGAACCTTTAAACGGGTTGCATAAGACAGTTACATTGAAGCTGCACTGAGCACAGTTGTTAGCGTAAGATTAGCAGGATGACAAAAGCAAACACAGCCTCTCCACGCTACACCGCTAGGATATGAAAGTGCTATTATTTACAAAGCCTGGTCTACAATTTAAACACTCCATGTCCATTTTTTCTGTATCACACCCTCCCTCCTTCCTCTTTCTGTAAATTGAGCAGGACTAAAGGCATATGGTGATACCTGTGTTAGCTATGTTAGCAGTGTGGTTATATGGGAGGTAATGTCTTCGAAGAAATATCTCAACTATAGGATGGATTAGCATTTTGTCCAGAGGTTCATGTCCCCCTCGGGATGTAATCATTTTAGTGATTTACTTTTCATCTAGCGGCTTCATCAGATAAATTATGTATTTGCTCAATACTTTGGATTATGACCATAAACCTGCTGAACTAATTACATTTCCATCGGTCTGCGCCTCATGTTTAGAGCTAATTAGCTAAATGTTAGCATACTAACATGCTAAACTAAAATGGTGATTAGAATAAACATTATTCCTGTGAAACATCAGCAAGCAACCATTGTCATTGTGAGCATATTTACATGATGTTAGCATTTAGCTCAAAGCCTACAGCCTCACATTAGTACAACAACAAGTAGCATAGACTGAGCGTTGCTGTGTTTTGAGTCGCTAGGATTTATAGGAAACAACTATACTGTATGGATATTGTTCAGATTGCCAGCTTTAGAGAGTTTTTTTCCTCCATATTTGATGTAACAGGCCCACCAGATTATATAAAGCCGAAGAGCCAAGCTGTTCTTCATTAACCCTCTAATGCTGTGTAAGAAAATATCTGCAGGGAGGAGTTATGGGTCTCTGATCTGTGGATGTTTATGTAACCTTGTGCATGAGGTCGAGGACACAATGTTCTTCTGTCTGCTGGATCACATTTAAATCCACCAGTTAAAACCCTCAACCTTAACCCCCGACCTCTTGTACAGCAGATATACTGTATGAATGTTGTGAAAGAGTATCAGTAGTCTGTGGGTCGCCAAGAGATCAGAGCAGCTGTTTACCACAACATCTGATTCACAGCAGTGAATGCTGCTCAGACATCAGAGCGTATAGTCCTGGTCAACAGTGAGCCACCAGTGAACGCAAACAATCCACCATAAAGGAAGAATCAGTCATTCAATGATTAATAAGAGAGAGAGAGATGTAGAGGCACAGCAGTCTAAACAAGTTTCTCTGGACAGACCAGTGTGGTACAGTGGAAGCAGACCAACAGGAGAAGCGGGATGAGAAAGCTGAGTAGAGAGTGACTCACTCTGCTCCGTCTCATGGTGATCTTGTGACTCTGTACTCCCACTCTTGCTTATGTATCCACTGTCACCCTATCCCTTACAATAACCTAATGGACAATCCAGGGAGGTGGTAGAGAACACACTATTGTCCAGTCACTGTAAACATCAGATAGTGGTCTTTCCCAAGCCCCTGACATCCCCTGTCCCAGTAACCTACCAGCGTGATACTCTGAATAGTTCTGTTAACTACAAATCCATGTGTGTGTAAACCAAACACACACAAAACAGATTAAATTAGAGGTGAAAGTGGGCCTTTTTAACTCGCTAATGTGAACAGAGTTTGACTGTGTGTGGTAAGTGACCTGGTTTAGATGGAGAGTGTTAACTGGTGTACAGAACAAGAGAGTGAAACACTCGTCTCTTTCATCAGAGAAGAGTGAACTCTCCGAGACAAAACAAAGAATTAAATGAATGTGAGGAAAAGTAAGGCTGGGGATGTGAAGAACAATTGTAACAGTTAAAGAAATTCAACATTTCTTCACGTTACAGCAAAGTCAAAGACTGTTATGCAACGCCAGCTGACAAGTAACATTTGTATCTGTCCATACTGGCAAGTCAAAACACCTCTAAAGCGCACTGATCAACACATTATATCTTGTTTATTGATCTGTTAAAAAACAAACGGAGCAAACAACAATTGGCAGTTTTACAAGGGGTTATGTAAGTGTCCACTGGTTGCCAGCAGAGCCAGGCTAGTTGTTTCCCCATGTTCCCAGTCATTGTTGTGCGAAGCTGACCGTTTGCTGGAGCCTCATATTTACAGCTAAGACATGAGAGTATCTATCTTCTCATCTCAGCAAGTGTGGTCTCATTTAGACTTTTGTCTTGAGTCTTACTTTAACTGCAGGTACCATATTTTCACTTGACTCATACAGTCACTCTGGTAATGAGACTCCTGCAGTTTGACTCGATCGTATCAGTATTAACCATGTAGCCTGGGGTCAGTTCTGTGTTTGCGCCTTCAGTTCACGTCCTCAAAAACGGGTTTCAGGTATGACATGGTGGAATATTCTCCAGCAGTGGAGGGATGTAATTAAGTTAATTTAAATTAAGTACTCAACTTAAGTACAAAATTGAGGTGTTTGTACTTTGCTTGAATAATTCCATCTTCTCCAACTTTATACTTATACTTATACTTTTGATATTTGTTTCTTTGCACTAGTCTTGTGTGGTTTCGTTTGTGTACTGCTGCTGTGACATGAGACAACTCCCCCCCGGAGTTAAATTAAGTATATCCATTTATCTATTGATATGTCCATCTATCTCAACATTATAGTTGTGTCTATAAAGTGTCTAAAACTACCACCACCTTAAACATCTACATGCAACATGCATATTTATACAGCAGTAGTATGAATCTAAATGGAAAATAGACAATAGTAAGACTGACACTGAGTTATTTTATATTGTGGTATTGCTACTTAAGTAAAGGATCTGAATACTTTACCACTGGGCATCAGTGACACACACCTGTGTCCTGCAGTGTGAGAACAGACACAGCCTTATCTGCAGCTTTATTCGGTTGGAGGTGCACCAGCTCTATGGGCACTCTGTTTTCAGGGAGTATTGTGAAAGACTGAGCTATTTCTCTACTGTGAGTTCCATCATCATGGCCACCTTAACGTGGTGGAGGAGTTTGAGTGGCTCAGTGATCCTGGGACCTATGTTGTCCGGGGCATCAGCCCCTGGTAGGGTCTCCCAAGGCAAACAGGTCTCGGGGGAGAGCCCAGACTAAGAGCGGTTCAAAAAACCCTGATGAATAGTGGCCCACGGTTTGAAGCAACCGCGCCCGGACAACCTCGCCCGGACAAGGGAAACAATCCCGGAGCCAGACCCAGGAGGGGAGCTCGTCGGCGAGCGTCTGGTGGTCGGGCTTTCGCCCATGGGGCCCGGTCGGGCTCAGCCCGAAGAAACAGTATGGAGCAGCAGTCACCCTGTGGACCCACCACTCACAGGGAGAATTATCGGGGTCGGGTGCTATATAGGCCGGGCGGCGGGCCAGGCAGGAGGCCTGGGCGAGTCGATCGCCGGCAGCATAGACAAGCGCTAGGGACGTGGAACATCACCTCGCTAGCGGGGAAAGAGCCAGAGCTGGTGCAGGAGGTGGAGCGGTACCAGCTAGATATAGTTGGGCTCACCTCCACGCACAGCACGGGCTCTGGAACCAAGCTCCTGGAGAAGGGTTGGACTTTGTCCTTTTCTGGAGTTGCCCAGGGTGAGAGGCGCCGGGCGGGAGTGGGGATACTCACGAGCCCCCGGCTGAGCGCCGCTATGTTGGAGTTTCCCCCGGAGAACGAGAGGGTCGCCTCCCTGCGCCTACGGGTTGCGGGGAGTAAGGCTCTGACTGTTGTTTGTGCACCGAACCGCATTTCAGAGTATCCGGCCTTCTTGGAGTCGGTGGGAGGGGTCCTGGAAAGGGTGCTGCCTGCCGACTCCATAGTTCTCCTGGGGAACTTCAACGCTCACGTGGGCAATGACAGAGAAACCTGGCGGGGCGTGATTGGGAGGAACGGCCTGCCCGATCAGAACCCCAACAGTGTTTTGTTGTTGGACTTCTGTGCTAGCCACAGTTTGTCCATAACAAACACCATGTTCGAGCATAAGGTAGCTCATAAGTGTACCTGGTACCAGAACACCTTAGGTCGGAGATCAATGATCGACTTTGTAATTGTATCATCTGATCTGCGGCCGTATGTCTTGGACACTCGATTGAAGAGAGGAGCAGAGCTGTCAACTGATCACCACCTGGTGGTGAGTTGGTTCAGATGGCGGGGGAACCGGCTAGAAAGACCTGGAAAGCCCAAACGTGTAGTGAGGGTGAACTGGGAACGTCTGGCAGAGGATCCTGTCTGGGAGGTCCTCGACTCCCACCTCCGGAAGAGCCTCTCACACATCCCGAGGGAGGCTGGGGACATGGAATCCGAGTGGACCATGTTCAAAGCCTCTATTGTGGACACGGCCGCTAGGAGCTGTGGTTGGAAGGTCATCGGTGCCTGTCGTGGTGGCAACCTGAGAACCCGGTGGTGGACACCGGGGGTGAGGGAAGCCGTCAAACTGAAGAAGGAGGCCTTTCGGGCCTGGCTGGCCCAGGGGTCTCCTGAAGCAGCTGAGAGGTACCGGCAGGCCAGAAGGACTGCAGCTGTGGTGGTCGTGGATGCTAAAACTCGGGCATGGGAGGAGCTCGGGGAGGCCATGGAGAAGGACTTTCGGTTGGCCTCAAGGAGGTTCTGGCAAACCATCCGACGGCTCAGGAAGGGAAAGCAGGGCCTACCCCAGGCTGTTCTCAGTAGGGGGGTGAACTGCTGACCCGGACTGGGGACATCGTCGGGCGGTGGAAAGAGCACTTTGAGGAACTCCTAAACCCAGCCAACATGTCCCCTGGAGAGGGGGCAGCGCCTGAAGACTTTGGGGTGGTTGCACCCATATCCCTGGCAGAGGTCGCTAAGGTAGTCAAAAAGCTCCTTGGTGTCAAGGCGCCGGGGGTGGATGAGATCCGCCCTGAGATGCTGAAAGCGCTGGACATTGTTGGGCTGTCTTGGCTGGCATGCCTTTACAGTGTCGCATGGGGGTCGGGAACAGTGCCCATGGACTGGCAGACCGGGGTGGTGGTTCCCATCTTCAAGAAGGGGGACCGGAGAGTGTGCTCGAACTATCGTGGTATCACACTGCTCAGCCTCCCGGGAAAAGCTTATGCCAGGGTGCTGGAAAGGAGGCTCAGACCGCTTGTCGAACCTCAGATTCAAGACGAACAGTGCGGGTTCCGTCCCGGCCGTGGAACAGTGGACCAGCTCTTTACCCTCGCAAGACTACTGGAGGGGTTCTGGATGGCAAGGGCCATCCAGTCTCTGTACGCCTGCAGTAGGAGCTGTGTTCGTATCCTCGGTAATAAGTCAGATACGTTCCCGGTGGGTGTTGGCCTCCGCCAGGGCTGCCCTTTATCACCGGTCCTGTTCGTGACTTTCATGGACAGGATATCTAGGCGCAGTCAGGGGGCAGAGAGGATCCGGTTTGGGAGTCTCGGGATCGCATCTCTGCTGTTCGCAGATGATGTGGTTCTGTTTGCCTCCTCGGGCCGTGACCTCCAGCATTCACTGGGGCGTTTTGCAGCCAAGTGTGAAGCGGCAGGGATGAGAGTCAGCACCTCCAAATCTGAGGCCATGGTGCTCTGCCGGAAACCGGTGGATTGCTCCCTCCAGGTGGGTACAAACTGCCTACCCCAAGCGAAGGAATTCAAGTATCTCGGGGTCTTGTTCACGAGTGAGGGTAAGGTGGAGCGGGAGATCGACAGGCGGATCGGTGCGGCTGCAGCAGTAAAACAGGCGCTGTACCGGTCCGTCTTGGTGAAGATTGAGCTGAGCCGGAAGGCAAAGCTCTCCATTTACTGGTCGGTCTACGTTCCAACCCTCACCTATGGTCACGAACTCTGGGTCGTGACCGAAAGAATGAGGTCTTGGATACAAGCGGCTGAAATGAGCTTCCTCCGTAGGGTGGCCAGGCTCAGCCTTAGAGATAGGGTAAGGAGCTCGGACATCAGGAGGGACCTTGGAGTCAAGCCGCTGCTTCTTTGTGTCGAAAGGAGTCAGCTGAGGTGGTTCGGGCATCTAGTCAGGATGCCTCCTGGACGCCTCCCATTAGAGGTTTTCCAGGCACGTCCAACTGGTAGGAGACCCCGGGGAAGACCAAGGACACGCTGGAGGGATTATATCTCCCGGCTGGCCATGGAACGCCTCGGGATCCCCCAGAATGAGCTGGAAAGTGTTGCGGGATCGGCCTGCTGAACCTGCTGCCACCGCGATCCGACCCCGGATAAACGGCTGATAAGGGATGGATGGATGGTGTTCCATCATCCTCTTTCAACTATGTGAGAAATGCTTCGGCAACCTTTTTCCTGTTGACTGATACTCTTACTCTTCACTTTTTTTTACTGTTTTCTCCAAAGAAAGAAAGAAAGAAGGACAAAAAGAGAAGAAGGTATCTTCACATCATAAACCCATTTCAGCTAAAGACTAGGGCTCAAACTGTCCTAAATTTGGAGAGTTCTGGTGCTATGTTTTCAATATCTTAACTATAGTTTTAGGGATCAAAGTACAACCGTGCCCTCTTCTGGCAATCTTTGGGATCCCAGCCAAACCCATTCTATATAGTACCAAAGAGAACGATATCATTGCCTTTACCACTCTTCTGGCACGTCGTAGAATACTTCTTGCTTGGAAGTCTCTAAATCCACCATCTCAGTTTGCCTGGCTTAAGGATATTATGTTTTTCTTGAGTCTCGAAAAAATTAAATATGCACTTAGAGGCTGTAATGAGCATTTCACTAAGAAATGGCAGCCTTTCATTTAATATTTTCAAAATCGGTCAGTGTTGCCCACTGAATGAGACCGGTCTGGTCCTCTGTCCTTCCCTTATCTGTATGATTAACTGTAACCAAACCTAACTACTTAACTATAGTTTTACAATACTGTATTACACAAACCCTATGTGATCGAACGTAAAGGCCATGTCTGTGGGTGGGTTTGTGGGTGGGTGTGTTTTGATTCATTATTTGTATTTATATTTTAGTATTTATTATTTGTATTTCCTCTTATTTTTTACTTTATTTTGTGTTTGTTTGCTTTACTTTCCTGTTATTTTCTTCCTTACTATTGTAAACTGATTAACACATACATAAAAAATTAAAATATGTGTTCTCTGATCCTTGTATGTCATATTGTGCATATTCATCAATAAAGTATATATCAAAATACAATTGGCAACATCTGTTTGACATAATATCATACTGCTGTCTGTGCTGCTTCGTCGGCTGTTGGTGCAAGTTTATGGTGTTTAATATGATTTGACACCAATCAGCGTCTCTTAGAAACAATAATGTATAATAAAGGTTAATTGCAGGGCTTTTGCATTCATTGACATTGTCAAGTGCTCCTGTCCTTTTGTTATTTCGTGCACCCCTTCATGCCTGACTTTCTGACTTTGTAACCAGTCTGATATGAGAGAAACTCTGTCTGTCACCAGCTTGTATTTCCTGATCTCGACCAGAGATCCTCTTCAGGCCATTGCTGCTCTCTGGTGGAGACATGAATGTATTTCTGCAGGGAAGAACAGTGGTATATATAGTAAACAGAAAGAAGTCATCAGATCCTCCACTGTAAGCAAATGTAGGAATGCTGTGTAAAAATGATGATACAGTTCCTACATTCAAAGTAAAGAAGACTATCAAAAGTATTATTATTGTTAAATTATATTGGTATTATTTGTGTTATTATTAGTATTATCAACCAATAAAATCGACTATGTGTTCTCTACTCTTGTGTGGGTGTTCTAAATAAAGAGTAACACGTCTGCAGTCGAGCAGTAGAGGCTGGTTCTTTAAATCGTTGTTCTTCGTGTCTGTAGTGGTGACGTGTCTCTTGCATTTCTCCTCCCCCTCCTCCTCCTCTTCCTCTTCCTCCTCCCCCCGGTGGCTCAGTCAGTAGTGAGATTGAGTCTGGTCAGATTTATACAGTAAAGGAGCACGTCGGAGGACAGTTGGGACATCATGGGCAGTGAGTATGATTTTAACACACGAGTTATGCCAGACTGTTATCTACAGTGTGTGTATTAACACCCTAAATATAGTTCTAACTGTTTTGTTCAACTTAAGCTAGCTCAGTTAGCTCACGGTGTTAGCTCTGGCAGGCTAGCGTTGATAGCAGGCTCTGCTGCTAACAGCTAGCTAGTTGGCAGTTGCTTTTTGTACTACTGAGAGACTTTTGCGACGGGGAATCGTTGGTGGATTCAAATAAACAGTCGGGCAGTATTTTTGTAAACTGGATTTCCTGCTTGGATTGATATTTTAGGACCGTAACGGTGGTTTTCGTTGGCAGGAACGTCTCCCAAAGCTAACTCGCTAGCCACTCATTCAAATACATTGACAGTCTAGTGATGACGACGCATAACACAACCGGTGTTATCTTCAGCCTGCTGGCCCTAAGTCATCTGCCCAACGCTAATGGGAAACACACAGCACTGCTATTAAGACCCTGGAACATGGCTAGAAACACAGTAATACAAAAAAAAACATTCGACATAAATCCTTACGTTTAGTTGTAGTGAATTCAAGTCTGTCTTGAGTCCGCCCACCATTCACTGCCACGTCTTACTGATGACCAGCTATTATTCACACAGATCTCACATTAATGCTCCTGTTTTCTCTTTTCCAGTCAAATTCTTGGAGGTGATAAAGCCGTTCTGTGCTGTGCTGCCAGAGATCCAAAAACCCGAAAGAAAGGTATGTTTTACCCTTATTCGCAACTTTTTGCGTTTTGCAATAAAAACGGATATTTGTTATAAATATTCTCATAATGTCATTGTTTAACAGATCCAGTTCAGGGAGAAGGTATTATGGACTGCCATCACTCTCTTCATCTTCCTTGTGTGCTGCCAGGTAAGTGTCATAATTACCTTGCTGTCTTAGTTGTTTCTCAGCTAATCAAAACAGATGTGCAAATCCACATGATTTTATTTGTAACATTTAGCAAAATGTTAGTACTTAATAATAAAAAAATATTAAACTCGCTGACTTTATTTAGGATAATTTGGTCTTCAGACCTTTAAGAGAATCTTGAATGACCTTCATCAAAGGTCTGAGGACAAAACATATTCTTAATAAAATGAGTACACCTGGTCCTAGTGTGCAGCATTTTTTTGATATGTATATAAAAATTAAAGAACTGTGACAAATGCCCATCACAACTAATCATATATTTGCAACAAGAGAATGCATGGTGCTTTTAAAGGTACACTTTAAAGGTGCTAAATGCAAAATTGAGAGCATAGCAAATGTCTCTCAAAGGCTCTAAACATGGCAGCGGCTGAGCCGGTTGCTCGCAGCTAGTAATGCTATCAGTGCTAACATTGCAAACAACAGCAACAGTGCTGACGGAGCTAACAGAGTTTACCTGAGGGGGAAGCGGAGGTTGGGTGCTACGCTACTGCAACATTGGCGTCTGTTGGGACAGCATTATCAGTTGTGACTGCAGTAAGTGATTAGTGCAGCGCGGTGGCTATGAGCTAGCCAGTAGGGCACTTTAACATACACTCAAAGGCACGCATGGCCATGTTAACAAAGCAGAGAGAAACTGGGATTACCACACACACAGAGGGAGAGCAAGTTCATTCTCTGTGTCCTGACACTTGTCAAACTATCCCAACTGTGAATGAAGGGCGTAGATTTGAACTTATAGTATTGCAAGTTCATAGAAGCAATGCAACTATTGGATAACTGAAAATAATCTAATTCTCTCACACTGTTTTCCTGCAGATCCCACTCTTTGGCATTATGTCGTCAGACTCGGCAGATCCATTCTACTGGATGAGAGTGATTCTGGCCTCAAACAGAGGTATTTGTCCTGCTAATAACTGAGTAATAGATAAAATGTGTGTCTGCTTTTCGCTGGTATATCCTAACTTGAACATTAACCTCAAGGTACCCTGATGGAGCTGGGTATCTCGCCTATCGTCACCTCAGGCCTGATCATGCAGCTGCTTGCTGGAGCTAAGATCATTGAGGTTGGAGACACACCAAAGGACAGAGCCCTCTTCAATGGAGCTCAGAAATGTAAGTAGACTCGACACTTGGTGATCTGTGAACATAGGGTTGGCGTCTATAAGTGTGTCCATAGATTGTCTTACCACTCTTAATGTTTTTCAGTATTTGGAATGATCATCACCATCGGCCAGGCCATCGTATACGTAATGACCGGCATGTATGGAGATCCCTCTGAGATGGGTGCAGGAATCTGTCTGCTCATCATCATCCAGGTGTGAATGGGAGTTTTCTTAAATTTGTCATAACCATTGTGTACTTTGACAAAAAATATATACGCTATCATCAAAACTGTCTTTCATTATACACTTAAAATGAGGATAGTATGATAAAATGTATAATATCATTGAACAAACCGATGCAGATTGTGGTTACATTTTTATTTTCTGGGGTCTTTAGATTATGCCATTTGGGTAATATTATTCCTCATATTGTGGATTTATTATCATAGACAAATCCCCTACAGTGATGTTGACACTTAAAGTAGTCGGTATCAAGCATATCATTCTCCAATTAAAAGGCATTCAACTGCAATCTTACCGATGTGCATTAAGGTAATTTCAGAGTATCTTCCTGAAACGTATCATTATGTCAAGAAAAAGTTAAAATTGTTAATTTTTAGAATTACATGACCAACAGGTTTGTTTACATTAATTGAAATTACTCACAAACACTTTAATTAGATTCAAAGGAAACCCAAAAGTATAACTTACATAGTCAGAATAAACAGCTTCGACTCTCCAGAGAAATGTGAATTCATTGCAAAGTAAACCATGTCCTATGACTGCTGTGGAGTTTTCAGCTGACTGTATCTGTGTGTGCTTCCTCAGCTTTTCGTGGCTGGGCTGATTGTGCTGCTGCTAGATGAGTTGCTCCAGAAGGGTTATGGTCTTGGTTCCGGGATCTCGCTTTTCATTGCTACCAACATCTGTGAGACGATCGTCTGGAAGGCCTTCAGCCCCACGACTGTGAACACTGGAAGAGGTAAGAACCACAAAGGTCTCAATAAATATGTGATTTTTTAATTGATAAATGTAAATCCTCTGCACTCTACAGATTGTGTCTCATACTGTACTTGTGACTTTGTCTGTTTCTAGGCACAGAGTTTGAGGGAGCAATCATTGCGCTTTTCCATCTGCTGGCCACTCGTACGGACAAAGTGCGTGCTTTGAGAGAGGCTTTCTACAGACAGAACCTGCCCAACCTCATGAACCTCATTGCCACAGTATTCGTCTTTGCTGTAGTGATATACTTCCAGGTGAGTTTCTGGCCTTTCTTAACAGTTCTCAAAGCTTATAATAGGAATTCCTAATGGACAAGATAATGAAGTTTGGGAATGTGACCACTTAATGATTTTCTCATACATTCACCTCCTAACAGGGATTCAGAGTTGATCTGCCCATCAAGTCGGCCCGCTACCGTGGCCAGTACAACACCTACCCCATCAAGCTCTTCTACACCTCCAACATCCCCATCATCCTGCAGTCTGCCTTGGTCTCTAACTTGTATGTCATCTCTCAGATGCTTTCCACACGTTTCAGTGGCAACTTCCTGGTTAATCTGCTTGGTACTTGGTCTGTAAGTATACACTTGATCAAATATTTCTGTTAAATTAGTTGAGCTTTATTCTAAGAATGAGTTTTTGAAAATGACTTTGGAATTTTCAGCAGGCTTGCAAACTGTTCTTTATTTTCATGTCTGTCTTTGACAATTGCTCTACTGGCCTATTTGTAAAGATTGTCAGTGTGCAGTCAAATTACATGTACCGTCACACATGTTTAATATAAAAGTGTGCGTGTTTAAAAAAAAATATATATATATATATATTTTTAAATTTGCATGCCTGGATTAGCTTGTACTTGGTTAGGTATTTTTTAATTTGTGTTTGTTACCCCAAGGTGCTTGAACATTGTTTTTAAAGCTTGTCTTTTTCTCTCGTCTCTTTAGGATGCGACGTCAGGTGGTCCAGCTCGGGCCTACCCTGTAGGCGGACTATGCTACTACTTCTCTCCCCCTGAATCATTTGGCTCTGTTCTTGACGACCCAGTTCACGCAGGCATCTACATTGTCTTCATGCTTGGATCATGTGCCTTTTTCTCCAAGACCTGGATTGAAGTCTCAGGCTCCTCTGCGAAAGATGTAAGTTGTAGCCACTTTCAGGGAGGTGGTGTTATGAGTTTATGTCAAACAGACTGTGTGTTAAAGTTCTGTTCTATACTTTCATCCAGGTGGCAAAACAGCTGAAGGAGCAGCAGATGGTAATGAGAGGACACAGAGAAACCTCAATGGTCCATGAACTGAACAGGTAAAAAAAACCTTGTCAGATCTCTCTTGCTTTTCATTTACATACCTAATCAGCTGCACAAACTATACATTTAGAACAGATATAAGCCTTCATCATGAATTTACGTGATCTATGTTTTTTGTCACTAACAAGCAAATAACTATCATCTTTCAATCAAAGCAACTTATTGACATCATATTTCTCCATACTTGGTATTGCCTCGTTTAATCACTTTAACAGTGACACTCAATAATTTCATACTCATCATAAAGTTTTTGTCAAACAAAATAGGCAACACTTCTAATCAAACTCTTCGCGACTTTACAATCATGGTCTATGTATTTGAATATCTACCCTTCTTGTCACTTAGTATTTCTGCTGAAACACTGCGAGTTGAAATTATGTGTATTAATATCTCAATCTCCCTGTTTTGTGTTCTAGGTACATTCCTACTGCTGCTGCTTTCGGTGGACTGTGTATCGGTGGTTTATCAGTAATGGCTGACTTCCTCGGAGCCATTGGCTCGGGCACCGGTATCCTGCTGGCCGTCACCATCATCTATCAGTACTTTGAGATCTTTGTGAAAGAACAAAGTGAAGTAGGCAGCATGGGGGCTCTGCTCTTCTAGAAAAGCCAATATCCTCCCACCCTTTACCAACTTTTATTAGGATCACCAACTTTGCATTCATTTTACATCTATGAAGCTCCTGCAACGCCAGCTCTCCGCTTTCAAGATGACTGAGGAATCTTAAGGAATCTCTGCTTAAATTGGACCGTATGAGGTGGTCCTCCCACCTTAAATCTTCCAAAGCAACACAAAGACCGACATTTCAGTTGTACATCATCTGATTTTCTAACTGACTCAAGATTATAGTTTCCCAAAATTAGTTTAAAGGCTTCCTTTTTTGTATGAGATGAAGTCCTGCGGGAGTTCGGTCCTTTTTTCAGACTGACAAGAGAGCGCTTCAGTATGCAGGCATACTCAACACGGATGTAGAGGTCAACTGCCTGCTGTTTGCAGAAGTGCGCTCAATGTTCTGCTTGGTGTTATCTTAGTTTATACTTTTACTTTCAGCTTTATTTTATGTTTCCCACAACCTGCCAATTATGTGACGGTGTGGAACCGAAGCTTAACTGTCAAATGCTGAGTCAAGTACTGTCTTTCTCCTGATTTGTGACCGTGTGTTATAGCTGTTATTTGAACAGAATCCTGTAAGAAGAGGATGTGGAGCTCACATTGGAGTCCACCTGTCGCTGTTTTAATATATGGCATTCCCAGGGAGCAGCAGTATTAACTCACATGTCACATTCATTTTTGTCTCCCACTTTCTAAGATGTTTTTGTTTTGTTTTTTAATTGTCTGCTCTCAGCATACTTGCATTAATTGCTCTTTCATACCTGAAAAAAAATAATGATTTTCTGTACATAGGCCATGCATTGAATAACTTTGAATTTGTCTCAAGTGTAAAATACAATCTTTTGAATATGTAAAAAGTAAAATGCATTTCAGAACAAACTTATAGAAAAAAACATTCTCAATAAAACCTTTTTTGTGGGAAAAGGCTTAATATTTTGCCTGTTGTACTTGTCTGTGTCCCAGGGGAATTTTAGAATAGCTATAATGACATCTTTAAGTGTTTATTAATGTGTACAATATTTGTTAACAATCATATCCTCCTATGAAGACCTATTTTTATATTATTACTGAAGGCATCCATCTTCTGTTTTTCAGCCTCCACATATGCATGCTCACAGGAGGAATTATAGTTGACAAAAAACGTCACTAAACACTTCCGTCTACTTACCACGACATTGTAGTTTTTTTTTTTAGGACATAATGTAGATACTACGAGGGCTGGTTAATTAAATATCCCCTTGACGTGAAGATTGTCATTTCATATTCTGTGATTTACAGTATATTATAATTATGTGAATAAATCACCAAAGAGCTATTTGACTGAACAAAATGAGTTTATCCAACTAAGTGAATGTTGGTAAACATCTCTACAAGATATATAAAGATAGATTGTTCAAGATTCAATATATTTGTATTGTCATATGCACAGTTAACAGACAGTCCGTACAATGAAAAACTTTGCTATGTCCTTCCACACAGAATTACAATAAACTTCAAACTTAAGGTAAACATTTGAATAAAAATTAAGAATCGTGTTATTATGGCAACATTACTTGTATCCCATTATCCTGTAAAATAAAAACATTTCATTATTTATACAAGTTTGTATAATTATTGAACAGGTAGTATTTGTTGCAGGGTTATTGTAAGTAAGTCAGTTTATTAAAGTGTGAAATCTCAAGTGTCACAGTAGTGCACATACAAATAAATAGACTGTAGTTAAGAGGAAGGAGGACCCATTTCCTTCTAGATATCCCATTAATCCTCCTTTCCTGGTTGTCATTTATTGTCATAAGGGTGATGTATTGTATTTTCACTGGTATAGAATAGAAATACAATCATATCAGAAAGTTAGAGGGGAAAAGCTTGCTTGTGAGAAATTCCAAGAATTTGCATGTCACGTGATAAACCGTTGGGGGCAGCAAAGCGCCACAGAACGTCTGTGCTACCGGAAATAGAAAAGAAGAAGAAGACGAAGACGAAGAAGAAGAAGAAGAAGAAGCAGACTCCATGGTTATAAAACAAGCTAGCTGATTCTGGACTTAAACTTGTGCCATTTCAATGTGTAGTGTTACCTGTCAGAAAAGAGTCGTTGTCCTTGAAGCTGTTGCTGCTGTCATTTTGAAAAAGAGGAATTATTTCCGTCGCAGCGTGAAGAAATGAGCTCGTTCCGAGAGGAAGGTAACCACAATGTGCTAGCTAGAGTTGAGTTTAGTCTGAATGAAAAAAAGATTTCGGTGTATTATCCAGTTTTACCCTCTTGTTATAATGACAACCAGGACTGTTAAAATCTGTACCTGACCCATCGTGAGTGAACGACTCCTCACACACTGATGTGTTTCAGTCACCTTGAGTCCTTGCCTTACACATTGTCCTTGTCATCACTAAACGTCAAGGTTTTCATCTTAAACACATCTGGGCTGTCATGTGTCGGTCGATATCTGGTCCAGTGGTGGAAAGCAATTCACTGCATTTGCTCAAGTACTCTATTTAAGTACGATTTAAAAGTACATGTTGCTTTATACTTATATTTATACCGCTTGTACTTACATCATTGTCATCATGTATTTGACAACTTTAGATAGTACTTTGGGGGGGGGGGGGGGATATGTCACATTGGTTACATATAATATGCATACAAAATACATTGAATCTTGTTTTTGGCTGGTGACCCCTGGCAGAAAAGACGTATTTATTTAGGGCCCCCTGTCATGTTTAGGGCGCCCGACACCAAAGTTACTATTTGCATTGTTGTGCTGATAATTATAGTTCTGTAAAGGATCCCTTATACTTCTTTCATCACTGAACCAGGCCGCAATCACAGACACAACCTGTTCATGTATATCAAATATGTCTTATTTTGTTTAGTGCCATGATTATTACCACAATATATTGATTTCTTAATTATATTTTGGATATATTTTTTAGTCTGTAATATGTCAGAAAATAGTGTAATATGCCCATCACAGTTTTCCATAACCAAAAAGGTGAATCAAATGGCTTGTTCTGTCCAACAAACAAACAAAACCCAAAGATGTTACAATAAAACAGCAGCAAATCCTCACATTTGAAAAGGTGGGAACATCAAATTTCTTTCTGATGATTACTAGATTATTTGACTAAAGAGTTCACTTATTTCAGCATGAAACGCCATACCATGCCTGATGATGTATCTGCCAGGCTCGAGTGAGGAACGTGCAGTACACTGTTCAAATGGTGATTGCAACATTTTAACCTCTTTTTACTTTGTTAATCTCAGAATCTAAAATTAAATTGAGGGCGTAGATGTCAGTTAGCCAGCCTTTGGTTTAGCTTGTATATGGTGCAGCAGTTCATATCGCTGACCGTTTGTTTTGGTTGTCCTTTGACATTTTTCCCAACAGGTAAAGACCGAATTATCTTTGTCACCAAAGAGGATCATGCCACACCCAGCAGTGCGGAGCTCATAGAGGAAGATCCTAATGACCCAGATGAGGAAGGAGGTGAGGAACCGTAAAACTAACAATAGGATCCTGTTGTCAGACTTATTTGTACCTCGGGTTAAGTTTGAAAAAGACAAAATTACAACCTGTGTATTAATTGAAACCTCTCCTCTTTCATCCTAGGTCTGATTCTTCCCAGTGGGGATATAAACTGGAACTGCCCCTGTCTAGGTGGGATGGCCAGTGGACCCTGTGGGACGGAATTTAAGGATGCCTTCTCCTGTTTCCACTACAGTAAGGAGGAGATGAAGGGTTCTGAATGCCTGGAGCAGTTCAGGTCTATGCAGGAGTGTATTCAGCGCTACCCGGAGCTCTATCCACAAGAAGCTGAGACGGTGCAAGAACAAGAACGATCTTCAGAAACAAAGCAGACCTCACAAGACTCTGCATCTGCAGAGACGTCAGGTGCAAACTCAACATCTGCCACCAAGCAAGACTCTGATACTACACAACGCAGCACAGAGGGCTCAGTGGGAAGTTAATGAAGAGCCTTGATGGCAACGTGAGCCAAAAGGCTTTAAAGGTGCTAAATACCAAATTCAGAGCATAAATATGATTGAGGGATTGCATTCACAAGGCTCTCAACATGACAATAGCTGAGCCGGCCGCGAGCAGCTAACAGTGCTAACAGAAGGTGGGCGCTACACTTAAGCAACGACGTTGGTCGGAACAGCGTTATCAGCTGTGTCCGCCGTAATAGCTCAGATTACAACACCCACCAAGGGAGAGTTACTTAATGCTTTGCTCAGGTGGACATTACTCCACTATATCTTTACATTGCAAATAGTTGTTTGCTGCTATATTAATGCTCTAAATTTGGAATGTAGCACCTTTTTTCAAAGTCCAAGTGAAATCACAGTCTAATGTTGTCAAAAATTAACAACATGTTTTACACATTTACTGTTGATAGTTTTTTGTTTGAAAAATAGTAGAAATGCTAATTTTGCTTCGTGGCTGGAGAGGTGTGTCTGTGTTTGATTACCAGCAGATTGCAGCAGGTTAGTGTGCCAGCAGGGAAGACAAAGAAAACTAGAGACCATCTTATGATGGGATCACATCAGCCAAATCCGGCCAGGCGCGTAAACTTGATCGCACCAGGCCCATCTTCAAACTTGACTTTGATTTTGGCTTAATCCCAATGTCCATGTTATTCACACTTTCCATAAGTCTACATTTCTGCAGCGGAACTTCGGAGGTTTAAAAACAAAAAAGGGGGCGGCAAATCAGCCTAGGTTATTACATTTACACAAAAACACAATGTATTATTTGACAACTACCTCTCATCTCGCAAGGCAAGAAAGAGCCTGAAGGACATTCAAATCAGGCAGTAAACTATTTAAAATAAATCCCCACAATGGTACACAATAGGTTTTGGAGTTGTGAAGGTAATGTGATATGTCGCCGTTGAGCGCTTTCTCGTTTGTATTTACACCATTTCAACCCCTTGCAGCCTCTCATTTACCAGGTGACGTCGATTAAGTCCCTGAGGGTTCATGGTTTAGCTTTAAGGCCTTTGGAAGACATTGGGATTGGGCCTTCGATCAACTACACATCTTAAAGTTTCGTGACTGAATCTTGCACGGTTGCAACACTATCTCAGTCACAAAATCTGTCCTAAGACGGACACAAACAAGAACAGCGTTGTTTTTTTGCGGCTGGTAGCAAACCTGCACCTGGAATTTCAAGCCATTTGCCGACCGTGTTTTGCTAGCATTAAGGCAACACCAACATCTGAACTGACCAAAGGGGTATTTGTAGGTAACTGTATTAAAATATATATATATATATATCTCATGTGATATGATAATATATATATCTCATGTGATATGATATATCATGTGATTTACAGAGTAGATATATGTGCTTAAAAAACAACATGACGTTCAGTTGAACATTCATTCTATTTATTTAAGATGGTCTCATACTTTTGTAAAACAATGCTGTCAATGAATGAGTGTGTAAATTCAAGTGGGCAAAACGAGATTAAAGAATCTAATTCAATCAAGAGCTTTGAAGATATGCTGATTATACACCTCGGTGTATTTCTTTTCTCCTGACATTGCAATAATTACCTTTTTTCTAAACCTCCCATCTTCCAAGTCTGCTCTGTCATAAAGACCAAATGTTTTAACGCATGCAGCTATAACAGAGGGTAACTTTGAGTTGACTATAAAAGAGATGCACAAGAAACTTCCTTTTGAATTATAGTTTCAATTTATTCATTCAGAATTTAGAAAATACTCCAAAGCATCTCCAAATACATTGTTTGCTCTCCACCAGTGACTTGAATCAGCAAAGATCAGGAAGTGTAGGGAATAAATAATTAAGTAAATATAATTAGCCCCTCTGTCGCTTAGTTTGTACTTTCCAACCTCTCAGGCACAGAATATTGACCATGTTAGCTTTCTGAAAAGTTAGAATGAGGACGCAAGCTATTATACTTTCTGAAAGGACACTTTTCTGGAACGCATTTCCCTTTTTTCTTTACAATTACATTACTAGGCTAAAAATTAACCCACTAGACTACAGCAAAAGTATATCATTGAGCTGTAAATGTGTATTTTTTTTACATGAGACTTGATCTGTTAAAAATGGGTGTATCTTCTATATAACAGTTGTTGACCTGTCCAAAGGTTCTGAAATGCACTCAAGCATCAGGGGTCAGAGGCCGGTGACAGTGTTTGTCCACTGAAGCACGTGCCACTTTAAACTCCCTCAGCGATCAATAATTACCAAACACAGCTTTTTTTTATCCGGCCCGCACCATTGGTGGATTGCGAAGGGCAAAGACGACCAAAAAGCCAATGAGACATCGCCCTCAAATCTTCTCCTGAAAGTACACCGTCTCTGTCCCCATAGTGGACGGTTTGCAGTGAGGGGTTAAAGCTGCCTTCAATCTCCAGCGTGAGCGCTGTGTTCAGGTTTTTGCTCAAGCGTGTGACAGAAAATCTCAGCCAGGATGTCTTCTTTAAAAGAGATATGCAGAGGTTTACCGCTGG